>CM068370.1:426930524-428130524 GCA_034769895.1 Magicicada septendecula | reverse complement strand
GCCAAATTGTTTATGCAAGAAATCCAATCCAGACATTGGATGGAATCAACCAGTTCCCGAAGCTTTACTGATCAAATGGAATCAATACCGACTCATTACGAGCCTTGAACCAGTTAAGTAGTGCATGACATGTGTTAAGTGGAGACAACAAACAAACACATGAACTACATGGATTCTCTGATGCATCGGAACGCTCTTATGGAGCATGCTTGTATATACGAACCATTCAAGAAGATGGAACTGCCATTGTAAACCTATTATGCTCGAAATCACGGGTAGCCCCATTGAAACAAGTTTCTTTACCAAGACTAGAATTATGTGGAGCGCTTGTATTAGCTCAACTGTTTCAAAAGTGCTACATCCTTTCAGAAATACTGAATATCCACCATTCTTTGGACCGATTCTACAATAGTTCTTCATTGGTTAAATTCACGTCCAAATACCTGGCAGACTTTCATAGGAAACAGGGTATCACAAATTCATGAACTCACTAAACATTGCACATGGATGGATCACAGGATAATCCTGCAGACTTAATTTCAAGGTCACTTTTAGCAGACCTCCTCATAACTCAAAGCCTGTGGTGGCATGGCCCTACCTAATTATCAGAAGATCATAATAATTGGCCCAAAACTATTCAAACTATTTCAATAAACCCTGAAATTGAAGAACAAAGAACGAAAGTTTAATTCACATAACAACACTACCCTCTTCCGACATAATTGACAAATTTTCCTCTTGGACTAAATTATTACGAATCACTTCGCTCTGCCAACGCTTCGTTAAGAATTGTAAATAACCACATAAAAAGGAAACTGGATATATTACTCCTGGCGATATACGTAAAGCTGAAATAACATGGATTAAAGAAGTTCAACAGGCTTTTCGTGAAGATATAGACAAACTTCAGAAGAATAAGGAAGCAAGTAATCAAGCAAATCAAGTCGCTAGCTCCTTCTGTGGATGATGAAGGTATCCTCCACATTGGAGGCAGACTAATGAATGCGTCAGTGAATCCAGAGTATAAACATCCAATTTTGCTCCCTCCAGATCATAATATTACACGAATGATATTTGTTGAGACTCATATTACTACTCTACATTCTGGTCCTCAAGCTCTTCTTGCAACTATTCGAACTAAGTATTGGCCCATCAAGGGTAAAATTATAGCGCAGTCAGTTGTAAAAAATTGCATAACATGCAGTAAAAATATGCCAAGGCCTGCTAAACATCTCATGGGAAACCTACCACCATGCAGACAGAGTCCAACCATCTCGTCCCTTTGAAAACTGTGGATTGATTATTGTGGACTGCTCCTCTATCGAAGAGTATCACAGCCAGTGAAGGCATATGTAGCACTCTTCGTTTGCATGGCTACCAAGGCTATACACATAGAACTAGTTCCGGATATGACAACAAAGACATTTTTAGAAGCACTTCAAAGAATGATAGCTTGCAGAGGAGCAATTAAACATATATACTGTGAAACTGCTACTAACTTTGTTGGAGCAAAAAGCGAACTTCATGAACTACAACTTTTGTTTGCTTCTGACACTCATCAGTATCAAGTATACAAACTGTGCGCATCAGTAGGAATAACGTGGCATTTTATTCCACCCCGGTCACCTCATTTTGGTGGACTATGGGAAGCGGGGGTAAAAAGTGTAAAACATCACCTTAAACGAGTATTCGGAACTTATATTGTAATAGTGCTTTATGTGTATCTCCCCTGTTATTTTGCCACACATTGGATGCGTCAATTTGTAGTTAAGTCGTGCCATCCGTCTCTTTCTGCAAGTGTGTAAATGTGTCGGAGTGTAATTTGTGTAATGTGTGTTACCAATCCTTCGTCGCTCGGTAACGTAACTTCCGCTGATTGAGTCCGTCGTGAACGTACGATTAACCAGGGATTGAAGTCCTTACCTGAGGTTCACTAGGGGTGTATAAATCTCGGGTGGCGCTAAATTGTTTATTTTAAACAATTAAAAAAATGTGTATTATCGGGGATTCCGCTCAGGCGGTGTGGAGAATTCAAACTGTTCCCGCCGCTTATCGATTTTTACCATCAAGTCAGCAGTTTGCTGTGTTCACTGCTTGAGCGCTAGCCACCAATTCATAGCAGTTCGCTACAATGTACAACATTAATAATACACTTTCCTAATGGAAATAAAACACATTGGTTACACACAGTATTGGTTTATTATTTAATGATTATTACTTTTTCATTGACACAGGTTATATTTGGTTTGTTATATTATTTTGCACCGGCAATTAAACTAAGACAATCTTCTCTGGGTTTTGACGTATCGATTCTGAACGTAACAGAAACACCGTAATGGCGTTCACCGAAGTAGTTTACAAATATTTTCGTTCGACAGTCTGGATTCTTTAGATTACGATAAAAGGATTAGATGCAATTACAATAATAAAAATACACAACCTTACAATATTTCTACTTAAATATTATAACGTGTAGCTATAATTTGTTTTTTGGAGTGTAGTAAAAGTGTTTCAAAGGTTCGTAAACTAACAATAGGTTAACTTTATAAGTTGACAAATTTTCAGTGTCTTAGTTTTTTATTTAATCTTTGAAAGAGAATAATTTCAGTTAGTGATATTTCATAGTATAGTGAGAAATATTTAAAGTGCGTTTTTTCGGAAATTTGGGTAATTTAAATGATACTTAACCACTTAGTAGACTGGGGGTAAGCAGTTGGTCTGGTAAAAAAGGACTGGAGCTGCAATCATATTCAATTTTCAATTGTTCGGGCTTCGGGCATCTTTTTCAATTTTATCAGAGTAATTTATTCACTTCTTTTTGAATTAAAGGGTCTTCGACATCAGTTAATTGGTTTCAGTCATCGTCTACTTCCTTCTCGTTCACTTCTGGTAATTTGGTTAACTTTTATAACATTTTAAATTAAATATTTGGTTGTTCAAAATTTGGCTTCTGTTTTCCAAGAGCATCACTTTACGAGTCACGATATTCAATGGTAAAACCGTCCCTAACGGCAGTTACTATGGTTACTAAATAAAATCTGATTGGTTAATTTGGTAAAAATCCATTGTTATCAAAATTTGAATTCCTTTCAAAATCCTTGTATATCTTCTGATTGCCTTCATTCCGTTATCTTCCTTCCTAAGTATTAATTATTATCACTGTTATTTGTATTTTCTTCCAAAGATTATTTTGGTATCCCACAAGATTGGGTTATTTCATGTTTTATAATTTTCCAATTATTTTAATATTTCCTAATTACAGTTCTCTTTTAATTTAAATCCTTATTCTAATATTTTGCTTTTAATAAGATTTACAATTTATCCTTGGTTGAGTAATCACCTTGGATTTGTTAATTACTTGGTTATTTTCGTACAATTAGTATTTGTTTGTGTTTGACAGTTAGGCCTTTTTTAAGCCTCAGTAGCCATTACTGATTTTCACTTATTTCATATACATTACATCTCATTTTAGCCTAATGCTTTACTTTGTTCTTATAACTGGTTTTGTTACCTTTTGACGTGTTTTGGTTCGGTTTTTGTGTTATTTTTATGTTACTACTATTTTATACATCATGTATTGCTAATTATTTACTGACTGGTTTTCTCGTTTTCTAAGTCATACATTGCTTTCCTTTCTTACTTATTTACTCCACCAATGTCAACAATATGGCTATTAATTACTATTTTTTATCATATAAAATACAACCTTTAGGTCTATGGTTGGTATAATTACCCTAGCCATATCCTGTTCATAAGTTTGCTTAAACAATTATCTAACACTTAATATGTAACATTGGTGTACAATTCATTACCTTTTATTTTATGTTTTGGGTGATAAACAACCTCACCTCTTTTGAACTTCCTTCAATAATCATCCCTTATAACATGGGTGTTTATTGATTGTTTTAAACTTCTTATTTTATAAATACTCTGCCTTCACTCCATGGTAACACTATCTGATTACTCTTTCATGGGGTTCTCACCTTTAAATTCTGTTATATACTTTTAAACTTTACAATAATATTCTTTTCTAGTCAATACAGTTAACATCACTCTTCAGTGTTCATTACTACTTAATTAATGGTTTATTTTAAATGCCATTCTTAACAACTTTCTTAAACATTATTACTGTTCACTATTAAACCTCTAGTGTTTGTTACTTTTTTACTAAGTGTTTATCTTAACCTGTGATGTACTAATCGATCACATTTATTATTATTACAACCAGCTTTCAAATTAGCTTTTACTTACCGGTACGATAGCTCTTACAAGGTCACAAGGTTCGATCACATGTACCTAGATACAAACATGGTCTAATAGGTTACGCAAGCACTGACACAACTCATTTTGAAGAGAATTGATAAGTTTAATGTTCCATTATTGAGATTGAATAGAATTACATTTAGTCAAAGATGATGCAACTCGTGCATGTTGTTATTAACAGAACTTACAGACTATAACTTACCTTATCATTTCTAACAAACACAATTATAATTCAGACAAAAATAAACAGCCCAGCTTTGCACACTCTCTACATTCACACTGAAAATTCTAAACCCCTTATCATTTTTTATTTAAATTACAAATTCCCGACCCCACACGCTTGCTACACGGTCACCGCACACACGCATCTTCTCCCGAGAATGGTTGGTTCTATATTATTCAAAATGCCATTATTGATAATGTTTCTTCTAAAACCGACCGTGGTCACATGAATTTATACTGTAGTATACTGTTACATTAGTTAAAAAATTTTGTTTCTGAGCCCGGGTTGTCGGGCGGCCTGCGCAGGCGAGAGTCGACACAAGACTGCCAGCGTCTCTCTGTTCCCCACTCCTGGAGCATTTTTGTTGAGACGACGGACATCAATGCCTTACAGTTAGTCGCCACAGGTTTGACTCCTGCTATTCATGTAGTTGTTGGAGTGACGATAGCAGACGATTTCAACTAGGCACTGGCTAATGTCATAAAAGGGCCATGATTTCCTGCCGCCCAAACGCACATTGCTGAATTAAATCTGCTCAGGCCATCTTGAGTTTCAGACTGAAAGCGTCACTTGGAGCGCGTGCGGGTGTAGTTGCGCTCGTGCGTCGACATACATGTACAAAGTTCTAAGAAGCATTAGGGTGGTAAATTCTTTGCTCGTTACGTTGCACAATGACAACTGCGTCTAAGCCTTTGTCTCACTGTTTCTTAACATCGTTCTGTTGTAATCGGATTAGCATTTGCACAATAATTTTCATAACTTCTTTTTTACAAGCCCGCCCAAATGAAAGAAATAAAAATATAATTACCCCATCCTGACAGAAAAATAAGACTCCCAAAATCGACACGCTACAATACCCCCTCGATGAGAATTCTGCTGTTCACAACAGGAGAAATCTCATCGATAACCCCGAAGAGGACCGGTGAGGAACTGGTGCCAACAACCCCCTGGTTCTTAATCTCATGGGTACACGACCCCCCTGGCTCAGCGACCATGGACTCATCTGGACGAGATCACTGGACTTCTCCGTAAGAGATCCCAACACCGAGAAATCGAACAGACTCGTACCACGGCGCACCTCGCCTTTTAACATGCTACCCCCCAAAATCCTCAATCCCTGGCTCAGACTATTCCAGCTCCTCCGCCGATATGTTTCCCCATTTTGCAAGCTGGGCTGCCTTTAGCAAATACTGGGCTCACACACACTAACATTACATGTTGCCATAACACACTAAAAATAAAAAATTTCTTTTAAAATTTATTAAAAATTTAAAAAAACTCAAAATTCAAAAAAAATAATATTTTATCAAAAAATTCTCTTCCTTGTTTTTCTAATTTTTGTTTCAAATGACTTAACCTAGACATTTCTACTAAACACATCCTTATTCTAACATGAGAACCACTTATAGTCTACCAATACAGTGCAATACAACAAAATAAACATGGTTAATGCACACATAATAAAAGAATCATTATCTAAAATATTCCTTCGCTGGCAGGCGAAAAATCAAGTTTTTTTTTCCAAAAAAATTAAAATTTTCAAAAAAATTTTAAAATTCAAAAAAAAATTTAAATTTATTTAAATGTTTCCCTCATATGCAAAATTATTTAAATATTGGTTTGAATTAATTAAACAAACAAATTAAAATTGACTTCCTACTATACAAGCTCAGTAGGTGTATGACCTCATCAGCTGATCGAAACTAGGTCAAGTCCTAAACCCTTGACCTACATGTGTTATGTATGGTTTCTATCTGCAAATACATTTAACATTTGTAATATCCTACCTTGAAATACAAAACATAATAAAATACAACATTTAAAACAAACAAAATATTAATATAATAATTAAGTTGACATTTAAATTATTTAAAATAAACACTTCTTACTTGTATCTTGTTTTCCAAATTTTATCAAAATTCTGTCACTGGTTGAAAAAATAAACAATTGTATATTCTTTATTATAGATTCCTCTCTTTAGTTAACAGTTTAATTCTACATTACTGTGGGTGACGTAAATCATTTATTCTCATTTACTATATTAGATCTGTATGCATACATAAACTTTACTCTCTGACTCTAAGATTAATCAACTTCAATTATCATGACACCCATCTCTACCAAAATATCTATCCCAAAACACTCTAAACCCCATTTATCATTAAACACAAATCGCTACCTTCTCTCTTTATATAAAAAAAATACTCTCTAACCCTTTGTACATAGGATACGTGTTTCCCCGCCCCCAAAAAACTCAATTCCCTTATTTGGCGGCCTGGATTCTACCTAAGGCGGCCCCTTCCCCACTAAAATCTATCCCTATCCCGTCCCAACCCTTGTTGCGGACTCCTACATGACACTACCCCCTAATACAAAATTGCCATCCCCAAAAATCTCAATCTCATAACCTTACTACAAATACAACAAAATAGCCTCATTGATTATAAACATAAATATATCATTCAGAACTCTACAATTATTCTCCATTACAACTGTGTCAATATCAATACTACTTAAAATTCTACAACATACCTTACTTCAAAACAACGTTACATCATATTCATCTCTACTATTTCAAATTCAACCTTGAATTCAATTGGGACAGATCTGTGTCTCATAAATTACGCATCACCAAAAAAAAACTATCTCTTATTAGATTTCACAAATCGTTACTTTATTTCTCATTTCATCAAATTATTTTTTATCATTACTTCAAAACATCTGTAATACATTCAAAACATTACATTGAACATCAATTACTTAAAACATTTATAACTAATATACCAGTGACATGTTATTGCTGATCAGCTGATATCCTAACATAATGAAAACATATCTCAAATTTGAACAGATTACATGGAACAAACATATTTATTTATCATTACTCCTCACCTTCTTGTTTCCCATTTTTCTGATTCTGGTCATTTATGTTAACCTGCCAGACAATCTAATTATTGACTTTTAAAAAAAAATACACACACATAATGAAAATATATATTCTTATCAACGCCTATATCTAACATACAACTATAAAATAATACATTTAAACTTATAGCATGTAATGAACACCTTATTTTTAAATATCTAAGCAGCTAGTTACCTGAACAGAGCACAAGCAGTTTTATTTGATCAAACTTTGAATAAAAAAAAAATGTTATGTTATAAAATTTACATTCGTGACTCCTTTGCGTCACCTCCTAGCCACACACACTATTTCAAATTATGTAAGACTGTGGCGCCTTTTCGCTTCGACAGAGACTGTATATTTTGGAGCAGGGTTTTACCTCTCCGTGTCTCTGCTTCCGCTATTAAGTTTCAAACGTGGTGAACATCATCATGTTCTTGTTAATATTATACACCCTTAAGACGGTTCTACCACCTGTATTGCTACCCCAAGGCGGGCAGAGTGGCAGCCGCTGTTCCATAGTTCCGGGAGATTTCCCCTAATAGTCTCCCCCCATTGAATTTCAAATCTGTACCAATTTCAAGTCAGCTATGGTCAAGGGACTTGATATGACCATAGCTGGCCGCTAGCCAAAACCACGGTTAGTGCTGGTAAGACAGTAACCGCCCGAAAAGTCGGGGAAATCTAACTTTAATTTAACTGCCTGTTTCATCAATCTAGTTATGTGCGACACGGTCATTTAGTAATGTGTGTAAAATTTTTACTTTACACGGATAAGGTGTGCCGCACATTTATCGCCATTTTGGCCTCCGATGGAGGTAACACTCACCGTTACCCCCAACCCATTTCGCTATTTGCGAGAGCACAGGCCACCCCCACAATAGCCACTTAATAGCTAACTAATTAATTAACAATTGAACTAAACTTTCTACATACACAGTTCAACACTCCATTGTTTTATCACTTCATTGAGCACCAATCTACCCCCCAAAATATCCCCACTTCTTGTATTGACAACAAGTTTTTTATTTTATTACGCATCTCTTCAAAATGTTCCCATACTCACTGATATTAAACTTGACAATTGTTTTTGGTCACTTAATTCTAAAATTTATTTAATTTTGAAATTATATGCACTCCCTTTTTTTTTTTTTTTTTTTCAAGACTTAAAATTTAAACAATTTAAGTTCATTGTTAAAATCATTGTTTCTATTAATTTGAATACCAAATTAATTTAATGGTTTTTTAATTTCTCAAACTCTGAGTTACAATAATTACCTCATTATTATTTTAGCAAAAAGTTTTCTTTACTTCTTTTGTGTCACAATAGGATTTTGCTCAAGATACTGATTCAGCAGACTACAACATTTCTTGTTGTGGCCACCAAGCATGACCACAGGCTTGAATCACATCTTACACCTGTCTACTGTTTACCTAAACACAGTTGTGTGCCAGACTTGTTTTCATAAACAACAGTTATAAACATTCTCAGTTTCAGCATTCATAGTCTAAACATTCTGGTTACATCATATATTACCATACCTGCTTACTACACTTTTCGAATTTTATAAATCTTTTAGATAACATATTTGTCTCTTAGATTTTTATTCCCATTCAGATCAGATATATTTTTGATTCATTAACAAAATTGGCCCTTTTAAATTATTTGTTTAACTTGAAAATTCTTTAACGATCTCCACCCAAAACAGTTTGACTTTAATTACAGCTGTATGAAGTTAATGTATAAAATATGTAAAATTACAATTTCCATTTGAATCAAAATGAATTTACACAGCACTAGCATCTACAATATTAAGTTACTCCCGGGGCGGCTATAATTCAAATTCATCTCTTAGTACATTCGAAACAATTTCCATGACTTTGATTACAATTTTCAAAATGATTCTGCGTGATTAATTGTTTCAGTTTTTCTTAATATTTCAATAAATTTTACAAACATTACATCATTAGTTCTAATCTCTCTTTAAATTCCTCCACAATCACATTCTTAATACCATAATCCCCTACTCATAACCTAACATAGCAGGTACCACACAAAATAATTATTGAACCCTTTGGTTACATAAGTTTACTTTAGAATATTTTCCAAAATTATTTTTTCTTAATTACCTGTGAATAGGTTGTGCTTTATGTGTACAGAATCATCGTGTACCGAGATGCGATTGAAGACGAACAGAACCCCACTTCTATAACAGTAAATAAATACCCTTCTAATGGTACTGAATTCTATACCTGCCTCCTTTTCCCAAACATAATAAACAGACCACAACCACCAATCTACTACCCCATCTCACTACACCATGATTCTATTGGATTATACAGAAAATTTTATTTCGCTTGTCTACTCAGTCACAAAACTTCTCCACTACCTACCTAATTAAGGGATGAGTTTACAAGTCATAAATAACGCCAGTTTATTTAATTTTGAGGATTACCCTAATGTAGTATTTAGAATTAAGGCAATCAAATGGTTCCAAAAAGTGTGCCAATTTGTGTAACTATTGTTTATGTGTTTACTCTAAGGGGAGGGTTAGGGAAATCGGGAAGATACAAGGGTAAGGATTCTTAAAAGGTCTAGAACTAGGACTAAAGGTAAGGACAAAGTTTCCTCCGGGAATGATAGTAAATGGAGAAAACCAAGGCTCACGTGGGCAGGGGCGCGTCCCTGAAATAGACGAACCCCACTGGGACAAGTGGGGAACATCTATCCGCTACCACTTACTGTTTTATATTATTCATAATTATTTATAATTACAATATTTAATATATTATTTTAATTATTTCAATTATTGGAAACAACATTTTTAATTACTTCCATTAAGTATAATAGTTACAACTCATTCACTATCTTCTTCCAAATTATTTTTGCTATTTACTTAAGCTGCGAAATATTAATATTATTATTAATATCACAACAAGTTTTGCTATATACATACATTGTTTATCTAACGTTTTACAACACACAAATAAATCTACTAAACATGTATTTACAATCCTTCATCAATAATTATTCAGTTATATCACACTTCAATATCTAAAATCAGCTAGGTCATTACCATATATTAACATATTTGAAATTGTCCAATTGTGAATTTAAGGCTCAACCTCCATCGTCAAAAATTAGACGGGGTTTCACATAACATCGTTCAATTTTATTACCACACAAATGACTGTTTTGTGTGTTGTAACCATACAAACTAAACTGATTTATTTTATCCACATAATCATTAAACAAGTCAACATTAAGTACATTGGTTAAGTCTCCATCAGTAATATTCGTTATCAAGTCAGTTATTTTTTCTTCATAAAGTAAATTATTATTATTTAAACATGTATTATCAAAACAATCTTCACTCTCTATTTTGACAGGTAAGTATTTCATATCAACTAACATCTCTTTCAACTCATTGTAATCTCTTATCAGTTTATATAATTCTATCTCTCCATTTAAATCTCTCTCATCATAATGCCATATCACACTCTCTCTCTCATTCCATGCAGAGGGTACAAAATTATTCAACAAAAATAAACAACTCAAATCTTTCATTAATAAGGGTCTCTTGCCCAAAAATAACACTTTTGAACACTCTGGTTCATCACAAATAAGGGGAAATTTTACCCTCTGCTCTACACATTCGCTTAAACTCTCCTTACACACACTCTCCATCTCATCAACAACTATTACCTCCTCATTAACCTCTAATCCCATTAAGCTCTCATTATCACTACTATCATTCAATGTATCATTCTCTACTACTACATTTTCAGTTACATCACCACTTTCAATATCATTGTTAATATTTGTTATCTTGCTCTCCACTACCACGTTTTTACACATATCATTATAATTATCATCTGTTTTACATTCGAAATTTTCAGTTACCTTTTGTCTTTGTTTATCAAATTTTTCCACCCCATTACTCTCTATTTTGTCAATTTTATTATTCCTACTATTCAATGAGTGACTCCGCGTTTCTTTTAATTCATTTGTCAATTTGATAAAGTTACTCTCACAATTGATTTGTACTTTATTAATTTCAGTTTTAAGTTCATCCGATTTGTAATTAAATTCACTTTTAATTTTGGTCTTAATTTCATTCAATTTTATGTCATTATTGTCAAAGCGATTATTTATTACATTGAATTTAGTCTCAAAATTACTATTCATTCCCTCGAATTGACTAAGCATGATACTCATCATATTGTTATCGGACCTATTACATTTTGTTGAGATCGGGGTTAATTGCACGCCCGAATCTTCAGTTACATTACTCTGGTCACTTAAATTTAACTCTGTTTTCTCTTGACTCGCACTTGGAGTCGAATGTATCTCAAAGTTACTAATGTTCGAGTCGTCGAAAACTTCGACACTCTCCATCTCATTTGCGTTATTTTCTTTACCTGACATTTTGTATTATTGGTTAAATTAAATTACATAAATTGATTAAATAGATTAATTAAATGAATATTGTAATTACTTAAATTTTGTAATATACTGTTAAGTTGCTCTGCTAACCTAGAACATGTTTGTATCTCTGTCGATGCGGAATTTAATTAATTAATTATAATTAATTCAATTCGTCCCTGTTCGGGCGCCAAATGTGATGTACTAATCGATCACATTTATTATTATTACAACCAGCTTTCAAATTAGCTTTTACTTACCGGTACGATAGCTCTTACAAGGTCACAAGGTTCGATCACATGTACCTAGATACAAACATGGTCTAATAGGTTACGCAAGCACTGACACAACTCATTTTGAAGAGAATTGATAATTTTAATGTTCCATTATTGAGATTGAATAGAATTACATTTAGTCAAAGATGATGCAACTCGTGCATGTTGTTATTAACAGAACTTACAGACTATAACTTACCTTATCATTTCTAACAAACACAATTATAATTCAGACAAAAATAAACAGCCCAGCTTTGCACACTCTCTACATTCACACTGAAAATTCTAAACCCCTTATCATTTTTTATTTAAATTACAAATTCCCGACCCCACACGCTTGCTACACGGTCACCGCACACACGCATCTTCTCCCGAGAATGGTTGGTTCTATATTATTCAAAATGCCATTATTGATAATGTTTCTTCTAAAACCGACCACGGTCACATGAATTTATACTGTAGTATACTGTTACATTAGTTAAAAAATTTTGTTTCTGAGCCCGGGTTGTCGGGCGGCCTGCGCAGGCGAGAGTCGACACAAGACTGCCAGCGTCTCTCTGTTCCCCACTCCTGGAGCATTTTTGTTGAGACGACGGACATCAATGCCTTACAGTTAGTCATCACAGGTTTGACTCCTGCTAGTCATGTAGTTGTTGGAGTGACGATAGCAGACGATTTCAACTAGGCACTGGCTAATGTCATAAAAGGGCCATGATTTCCTGCCGCCCAAACGCACATTGCTGAATTAAATCTGCTCAGGCCATCTTGAGTTTCAGACTGAAAGCGTCACTTGGAGCGCGTGCGGGTGTAGTTGCGCTCGTGCGTCGACATACATGTACAAAGTTCTAAGAAGCATTAGGGTGGTAAATTCTTTGCTCGTTACGTTGCACAATGACAACTGCGTCTAAGCCTTTGTCTCACTGTTTCTTAACATCGTTCTGTTGTAATCGGATTAGCATTTGCACAATAATTTTCATAACTTCTTTTTTACAAGCCCGCCCAAAATGAAAGAAATAAAAATATAATTACCCCATCCTGACAGAAAAATAAGACTCCCAAAATCGACACGCTACAAACCTTCACTATTTTATCTATTGCTATCATTGACAATATTTTTATTTACTCATCACTTTCACTTTTAAATTATCTTGTGTTTATTATAATTTATTTAGTGTTATTTCTCTATCATTTTACTTTAGGGTTTTTTCACTTTCACTATGGGCACTTCTTAAACTTTTTATTTGAGTGTTTTTTAGTGGGTAATCCCTATCATTACTTTTCTTTGTCACTTACTTAATCTCAGTTTATTTCTCACTATCTCAATATCTCTCTTTCTTTACACATATTATATATACTTATTAATTTCATGTCTTTCTCGAATTCTTACTTACATTTACTTCTAATTCTTTGGGTAGTGTATTTTTATTTATCGGGTTTTATCAATGATTAATTACATTTGTCACTCATTCAGTACTAACAATTATTTTTTACATTGGTTCTTTACCGGTTTCGTTTCCTTTATTATATTTGATTGTATTATTTCTCCCTTCTCTATTCTCTACTACTTGTCTGTGTTTTCTCGCCTTGTTTCATTTTATTTCCTTTATATTTTGTTTGTTCCCTTTTTATTTTTATTTTTCTTCTCCTTCACTGCTCATCTTGTTTCCCTTTATTTTGGTTCTTATCTGGCCAATCTGTGGGGTTGGGTTAAAGTCGTTTGTCTGGCAGTCTAGTCTGTGAATTTCTTTAATAATCACTTTTAGTTTATCATTCTTCCTCCTTCTTTCTTAATTGCATTTTATATTTTTATTCTCTTCATTATTTGTTTATTAAAATATATTATTTTTTAGCATTTCTTACATGCTTATAGTTATCAAATATGATCTGAATTTGGCGATGTTATAATATATTACCATATGATGAATTAGAAACACTCTTGGTTAAAATTGAAGCTTGTGTAAACTCTAGACATATAACTGAGTTGTCAAATGATCCAAACGATTTGAATCCTTTGACACCTGCTCATTTTCTTGTTGGACAGTCCGTAGCTTCCTTTCCTGTACCTGATGTAAGTACATTAAACATTAATAGATTAGACCACTGGCAACATATTCAACAACTCTACCAGATTTTTTGGTGACGATGGTCAGATGAGTATCTTTCAACTCTACTACAACAATGGACCAAATGGGTCAAGGACTACACGCCACCATCCCCAGGCTCCCTGGTATTAATCAAAGAAGACTTCCGACCTCCACTTCACTGGGACCTAGGTCGCATTGTGGAACTTCACAATGGCAGTGATGGTATACCTCGTGTCGCTACAATTCGGACATCTAAGGGACTGGTGAAGAGAGCCCTTGTCAAGCTGTGCGTACTTGCTGATCTTTGAAGTCTGCTACTTTAACGGGGGCTGTATGTTAAGCATTCCAGAAGTGTGTGCTGGGAGTCGCACTGATCGGAGTGTGTTGCTGCCGCTCGCTCTGTGTGCTGTGACGCGCGCCCCCACGATCCGAATTCGTACGCTTCACGATCTCTTTGTAAAACACCATATATTGTTAATGTGATTTTGTTTCATTAGTAACAAAATAAATAAACGTGCATTTTTATATAGTAATTTTTAAAAGTGAAGACAGATTATAAACAGTTAAACGCCTTTTCTTTAACAGTTAAACAAATTCTTAAACATTGTAAACAAATTAAACATTTCATTGTAAACAAGCATAATCGTGTAACATGTTCTTTAATAAACAAAGCTTTTATTCAATTGCGTGAATCTAATTTCACCTGCCTTATTAAACAACATGATTCATGAAGAAGTTGAAGAGAACCTCAGACAGCTAGGAGTTAGAAAGTGGAAGTGGGTACAAGACAGAGAAGAGTGGAAAACCGTTGCAGAGGCCAAGGTTCTGCAAGGACCATAGCACTGTGGAATGAAGACAGAAGATGAATTGGATAAAGTGAGACTGTCTGCTCAAGGTAGCACTTGAGGTAATTGGTGTGAGAAAGAGAAGGACATAGAGGTGTAGAAGGAGGGTAGTGGATTCAGTTAATATTGGATGATGACATGATATTAAGAGGCTGATGGAATTAGTAAATATGGAGGTTATCATGTTATGACATGGCAGGGCAAGCGGAAAACAGTTGATTTCAGAACGCTTGTAAAAGAAAGGAGATGATGATTCCGCTCATTGTAGATTTCATTTTAGAATAGTTTAAAATCATATACAGCTTGTAAATGGCTAGCAAAATCAAAAAGATATTGTCTTGCCCATTCTCGAAAGCTGAGCTGAACTGAAATCATGTATGGAACGTTACCAAGAATTATATGCAAATACTAGTCGTAACAGGATCAGTTAGACTTCTGCATCACTAAAAGAAAGCTTTAGTTTTGCATGATACAGAGAGCATTTCACATTTAACTGTAAACATTGGCTGCCAAGTTTTATTGTGAGCTACCATATCATTGCCATTTTGGTAATGTTTCAAAAAGTGAAATTCATTTAATTTCAGTTGTGTGCAAATGATTCCATCAGTTGTTGAAACAAATCAACAAATATAATGTAGTAAGTATGCAAGGCCATTTTTTTTGCCCTTCTTTGTTCGTTCATCAGTTAATGATAAATTATTTTCTTTTTTGGAAGTACGTAAAGTATCATTATTTCCAAAAGTTAAAAATAAAGTGCTCAAATGAAAACAAAATCAAATGAATATATGATTGAATATTTTGAATTATATTTTTACATGCTGTATTTTTTAGAAAACTCCTGTTTTATCAAATGCATTATTATACATTTTTTCACAATTTTCAAAAATGTGAAAATAAGAAAAAATGGTTATGTGATATTTTTACGTGAGTTTCTTAGGAACCAATCTGCCATGTAAAAGTAGAATTGGTTTCTTAACTACTGAATGCAAACTAAAATAAAGACCAATTTACACATATCTGTGACATGTCAGTGTCAAGTCCATTAAATCAATGTCAGTAACATCCATTGTGTATCGGTGACGCCTATATACACATGTTCACACAGTTTGTTCAGTTACCGTACGTATTGTGAAATATTAAATTTATAAAAAGTCTTTACTATCTGGTTTAATTTTGTCTCATATGTTAATCCCAAATATCCGGTTTGAAATTGCTGTCCACATATTTTGAGCGGGCTAAATCATTAGACAAAGTAATTTTAACACTTACCTTTTCGTAAATCATTTTTGTTTAGAAATATTCAGAATCTCAATCCCGCAATTATCACAATTATCTGATATTATAAAAATATCTGCAACAGTATATGGTGTCTTTAAACATAATTTTTTATGGTATGTGAACATATTTCCAATTATGTGAACATTGCAATAACTACAACTCATTCATTATCTTCTTCCAAATTATTTTTGTTATTTATTTAAGCTGCAAAATATTAATATTATTATTATCATCACAACAAGTTCTACTACATACACATATACCTAACATTTTACAATATACACAATTAATTGTATACAACATATATTTACAATTCTTCATCATTACTTATTCAGTTATATCACACTTCATTGTCCAAGGTTGCGAGGTCAGAACCAGTAAACAAACTGTTTAAAATTGTTCATTTGTGAGTTTAAGGCTCACCCACCATCGTCATAGATAAGTCTTTGTTTTATATAGCATTGTTCAATATCATTAACACACAAATTACTGTTTTGTGTGTTGTCACCATAAAAACCAAATTCATTCATCTTACCAAAATAATCATAAAACAAGTCAACATTATTTGTTTCTGTCCAGTCTCCATTAGTAATTATATTCCTTATCAAATCAATTAATTTTTCATCATAAGGTAAATTATTATTATTTAAACATGTATCATCAAAATAATCTTCACTCTCTCTTTTAACAGGTAAGTACTTCAAGTTATTTAACATCTCTTTCAACTCATTATAATCTCTCATTAGTTTATATAATTCTATTTCTTTATCAATGCACAACTCTCTCTTAAAACATCTTTCATCATCATAACACCTGTCACTACCCCCCTGAACTATCTCACTCCATGCAAAGGGCCACACAAAATACTTATTACATCTCCTGGCTTTACCAGCTAAATCACAAAAAACTAAGGGACCATTCTGAGACACCATGTCTCCCACATAACTACTGGAGGAAACTCTGTCCTCATTAAACATCAGTGAAACCTCTGTTTCACCATAAACTTGGGGAATATTTGCCCTTTGCCCATCTAAATTCTCATTGCACACGCTCACTAACTGACAAACATTTGTTTCTACTACTTTCTTATCACATACCACTTCCACTATATTCTCAGAATTGCAATTAACATCATTATCATCACTACTCAATACTTTACTATCTACCACATTTTTAATTATATTCTCATTTTCTACCTTATTGTTATCACTTATCTTACTCTCTACTACTGCGTTTTTACCCTTATCATTATAATTATCCTCTGTTTTACATTCAAAATTTTCAATTACCTTTTGTCTTTGTTGATCAATTTTTTCCACCACATTACTCTCTATTTTGTCAATTCTGTTATTCATATTTTTTAATGAATGACTCAACGTTTCATTTAATTCATATTTCAATTTTATGAAGTTACTCTCACACTTAATTTGTACTTTATTAATGTCCGTTTTAAGTTCATCAAACTTATTGTCAAATTTATTGTTAATATTGTCAAATTTATTGTTAAATTCACTTTTGAATTCATTAAATTTTACATCATTATTGTCAAATTTATTGTTAAAATCGCTACTTAATTCATTTAATTTTACACTTTGTTCACTAAAAAGCAATTGCATCATTTTTATCATATCCTTATCCTCAGATTGTTTATTTTTATTCATTACAGGTGGGGTTACCTGAATCCCTGAGTCATCTATGTCAGCTGACTTACTCGATTCTTTATTTTGAACTGGGACTGGGGTCGAATGGACCTCCAACCCACTCATGACCGTTGATTCGGTCAAACTATTACTTTCCATTTTTTATTTATTATTTTTACATTTATAAATATGCCCGGTTTTGCTTTCACAGTCTACAATTTACAACCTCGCCCCACTCCCAAATAACCCATTCTGCAGCTTAATTAGGTCTGGCGAATATAGGTTATAAACCCTATACTCGCGTCACTGTACGGGGGCCAATGAAACTTTATGAATTTACGCCAAATTATAAAATACTTGGGTCCCTAGTTCGGGGCCAATGAAACCGCTCAATTACTTACAAAATTACAATTAACTCTTACCTTAGGGTTTTATTCCAGAGTCTTTCAGACAAAAACAGCTGGAGACAGGATTATTTGGATTTGATATGTGCAATAATTACGTTAACACATTTGATACTGTCTAAAACACATACTTATTTTTATTTATCAAAAATTCGCCTTTCTTTTACGTTAGTACAATCTTTCAACTATAGTACAACTGGTTGAAATTATTTCTTATCTCTATTGAGTTTTATTTTGACTACTATTATAAGTGATCTTGTTAAATAACTAAAACATTGAAAATGAACCAGTGTATAACCTCTATATTAGCACACACACACTCATTCTGTTACATTGATCTTTAAATAAACTCCGCCCCTGAGAGAACTCTATCGTACAAAGTATTGGTGTTTTATATTTTCCTTTTATAACGAACAATCACCAGTTAGTTGGCATTGGTTCTAATATGCATATTAAATGTTCTAGTTACCCATATGCAGCGTACTCCTAGGGTTGGTTGCGCGAACTGGTGTTGAGTACTTGCTTCGATCTCACGCACTCCGGTACTCGTTTTATACGTTTACTGTTTGTGTTTAAAGGTTCTTACTGTTTTATTGGTTCCACATTATACAACATGATAAAGTCGGCCGACCTAATTTTATTCGCACTAATTTTTTGTAGACTGGCCGCGCGTTATACTGTTTTTTTATACTAGTTTAAAATTTTTTTTCTTTAATTTAAAGTATAATTATTACACTTTAAAAGATAGGCCGAATTAATTTTACGGCCTATATTGCACCCGAGGCCACTATTTTCAATTCACAAACTTTACTATCTGAATGCTGCTTACTACTGTTCACTCTCTGATGACACACTGCAGACTGGTTTCACAAAGAGCCTGCTGCTGGGTGGTTACGCAATACGTCTGGCAATTGTTTAGGCTAACTGTATGTATGTTGCTGGTTGGGGCTCCCCACAGGTGAAAGTTAACTACTGAATTACTGAATTAAATACTAATTTATATAAAATAAAATTCCCATTTCTGTACCGTTACACAATATACGTGGACGTCTATTCAATAAAAATCGTCAACTCTTTTTCGTTTACACAATTTGAATTTATTAACATTTTAATGAAAATTGGATATTATCGCTTTATATTTAGCGCTGGCTGTTTGCCTCATTAGTCATTGACTTTACTACTATTTAGCTCTTAATCTCAGGGTAAAAAATAAAAACAAATATTTTGATTTAACATAACTTTTAAACATAACCTTGAACTTTGGTCAGTTAGGTTTACAAATTCTCAGTGGTTCCTTTTAGACTACAAGATACAAAAACAGAAAATGTCTGAACTACTGTTTATTTGTAGTCAGAATTAATTATTAGAAATAACAATTGTATTAAAGGTTTTCTCAAATCGTCGACATCGGATTATATCTTCGATTATTGTCAACATTACATTTACTTTATGAATATAGAATTAATATGTTATAACAAAATGACATGAAACGTTTTTAAAATTAATAACGTATAGTTATGGGTTTGACTATGGTCAACATTAAATTAAATTCTGGCATTACTGAATTAGTATTCAGAAACAAAACAATGTTAAAAGTTTTACAATTAATCTACGGTTATTAAATTGACTATTGTCAATATTAAAACAATTTCAGGCATACTGAATTACTACAAAGCATTAACTGTTCAATATTCAGATAACTCCTTAACCTATACACAAGAAAATACATAAGTGATCACAATTATAAGTTCGATAAAGTTCATTATTAATTATCATGTCCATTGCATGCCGTACTCTAACCAGGTAAATAATTATGACCTGTTGCTTGAATAGTTTTCATCAAAATTCATTGATTGTTAGGTATTGTTACACTCGAAATCATAAGTTTAGATATCCTGAACTTTGACTTTTAGAATATTTGTCAAAAAAATTATTTATTGTTTCTAAAAAAAATTATTCCTATGAGGTTTAATAATGTTCGTGAATGACGATTAATTACTTTAGTCATTCACTTTTAACCTCTGTTAAACGTCATGGTTACTTCCATGTCTAAAATGAAAAATCGTAAAATTTCTGTTTTTTAGTTAATATTCATTAATTATAATGGAACACCATACTTCCTGTTATTTCACTTTATTGCAGCTTTATTGTGCACTCTGCAAATATAATTCGCTATGATATAAGCGTTTTTCAATGCACTCGACACTTCAAAAATTTGTTGGTTAGGTCGATCACGTTTGTTTACTATTAGATGCGCACAGCTGATTTGGCTTGAATACGATTACTTTTGCGCACAGAAATGGCCGTCGTCTTGCTTCGCTAGTCTGAGATGAAGTGTATGTAAATTCGTTCCTTTTCACTGTTCCAATTTTGGGAGCACATACCCCCTGGTCGATTTTGATCGATTTCATTGGTTTAAAGATGCTGCCATTCCATATAGTGAGGTCACTCCCTTCGTGGATTAACTAATTTGCAGAAAATTGTTAATGGCTTTGGGATGGAGAGTATCATTGTTACTCCCTCGTTTTTGTCCAAAATAAACAGAATATCTTTAAAATTGGTTTAACGTCCTTGTCATATGAGTAATACTTAATATAGCCACACCATGTTATTACAATTGTTTTTTTCTTTAAAATAAGTCCTCACAAGACGTGTGAGTGTTATAATTAAAAAGTTAATGTTTTGTGCTTACTACTATGACATATTTCTTGTGTTTTTACATGATTAATTATTGAAATTGAACAAATGGTGATTACATTTCAATCATACGGTTCCTCTCAAGTCTTTTTATGATAATTTCTAATACAATAATTGTTTAAAATTAATAACATTACAATATTTGATCTATGCCTCCTTTGGCCTAGATTTGAAATTTGACTCACTCTATTTATTGACATAATTTGTTCTGTTCACTTTTTTACAGTGATCAGTCATTCTGAAATGCCCATTACAACTTTTGTACATCTCAGTTTTCCTTCAAATATAATTAGTTTCTTGTTTTAGTCATATTTATTATTAATGGTCTGAGTATGCCATGTGTCATTATGATTTGGTTCCTGATTAATGATATACCCAAGTTTAAGTGGTTCTTTTATGTACAAATGGTCCTTATAATCTAAAGATTGTTTTATAATGGTTGGCCTCCTATTATTATATGTTTTATTGAGCATAATTCACTAATACTTCTTGCATCTAGTCTAGTTGGACAGTTACCTTAATTTTTCTTAATTCTGGTTAAATTAACATTTTTATTATAATTATTTGGTACTATAATAGTAGTATTACATATTGTATTGCACATTTATGTTACTGTTCTTTTCTGGTTCACAATATTATGGGAATTATGAGTGTGTTTAATGGGTACATCTTTCTGTCCAATTTCAGTCTGTGTAATTGCATTAAACACCACACATACCACTTTCAATTAATAACTCGTATCACTAGGTTTGTCTTTATAATGTCTATTTTCATTATTGTATAACTTACACTAGTTTTACATTGTTTTATTCTTAATTAATTCAAATTACTAGTTGATTTGTACCAGAATTGAGGTTACCTGGGACCCCCTTGTCTGACAACAATGGTCTATGCTATTCTCCGTGCTCTCAATGTTTTAAAGGTTATTATTTTACACTTTTACTCTGGTTAACTATTATTTATTATTTTTCCATTATCTTTACATGTCTACAGGTGATTACTAGGTTTTCTTTTATTTATTTTAATTGGTTTGCCTGTATTAAACGCATATATGGTATTCTATTCTTACTGTGATAACTAATTCATTCTTTTCTTTCATTATCTTATTTCCTTGTGTTTGTTTATTTTTTTAATTATATTCTCATCTCCGAATAAAGAGTTTTTGTCGTGGTTTGTCTTTAGTAATAGTTTGTCTATGTCTGTGTCTCTTTACTGTTTCGTACTTCTATAGATTCCTTGTTTTATTGTTTTCATTCTCTGTTGGTACACTTTATTCGCATATTGTATGATATATTTGTTAATTCTTCTTTGCTTATCACTCTACTTGTGTTTATTTATTTTATCTTCAGTCTCTTGTTAGGGCTGGTTGTCATTATAATTTGTTTTTGTCCTCTCACTTACCATATCTATTGGGTCATTTGGTTAATCACATTATTATGTTGTCTTCTATATTTTCTTCTCCATCACTATTTATTATTCTTCGTTTGCTGATTTAATTGTTTTAATTGGTTTAATTAGTTCGTGGACCGGATATAACATTTAGTACACAGTTATTCATTTATCATCCCTCTCTTATGTGTTCTTGTGTTAGTTAATGAGTGTTTCATTCTGTATTTTTTATTGTTAATTGTACGGTGAAGATATCTACTGTTACAACATATATGTTTTAAATAAACATGTACGTTTATATAAATGTACAAAACATTGCACAATAACGGGATCAGGCAAAAGACTCAGAAGTGACGGACTGAGCGCATGACAGGTGCAGACAAACACCTGCTCCACTCGTCCTTCAGTGAGTGAATGAGGATGGGTAGTGTGATTCATTACCCCACTTGTGCCTAGCCACATCACTGTGCTTACGGTACCTGTGAGTGCTGAAACTACGCTCAGTCCACACTCTGTAAAAAAATGTATATTCGTTTTTTGTCGGATCCGGATTTTTTAGGTTTGAACTTTCGAGGTTGCACAGTATTCGTGTTAGCAGTATGCATAAATGTGTAATAAGATGGACGCCATTATGAACAGTGCAAACTTTGCAAAACCTGTTAGATCTTCTTTAATAACATCTAGTCTAATATATTGGTATGTAGTAAAATTATTGTTGTAGTGAGTGACCAAGTGTTGATATGAGTAAAAAGTCACACATAAATGAACCTAACAGTGCTGTAGTCACATAGCATAATAATATGAAGGCAGACAAGCTGTTTAGTAGCAGCAGCTCATTTTGAGAATTTTGTGTTTTCAGGATATAATAAGCATACATTTTTGATAGGTTGTAGACAGTGTTTTGAAAGGTGAAAGCGGCAGAGGCGTAGCAATTGTAAGGCCTCCTGGACACCATGCAGAGTCATATGAACCTTGTGGGTTCTGTATCTTCAACAACGTGTCAATAGCTGCCAAATATGCCATTAAAAATTATGGAATCAAAAGGTGAGTGTAATGTATTAAAAACTCCAAACAGTTCTTGTTTATTATAAAAAAAAAATTATTGGCTGATATGACTGGAGACTTGTAACACATCATTTCATCTGTATTGTTTTTTTTTTTTTTAATTTGTGTTCTCATATATTGGGAAATATAAACTGTGATCTATTGTCTGGATTTAATTATTAATTGGCAGACCAGTTCCCAAATTGTTTTTTAATTTAAATGAATTCCTTGTGTCTGATGGCCGTTACTTAATGTTGGTCCTGAAATTGGATTCAGGATCTAGATTATGTTACACAAATTTCAGAAAGGTTTTTTGTGGTTTCTGTACTTTCTTTAAAATAAAAAGCGATCAAAAGTGTTATGGTATGTCTAAAATTATATGTGTATGTTATTCTCCTCAATCCAGAGGTTGGTGGATTTGCAATTTCTTCCCCTCTGAAGACAGTCTGTTAATCACCACATATTTTCTTCCTCTTTTTTAGCTCATCCATATACTGCTGTCTGATCCTCCCACTACGTTCCTCAGTCATTCTCTTGGCCAGGGTAGTGAACCAGTTTGAATGGCGTAGCAGGTGATCAACCAGATTGTTTCTCCTTTATACGATGGTTTCAGGTGGAAATTAGGCATTCCTTCTGTCCATAGTATTCTTAAGGCCCTCCTCCAGCACCACCACATCTCAAACACTTTAAGATAGCTCCCCTCCAGATTTCTCAGATACAGGTTTTGAAGCCATAAGTACGTATGCTCCAAATGAAACTCTTTATGAATTTCTTCTTGGTTTCCAAGAACATGTCCCTGGACATTTTTTTATATTGTTACTACTGCCACTCCATGGTGCTACAGCTCATGAAGAGCCCTGGCCTCCAGAATGACGTGCCTCTCCACTCCTC
This sequence comes from Magicicada septendecula, assembly GCA_034769895.1. NCBI lineage: Eukaryota > Metazoa > Arthropoda > Insecta > Hemiptera > Cicadidae > Magicicada > Magicicada septendecula. Next base: position 428,106,160 of record CM068370.1, on the reverse strand, counting down.
TCTATCCTGTGCAACGACTCTTTGCCACCTTCTGACCCCCCCCCCCAAGTCGTCTCGTATCTTCATCTACATCATCCACCAATCTTCTTCTTCACCTCCCTCTTGCTCTTCTTTCTCCTCGTCCTCCAATAAATATTTTTTTCACTGCTCTTTCCTCTGTCATTCTTTGTACATGACCTGCCCACATAATTCTGCTTTGTTTTATTCCTGTGACAATGTCCGGTCCCTTGTATAGATCGTACTATTCAGCATTTGTCCTCATACACCACATTCCAGTATCTAGTACACCTCCATATATCCTCCTCAGAATCTTTCTTTCCCATCTTCTGATCATTTCTGCTTAGGCTGAGGTCATGGTCCAGGCTTCTGAAGCATATAATACTACTGGCCGAGATACAGTTTTGTAAAGCTGGACCTTTGAGGTTCTAGAAGTGTTTCTGGACTTCAGGATAGGCAGCAAAGAAAAGTAGCACGTATTTCCCATGGCCCGTTTGTCCTGAATTTCCATTGCCATCTGATTTTTTGACGTAAAGAGGGAATGTGTACTGTTATGTTTGTTTAATGTAACTTGTATACTTTGGATTGTTTATAACGTTTGTTTTGCAGTAACCCTGTAATATTTTCTGTGGGACTTTGTACTACATAATGTTTTTAATTTTATAGAAGTAATACAGTATTGCACCCATTTAAATATGTATATGCGTATTTAAATGCTTATTATGTCCGGTTTGTAGCGTATAAAATATTAGAATTGTGCAGTATATCTGGTTTTGACCTCACCACTCCACTGTGTGTGATATTGTAGTTTAAGCTACTATACAGATTTACTACTAAATTTTGAATTAATTTGTAATCCTATATAATAAAACCGAAGTAGTTTATTTATAAAAATAACAATAAATCTGATCACAAAAATTTATGATCACAGCTTAAGAGAATAAAATGTGAGTCTTGGTATGTATTTTGTAATAGATATGTTAAACATTATTATATTATAAGTGAATATCTAATTCATACACTGCGGTTGTATAGGATCCTGCTTGTTGACTGGGATGTACACCACGGAAATGGAACACAGAGGATATTCGAGTCAGATAATAGAGTTTTATATGTTTCAATCCATCGTTATGATAAAGGTAATTTTTTTCCTGCTTCAAAGGATGCCGCAGCTACTGTAGTTGGATCAGGTGATGGAGAGGGATTCAATGTCAATATTCCATGGAATCAGGTAAGTTGTCGGGCATAATTTGTCTGAATTTTATTTTCAGTAGTTTTTTAAATAAACAGTTGAAACTGGTGATTTGATATATTGGAACTGGTGACACAAAGTTATTCAACAATATTAATTAATTGAAATACTATAATCTTACTCTTACCTTCGAATTTCAGGTCCAGAGTCGTTCAGACGAAAACGGCTGCAGAAAGGATTATTTGGATTTGATATGTGCAATAATTTCGTTAACCCATTTTCTACTGTCTAAAATACATACTTATTTTATTTATCGAAAATCGCACCCTTCTTTTACTTTCTACAAATGACAGTGTTTTTGTTAAATTTTATTTGAAACTACTATGATAATTGACATTACTAAGTACATATAAGAAAATTGAAAATGAACCAGTATATAACCCCACACACACACACACACACTCTTTCTCTTTTCGTTAATATTTAAACAAACTCCTCTCTATTAGAGATCTCTGTTCCTTATTAAGGTATCTATACAAGCAAATTTTATAATATAGTAATTAAACTTTAAAAGGTGGTACTCATCCTGACACAAGTTCACTAGCTGACCGATTTCTGAGTTCTCTCGCACTCATGCCACTGTTGGTACTGATTTTACGGTTTTTATTTAATGGTTCTTACTGATTAACATCTCACGTTCTAAAAGATGATCAAGTCGGCCGACATAACTTTTGCACTTAGATGTTGTCGTAGGCTGGCCGCGCTCTATTGTTTACGTACTTTTATATGAATGTTTCCACACTTTGTTAGATAGGCCGAATTTGGTTTAACGGCCTATCTTGTAAGCCCGAGGCCACTGTTTTTAAATTCACAAACTTTATGCTGCTTCCTACTGCTGGCTAATGTTACAACAACTGGTGACAGACTGCATACTGTTTCACAAAAAGCCTGCTGCTGGGGCAGTTACGCAATACGTCTGGGCAATTGTTTAGGCTAACTGTGTGCATTGCTGTACTGGGGCTCCTCACAGGTGAAAGTTAACAATTTATTAATTACTGAATTACCGAAATTAAAACTGGGGTCACACACAATTCTGTACCGTTACAATACCCCCCCAATAAGAGGTTGAAGGCCGAAGCGTTCAAACTCTTATTGTCTAAACCCTAAAAGGATCAGTGAGGATATGGCGCCGCAACCCCCCTGAACTTTCTATTAAAATCATGGGTACTTGCCCCCCTAGTCTGGCGACTGTGGCACATTCAATTAAAAAATCAACAAACGGCATTCCATCACTCCATATCCCACAACTGATTTGTTTCCTCTTAGCCGTACTGGTTCATTGACAAAGCACTGGCTCATTTTTTATTATAAAATATCTCTTAACCCTAGAAAATAGTATTAACAAAACAATATAGGATATATACAATACAGGAGTACATATAAGTTCCAGTCAAAATGACACATTAATTGTCCAGAATTGCATTCACACAAAATTTTCTTCAGTTTTCAAATTTAAATGAATATTTTAATCATTATGTTTTTTATCAATTATTTATTTTACCATTACAATCAAAATTCAGATCAAACTAGATTTAGAGTCATATTAAAAATTATCTTTTCTATTAATTTAATTACCTTTCATTAAATTTAAATCATATTGTTTTAATTAACAATTTCAAAATTAATTACATTTTTCAAAATGATCCGACATAAAAATATTACCTACATTCCATCACATCAGATGTTTCTTTTATTTCATAATAGGATTTTCCTACTGGCAATGATTCAGCAGACTGCAACAGTTTTGTTATTGTCAACTCAGCATGACTGTAGACATTAGTCACAACATACAGCATACCTGTTTACATAAAGAGTTGTGTGCCAGACTGGTGTTATAAACACTGTTATAAACACTCCTTCAGTCTAAACATTCTGCTTACCTCACCTCTAACGCCTGTACTGCACTTTTCAATTTTTATAAATCTTTTAGTTAACATATTTATCTCTTAAATTTTTTATTCCAATTTAGATCAGATATAATTTTAATTCACCACAATTACATTAATAGCATTTTACTAAAAACCATTTGGTTTTGGTTACTCAGGGTTTTGTTTAGCATAATACAAACATAATTCAAAATGGAATTCATTAACACCTCCTGTTAATTATTATTATTAATTAACAACATGAAATAATATTATTATTAAAATCAATCAATACACACATGGTTACATGAAACATTTTATAGTACACACACAATTAATTTCACTATATATATTGTAGCACGACAGATAATCCACACAAATACATTACTCAATGATCATTAATAAAGCTCTAAGATATGGAATATCCAGATGAGAATTAATTAAAATGCACTGTTTAATAATATATTCACAAGAAAGGTTGAATAAAGAAAATTTCTGCAAACAATATAATATAATACAAATTTAAAAACCCAGAAGACTAAAAATAATAATAACAAAATTACCCAGGTAAGATAGAAGCAGGCAATTAATATACCCCGTCAAGGAAACCAGACTAGAAGAAACCAAGGCATACACAGCGAAAAACTACTGAAGACAGAAGAAAGAAGAACAATCTAAGCTACTGAAGAAAGAAGAAAGAAGAACAATTAAAACTCAAAGAAGACAGAAGAACAGTCAAAGCTACTGAAGACAGAAGAAAGAAGAATAATTAGAACTAAAGAAGAAAGAAGACTAATTAAAACTACTATTACTGAAGAATGAAGAAAGAAGAACAATCAAAGATACAGAAGACAGAAGAAAGAAGACTAATTAAAACTACTGAAGAAGGAAGAAAGAAGACTAATTAAAACTACTACTACTGAAGAATGAAGAAAGAAGAACAATCAAAGATACAGAAGACAGAAGAAAGAAGAATAATTAAAACTACTATTACTGAAGAAAGAAGAATAATAAAAATAAGAACTACAGAAGAAAGAAGAAGGAAGGATAATCCAAAACTACAGAAGAAAGAAGAAGGAAGGATAATCCAAAACTACAGAAGAAGGAAGAATAACCAAACTCAAAGAAGAAAGAAGAATAATTAAGACGACCCATATAAAACAAAAACCCCATAGGGAAAGAACCCCAAAAACCCCATAAACAATAAATGCCCCAAAAAAAAGAAAGTATAACACATTAAAAAACCATATCACTATAAAACTGACAAAAAACTAAAAGTGTTAGCAGTAGTAAATATTAGTGCATTCAAAAAGTTATTGTGTAATGTGTATAAACAAATCTTCACAGTTCCCCCATGGTTGAATATTTCATATTAAAAACTAGAAAAAGACTAGTAAATATAGTAATAATACACCATGGAAAAGTGTAAGTGATCAAATTATAACTAATAAACTTTAAGAAAGGTGCATGAGTAGCAGTACAAAGTAACAAACTTTAAGTTTTGTGAACAGTGCCTACTTTGATAATGAAGTAGTAATTTTACTAATAAAAAGCTACTAAAACTGTATGAACATTCCATAGAATGGAATATAACTTAGATAGCCAGGGTTATACTTTAAGAGGGGGCATAAATCTTATAAAATGGGGAATTACAGAACTAACTGTTTATGATGAAGTAGTAGAAGGTATTAACAATTATATATGGATCCAAATGTGGGGTTCCAATTAAATATAGCATTTAGATAAGTAAGGGTTAGTCATAAGAGATATTAGTATTATAATTGTTATTTTATTGTTCATGTTAATTTAGGAATGCATTATCTAAAATTAGATATCATTCCAATGTTGTAGAAATACTTTTTTATTATGTTATTAGGTGATATACCAAAACAATGTTATTAAGAACACCAGTTTTATATATCTGGGTGTTATATTTTAATTGTATAATCTATAATTACTGTTATGCCAGATCAGAGAACTAATTTTTAATCAAATATATCAGAGTCAGAAGTCAGAGAAGGAAATAAAATAATTACATTAGTAAAACATTCTGCAAATAGCCACAATTCAAATCTAGGCAATATAATAAAGTTAAAATGCAGAATAATTAATAAACCTAATCTTATAAACCAGTCAAACTGACAATATTTAGGCAAGATACACCCAACATATTAAATACTATGTAAATAAGGCTTTCTAAAGATATGGTCATTATATGAGTAAAATTATTTGATTGTCTAATAAAATACCATTAAAACTGAAATAGATTAACTAACACTATCCTAGGGGAAGTCATATACAATTGAATTATATTAAAAAACCATCATTAGTATACTAAATTGCAATAAAATAAGTGAGAATTGATAATTATACAAATTTCAGATTTCATAGAATAATAATTATATTAGTTAAAATGGCTATTATTTACATAGAAGACAGGGAAGTATAATTTTAGGCCTACCTCCCAAAAAATTATAAGAAAAATAATTTTCAGATAAAACTTTGTAATACTAACTTAATTACTATCAAAATAAGTAGAATAGAATAGTGAAAACGAATATGTATTTTATATTTCAAACAGTCAACTAATAACGAATTTAATTTATGAACATAATGTACATTTTTAAAGTGTAACGAAAGTATGGCAATTTTAAACAATGTCTGAAATATATTATATAGGCTAAGATTTTCATGAGACGAAGGAAATACGGACAGTTCATTATTATGCGTTGACGAGTGCACTTAAAGTAGCCTTTCGCCAGAAATAACCTTTAATGGCGTTTTTGTTATAAACCGTATCTCAGTGAAAATTTTGAAAATAATTATTTTAAACTATTTTATAGATCGTGAAGTGGTGAAAGTGACCAATGAACACAGTAACACTAATAAATTGAACCACACATAACTAGATAAGCAGAATAACACTGATATTACACCAAATATAGACCGAAATTTAGAGGTTAAACACGACACACATAAACACAACAAGATATATCCAGTGACAACATTCTACACAAAGTGAACTTTCCATGATACACCAGCGACAATAAACTATACTCCAGGACGATCGTATACAATTGCTGAGAGCATTTACTTGAAGGAAGAACACCTTTATTACAACAAAAACATCATCAACGCTGGAGGCTTCCTTGCGCATGCGTCAGTCAACCATTTCGGTCTGGTCCGCTGCAGTATAAAGAAACGATATGGCGACTATTGGTTCGAAATCAAATTATATATAAACTTTTAATATTTTTAATTATTATTGTATTGTTAAATTTTAAGACATTTAATAAGTGTAAGTGTTATACTTTCCTTCCCACAACCTTCTCTGGCTATATATTTTAATAACCGTTTAAAGAACCCTATTTTATAATACCAATATAAATTGTTTATATCGACCGTCCCTGAGCGAGTCGATACTGTATTGTGATATTAATTTTAATCAAACAATTTCATTATTTTTGTTAATAAACATTCTATTTCGGTAAATTGGAGTTGATTCTTTATTATAAAAAAGACTTAACAAGTAATTAATGAAGAAACCCAACTAACTGAAGGGCGGTATACACGAACAACAACGTTTCAAAAAGAAGAAGAAGAGAGCCGTCTTTCATTCAAACTGGGAGTTAACAAGATTATCTTTTCAACAAAATTACTGAAAATGACACTGTTATTAGAATAACCACGATACCATTTCATTTATAATTTCAACCGACTAACTCGATTTGTTCCTAAATTTTAAGAACAAGTTACCCAAAGAACATTTTCCAGAAAATTAAAATTTTTTTTTATAAAATTTTAAATTTTACTTTTATTTTTCAAATTGCTACAACAGCATAATACACACATTTTATTTGTAACTACGAAGACTAGGAACATTACCAAATTGACGTTTCCGGAGCGGAACGTCAGAAAACTACACACGTACGTACATAAAATATTTTGTTACAGAACACCTTGTATTATTACAAATTGACGTATCCAACGTGGGACAGAATAACACGACAGAAATATTATTTATCATTTATTATAGACACCACTCACAGTATTATTACAAAAATACATCCATCGCAGAAGTTGAAGAAACTAGGACTTCAACGCATTATTACAAAATTGGCTAGCCCAACCAGTGGGGTTTACAGGAGAACACAATCTACATACATCAACCTTTTATTTATTTTATTATACCCACTCAATCATAGTTATATTACATAAATTGGCTTCCATCGCGGGGCTTGAAGAAACCAGAATTACCGTTATATTACAATATTTACAAATCTTTATCATTATTATTTCAGTTTTATCACACTGCAAAATGGAATTCATTAACACCTCCTGTTAATTATTATTATTAATTAACAACATGAAATAATATTATTATTAAAATCAATCAATACACACATGGTTACATGAACCATTTTACAGTACACACACAATTAATTTCACTATAATTTCACTATAATATATTTACAAATCTTTATCATTATTATTTCAGTTTTATCACACTTCAATGTCCAAGGTTGCGAGGTCTGAACCGTAAAACAAAATATTTACAATTGTTCATTTATGAAGTTCAGCCTCCATCGTCAAAAATTAGTCTGGTCTTTATGTAACACTTTTCAATTTTATTGATACGCCACATATGGTTATTTTTTGTTTTATAACCACAAGGACTTATTTTTTCCATTGTACCAAAACAATAATCTATAGGGTTACCCCCCAAAATTATCTTCATCATAAATCAAGTTGACATCAGTATTATTTGTAAAGTCTCCGTCAGTGTTTTTTGTTATTACCATTGCATTATTATTACCATATTCTGCCACTATAGGTTCATTAACAGGCAAATATTTGTCATCAATATACACATTGTTTGTCACACAAGGTATGTTTTTAATTCTACCAGTTCTCTCACTATTTAAACTCTGTATTAACTCTTCATAATTTCTCTTTACTTTAAATATTTCTACCATTCTCTCTCTCTCATAATCACTTTCATTACAATACTTCTCATAACATTTTACATTCTCATTCCACACAGAGGGCAACACAACATTATTACAACCTCTGGCTTTACCACGTACACAAAAATAATTTAAAACCTTTTGTCTTTTGCAAAAACTAAGGAGGAACCTTTGTCCTCCAACAATACTAGTGAAGCATTTTCTTCACCCACAACCACATCACGGGAAAATTCTACCCTCTGTACACTCTCTTCATTTAAACTGTCTTCACACTCTCTCTCATTCTCATTGGCATTTACTAACAACACTTCATTATTTATTTTACTTTCAAAATTATCTTCTATTTCACTACATTGTTCCCTAACTTTTACTGTAATCTCATCTGCTATTTGTGCATTTACATAGCTTAATTTAATTTCTACACTTTCTTTGAATTCGTTAATTTGTGCTTTAACTGACTCTACTACTTGTTCTTGAATAACACTACATCGTTCATCTATATCTGTGAACTTACATTTATTTTGATTTATAGATACGATATTATAGATCACACTTATGGTTATGATTATCAAAACTAGGACGCCATCTTTGTGTATATATGATATGGGCCAGAATTTTGTTACGCGAAGTTATTAGGAAACGGAAATTGCTTGAAATAACAAAACAGCTGTTCTAATTGTTACCAATGAAATACCCCTTTTTATTCTTTACTTTGTTACATAACAGTTTTTTAAACCAACTTTAACCCTTCCAAAAACATAATGTCCAATAATAATATTTGATTATTTACTTCTATAAACTTACTTCTAAGTTTAATGATTATACGATAATAATATATATTTTTATATAGTGGTGCTCAACCCAGCACTTAGGAATTACTACACACGCACACAACCACTCACCCTCCCATACTCATGGTACAATGATTTGATTATTTATGTTGGAGCTCCTTTTAAATAGATTGAAAATTTAAATAATTTTTTAAATGATTGATTTCTACAATAACATATATATATAGGGAAATAATGAAAGGATTTAAAGTGTATAAGGAACGCTCTCACCCATTTCGTGTTGGCCTCCTCGCACTGCTAGTATCGTTCGTACATCGGCACAATCGGTATATTTTTACGGCGTCTGACGGGGCACCTTTGTGTCAACCCACGTAACCCACCGTCGTGGGACCGATTCTATACGTCGATCTTTTTACGGACGATTCATCGGCCGAGGACGCCTACACAAAGCCGAACTATAACTTTCCTTAATACATTTTGTATATAGATATGATACTGTTTATTAACCACCTATAGTGGTCTAAAAAGTTAAAATTCACCCGTAAGTGAATGGGTAGCCGGCCGGCGTTGATCAGTGCTGCAGCAGAAATGACAATTCCTTGTTGGATTTTGCGGAAGTGGGGTGAACCTACGTCACACTTTCTTTGTTTAACTTGTTGACATCGCCGTTTTGTCGTGGTCAACACATTCTCAGCCTCTGACATAATTAAGGCTTGGCTTGCTTATCGCAATAACTGCACACTGTTTTTGTGATGTTACACCGTTTTTTGCTATGAATTGTTTCCAATCCTGACAAATATTGTGATATAGTCCACTCACTGCAGATTCGTATCGGGTGTTTAAGGTTGGGTTTAGTATGACAAAAATAGAAAAATACAATATTTATGTTCTAGTTACCATATTTAAGGTAATTCCAAAAATGTACCATGATTGTACCATCACAAAACCCCCTCAATGAAAGATGGTGTGACGAAGCACACAAACTTTCATTGACCCTTTCATACTTCCTAAAGGGATCAGCCAGGACAAGTCACCACAACCCCCTTACAAATATACATAAAAAATAACAACAACTCACCCTTGGTCTGGTGATGATGACCGTACCTAGATGACCTTACTGGACTTCTCCTGCGAGATCCCAACACCATAAGGCCACTTAGGCTCTTAACGCCCCTGCTCTGACGCGTTGGCCAGCTCAGGACCGCTGTCATACCACCAAACACTGAAACAATATATAATAAATATTAACATAGTGGCTTAGTAAATCACTCCATCCTCAACTGATCTGGTTCCCCTTAGCTAAGTGCTGGTTTGTGCCAATAAGCACTGGGTTGGCTTAATATATTTATAAAATTATAATCCTCAAGAATTAAAAAGAATATCTCTTCTTCATATTACAACCCTGAGTTGAAAAATGGTTTCGATTCCTATCGATAATATTTATCTTCATTCTTTTACAATTACTAGAATTGTAACATAAGCACATTAATATAATATAGTTACCAAAATTGAATAAAATATAATTGAAAATATAATAGGAAAATTACACATTATAGATCTCCCAAATTTGGAGAAAAACAAATTAAGAAAATCAATAAATCGATGTATTTATTTATTTATAACTCTTAGTGAATGATAAAAGAAATTATTATTATTATTATTATTATTATTATTATTAACAGGTAATTATTTGGCTTATTGGTATTATTAACAGCGCCAGTTAAAAGAAAAAAAATTTTTTTTTTTTTTTTCTACACATTATTCCCATGTTATAACATCATGTTGAAATTTCTATAACATAAATACATTTTACATAATAATAATACATTAATAATTAACACTGATACATTAATACATTAAATATTCTTGATTCATTTTAATTTAAATCATTTAAAATTTACAATTTCACTTAAGTCATTAATTAGACATCAATTTTATTATAATGAATTATTAATATTTATTTCAAATTTATTATTAGTATTCATACTACATTATTAATATTATTTCATTATTCACTTCTTACTTTCTCTATACTCTGAACTTTCTACCTACCTAACTACCTAACCTCTCACCTTCTATCACCGTTTAGTCTGGATAACTCCTATATTCACTATACTTTTTATTATAATCTTACTCACCTTCTTCTAACTGACCATCAAATTTACCTATCAATGACACCAATATCTCAATTATAAACTCCATTACTACTTTCATTTAAATCCTATGGCACCGCTCGTCTTTGCACTGGGTTGGGTGTTCCCTAACTGGCTATATACATCCATAATATTTTGCCCTTCCAAATATTCGGCAAACACTCCCTTAAATTTATGCTAATACCTGCCACATCACTATTGGTTGGCTACTCCTTATCACCTCACCCCCACTACAGAATTCATCAATAACAAATATATGTTTATACCTTTACTTAAACACCTTTACAAATAATCACTAACTACTGTGTCCCTAAATATCTAATAATTCTCTTTGTATTTTCTTAAAAATTCTTATCTTTCTAACTCCATTTACATTAATTAAACTCACCTGCATTTTATCTATACCCAGGCTCTATTCCTGTTTAAACACTTACTGTAATCATTGACAATTCTCTTATAAAATTCCTCTCTTACCTACTTATAACAATACCTCTTTTCAAAATTCAAATATATATTCTTACTTAAACCTTATTATTATTCATCAGTAATTAAAAATTAAAATATTATTATTAAATATGTTATTAAAATATATAATAATACACACTGGTGTAAATATACCTGTAATACATAATACATATCAAAAATACATGGATATATAAATACAGTGAATACAATGAAAAATATACACTCCAACTTCATTATTGTGTCATTAATCGAAATCAGTCCATAGCAGTCCAATTCAGTACCACTTTTCATATTATTATTTAATGTTCATTTCACAATACAACAGTCTATCCACCATCATTAAACAACAAACGAATCTTAGGTCTATATAAATTCTTATTTAATAAATAGATTTTATTACTAGATACATTATATTCGTACTCCTTTATGAAACGGTTATTAAACAAATATTTCCAGTCACGATCAATTAGAGTTCCGTTTATCTCAGTATCATATGTCATTAATCGGTTTATATTATAATTATCCCCATAATATTCCACCACAGGTAAGTACGTAATGTCTTTATTCTCATTTCTTGTTATTTCCAATTTATTGTTATTATCAGGTAAGTATTCATCATTTTCATATACCACATCTAACCCTAACCTTTCTAACAATTGTCTGTAATTTCTGTTTACTTTAAATATTTCTATTACTCTCACAATATCTCTCTATACTTTCTCTCTTAATACATTTCTCTCCATAACACCAAAATACACTTTCTCTCTCCAAATATGCAGGGGTCCCTATCATAAAATTGTTGCACCTCTTAGGTACACAAAAACATAAAGAAACTTTATTTGTAGAACTATCGTCTATCAAATATAAATTGAAGGCATTCTTATCCTTATAACAATTACATGAAGACTTGTCTTCACCCCCTAATACAACATTAAAAGAAAATTCTACCCCCTGCATTCCTTGTACTAAAATACTTTCTCTCAACTTTCTTTCTGACTTCATAAATTCAAATATTTCATTATCATTCATTATACTTTCATTATCATGTTTATCCTTTTCTAACACCACAATCTTACTACTTGTATTATTTGGATTATCTATACTACATTCATTATTGGAATTATTATTTTTAAATAGGTTTATATTCAGTACAGCATTTTGCTGGGTACTACTCTTTAGTACTTTCTGGCTTTCTAATTGACTTTTAATCGGGTTATTTACTGTGTTAATTCGCTCTTCTAAGTGAAAGTTTTGACCTCTTATTTCATATAATTTTTTATCAAAACTGTCAAATTTGTTCAATAAAATTTTCATAATTTCCGCAATACTATCGGGTTTGTTATCTGCCCTAGTGGAAATGGATGTGTCAGCTTTCGTTATTTCTGTAGACACAGGCATATTTACCTCGTCAGTCTGACTAATTGGGTTTAATTGAATATCCATTTCACCAATTAAATTTATCTCAGGGGTACTGGTTTCTATTTCAATATTGTCATTTGTATTCATGTTGGTAACTATGCAATACCTGCATGCATACAATTGTATAACCTAATTGTGGGGTTATGTTTACGAATTATAAAATTTTGTGTCCGTTACCTCAAGCAATTTGTTCCATTCTTTCTAGGCGTACATTAGGTAATAATATGTTTAAATAATACCACCTAATGTCCCTGTTCGCCGGCAGCCACCTGTGAACTTACGTTTATTTTGATTTATAGATACGATATTATAGATCACACTTATGGTTATGATTATCAAAACTAGGACGCCATCTTTGTGTATATATGATATGGGCCAGAATTTCGTTACGCGAAGTTATTAGGAAACGGAAATTGCTTGAAATAACAAAACAGCTGTTCTAATTGTTACCAATGAAATACCCCTTTTTATTCTTTACTTTGTTACATAACAGTTTTTTAAACCAACTTTAACCCTTCCAAAAACATAATGTGCAATAATAATATTTGATTATTTACTTCTATAAACTTACTTCTAAGTTTAATGATTATACGATAATAATATATATTTTTATATAGTGGTGCTCAACCCAGCACTTAGGAATTACTACACACGCACACAACCACTCACCCTCCCATACTCATGGTACAATGATTTGATTATTTATGTTGGAGCTCCTTTTAAATAGATTGAAAATTTAAATAATTTTTTAAATGATTGATTTCTACAATAACATATATATATAGGGAAATAATGAAAGGATTTAAAGTGTATAAGGAACGCTCTCACCCATTTCGTGTTGGCCTCCTCGCACTGCTAGTATCGTTCGTACATCGGCACAATCGGTATATTTTTACGGCGTCTGACGGGGCACCTTCGTGTCAACCCACGTAACCCACCGTCGTGGGACCGATTCTATACGTCGATCTTTTTACGGACGATTCATCGGCCGAGGACGCCTACACAAAGCCGAACTATAACTTTCCTTAATACATTTTGTATATAGATATGATACTGTTTATTAACCACCTATAGTGGTCTAAAAAGTTAAAATTCACCCGTAAGTGAATGGGTAGCCGGCCGGCGTTGATCAGTGCTGCAGCAGAAATGACGACAATTCCTTGTTGGATTTTGCGGAAGTGGGGTGAACCTACGTCACACTTTCTTTGTTTAACTTGTTGACATCGCCGTTTTGTCGTGGTCAACACATTCTCAGCCTCTGATGTAATTAAGGCTTGGCTTCCTTATCGCAATAACTGCACACTGTTTTTGTGATGTTACACCATTTTTGCTATGAATTGTTTCCAATCCTGACAAATATTGTGATATAGTCCACTCACTGCAGATTCGTATCGGGTGTTTAAGGTTGGGTTTAGTATGACAAAAATAGAAAAATACAATATTTATGTTCTAGTTACCATATTTAAGGTAATTCCAAAAATGTACCATGATTGTACCATCACATATCGTTTAGACGTTTGTCAATATTAGAGTTTTGTAGTTTCATTTTATTAATGTCGCTCTTGATCTCATCAAATTTATGGTCATTTACATCAAAACGTTTATTTAATGTATCAAATTTTGTCTCAAACTTTTCCTCATTAGTATCTAAACGTTGATTAATATTTTTAAGTTTAGCGTCCAAATTTTCACACTTACTATCTATCTTTAACAACAACTGCATCATACTCATCATCTCACCACTGTCAGATTGATTGTTTTTGTTAACTGATTTCGGGGTTATTTGAATCCCCGAGTCATCTATATCAGCTGACTTACTTGATTCTCTATTTTGAACTGGGAGTGGGGTCGAATGGACCTCCAACCCACTCATGACCGTTGATTCGGTCAAACTATTATTTTCCATTTTTGTTTTATATTATTTTTACATATATAAATATGCCTAGTTTTACTTTCACAATCTACAATTTACAACCTCGCCCCACTCCCAAATAACCCGTTCTGCAGCTTAATTAGGTCTGGCGAATATAACCACAAATTATACTCGCCGTCCCTGGTCGGGGCCAATGAAACAATATTAATTTTCGGCAAATATATAATACTCGGGTCCCTGTTCGGGCGCCAATGAAACAATATTAATTAATTGAAATACTATAATCTTACTCTTACCTTCGAATTTCAGGTCCAGAGTCGTTCAGACGAAAATGGCTGCAGAAAGGATTATTTGGATTTGATATGTGCAATAATTTCGTTAACCCATTTTCTACTGTCTAAAATACATACTTATTTTATTTATCGAAAATCGCACCCTTCTTTTACTTTCTACAAATGACAGTGTTTTTGTTAAATTTTATTTGAAACTACTATGATAATTGACATTACTAAGTACATATAAGAAAATTGAAAATGAACCAATATATAACCACACACACACACACACACACACACTCTTTCTCTTTTCGTTAATATTTAAACAAACTCCCCTCTATTAGAGATCCCTGTTCCTTATTAAGGTATCTATACAAGCAAATTTTATAATATAGTAATTAAACTTTAAAAGGTGGTACTCATCCTGATAATAGTTTCACTCCAATGCACACCCGTATTATTCACGTGTAATAACCGTGACACAAGTTCACTAGCTGACCGATTTCTGAGTTCTCTCGCACTCACGCCACTGTTGGTACTGATTTTACGGTTTTTATTTCATGGTTCTTACTGATTAACATCTCACGTTCTAAAAGATGATCAAGTCGGCCGACATAACTTTTGCACTTAGATGTTGTCGTAGGCTGGCCACGCTCTATTGTTTACGTACTTTTATATGAATGTTTCCACACTTTGTTAGATAGGCCGAATTTGGTTTAACGGCCTATCTTGTAAGCCCGAGGCCACTGTTTTTAAATTCACAAACTTTATGCTGCTTCCTACTGCTGGCTAATGTTACAACAACTGGTGACAGACTGCATACTGTTTCACAAAAAGCCTGCTGCTGGGGCAGTTACGCAATACGTCTGGGCAATTGTTTAGGCTAACTGTGTGCATTGCTGTACTGGGGCTCCTCGCAGGTGAAAGTTAACAATTTATTAATTACTGAATTACCGAAATTAAAACTGGGATCACACACAATTCTGTACCGTTACAATACCCCCCCAATAAGAGGTTGAAGGCCGAAGCGTTCAAACTCTTATTGTCTAAACCCTAAGAGGATCAGTGAGGATATGGCGCCGCAACCCCCCTGAACTTTCTATTAAAATCATGGGTACTTGCCCCCCTAGTCTGGCGACTGTGGCACATTCAATTAAAAAATCAACAAACGGCATTCCATCACTCCATATCCCACAACTGATTTGTTTCCTCTTAGCCGTACTGGTTCATTGACAAAGCACTGGCTCATTTTTTATTATAAAATATCTCTTAACCCTAGAAAAGAGTATTAACAAAACAATATAGGATATATACAATACAGGAGTACATATAAGTTCCAGTCAAAATGACACATTAATTGTCCAGAATTGCATTCACACAAAATTTTCTTCAGTTTTCAAATTTAAATGAATATTTTAATCATTATGTTTTTTATCAATTATTTATTTTACCATTACAATCAAAATTTAGATCAAACTAGATTGAGAGTCATATTAAAAATTATCTTTTCTATTAATTTAATTACCTTTCATTAAATTTAAATCATATTGTTTTAATTAACAATTTCAAAATTAATTACATTTTTCAAAATGATCCGACATAAAAATATTACCTACATTCCATCACATCAGATGTTTCTTTTATTTCATAATAGGATTTTCCTACTGGCAATGATTCAGCAGACTGCAACAGTTTTGTTATTGTCAACTCAGCATGACTGTAGACATTAGTCACAACATACAGCATACCTGTTTACATAAAGAGTTGTGTGCCAGACTGGTGTTATAAACACTCCTTCAGTCTAAACATTCTCCTTACCTCACCTCTAACGCCTGTACTGCACTTTTCAATTTTTATAAATCTTTTAGTTAACATATTTATCTCTTAAATTTTTTATTCCAATTCAGATCAGATATAATTTTAATTCACCACAATTACATTAATAGCATTTTACTAAAAACCATTTGGTTTTGGTTACTCAGGGTTTTGTTTAGCATAATACAAACATAATTCAAAATGGAATTCATTAACACCTCCTGTTAATTATTATTATTAATTAACAACATGAAATAATATTATTATTAAAATCAATCAATACACACATGGTTACATGAAACATTTTACAGTACACACACAATTAATTTCACTATAATATATTTACAAATCTTTATCATTATTATTTCAGTTTTATCACACTGCAAAATGGAATTCATTAACACCTCCTGTTAATTATTATTATTAATTAACAACATGAAATAATATTATTATTAAAATCAATCAATACACACATGGTTACATGAAACATTTTACAGTACACACACAATTAATTTCACTATAATTTCACTATAATATATTTACAAATCTTTATCATTATTATTTCAGTTTTATCACACTTCAATGTCCAAGGTTGCGAGGTCTCAACCGTAAAACAAAATATTTACAATTGTTCATTTATGAAGTTCAGCCTCCATCGTCAAAAATTAGTCTGGTCTTTATGTAACACTTTTCAATTTTATTGATATGCCACATATGGTTATTTTTTGTTTTATAACCACAAGAACTTATTTTTTCCATTGTACCAAAACAATAATCTATAGGGTTACCCCCCAAAATTATCTTATCATAAATCAAGTTGCCATCAGTATTATTTGTAAAGTCTCCGTCAGTGTTTTTTGTTATTACCATTGCATTATTATTACCATATTCTGCCACTATAGGTTCATTAACAGGCAAATATTTGTCATCAATATACACATTGTTTGTCACACAAGGTATGTTTTTCATTCTACCAGTTCTCTCACTATTTAAACTCTGTATTAACTCTTCATAATTTCTCTTTACTTTAAATATTTCTACCATTCTCTCTCTCTCATAATCACTTTCATTACAATACTTCTCATAACATTTTACATTCTCATTCCACACAGAGGGCAACACAACATTATTACAACCTCTGGCTTTACCAGGTACACAAATATAATTTAAAGACCTTTTGTCTTTTGCAAAAACTAAGGAGGAACCTTTGTCCTCCAACAATACTAGTGAAGCATTTTCTTCACCCACAACCACATCACAGGAAAATTCTACCCTCTGTACACTCTCTTCATTTAAACTGTCTTCACACTCTCTCTCATTCTCATTGGCATTTACTAACAACACTTCATTATTTATTTTACTTTCAAAATTATCTTCTATTTCACTACATTGTTCCCTAACTTTTACTGTAATCTCATCTGCTATTTGTGCATTTACATAGCTTAATTTAATTTCTACACTTTCTTTGAATTCGTTAATTTGTGCTTTAACTGACTCTACTACTTGTTCTTGAATAACACTACATCGTTCATCTATATCGTTTAGACGTTTGTCAATATTAGAGTTTTGTAGTTTCATTTTATTAATGTCGCTCTTGATCTCATCAAATTTATGGTCATTTACATCAAAACGTTTATTTAATGTATCAAATTTTGTCTCAAACTTTTCCTCATTACTATCTAAACGTTGATTAATATTGTTAAGTTTAGCATCCAAATTTTCACACTTATCTTTAACAACAACTGCATCATACTCATCATCTCACCACTGTGAGATTGATTGTTTTTGTTAACTGATTTCGGGGTTATTTGAATCCCCGAGTCATCTATATCAGCTGACTTACTTGATTCTCTATTTTGAACTGGGATTGGGGTCGAATGGACCTCCAACCCACTCATGACCGTTGATTCGGTCAAACTATTATTTTCCATTTTTGTTTTATATTATTTTTACATATATAAATATGCCTAGTTTTACTTTCACAATCTACAATTTACAACCTCGCCCCACTCCCAAATAACCCGTTCTGCAGCTTAATTAGGTCTGGCGAATATAACCACAAATTATACTCGCCGTCCCTGGTCGGGGCCAATGAAACAATATTAATTTTCGGCAAATATATAATACTCGGGTCCCTGTTCGGGCGCCAATGAAACAATATTAATTAATTGAAATACTATAATCTTACTCTTACCTTCGAATTTCGGGTCCAGAGTCGTTCAGACGAAAACGGCTGCAGAAAGGATTATTTGGATTTGATATGTGCAATAATTTCGTTAACCCATTTTCTACTGTCTAAAATACATACTTATTTTATTTATCGAAAATCGCACCCTTCTTTTACTTTCTACAAATGACAGTGTTTTTGTTAAATTTTATTTGAAACTACTATGATAATTGACATTACTAAGTACATATAAGAAAATTGAAAATGAACCAGTATATAACCACACACACACACTCTTTCTCTTTTCGTTAATATTTAAACAAACTCCCCTCTATTAGAGATCTCTGTTCCTTATTAAGGTATCTATACAAGCAAATTTTATAATATAGTAATTAAACTTTAAAAGGTGGTACTCATCCTGATAATAGTTTCACTCCAATGCACACCCGTATTATTCACGTGTAATAACCGTGACACAAGTTCACTAGCTGACCGATTTCTGAGTTCTCTCGCACTCACGCCACTGTTGGTACTGATTTTACGGTTTTTATTTCATGGTTCTTACTGATTAACATCTCACGTTCTAAAAGATGATCAAGTCGGCCGACATAACTTTTGCACTTAGATGTTGTCGTAGGCTGGCCACGCTCTATTGTTTACGTACTTTTATATGAATGTTTCCACACTTTGTTAGATAGGCCGAATTTGGTTTAACGGCCTATCTTGTAAGCCCGAGGCCACTGTTTTTAAATTCACAAACTTTATGCTGCTTCCTACTGCTGGCTAATGTTACAACAACTGGTGACAGACTGCATACTGTTTCACAAAAAGCCTGCTGCTGGAGCAGTTACGCAATACGACTGGGCAATTGTTTAGGCTAACTGTGTGCATTGCTGTACTGGGGCTCCTCACAGGTGAAAGTTAACAATTTATTAATTACTGAATTACCGAAATTAAAACTGGGATCACACACAATTCTGTACCGTTACAATACCCCCCCAATAAGAGGTTGAAGGCCGAAGCGTTCAAACTCTTATTGTCTAAACCCTAAGAGGATCAGTGAGGATATGGCGCCGCAACCCCCCTGAACTTTCTATTAAAATCATGGGTACTTGCCCCCCTAGTCTGGCGACTGTGGCACATTCAATTAAAAAATCAACAAACGGCATTCCATCACTCCATATCCCACAACTGATTTGTTTCCTCTTAGCCGTACTGGTTCATTGACAAAGCACTGGCTCATTTTTTATTATAAAATATCTCTTAACCCTAGAAAAGAGTATTAACAAAACAATATAGGATATATACAATACAGGAGTACATATAAGTTCCAGTCAAAATGACACATTAATTGTCCAGAATTGCATTCACACAAAATTTTCTTCAGTTTTAAAATTTAAATGAATATTTTAATCATTATGTTTTTTATCAATTATTTATTTTACCATTACAATCAAAATTTAGATCAAACTAGATTGAGAGTCATATTAAAAATTATCTTTTCTATTAATTTAATTACCTTTCATTAAATTTAAATCATATTGTTTTAATTAACAATTTCAAAATTAATTACATTTTTCAAAATGATCCGACATAAAAATATTACCTACATTCCATCACATCAGATGTTTCTTTTATTTCATAATAGGATTTTCCTACTGGCAATGATTCAGCAGACTGCAACAGTTTTGTTATTGTCAACTCAGCATGACTGTAGACATTAGTCACAACATACAGCATACCTGTTTACATAAAGAGTTGTGTGCCAGACTGGTGTTATAAACACTCCTTCAGTCTAAACATTCTGCTTCCTCACCTCTAACGCCTGTACTGCACTTTTAAATTTTTATAAATCTTTTAGTTAACATATTTATCTCTTAAATTTTTTATTCCAATTCAGATCAGATATAATTTTAAATCACCACAATTACATTAATAGCATTTTACTAAAAACCATTTGGTTTTGGTTACTCGGGGTTTTGTTTAGCATAATACAAACATAATTCAAAATGGAATTCATTAACACCTCCTGTTAATTATTATTATTAATTAACAACATGAAATAATATTATTATTAAAATCAATCAATACACACATGGTTACATGAAACATTTTACAGTACACACACAATTAATTTCACTATAATATATTTACAAATCTTTATCATTATTATTTCAGTTTTATCACACTTCAAAATGGAATTCATTAACACCTCCTGTTAATTATTATTATTAATTAACAACATGAAATAATATTATTATTAAAATCAATCAATACACACATGGTTACATGAAACATTTTACAGTACACACACAATTAATTTCACTATAATTTCACTATAATATATTTACAAATCTTTATCATTATTATTTCAGTTTTATCACACTTCAATGTCCAAGGTTGCGAGGTCTGAACCGTAAAACAAAATATTTACAATTGTTCATTTATGAAGTTCAGCCTCCATCGTCAAAAATTAGTCTGGTCTTTATGTAACACTTTTCAATTTTATTGATACGCCACATATGGTTATTTTTTGTTTTATAACCACAAGAACTTATTTTTTCCATTGTACCAAAACAATAATCTATAGGGTTACCCCCCAAAATTATCTTATCATAAATCAAGTTGACATCAGTATTATTTGTAAAGTCTCCGTCAGTGTTTTTTGTTATTACCATTGCATTATTATTACCATATTCTGCCACTATAGGTTCATTAACAGGCAAATATTTGTCATCAATATACACATTGTTTGTCACACAAGGTATGTTTTTAATTCTACCAGTTCTCTCACTATTTAAACTCTGTATTAACTCTTCATAATTTCTCTTTACTTTAAATATTTCTACCATTCTCTCTCTCTCATAATCACTTTCATTACAATACTTCTCATAACATTTTACATTCTCATTCCACACAGAGGGCAACACAACATTATTACAACCTCTGGCTTTACCAGGTACACAAATATAATTTAAAGACCTTTTGTCTTTTGCAAAAACTAAGGAGGAACCTTTGTCCTCCAACAATACTAGTGAAGCATTTTCTTCACCCACAACCACATCACGGGAAAATTCTACCCTCTGTACACTCTCTTCATTTAAACTGTCTTCACACTCTCTCTCATTCTCATTGGCATTTACTAACAACTCTTCATTATTTATTTTACTTTCAAAATTATCTTCTATTTCACTACATTGTTCCCTAACTTTTACTGTAATCTCATCTGCTATTTGTGCATTTACATAGCTTAATTTAATTTCTACACTTTCTTTGAATTCGTTAATTTGTGCTTTAACTGACTCTACTACTTGTTCTTGAATAACACTACATCGTTCATCTATATCGTTTAGACGTTTGTCAATATTAGAGTTTTGTAGTTTCATTTTATTAATGTCGCTCTTGATCTCATCAAATTTATGGTCATTTACATCAAAACGTTTATTTAATGTATCAAATTTTGTCTCAAACTTTTCCTCATTACTATCTAAACGTTGATTAATATTGTTAAGTTTAGCGTCCAAATTTTCACACTTACTATCTATCTTTAACAACAACTGCATCATACTCATCATCTCACCACTGTCAGATTGATTGTTTTTGTTAACTGATTTCGGGGTTATTTGAATCCCCGAGTCATCTATATCAGCTTACTTACTTGATTCTCTATTTTGAACTGGGATTGGGGTCGAATGGACCTCCAACCCACTCATGACCGTCGATTCGGTCAAACTATTATTTTCCATTTTTGTTTTATATTATTTTTACATATATAAATATGCCTAGTTTTACTTTCACAATCTACAATTTACAACCTCGCCCCACTCCCAAATAACCCGTTCTGCAGCTTAATTAGGTCTGGCGAATATAACCACAAATTATACTCGCCGTCCCTGGTCGGGGCCAATGAAACAATATTAATTTTCGGCAAATATATAATACTCGGGTCCCTGTTCGGGCGCCAATGAAACAATATTAATTAATTGAAATACTATAATCTTACTCTTACCTTCGAATTTCGGGTCCAGAGTCGTTCAGACGAAAACGGCTGCAGAAAGGATTATTTGGATTTGATATGTGCAATAATTTCGTTAACCCATTTTCTACTGTCTAAAATACATACTTATTTTATTTATCGAAAATCGCACCCTTCTTTTACTTTCTACAAATGACAGTGTTTTTGTTAAATTTTATTTGAAACTACTATGATAATTGACATTACTAAGTACATATAAGAAAATTGAAAATGAACCAGTATATAACCACACACACACACACACTCTTTCTCTTTTCGTTAATATTTAAACAAACTCCCCTCTATTAGAGATCTCTGTTCCTTATTAAGGTATCTGTACAAGCAAATTTTATAATATAGTAATTAATCTTTAAAAGGTGGTACTCATCCTGATAATAGTTTCACTCCAATGCACACCCGTATTATTCACGTGTAATAACCGTGACACAAGTTCACTAGCTGACCGATTTCTGAGTTCTCTCGCACTCACGCCACTGTTGGTACTGATTTTACGGTTTTTATTTCATGGTTCTTACTGATTAACATCTCACGTTCTAAAAGATGATCAAGTCGGCCGACATAACTTTTGCACTTAGATGTTGTCGTAGGCTGGCCACGCTCTATTGTTTACGTACTTTTATATGAATGTTTCCACACTTTGTTAGATAGGCCGAATTTGGTTTAACGGCCTATCTTGTAAGCCCGAGGCCACTGTTTTTAAATTCACAAACTTTATGCTGCTTCCTACTGCTGGCTAATGTTACAACAACTGGTGACAGACTGCATACTGTTTCACAAAAAGCCTGCTGCTGGAGCAGTTACGCAATACGACTGGGCAATTGTTTAGGCTAACTGTGTGCATTGCTGTACTGGGGCTCCTCACAGGTGAAAGTTAACAATTTATTAATTACTGAATTACCGAAATTAAAACTGGGATCACACACAATTCTGTACCGTTACAATACCCCCCCAATAAGAGGTTGAAGGCCGAAGCGTTCAAACTCTTATTGTCTAAACCCTAAGAGGATCAGTGAGGATATGGCGCCGCAACCCCCCTGAACTTTCTATTAAAATCATGGGTACTTGCCCCCCTAGTCTGGCGACTGTGGCACATTCAATTAAAAAATCAACAAACGGCATTCCATCACTCCATATCCCACAACTGATTTGTTTCCTCTTAGCCGTACTGGTTCATTGACAAAGCACTGGCTCATTTTTTATTATAAAATATCTCTTAACCCTAGAAAAGAGTATTAACAAAACAATATAGGATATATACAATACAGGAGTACATATAAGTTCCAGTCAAAATGACACATTAATTGTCCAGAATTGCATTCACACAAAATTTTCTTCAGTTTTAAAATTTAAATGAATATTTTAATCATTATGTTTTTTATCAATTATTTATTTTACCATTACAATCAAAATTTAGATCAAACTAGATTGAGAGTCATATTAAAAATTATCTTTTCTATTAATTTAATTACCTTTCATTAAATTTAAATCATATTGTTTTAATTAACAATTTCAAAATTAATTACATTTTTCAAAATGATCCGACATAAAAATATTACCTACATTCCATCACATCAGATGTTTCTTTTATTTCATAATAGGATTTTCCTACTGGCAATGATTCAGCAGACTGCAACAGTTTTGTTATTGTCAACTCAGCATGACTGTAGACATTAGTCACAACATACAGCATACCTGTTTACATAAAGAGTTGTGTGCCAGACTGGTGTTATAAACACTCCTTCAGTCTAAACATTCTGCTTCCTCACCTCTAACGCCTGTACTGCACTTTTAAATTTTTATAAATCTTTTAGTTAACATATTTATCTCTTAAATTTTTTATTCCAATTCAGATCAGATATAATTTTAAATCACCACAATTACATTAATAGCATTTTACTAAAAACCATTTGGTTTTGGTTACTCGGGGTTTTGTTTAGCATAATACAAACATAATTCAAAATGGAATTCATTAACACCTCCTGTTAATTATTATTATTAATTAACAACATGAAATAATATTATTATTAAAATCAATCAATACACACATGGTTACATGAAACATTTTACAGTACACACACAATTAATTTCACTATAATATATTTACAAATCTTTATCATTATTATTTCAGTTTTATCACACTTCAAAATGGAATTCATTAACACCTCCTGTTAATTATTATTATTAATTAACAACATGAAATAATATTATTATTAAAATCAATCAATACACACATGGTTACATGAAACATTTTACAGTACACACACAATTAATTTCACTATAATTTCACTATAATATATTTACAAATCTTTATCATTATTATTTCAGTTTTATCACACTTCAATGTCCAAGGTTGCGAGGTCTGAACCGTAAAACAAAATATTTACAATTGTTCATTTATGAAGTTCAGCCTCCATCGTCAAAAATTAGTCTGGTCTTTATGTAACACTTTTCAATTTTATTGATACGCCACATATGGTTATTTTTTGTTTTATAACCACAAGAACTTATTTTTTCCATTGTACCAAAACAATAATCTATAGGGTTACCCCCCAAAATTATCTTATCATAAATCAAGTTGACATCAGTATTATTTGTAAAGTCTCCGTCAGTGTTTTTTGTTATTACCATTGCATTATTATTACCATATTCTGCCACTATAGGTTCATTAACAGGCAAATATTTGTCATCAATATACACATTGTTTGTCACACAAGGTATGTTTTTAATTCTACCAGTTCTCTCACTATTTAAACTCTGTATTAACTCTTCATAATTTCTCTTTACTTTAAATATTTCTACCATTCTCTCTCTCTCATAATCACTTTCATTACAATACTTCTCATAACATTTTACATTCTCATTCCACACAGAGGGCAACACAACATTATTACAACCTCTGGCTTTACCAGGTACACAAATATAATTTAAAGACCTTTTGTCTTTTGCAAAAACTAAGGAGGAACCTTTGTCCTCCAACAATACTAGTGAAGCATTTTCTTCACCCACAACCACATCACGGGAAAATTCTACCCTCTGTACACTCTCTTCATTTAAACTGTCTTCACACTCTCTCTCATTCTCATTGGCATTTACTAACAACTCTTCATTATTTATTTTACTTTCAAAATTATCTTCTATTTCACTACATTGTTCCCTAACTTTTACTGTAATCTCATCTGCTATTTGTGCATTTACATAGCTTAATTTAATTTCTACACTTTCTTTGAATTCGTTAATTTGTGCTTTAACTGACTCTACTACTTGTTCTTGAATAACACTACATCGTTCATCTATATCGTTTAGACGTTTGTCAATATTAGAGTTTTGTAGTTTCATTTTATTAATGTCGCTCTTGATCTCATCAAATTTATGGTCATTTACATCAAAACGTTTATTTAATGTATCAAATTTTGTCTCAAACTTTTCCTCATTACTATCTAAACGTTGATTAATATTGTTAAGTTTAGCGTCCAAATTTTCACACTTACTATCTATCTTTAACAACAACTGCATCATACTCATCATCTCACCACTGTCAGATTGATTGTTTTTGTTAACTGATTTCGGGGTTATTTGAATCCCCGAGTCATCTATATCAGCTTACTTACTTGATTCTCTATTTTGAACTGGGATTGGGGTCGAATGGACCTCCAACCCACTCATGACCGTCGATTCGGTCAAACTATTATTTTCCATTTTTGTTTTATATTATTTTTACATATATAAATATGCCTAGTTTTACTTTCACAATCTACAATTTACAACCTCGCCCCACTCCCAAATAACCCGTTCTGCAGCTTAATTAGGTCTGGCGAATATAACCACAAATTATACTCGCCGTCCCTGGTCGGGGCCAATGAAACAATATTAATTTTCGGCAAATATATAATACTCGGGTCCCTGTTCGGGCGCCAATGAAACAATATTAATTAATTGAAATACTATAATCTTACTCTTACCTTCGAATTTCGGGTCCAGAGTCGTTCAGACGAAAACGGCTGCAGAAAGGATTATTTGGATTTGATATGTGCAATAATTTCGTTAACCCATTTTCTACTGTCTAAAATACATACTTATTTTATTTATCGAAAATCGCACCCTTCTTTTACTTTCTACAAATGACAGTGTTTTTGTTAAATTTTATTTGAAACTACTATGATAATTGACATTACTAAGTACATATAAGAAAATTGAAAATGAACCAGTATATAACCACACACACACACACACTCTTTCTCTTTTCGTTAATATTTAAACAAACTCCCCTCTATTAGAGATCTCTGTTCCTTATTAAGGTATCTGTACAAGCAAATTTTATAATATAGTAATTAATCTTTAAAAGGTGGTACTCATCCTGATAATAGTTTCACTCCAATGCACACCCGTATTATTCACGTGTAATAACCGTGACACAAGTTCACTAGCTGACCGATTTCTGAGTTCTCTCGCACTCACGCCACTGTTGGTACTGATTTTACGGTTTTTATTTCATGGTTCTTACTGATTAACATCTCACGTTCTAAAAGATGATCAAGTCGGCCGACATAACTTTTGCACTTAGATGTTGTCGTAGGCTGGCCGCGCTCTATTGTTTACGTACTTTTATATGAATGTTTCCACACTTTGTTAGATAGGCCGAATTTGGTTTAACGGCCTATCTTGTAAGCCCGAGGCCACTGTTTTAAAATTCACAAACTTTATGCTGCTTCCTACTGCTGGCTAATGTTACAACAACTGGTGACAGACTGCATACTGTTTCACAAAAAGCCTGCTGCTGGAGCAGTTACGCAATACGTCTGGGCAATTGTTTAGGCTAACTGTGTGCATTGCTGTACTGGGGCTCCTCACAGGTGAAAGTTAACAATTTATTAATTACTGAATTACTGAAATTAAAACTGGGATCACACACAATTCTGTACCGTTACAATACCCCCCCAATAAGAGGTTGAAGGCCGAAGCGTTCAAACTCTTATTGTCTAAACCCTAAGAGGATCAGTGAGGATATGGCGCTGCAACCCCCCTGAACTTTCTATTAAAATCATGGGTACTTGCCCCCTTAGTCTGGCGACTGTGGCACATTCAATTAAAAAATCAACAAACGGCATTCCATCACTCCATATCCCACAACTGATTTGTTTCCTATTAGCCGTACTGGTTCATTGACAAAGCACTGGCTCATTTTTTATTATAAAATATCTCTTAACCCTAGAAAAGAGTATTAACAAAACAATATAGGATATATACAATACAGGAGTACATATAAGTTCCAGTCAAAATGACACATTAATTGTCCAGAATTGCATTCACACAAAATTTTCTTCAGTTTTCAAATTTAAATGAATATTTTAATCATTATGTTTTTTATCAATTATTTATTTTACCATTACAATCAAAATTTAGATCAAACTAGATTTAGAGTCATATTAAAAATTATCTTTTCTATTAATTTAATTACCTTTCATTAAATTTAAATCATATTGTTTTAATTAACAATTTCAAAATTAATTACATTTTTCAAAATGATCCGACATAAAAATATTACCTACATTCCATCACATCAGATGTTTCTTTTATTTCATAATAGGATTTTCCTACTGGCAATGATTCAGCAGACTGCAACAGTTTTGTTATTGTCAACTCAGCATGACTGTAGACATTAGTCACAACATACAGCATACCTGTTTACATAAAGAGTTGTGTGCCAGACTGGTGTTATAAACACTCCTTCAGTATAAACATTCTGCTTACCTCACCTCTAACGCCTGTACTGCACTTTTCAATTTTTATAAATCTTTTAGTTAACATATTTATCTCTTAAATTTTTTATTCCAATTCATATCAGATATAATTTTAATTCACCACAATTACATTAATAGCATTTTACTAAAAACCATTTGGTTTTGGTTACTCAGGGTTTTGTTTAGCATAATACAAACATAATTCAAAATGGAATTCATTAACACCTCCTGTTAATTATTATTATTAATTAACAACATGAAATAATATTATTATTAAAATCAATCAATACACACATGGTTACATGAAACATTTTACAGTACACACACAATTAATTTCACTATAATATATTTACAAATCTTTATCATTATTATTTCAGTTTTATCACACTTCAAAATGGAATTCATTAACACCTCCTGTTAATTATTATTATTATTAATTAACAACATGAAATAATATTATTATTAAAATCAATCAATACACACATGGTTACATGAAACATTTTACAGTACACACACAATTAATTTCACTATAATTTCACTATAATATATTTACAAATCTTTATCATTATTATTTCAGTTTTATCACACTTCAATGTCCAAGGTTTCGAGGTCTGAACCGTAAAACAAAATATTTACAATTGTTCATTTATGAAGTTCAGCCTCCATCGTCAAAAATTAGTCTGGTCTTTATGTAACACTTTTCAATTTTATTGATACGCCACATATGATTATTTTTTGTTTTATAACCACAAGAACTTATTTTTTCCATTGTACCAAAACAATAATCTATAGGGTTACCCCCCCAAAATTATCTTATCATAAATCAAGTTGACATCAGTATTATTTGTAAAGTCTCCGTCAGTGTTTTTTGTTATTACCATTGCATTATTATTACCATATTCTGCTACTATAGGTTCATTAACAGGCAAATATTTGTCATCAATATACACATTGTTTGTCACACAAGGTATGTTTTTCATTCTACCAGTTCTCTCACTATTTAAACTCTGTATTAACTCTTCATAATTTCTCTTTACTTTAAATATTTCTACCATTCTCTCTCTCTCATAATCACTTTCATTACAATACTTCTCATAACATTTTACATTCTCATTCCACACAGAGGGCAACACAACATTATTACAACCTCTGGCTTTACCAGGTACACAAATATAATTTAAAGACCTTTTGTCTTTTGCAAAAACTAAGGAGGAACCTTTGTCCTCCAACAATACTAGTGAAGCATTTTCTTCACCCACAACCACATCACGGGAAAATTCTACCCTCTGTACACTCTCTTCATTTAAACTGTCTTCACACTCTCTCTCATTCTCATTGGCATTTACTAACAACACTTCATTATTTATTTTACTTTCAAAATTATCTTCTATTTCACTACATTGTTCCCTAACTTTTACTGTAATCTCATCTGCTATTTGTGCATTTACATAGCTTAATTTAATTTCTACACTTTCTTTGAATTCGTTAATTTGTGCTTTAACTGACTCTACTACTTGTTCTTGAATAACACTACATCGTTCATCTATATCGTTTAGACGTTTGTCAATATTAGAGTTTTGTAGTTTCATTTTATTAATGTCGCTCTTGATCTCATCAAATTTATGGTCATTTACATCAAAACGTTTATTTAATGTATCAAATTTTGTCTCAAACTTTTCCTCATTGCTATCTAAACGTTGATTAATATTGTTAAGTTTAGCGTCCAAATTTTCACACTTACTATCTATCTTTAACAACAACTGCATCATACTCATCATCTCACCACTGTCAGATTGATTGTTTTTGTTAACTGATTTCGGGGTTATTTGAATCCCCGAGTCATCTATATCAGCTTACTTACTTGATTCTCTATTTTGAACTGGGATTGGGGTCGAATGGACCTCCAACCCACTCATGACCGTCGATTCGGTCAAACTATTATTTTCCATTTTTGTTTTATTTTATTTTTACGTATATAAATATGCCTAGTTTTACTTTCACAATCTACAATTTACAACCTCGCCCCACTCCCAAATAACCCGTTCTGCAGCTTAATTAGGTCTGGCGAATATAACCACAAATTATACTCGCCGTCCCTGGTCGGGGCCAATGAAACAATATTAATTTTCGGCAAATATATAATACTCGGGTCCCTGTTCGGGCGCCAATGAAACAATATTAATTAATTGAAATACTATAATCTTACTCTTACCTTCGAATTTCGGGTCCAGAGTCGTTCAGACGAAAACGGCTGCAGAAAGGATTATTTGGATTTGATATGTGCAATAATTTCGTTAACCCATTTGCTACTGTCTAAAATACATACTTATTTATTTATCGAAAATCGCACCCTTCTTTTACTTTCTACAAATGACAGTGTTTTTGTTAAATTTTATTTGAAACTACTATGATAATTGACATTACTAAGTACATATAAGAAAATTGAAAATGAACCAGTATATAACCACACACACACACACACACACACTCTTTCTCTTTTCGTTAATATTTAAACAAACTCCCCTCTATTAGAGATCTCTGTTCCTTATTAAGGTATCTATACAAGCAAATTTTATAATATAGTAATTAAACTTTAAAAGGTGGTACTCATCCTGATAATAGTTTCACTCCAATGCACACCCGTATTATTCACGTGTAATAACCGTGACACAAGTTCACTAGCTGACCGATTTCTGAGTTCTCTCGCACTCACGCCACTGTTGGTACTGATTTTACGGTTTTTATTTCATGGTTCTTACTGATTAACATCTCACGTTCTAAAAGATGATCAAGTCGGCCGACATAACTTTTGCACTTAGATGTTGTCGTAGGCTGGCCGCGCTCTATTGTTTACGTACTTTTATATGAATGTTTCCACACTTTGTTAGATAGGCCGAATTTGGTTTAATGGCCTATCTTGTAAGCCCGAGGCCACTGTTTTTAAATTCACAAACTTTATGCTGCTTCCTACTGCTGGCTAATGTTACAACAACTGGTGACAGACTGCATACTGTTTCACAAAAAGCCTGCTGCTGGAGCAGTTACGCAATACGTCTGGGCAATTGTTTAGGCTAACTGTGTGCATTGCTGTACTGGGGCTCCTCACAGGTGAAAGTTAACAATTTATTAATTACTGAATTACCGAAATTAAAACTGGGATCACACACAATTCTGTACCGTTACAGTAGCACATATAAATAATCGAACAATCAGTAATCTGAAAGTAGATTTAGGGCTTTGGACCTGACATCATGCCGATACCACCATGCGTCTGGTACAGTTTCACAGTAATCCCCACCTCCCTTTTGTAACAGTGTGGAGAATCCCCAAAGCCAAAAGCGACACAGATTCTCCGCAGTGGCTAAACGACCAATTCTGGTTTGTGCAGCAAATGTTAGCACCTTCCTACTGACCCGCTGTATAGTTTCATATCACCTGGTGCCCGCTGTATGTCATATAGTTTCCTAGCCATTATCTCATATCTCCAGGCATCTGTCCACTTATGTCTGTACAATTTGACAATATGTTTCATATAACTGGTTACAATCGTTTCCCCTCCTGGCTTTGGACACACTTGTCTTCTCAATTTTTGTAATTTGGTCATGTTTTTCGTTCTCTCTTGTACAACTACGGCTTAGTATCTATTTAATACTTGTGTTAATTTTTTTGAAATGTATACTAGTTTTCTGTAGTGTGTATTGTTCAGTATACTGAAAGTGTATGTTAACTTGTTTTTAGCAGTTAACACAGTGGCTCTGAACCTGAAGGTCACAATTCTGTAGAGAAGATGTAATGGGGCAAAAAGGGGTAAACCCAATTTTAAGTATTTGTGATTTGAATATTCTCAATTTTATTTCACCCAAGTCTAGCGTCGAGACTGGTGTGAATTGGCATTGGAATGGAGACTTTCAACGAGGGTGTGTACGCGCCTCCAAGCGCCCGCTCAGGTGGCCAAGGTTCTCAGGCTTTCGGTCACGTATGAATACATTCTTTCTCGCCCGGTGTGGAGAGAACAAAGACAGTCGGCAAAAAACATCTCAATGCAGCGGACGCGAGCAGTGTGTGCGTCGCCGGCTGGACACAGTTTTAGACTCGCCCACATATAAAAATGTAGATAAAAACAGTATCCGTTATTACATAACGGCGGCTATGGCCGGTTCAACCCACGGAGTCCCCGCGAGCCGAAAATTTATTAGAATGTGAGTTCAACCTAACAGCAATCTAACATGGACTAACTGTGAGATATTAATTCATTATCAGTGCTATCAAAATTAAACAGTGAGAATGTAATTCGGACAACCAGTGTAGCAGGAGGTCGACCCGATCATCAAACCAAGTAACCGTATATTATATAAATTTTTTAAAAATCATAAAAAATTATAACAAAGAGATCTCTAAATTAAAATTATGGGGTAATAAACTGAATGAGTGTGAGCGTGTGCAAATGCTGGGTCGCCTTTATTATTGATTAAGTTAAACAATTATATTTTTTGTTCAGTATGATAAGAGAAAATATTAAACTTTGATAATATTTGTTATATGTGGATTTGACCTAAATATTGTTTGGAATATAATTTTGAGAGAAACAATTCAAAAGTATTAAAGAATGTTTAAATAAAGATGAGTTAATTAATCAATCCAAAGCGAGTTGAGTTTATTAAGAACACTTAACCCTAAATCACTTATAGGTACGAGTTCACGTGAAGACCTTGAGACCCGATGCAGGTAAGGGATTTTGGGTATATTTATTTAATATTATTTTATTAGAAATAATACAACAAAAGGGGGTGATAGTGCCAAAAGGGTGTGTAAATCATATTTGCCGAATTTGTTTTTATAACGCTGAACCAAGAACGGTATAGGCAGCGTCTATACCCTATATATATATATATATATATAAACTTCAGTTCTTGGGGATGCAAATGGGTGTTACAGTCCACCCTCAGGAAACAATAGTGTGTGTGGAAAAGGAGCTGGCAGTTACAAGCCAGGGGCACAGATAACGCATCTGTGCATAAGGAAAACGCTCGATCCGGTTTATCCGGCAGATGGTTACCTAATTGTAACTGGGTATAAGGGGAGAATTAAGAAAAATGATGTAGTGGGAGAGTAACTGAGCAATCAGTGAGAGGGTGACAACCTCTGTAAACAGCGGGACATTCAATTTCACTTACTCTAAAGAGAGAGTTGGTGGTTGGTGACCCAGTTCCTGTTCAGTAACAGTTGCTATAACTATGATTCGATGCTTAATGATGTATTTCACTTATGAGAACAAACGATTTTAAGTACTAGATTCAATTGTAATGATTTTTTTAAATCCACAAGAACATTTTATGATTGTAAGTATATAATTTTGTGTTAGTTGTATGCAGTGTGCCTATAGTAAGGTCATTTAACTGTTAGTAAGACATCAGCTGATGTATGTTCGTTTAATAATCAGTGTAAGTTCAAGTTATATTTTATTTTATAATTTTCTTTCTATTGTCAGAATATACATTTAATAAAACATTATTACATTTTATTACATTATAAAAAAAAAATTATATTGTTTGAAGTACCTATTGTGAGGTAGTTTTATGTTCAGGATATATTGTTAAATATGTGTATTGCTAATGTATTAACTGATTTATATTGTGTTGTAAACCAACGTAGTGGTAAGGGAGTTTATGATATAAATAAGTTGTTCATTTTATTTTGTTTATTATGATTGTTACCAGTTAGTTCAGAGGAGTTGTAAATTCATTTAAAGGATTTTGGAATTTTGGGAGTTAATGGAAAGAGATGATCAAATTAATGGTAATATGAATTTTTGATAATGGACTTAGATTAATTTCTCTATGTGAACAAAATTTAAGTGATTTAATTTGATTTGTTTTGATTTGAAACCGTAACGTCAAGCCGATAAAAGGTGAGAAAAGGAATTGAATTTAAAATATAAAATATTTTTATGAGTTTTAGCTCCAGAAGTAGAATGTAGATGTTGTGTTCAATATAATAATGAGTATGTGTACGAACCCAGTACTTGCTAAAGGCAACCCAGTATGGATGTAAGGGGAGATATCGGTTGAGGATCTGGTATGGTATAAGGCCAGTCTTGATTTTTTGGTGGAATGTTACAAGGTTAGGGGTACTATGGTGGGTGCCTGTCCGATTTCATGGTGTTGGGATCTCGCACAGAGAAGTCCAGTGATGTCGAACAGGTGCAGCCATAGTCGCCTAATTAGGGGGGTAGTTTACCCATGATGTGTTTAGAAATTAAAGGGGGTTGTTGACGCCATATCCTCACTGATCCTCTTAGGGTTTAGCAATGAGATTTTTTCTGTTTCGGCAGAACACCTCTTATTGGGGGGGTATTGTAACGGGGCAAAAAGGGGTAAAACCAATTTTAAGTATTTGTGATTTGAATATTCTCAATTTTATTTCGCCCAAGTGTAGCGTCGAGACTGGTGTGAATTGGCATTGGAATGGAGACTTACAACGAGGGTGCGTACGCGCCTCTAAGCGCGCGCTCAGGCGGCCAAGGTTTCTCAGGCTTTTGGTCACGTATGAATACATTCTTTCTCGCCCGGTGTGGAGAGAACAAAGACAGTCGGCAAAAAACATCTCAACGCAGCGGACGCGAGCAGTGTGTGCGTCGCCGGCTGGACACAGTTTTAGTCTCGCCCACATATAAAAATGTAGATAAAAACAGTATCCGTTATTACATAACGGCAGCTACGGCCGGTTCAACCCACGGAGTCCCCGCGAGCCGAAAATTTATTAGAATGTGAGTTCAACCTAACAGCAATCTAACATGGACTAACTGTGAGATATTAATTCATCATCAGTGCTATCAAAATTAAACAGTGAGAACGTAATTCTGACAACCAGTGTAGCAGGAGGTTGACCCGATCATCAAACCAAGTAACCGTATATTATATAAATTTTTTAAAAATCATAAAAAATTATAACATAAAGAGATCTCTAAATTAAAATTATGGGGTAATAAACTGAATGAGTGTGAGCGTGTGCAAATGCTGGGTCGCCTTTATTATTGATTAAGTTAAACAATTATATTTTTTGTTCAGTATGATAAGAGAAAATATTAAACTTTGATAATATTTCTTATATGTGGATTTGACCTAAATATTGTTTGGAATATAATTCTGAGAGAAACAATTCAAAAGTAATAAAGAATGTTTAAATAAAGATGAGTTAATTAATCAATCCAAAGCGAGTTGAGTTTATTAAGAACACTTAACCCTAAATCACTTATAGGTACGAGTTCACGTGAAGATCTTGAGACCCGATGCAGGTAAGGGATTTTGGGTATATTTATTTAATATTATTTTATTAGAAATAAGTAATACAACAAAGATACATAATACTCCCCAGATAGAAATAATTTGCTCAAGAATTTTTTTTAGCGTTATATGACTCACTAATTAATGACTCACTATGATTCACTCAATCAGTTAGTTCATGGAATAAAATTTTTCTAGTAACAACCTGCATTTCACTTTAATTATTTTAGTCATTTGTACGTACTGATACATAACAGTCTTTCAAACCATAAAATGTTAACATCAAGGTTGTATATTACCCCACTTCCCAACTTAGTGAATGCAGTTTGATGAGGTTCTGGGCCTACACCCTTGCTGAACACAGCATTGTCACAAATGAGATGGTCGAATAAAAGCACACTATGCCAGTAGTTTTGAAGGGCAGCACTGTGCACCCACAAGAGGTATAATTTCTTGAGGTTTGGTCAAAAAGTTCATACATTTTTATTTTTAACTACCTGATACCAACAGCTTTGCATTTGAATATTTGATTTTTCATGTGTATTTAATATAATTTTTATTGTTTGTCTATACTTAATATGCAGTTAGTAATAATAACTCACTAATGCATTCATTTTTTCAATTTAAAATGAAATACTCGTGCTGCTAAGTCATGTTGATCTTGAGATGAGTGAAAGTGATGTAACTCATGAAAAATCACTTTCCATTTAGGATTTGTAGTGAACGTTTTAAATAAATCAAGATGGGAATACTTGCAAACATAGCAAAAAGCATCTTCAGTTCATTCGTGCATATGTCATGGTCCACCAGAAAAGTTCAACGTTTGAGTAACCGAATGGCCTAAATTCTCAATGCCTTCATAATTTCTCATGCAACTTGCAGATGTATGTATTTTTCAGCTCTAAATTTTTGATTGGTACGAGTGAGTATAAGTCTTTCTGTTTATATTTTAGCATTTATGATTACAGTACACTGGTTCAACAGCTGCCTGAAATAAATCAAATGGTTATACTTATCTTTCCTAATCATGAACCTATACAAATAAAATTGTAAATCTGAAATATACTTATGTGTTCCTCTTCCAGTTTTGGAATCCCTTAGATTCAGTGTAAAGTATTACCCATCTTCTCATCAAGAAAACATTCAAGGGTATTGCAAATGGTTTGTTTCTGCAGTCCGATGTAGCGTATCATCTCTAACATGAATTACAATATCTTATTTGTCACACTCTTGATTAACTATAATTACTGCAACTTCATTTGTTGTAGGGGCATTATAGTGACCCCAGTGCTCCATATTATTTACTTTTCAATCAGCATGAATTATAATATTATATTCATTATCATTCGAAGAGATTACAAATTCAAAAGCACTTTTAAGTTCATGAATGTACAGGTTTACGTCATGAAGTAAATTTTGAAGCTCTGTTACTAATTTCGATCTAAATTATTAATGTGATCCACTCTTGTTTCACCCTGTTGCAAATAATCTGTGACGAAGTATACTTTAAGAAATTTAGGAACCTTGTTGTTCACCAGTTGTAATGACCCTATAACACGATATACTTGTCCTTGAATTTTAAAAGTAGGCATGAAATTTCCTTCAACTATTTCATTGGCTCCGAATGGTGGAAATTGAAAAGCTGAATTTGTAAGACTGTATTACATTAAAAAATTGCTTTGATACAGGATATTATCCATTCGATAATGATTTTAAAGGTTTTGGAAGTGAAAGTAGGGCTCTAATCCTACTTTTCCAGAAGAGCAACATAAACCAGCCAATTTGCCTTGCACTTCAAAGCTTTTTACAGTGTGGACAAATACTATTCATTTATCCTTTGTCAGTTTCATTTATGTAGCCGGTGAGTGAGTTATAATTAAAAGCACTATTTAATTTATTTTTCCACCTCAAGCAAACCATAAATTTAATCTATTGTTCAGCACTTGCATGACGTCTAACATTTCATCACATTTTTGTTGCGTTTCTAATTTTATGGAAAATCTTTTTTGTTTTGCATTCATCATCAACCTTCTTAAAGATGATTTCCTCTTTGGTATTGTGAAGTAGGAATAACTGAAAATCAAAATAATTGCCATAAACACGTGAATCAATTTTATACATTAATATTTTGAACATTATTTGACCTGCCAATGAACACCGCTAACAGAAGTAGTGAAAAGTAAAATATTTACATATCAAATTAATAAGAAATACTTTGAGAATAAACATTAAAATCAGCTCTTCCTTCCAGTACTAATCTCCCTTTCACTCATAATAAATTGCTCCCTTCTCCTAATACCTTGAGTAATGAGTAATAGAATGGGCACAGATTAGTTTTCATATTATATTATAAACATTGCACATATTGTATGTTAACAATATTGAATCTCTTGCTGGGACTTAAACTCATGACCATTTTTGCTGAAATACATGATTTGTCTACTTTGTATAACTTAGCTCCTTCTTAAGATATCAATCTCTCTCTCTCTCTCTCTCTCTCTCTCTCTCTCTCTCTCTCTCTCTCTCTCTCTCTCTCTCTCTCTCTGCACTCAACCATTCAAAGAATTATGACAAAACCGAAACATCGAAGCATGATAATGTTTTTAGGCTTTTGAAACGTGTAATGTGGGTTACGTAAATTGTTTCCAAACCACAGACGATCACAAACAGAGCATGGAAAACCAAATTTATTCTCACTAAAACGTTTGCTAACCTCAATGTCAGCAGCGATTATTTCTGTCTTGATGCGTTTACATATCAAATTTCTAGACTGTGGGGAATCGAAAGTGTGGAAGCGTTACATTTTTTGATGACGTTTTTGTGGAATGACCCCTAGCCTAAAAACATCATGTTAAAACTGTTTTTTGTGACGTTGGTACACCTGTCTGTTATAATATTCAACAAATCAGTAGCCATTGTTATTTATAGTTTAGATGGTGACGGCTAATTCAGTAAGTTGTGTTTTGGTGTATTAGACAATTTGTTGTAACATTCTACAATGCAAGATTGGAGAGTTTGCATTAAATCTTGTGTAAAGAATGAAATAAACTGGTTAGAACATGGGGAAAATGGAGAAAGTGTTTTATGTGTCTGGTATATGTGAGTGAACAGTTTACAGACAGTACAAAAGCCTCAAAGGTATTTTGTGAATGAATTGAAAATCATGATAATACTTCTACTAGTAATTTTATACAAACCACTATGTTGTCTTTGGTATTGACGAGCGCTTTTGGCAGTCAAGCCATCTTCAAGTCATTTACCAACGTTGGTAATATTTGAGACCACTAACACTACAATACAACAATACATCATGATAATAAATTGAAGATTGTGATATTGTACTGTATTGTATTCCATGAAATGTTGTCACTAGTTGTTATGATCAGTAAAGAGTTTCTTTTTAACACTACATCACTTGCATGAATGTATTAATAGAAAATGCTAAATTGTACACCCCTTCACTTCCACACCACAAAAATCTTCCTCTCAAACTCAGTGTATATGTTGAACAATAGCAGTGACAGAACGTAACCCTGGTTATTATATATACTATGCTTATTATATTTAATTTAATTAAAACATTGTATTTGCCTCCAAAAGCGTTTTAAGACTATAAAACAGGTTAATTACCTTGCCGTCACGCTTTTTGAAATCCGAAAACAGGATTACTCGAGTTTTGACACATTAAGTGTCATCTTCAGATCCTCGATGAATATAGGTTAAAAATACATTTGTTGATGTATGCACATCCCGTCAGATAATAAAAACAACACAAACATAACAACAAAAATACTTAAATAA
The DNA here is from genome assembly GCA_034769895.1 of Magicicada septendecula. Lineage (NCBI taxonomy): Eukaryota > Metazoa > Arthropoda > Insecta > Hemiptera > Cicadidae > Magicicada > Magicicada septendecula. The sequence continues at coordinate 428,066,263 of CM068370.1, read as the reverse complement.
TTTAACACATATTAAAACCGAGACAAAACAGAACGAAAACACAATACACGCGGCCGACGCGGACCTGCGCAGGAACACGTTATACAGTAAAATCAATCGATACCGATTTGACCTTTGATAAATTTTATCGATCTGACACAGCTAATATCTCGTTCTATAGCGTTTACTCTGTTGAATAAAATATTATTTTTATGGATCGATTTTTCATTTAAGATGCGATCGTAATTATCTTTAGTGGCCTTATATATTTCAAACCTTTCAAGAGTGTCCAGTTTAAGAGATTTCCTGCATTTATGTAATATATCCAAATTCTCACTAATACTTTTTATGTTATGATCTTGTGAACTTAAATGTTCAGCAAATGTGGATCTTCCTATATTTGATTTAGAGCTTGGGAGGTGTTCTTTATAACGCAATTTGAACGAACGACCCGTTTGTCCTATGTAGGACATAACGGACATAGGACATTTGTTCAAATTTCTACACAGGACAAACAACACTTAATGTGTCGAAACTCGAGTAATCCTGTTTTCAGATTTCAAAAAGCGTGACAGCAAGGTAATTAACCTGTTTTATAGTCTTAATTTAATTAATTAAAAAGTATTTTGTTGCTGTTGTTAATTGGTATATGTTGAGTACTATTTTTAGTTCACAGATTAAATACTCTCAACTAATTTTTATGTTTTTTGTCAATGATTAGCAGCCATGAAAACTTTATAATTATGCTGACATGATTATGGTCATACAAATGTGTTGTAGAGAGGCATGGGAAATCCAGAGTATATGGCAGCTTTCCAGCAGGTAGTGTTACCAGTAGCTTATCAGTATGCTCCTGAACTTGTTTTAATATCAGCAGGCTTTGACGCTGCCGTTGGTGATCCTCTAGGAGGTATTATAGATTCATATTATTAATAAGTGTAATAAATGGAATGTAATGTGTATATTTAAATGTAAATTTTGTTGTAGTTACTGTGATTATTTTGCTTCATGGAGAGTAACTTTAGTTGCTCTACAAGTGCAGTTATTAGTTTTAAAAATTATTTTTTTACATAAATTGTTCATAATAAAGCCTTTTTGTAAGATATGCAAAACATGTCTGATAGAATGTAAACTTAGATTATAGTAAGTTACTGTTTATGTATCTGTTACAGAACATACTAGACTTTCATACTCAATACATGCATATAATTTACATCCTACAGTGTAAGATTAGACATATTACTATTTTTCATATAGTTTGATGTGCTCTATAAATAGGCTTGCCATAATTTTTTATTGACCAACCGAGACACCTGTTTAGCAGAGGAGAAGGGAGGCTGGAATTAAAATATAAACATTACAGTGTTTTTGACATTGCTATTTTATTTTAGTGGGTGTATATAATGTCTGAACTTGTGGCTACGCCGCTCACTGTGGGCTTCGCCTCCAAACCCCCTCGGTGGACGCCCCGATCCAACGAATGTCGGGGGAGCTATGTACATATTTACAATGGCCTCCGAACGAACCTATCCGAGACAATGTATTCTCGGTAATGCCTATTATTTATTTACAATACAGTATCTGAATATTTACAATCACTTATTTTAACATGCAAACTTCAATATTACGCAACTTAAACATTATTATATTACATATTTACAGGGTGGAAAGCTTATTACCGAGAATACATTATTTATAATAGTTCTTTATACACTATGTTTCTTGTGTGAGGAACGCCATCTATAACCCGGTCAGGAGGAACAAGTAAGTGAATATTTTTCGGAGATCTTACCCGGCTAAGCGCGACGTAAAGTTGCCCGTGGGTAAAAGGGTCGGATCGTAAATCTAATCCCACGAAATCTATGGTTTGCCCTTGGCTTTTATGGATCATTATTGCGTAACAAAGTTGGAGGGGAAATTGCCGCCTGTACATTTCGATGGGACTATTTGGGAAGATCGGAAATTTAAAAGTTATTCTTGGGATCCCAAAAAGCTCGTCAGAGCCTGTTCTTCGGCATGTGATAAGTCGACGAGTAATTGCGACGATAATTACTTTTGTGCCGTTGACTAAGCCGAGATCAAAATTTAAATTTCACGTCACCATGCAAACCGATCCTACCTTAAGCCTGAGAATGTGTTCTGGAATTCCTTTCCCTTGAGCCTGATGTAATAGGGACTCATCAACATCTATTCCCGCTCCGTCCTCCTCGGCTACAGTGTCGAAACTATATAAATTTTGAATTTCCCTGTCGAGCGCCTGTAATACTGTACCGTTAATTTCTTTGACATTATTATTCAGAGTGCATATTACAACCCTTTTTGCACATTCATCAGGCTTCTGTAAAATTTCTTTGGTGAAAACAAAGTCGATCAAATCGCGAACCTTAGTCACGTAGGATAGCTGCGGTAGTGCCACGAGTTTTTCCAAATTACGCCCTTCGCCGAGCTCGCGTTTTTCGGTGGAGTCGGAACTATCTTCATTAAAAATTCTTCATAATATCCTTCGCCCGTTAACCTATGGGCCGTTGTAAGCGTGAACGACTTAACTTTTTTCCAGATATAAGATCCGCGAACTGACACATGAACGATATCGGCATTTGTCTTAGCGTTTTCTACTACCGGAGGAATTTGCCTGAAATCTCCCAAGAAAATTATTATTTTACCGCCAAACAACACATCCTTTTGCATCAGGTCTCTGAGAGACCGGTCCAACATTTCGATTCGTTTTTTATGCGCCATAACCGCTTCATCAAAAATCAGTAAAGTCGCCTCTCAGATGAGTTCAGCTCTCTGTGTCCCATTGGTTATCGACCAGAAACCGTCATCGCGTATATCTAGGGGTAATCTGAAAAGGCTATGTGCAGTCATACCTCCGGTGAGATTTTGAATGGCGATGCCGGAACTGGCTACGCATAAGACGACTTTATCTTGAGACCGCGCGAAAGCTGAAATAATTTTAAGAAGGAGCGTTTTTCCCGAACCGCCAGGACCGTCCAAGAAGAGAACTTTTTCATTTTGTTCGCCGCGCATGAGCAACGTAGAGTAATCAAAAACCCTAGATTGATCAGAAGAAAGCCGTGATTCCCATTCCTCGACAAAAGCATTCTGAACTGAGACGCTGTTTTGAAGTTTTTCGCAACCTAATTCCGTGGAATCATCTTCAACTACGGGAAGACCGCCCTCTAGAAGCGAAGATCCATGTCGGCGCAGACACCTATCTATGTGAATAAGACCTAACTTATACGCTCTTTCCTCATCTTCATGAAAATGTTCCAAAAAATCCTCGCATAAATTTGCTTTTATTTCTCCCACATTTCCGGTACCGGAGATCCTATCGCCGAGAGCATAACAAAAAATTGCCTCAATCTGTCGGCTTTCATGAAGCGTGCAGCCTCTTCAGGAGCATCAAAGTATTCTTTTTTATCATCCGCGAGTCCCAATTCCCTAGCCGCCTGCTGGAACGTTTTGCAATCAGGGCCTCCGAGAGCATACAAGTCCTCATACCCATGGCATGGATACCTGCATAGCAGCATTCTCAGATAATACTGCTCACCTCTGGTGGGAGTGACCCAAAAAGAGTCTTGCGACACAATCACCCCTCTGTCTTCGCGTTATGAAATGTTTCCCGTCCGAATGCCGAACCGCATTAAGAGAGGATTTTGGACTGCTCGGGTGGATTCTGTACTGCTCGTAAAAATCTAAATAAGTGAGGTCATTCATTTCCGGAGTAGCAGATGTCCTGCGTGATGATCCTCGCTGTAGTCGTATAGTTGAAGTGAAGTGAAAAGTGTGATTTCAGAAAATTGAGTAACAAAGTAGCACGGGTTCCCCCTTTTTTACTTGTTTACTCTTCGGCTCCTGAGCTCCAATGTGGAGGCAAGCCTTTATAAAGGTAGGATCGGTGGTGGGGAGAATTGGTAGTGGGGGATGCGCAGTGATTGAAACAGTTCACACTGCGCAACGACGAGAGGGGATAGGATGCGCATTACACCGAAGATTCTAGCGGTGCGCATTTACGTCAATGCTGACGTCATATCAATTGCGTAACATTCTGATGTAACAGGATGACTCATCGATTGCACAATATTGTGCAATACCTGTCATTTTGTATTTCTACATTTATTTACATGGTAAATGGTACGTTTATTGCAGAAAACAACTGCTCAAAATAAGAAACTAATACCAGTCCCCCACTGGGCTATAAAACAAACAAGAAACAATAAAGTTATTCATAAATTTAAAACAACCGATAATCGGTTTACATTTAGTCAGGCGAGCCGACTGGATTAAAATTACTCCCAGCTCGAGAGCGCTAACCATTCTCGAGATAGGCTCCCCTCTTATATCTGGTATGAAAATCGGTCAGACAAAATTCGTTTTTTCAGGCTTCCGGTTGCACAAAGCTTTGGTTTTATAATTTTTCCCCAAGTTACTTCGGACGGGGAATAAAAAAGGTCTTTTGTGTTTTTTCGCTCCGAGGCTTCCTTATGGGTTAGAATTTATGTCAGTCAGTGAGTGACCTCTGGGGCTTTATATGTTATAAGATATAATACTTAATGCATAATAAAGTGTAAATATAAGAAAAAGTTTTTACAAACTTAACTTCTGTACTTTAAATTGTGTTCAATCAAAAATTACTCATTACATTAAGAATTGCAAGAAGTGTGTAACTTAAACTTTTTTTTAAACCAGTCATATTTTTTACTTGAATGCACCTTTCTCAATGTGTCCTTTTCGTTTTCTATTTTGTTAAAAAATTCATTACAACTAAGTCCAAAATTTACTTTACACAGCATCAGTGCACACACTGGTAACTCCTGCTTTAAACCTCTGTCATCTGTCCAAGCATTGTTGAGGACACTCCCTCTACATTCTCTCGCCCATTATTTTTTCTAGAAACCAAATGCACCAACCAGGACGTATGGCAATCCTGTCTATAAATGTTACAGTTTGCATTATGCTATCTCCTTAGACATTTTAAGTATGGATTTGTTCTATCAAGTGAGCATGTTCAGTTTGTTATATGTCAACCACTGTGATACTCTTAAAATATCCCAAAACTATTAACTCTATCCTTTTTGTTCAATTCTAGGATGTAAAGTAACTCCTGAAGCATACGCACATTTAACCCAATGGTTGTCTTCATTAGCAATGGGCCGTGTGATTCTGTGCCTTGAAGGTGGATATAATATTACCAGTATTTCATATGCCATGACCCTATGCACCAAAACATTATTGGGAGATCCTGTGCCAAGTTTAGAACCAAATATTCCTCCGCGCCCAGCTGCTGTTGCAGATCTGAAAACAGTTCTTGACGTTCAGTCTAAATACTGGTCTGCCATTTGTTTTAATAAGGATCTTCCAGATGCAGATGTTTTACCAGAGTCTGAAAAGTATGGGAATTTCGAAGACATGTGGACAAATGGAGTACACGTAGAGTTAAATACTACAGGTGATTCTGTTGGTGTAAAAAGTTTACCAAGCGATGTAAGGCTTGTTGAAGAGGGTTTATCCAGACTTAGTTTGCGCGACAATGACGATAAGCCAAGTGGTGAAAGCAGTACTTCTAGTCAGCAAGAATCAAATCAACAAAGTGGAAATGAAGTCACTGGTGACAGCGCTTCATCAGCCCACCCAAGTACCTCACAGCTGTCTGGATCACAGCAACCTGCTACAGATCACATTGCAGAGACTAATCAGGTATGTGTATGTCAGACTGTCTTCATATAGTCACACATGATGAAGGTTGTTTATACTTCAGTAATCGGCTAAAAAAATAGATATGAATTTTATTTTTTTTTTAAATATTGATCAATATTGTTTTGATTTAACAAATTTCTGTGAATGCTTAGGAAATTATGTTTTTGTATGTAATTAATTTTAATGTATGCTAACCCTTTGGGGGCCATCGTCTAATACATTGGGCGTTATTTGAAACTGCCAGTATTATTACTTCTTAGGTCTACAGAGCAGCCACTTGTAAAATAAACATTAGTAGTTTACAGTCTTAGTACCAACAAGGATTATTTTTAGTAGAGCAGTGACATGATGTTATGCCGGCAGTATTGATATAGTGTTGTCTTCAGGTTATGTTCATTTTTGAAAATTGGTAAGCATTGTTTTGGCAGAATTTTTTTAGTTATTACGGATGTAATAACCACCTTCATTAGACATTGAGAGAGGAATCGAGTTGATGTGAAGATTTATTTGCTTCATACCACTTTGACATCCTACTTCATTAATGGTGGAATTTATTCTATATGATATAGGGGAAAACACCAAATTTTTCATGGGGTGAAAATTCTGTTGCGTCATTCTGTTTTAAATGAAGAAATTTTCTTACAAAGTGTAGACTTTGCAGAAACTAGAATTCGGTTTTCAGACTCAAAATGGTCAAAATGATCGTATAACTTTTTTCTTCATAAATCTAATTGGTAGGCCATGTTATTAAAAAATTTTACTCATCCAACAGTACAAGGTTTTGCCTTTTATATGTCTGTGTAAATCTCAGTTTTAGTTATAGCATCATGGATCAGTATAACTCTTCTTGTTATTTTGGTCTGTCTTATAGATGCTGGTGACAGGAGAGTGTTTTGCTGTAATACCATTACGCAGCTGCCCACATTTAGGGGACGTCCGTCCTGTTCCTGTACAAGGCATTGACACAAGTGCGCCATGTATAGGATGTCAGTCAACCATAGAAAACTGGACATGTCTCACATGTTACACAGTAAGCAGAAGTTGAAAGCAATAGTTCGTAATGTTGTTGCACGCTGTTGTTCATCTGTGTGCAGATAATTATATGATTTTTGAACTAACTAACACAGTAATCAAATGTCAGTAAGAATTAAATGAACAGTTTCTGATAGATTGTAAGTACCATAAACCATAAATACTGTAAATGACATTTGTGGGGTTCTTTTTGATTTGCAGTGGACTGTATATTGTCAAAATAAATAGTTAAAAGGCTTTATTCCCATGTAATCAGCAATGCATAAAAATTAAGCGTTTACTGACCTTGTCCTTGTGCGTTGTAAATGTCCTGTTGTAAGCAACACTGGTGATTTTCTAGGCAGTCCTAAACTTAACAATAATATCCCAACAAACGTTAAACACATAAATAAACACATGAAAAAAAAGCACAAAGTAAAATAACAAGAGCGTTGAATAGTCTTTCTATTCTTGCGGTATGCGGGTATAAATGAAAAGAACTGAACTGCACGATATACCGTACACTACAGGAAAGAAAAACGCTCTAACTATGACTGCTGATTACAATGTGAATTGAACTTTGAAACAGGTAATGGGAGTGCATTCTATTAGAGATAATGAAATATAGATAGGGTGAGTTTAACTATTGTTATGAAAACAAAATATCTGACATACCGGCCCCTTTGAACCAACTGGTTCAAGAAGAAACATTAAAAAGAACATAAGAACAAATTTGATCCTTTGGAAGAGTATAATAAAACTAAATTATAAGGGGCAGTAGCCAATTGACTGGTCGAGGATTTTAGTAAATGGGAAGACGGGATACCTTAACAGAAGGACGGGTAAAGGTTCCACCGGCAGTCTTCATGTTGACGACACGTACCACTCCATCATTCCCTGGAGATACGGAGATGACTCTCCCGAGCTTCCACTTGAGGGGTGGCAGGTTTGTTTCATGAATAACGACTAAATCTCCTATTTTGAGATTTTCTTGAGGTCTGATCCATTTGGACCGTTCTTGAAGTGTGTGGAGGTACTCCATTTGCCATCTTTTCCAGAGATGTTGTGTGAAGGCTTGAACCAATTTCCAGCGTTTTATGTGATTAAGTGGTGCATTGGTTAGTTGAGGTTCGATCAGGGCCTTAAGAGGTCCTCCAGTTAGAAAATGTCCTGGTGTAAGAGGTTGAAGATCTGAAGGGTCATTCGAGAGAGGAGCTATCTTTAAAAACGCCATGATGTGGCAAAAAGTAATGCGGCTTGTTCAGAGATGGCACAGATGTGCACAGTTTCATGTGCCCACATGCTAAGTAGTCATTCATAAAATTGACATACTTCTGTTTAAACTCAGGTTGAGATTCAAATTTGCGTTCCAGTGTATTAAACAGGCGTTTTGCCAAAGTTGTAGAGTCACCTAGTTGAGCAGGGTTTCCGCTGAAAGGCAAGTGACAAACATATCTGCCGGAGGCATCTCTCTTATGAGTAGAGACGAAGTGAGCTTCACATTTTTCATCTTGTGGAGCGAGTTTTGTAGTGTGAGGTGGTTCCTCTATGGACCAAAAACGTTGCAATGTTGCGTGCAGATCACGATCATTCGTCGATAAAAGAGTCACTAAGCCTGAGTAAGGATTAGACTTAAGTGAAACAGGTGTCGGACCAAGCACAACATAGCCAAAGATTGTATTGACAGCGTATGGCATATTCTTGCCGAGATTGATAAAGGTACCATTAAGAGTCAATGCAAATAAATCTGCTCCAATCAGAAGGTCAACTGGACCCGGAACATCAAAAGTTGGATCCGCTAGCATATAACCTTTGAGTCGCTCCTTAATTTCTGGTGGGAGCTGAACACGAGGCAGATTGCATGATATTTTATTAAGAATCAAGACTGGATGAGATTTTGCTAAAATATTCCCACTGAGCGAAGACAATGTCACAAAGGTAAGTCCCTTCGTTTTCACTGGGGCTGTAGAGATGCCACTAAGTTCTAGAACATCTGTTTGAGAGCGGTACAAAAACAAAGTCTTTGCACAACTTTCTGAAATAATTGTTGTTTGGGATGCACTATCAAGCACAGCTCGTACAACTGCTGCATTTCCATTGGCAGATGTGATATGCACCAAAGCGGTTGCGAGTAACACAGTGTTATTCTGGTTGCAAGAAACACCTATCAAGGTAGTATCCTGGTGACACTCTGCAGAGTGGTTTTGCTTATTCATCGTCGTTTCAACAGAAGGGCACAAGGTAGGTTTATTTGACTGAGTCAATTTTTGTTGTGGTTGTGCGGAGCGGTTCTCAACAAAAAAATGTAGTAGGCTATGGTGACGCCTATGACATACATTGCATGTGTGGACGGACTTACAGGTGACTAACTTATGTGTTCCAAAACAATTTTGACACAAGTTCTTATTTTTAACAAAAGCTTGTCTCTCTTGTACAGTAAGTGCGGAAAAATCTGCACATCTATATATGTTGTGTGAATTTGATGAACAGAAGATACAATGCTGAGTGTGAGTAGTGACCATCGCTATTTTGTGCAGTTTAAACTGGTTTGTATTCATTTTAAAGCCACTGATTTTTTGAGAGGTTTGAAGAGAAGGTTCATTTTTTGAGATGATATTAGTTAAACCCGCTGCCTCTTTGCAAGAACATTCATTTTCTAAGAATGTAATTACTTCTGTAATGGTAGGAACATTTTGTTAATTATCTCGCGAGCGTTCAAGTTTGGTCCTGAATTCCGTGTCAAATCTACGCAAAATATATGAGGTCAACAACAAACTTTCACTAGCAATATCATGTCCTAGTGCTTTGAGCGCTTGATAATTTTCATTGTAGGTCGACAGAAAATTCCTCATTTGTTTAACTGAAGGATTGTGCAATTGTAGTAACTCAAATATATTGTTTACGTGAAGTGTTATCAACAATCTAGAATTTTGATATCTTTTTAGCAAAGTTTGCCAGGCTATGGCATAGTTTGTATTAGTAACAGGCAACGATTTAATTAAATTTAGCGGCTCATCAGTCAAACAAGAAAGCAAGTATGTAAATTTCTCCACATTAGAAATGGTTTCATTTTTGTGCACTGCATTTTCAAACAGACTGTGAAAGGCTACCCATTTCTCAGGTTGTCCAGAAAATGTTCCCAAGTTTAAGCGAGGTAAATTTACGGTGGGAGTGGGTGCAACTAGTTGTGGTGCACCAGTGTGAGACTGATCCAAGGTTTCCTGCGGTTGCGATGGTAGAAGAGGAGCACACAAACTTTGTATAGATATATTTAAGTCTGATATAGAATCTTGTAATCTTGAAATCTGTTCATTATCCAGATCTTCTGGTAAAGGTGTTGTACTAAATAGTTTATTTATAAGCCTTTCAAATTCAGCATATTTATTTTCTGCAGTGGAACTAAGCAAACTAACTTTTCGTGTTTGCTGTTCAGTTAAATTACCTATACCAATAACCTCAAGAGCAACAATTTGCTTGTTAATATTATGAAGCCTACTCTCAATCAGTTCACATTGCTTCACAAAAGAAGAAAATCTCATTTTGGTAATTTATGAATACACTCGGTGTAAAAAACAGATTCAGATGTAAATGACAAAAGAGTTCTGAGTAAAAGTTGTAATTCACAATGTTCTTCCACTATTCAGTAATTTCCAGTCCAAATAATTTCAATTTATTTATTTTTTATCACTCTAAAATACCAATAGCGTAGATGACAGTAATAATGGTAATATGGTAATAAAGGAATATGGCTACTGTATTTTAGAAACTAATACAGAGGTCGGTTATGAAGAAACACACTACACTTCAGAACTATGCTTGCTAGATAAAACATGAAATAACACACGCTGCACAATGAATCGATAAAACTATGCTTGCATGAAAAAACAAGAGAAAATCATAACAAAATGAAAAGAGCACTGAGTATTGGCAATACTTGACAGTAGTAAATAATTGTTTTTTTTTTTTTTTTTATTTAAGCGTTACAATAATTCAATAAACATAATAATAAAGAGCGTAATAATTAATAAAAATCTTGCTTTCCAACGTGCCGGATTCTGAATGAAAGATGCTATCCGGGCTGGACGGACCAAAAATGTGGGGTTCTTTTTGATTTGCAGTGGACTGTATATTGTCAAAATAAATAGTTAAAAGGCTTTATTCCCATGTAATCAGCAATGCATAAAAATTAAGCGTTTACTGACCTTGTCCTTGTGCGTTGTAAATGTCCTGTTGTAAGCAACACTGGTGATTTTCTAGGCAGTCCTAAACTTAACAATAATATCCCAACAAACGTTAAACACATAAATAAACACATGAAAAAAAAGCACAAAGTAAAATAACAAGAGCGTTGAATAGTCTTTCTATTCTTGCGGTATGCGGGTATAAACGAAAAGAACTGAACTGCACGATATACCGTACACTACAGGAAAGAAAAACGCTCTAACTATGACTGCTGATTACAATGTGAATTGAACTTTGAAACAGGTAATGGGAGTGCATTCTATTAGAGATAATGAAATATAGATAGGGTGAGTTTAACTATTGTTATGAAAACAAAATATCTGACAACATTCTCTATGGTATATTGGTTGTATATACATTTAATGTTTTCATACCTCTCTTTGTTATTTCCAGTAAAACAAAACATACATTCTAAAGTTACTTTCTTTCAATACAATAGAGTTTTAGGTTCCTGGATCTTTTACATAACATGCTTTTCAATTTCACCCAACACATCATTACAAAAAACTTAACAGAAATAAATTTTAGTATATAGGGCATTTCCAAAAGTTGGTGCCAAGCTTTGAGAATGATTCTACTGATTAAACTGAAAGAAAAATGTCCAATAAAGATACGCTGACAAATTTTTCATTTTCCGTCTGTATGTCTGTATGATTTTTATTTTATATTTCGTTACTGCTGAATAGAATGAGATGTGGAGTTAAAATTTTGTGTAGAGTGTAAAAGTACTATGTTGTACAAGGACATACCAAACAAAAATGTGATGTTATTAATTTTCTAAATGGCGAATGATTGAAATGTTTAATTCTAAGTTTCACAAAAATTAGTTCTATTAAAAAATGTTGTATTATATGAAATCATTCGTAAACCAATGATACCTTGTTTATAGAATTTGGATAGAAAATAACAGAGATATTAAATTTCTTGTATAAGAAAACAAGCCAATTTTGTATAACAAAACAGTAACTTATAAGGAAAATAGGCCAATGTATTCTTATAGAAGAAATGTAATATCTCCATTACGAATAAAGTGTTAACGTTTTACATAATGAAAATTTTATATTACAAGAACTGATTTTTGTGAAATCTAGAGCTAAAATTATCAATCAGCCCCATTTTGACAATTTTTAAGATACATTTTGGTTTGTTTAGTACTTGTAAACCATAATACACTTACTATGTATGCTGTAACGCGAAATAATGGGAGCCCTATCTAAAATAACAAAATAGCTTACCTAACCAGAGGTCAGAATGTTTAAACTCACATATTCAACCAAGTAAAATAAAATAAACCATGGTTAATAAACCATTAACCATGTCATAAAATGTAAAAATTAAAGTACAATGCCAAAGTGCAATAAATAAATACAATGTACTATAGATTATAAGACATAAACTCATGAAAAGTGTATAAGTGTAAGAAAGAGGAAAACAGTGATGATCATTGATCATGCAGAAAAGGACTGTAAGGATCAGTGACCCCTCCAATTGCCTTAAGTGCAAGAGAACAAATATGTCCGTGTAGAATAAACAATTGTGTTAAGGCAATATTAGTTATTAGAGTCAATGGTTTTAACTCATGTGGTTTATTTTAAAGAGGAGACCACAAATAATATTAACATTAGACTAGAGTAATAGGTCCCATCTTATAATGAGATGTTAATGAAGGCCTTAACATTATTTAATTATGTTCATACTAGAGTAATAGGTCCCATCTTATAATGAGATGTTAATGAAGGCCTTAACATTATTTAATTATGTACAATTTGTTATACCAAAGCCAATGTTATTTATTGTTTATAAATCAGTAGTAACAGGGGAAAATTGTACTAAGCCTATAGGCAAAATATAAAAGGGGTGTTACCATAATATAATACCTAAAAAGGACCCATATAAACAATACATTGATAGTCAGCTAGTAATGCTTGATAGAATTGATGGAATGGGAGTATGGTACACTAAATAGTTTGTGTTATTGTTTGTTAATCTATGAATGTAATCATGGCCATGAAGGCTAGATCTTAAGTTAATATATTAAGAGATTTTGTTGTAATTTATAAAGATTGTTAGGATATATTAAGAGTCAAAGCTCATGTAATACGTGGTAAACAAATAAGATCAGGAAAAAGGGTTCAAAACAAAAAATAGATAATAATCAATGTAAAATTAGAACATGTTACCGAAATGAAATTCATGGCCTAGGCCAAAAATTCAATATAAAGGAAGGAATGTCAGAAATTAATAAGTTAGCAAGTCAATGTAAGAAAAATAATGAGAAGGGATTAAATTCATGTGATAAAACTTGTTACAACACAAATAAGCCACCCCAATACCAAGGATAAAAAAGATGAAGCTGAATATAAAAAAGTAATTCGTATAAAATAAAATGTTTAAGGGAAAAAACCGAAACCAAACAAAAATGAAACAAATTGAAGGAATTGAATGACTCAATACAACATAATAAAATAAACCTAAAGGAGAAGGTGGAAAACCAAGATATAAATGAAATACACTGAAAGTGAAGAAGGAGAAAAAAGGAAAAAGAAACAAACCAACGATAAAGGGAAATAAAATGAAGTCAAGTGATAAGGCACAAACAAGTAATATAGAATACAAGCAGGAGAAATGGTACACTCAAATGTAATATTGGAAACGAAACCAATAACTAACCTAAGTAAATAATAAATATTATTATCAATTAATTGACAAAGGTAACTGATATGTGATGAAACCCAATTAAATACTATTAGAAATAAAAATACACTAACCCACAGATTAGAGTTAGATGTAATGATGAAATCGATAGAGACAAACTTGTTAATATTATTAATGATATTTGTAATGAAAGAGATAGTAAGGTAGTGAGAAAATAAACTTTAGTAAATAAGAAAGAGAAAGTAATTACAGGGATTACCCATTTAGAAACACTTAAAATAAAAACATTAAGGAGTGCAAAAGTGGAAGTGTAAAAACCCCAAAGTAAAGTGATAAAGAAAAAACACTAAATAAATTATAATAAACAATAGATAATTTAAAAGTGAAGGTAATGAATAAATAAGAATAGTGTAAATGATAGTATTATGAAAAACAGTGAAGGATAGAAAAAACACTTAGTAAATCAATAAGAAACACTAAATGATTAATGGTGAACGATATTAGTAATTAAGGATGTTATTAAGAATAGTATTAGATGTAAACAATTAATTAAGAAGTAATGAACACTGAAGAGTGATGATAACACTATTAATTAAAAAAGAATCTTATTGTTAAGTTTAATTGAATACAATTGTAGTTAAAAGGGAGAATCCCATGAAAGAAGAAACAGATAGTGTTACCATGGAGTGAAAGTAAAGATTATGTAAAAAAATAAGAAGTTAAAAACAAAATCAATAAACACCCCATGTTATAAGGGATAATTATTTAAGTCAGTTCAATAGGTGTGATGTTGTTTAACACCCAAAAAATAGTATAAAAGGAAATGAATTGTAAACTAACACTACATAATAATTGTTTAATCAAAGTTATGAATAGGATATGGCTGGAAGAATTGTACAGACCATAGGCCTAGATGTTATATTTCATGTGATAAAAAATAGTAAGTAATAGCCATATTGTTAGCAATGGCAAGTTAAATAAACATGCAGAACTTAGAAAACGAGAAAATCAGTTGGTAAATAATTAGCAATCCATGATGTGTAAAATAATAATAACATACAAAAAACACAAAAAAAGATCCAAAACACATCAACAAATAACACAACCAATTATAATAACCAAACAAAACTCAGTAGGTTAAAATGAAATGTAATTTGTAGGAAATAAGTAAATATAAGCAATGGCTACTTAGGCCTAGGAAATGCCTAACTGTCAAAAAACAAACAACTACAAATTGTAACAAATTAACAAAGAAATTAACAAATCCAAGGCGAATAACCAACCAAGGATAATTTATAAATCTTATTAAAAGAAAAATGTTAGTATAAGGACTTAAATTAAAAAAGAAAAGTAATTAACAAATGTTAACATAATTATACAAAAGTTAATATCTTATAGAACACAACCTTATGTGGTATCTAAACAATCTTTGAAAGGAAATAATAACAGTAGTGATAATATTTAATATGTAGGGAGGAAGACTGAAGAATATAAGCAATCAGAAGATATACAGCTATTTTGAAAAATAATTCAAATTTGATAACAATGGTAATAAACCAAGATTAACCAATCAGAATTAGCATGTAACCATGACAACAGACGTTGGTTACGAATTTTTCCGTTAATTCATGATACTCTCAAAGTGACGCTCGTCAAGATTAGACGGCAAATATTGAATGACCTAAATTTTCATTTTTAAACGTATAAAAGTAATTTAAATTCAAAAATATGAACCAGCAAGAAGAAGACGAAGGACCATAACATTTAACAGATGCCAAGGACCATTTTACACGAGAATTAAATGAAAAAATAACTTCATCTAACATGAAAAGGACTCAAGACATACTTAAGCCCCAAGATTATTGAAAATTGATGACTAATGCAGCCTAGTTACCTTTTTGACTGATGACTGTTAATACCAAGTCGTCTGATTTGATAAGTATAATTGAATTACCCAAATTCCAGGAATAAACTCACTTTAAATATTTCTTACAGTAAATTGAACTCTCACTATAAACCGTATATTCTCTTTCAAAGATTAATTAAGAAAAATAAAACACTGAAAATTTGTTAACTTAGAATATAACCTGTTGATCGAATACGAACTTTAGAAACACACTTAACTACACTACAGAACAAATTATAACCAAACACATTATTATTTAAGTACAAATAATGTAAGGTAATGTACTTTTTATTATAATCATAATTAATATTTGTCTTGTAATCAAAAGGACTCCAGATTTTGAACGAGTACAATTGTAAACTAACAAAACAGTAGCCATACTGGACTGAATATCTCGTTACAAAATCGATTTTGTCAACCTGAGAGAAATTGTTTCATAACTAATGTCGGTGCAAATTTATTAATAAACAAGTATAATTTTCTTGTCAGACTGAAACATTACAAATCAATAATTAAAGTAACTAGTACAGAGTGTAACCATTGTTTTTATTTCATAGGGAGTGTATTGTATAATTTGTGCTTGTTAACGAACAACTAGATTTGACGGCCAGCGCTCACGCTGCATAAATTTGAATGCCCAGCCATCATCGCTGAGAACACCTTTTTAACACATTATTTAGTAAGTTTAATTGTTTTTAATAAACAATTTGGCGCCACCCGGGATTCACAAAACCCTATTTAATAACAGGTAAGGTTACTACTGCGTTGTACTGGTAATTAAAACATCGCTACGGACTTCGTTAGCACAAGGATTGAAGTAACGACACACCAGTGTGAGGCGAACAGACTACCTATACACTTTTTTACAGAGATGACCGAGTCCATCGTTACAGATTGGCTTCCATCGCGGGGCTTAAAAGAGACGGACATCTCACATCAAACATAAAATGTAAGAATATTTTATTTAAGTAATGCTAGTCAGGTGACCCAGAGTTCAATGGTATTAACCAATAGCAGGCCAGAGTTTCTTGGGCAAGACGGTTAACGAAGAAACGAATTATAATTATTTCTATTGTTAACTTCAAGAGAGGGCAGATGAGCTCTGTATAGTAAAGCCAATTGAATACCAATGAATCAAATTTGGATGAGTCGAACCAATTAAATAATCACAAAAAATGGAAATATAAAACCATAAGGAAGAAGAAAATATAGACCAATTATCGTAAACAGATGGAAGACTAACAAGAAGAGGAAAAATATGATTAAAAAGAGTGAACGAAAAAACCGAATACCTCGATCTGGGTGAGATATTATAATCTAATATTAAACTCATAACTACAACTACACAACACCCAGATTAACTTAACAGACACTGTTAAACAAACACCAGTGAGAACAAAAGAAAAAAACTAAATATAAACTCAGTGAACACGCAACAAATCATTTTATTTAAAAGAAACTAGCGAGGACATTTGCATATGAACCCAGCTGAGTAACGGGCGGCCATTTTATGTTGACGGCCATCTCACGGCTTGCGAAAGCGAAGCGAATTATTTGCCGTTAAACGTTAAACAAAATTTAATCCTTTATTGTGTTAGTAAATAAGATTTTTATTTCCAGATAACTGTAATGTATAGTACTTTGTTATTGCATTTCTGACTTCCATAGCAGTCTCAAAGAACCCAAGACCTGAGAAAACAATAATTATAAAAACTAAAATATTACCCAATCGAATTTAGTAAGAGTCGACCTGGCCTTATTATAGTACGACATTAAAGTCGACTAACTGACCCTGGATAAACAAATGATAGTAAATACAATTGATTGAAGTAAAAGGAGTTGTTATTTGTAAAATAATATCAAATTAATAAATTTTATAGGTAACAGTGAAGAGTGGGGATATACGGGTGAACAGTACTTCATAGCCAGCGAGTGAGGGAAGACTAACCTACAACAAGCCGATCGAGGTCAAAATCGATTGTAAACATAAACAAACATTACGGACAGTTCTTGAAGAGAAGCACACTCTCTCCTATCCTCTCCCTTTACGTTACGTTTCATATTGGCGATCCCAACACGGGAATTAACACACTACTCTCTACTTGAAGGAATACGTTAGATTACAAATGACGTCCAAACGCGGGGCCTTATTTTAAAGGAATCCGCTACCCAGAAGGAAGATAGAAATTAATTCCAAACAATAAATAGGAATTTTCTCATCTCTTTCGGAATTTGTAATGTTATAATACAATACCAACTTTCAAAACTCCACATCTCATTCCATTCAGCAGTAATTAATTTTTGTTTATAAAAATTCAGACTTACGGACAGAAAATTAAGTATTTTTTGACACATGACTATTTAACAGTTTTCCTTCGGTTTAATGAGCAGAATCATTTCCCAAAGTTTGGCCCCATCATTTGGAAACACCTGTATAGTGGTCCTCCTAGTCTTCTCAACCCTCAGGTTTGTGGGCAGAAACACGATCTATAGAGCTCCTCTCTCTCTCTCTCTCTCTCTCTCTCTCTCTCTCTCTCTCTCTCTCTCTCTCTCTCTCTCTCTCCTCTCTCTCTCCCTCTCTCTCCCCCCTCTCTCCCCCTCTCTCCCTCCCTCTCTCTCTCTCTCTCTCTCTCTCTCTCTCTCTCTCTCTCTCTCTCTCTCTCTCTCTCTCCTCTCTCTCTCTCTCTCTCTCTCTTCTCTCTCTCTCTCTCTCTCTGTGTGTTGTGTGTGTGTGTGTGTGTGTGTGTGTGTGTGTGTGTGTGTGTGTGTGTGTGTGTGTGTGTGTGTGTGTGTGTGTGTGTGTGTGTGTGTGTGAAGGTCTATAATCCAGTGATAGGGGACATCTACCTTTAATGGCATTGATGAACTCAGCTGGAGGCCTTTCTCTTGATATAATTTCTCCCTGCAACCATGCACCAGCCAAACTGCCTCAGCTAATTCCTAATAAAAGTCCACATGTTTTAACTTATTGCTTCTGTGAAACTACTCTTCTTCCTGACTTGCTGTATACTTCTTCGTTTATTCAACCTTTAAACTTAACTTTCGATGCTACATAAAAACATTATCAGGTTAGATCAGACTATTACCATCATTACAATTTTCCACACAACGTTTCAACCATTAAAAAGTCTATGGTTTTCTTCAGTTGTAAGTTCAACTACAACTGTATATTAAATACAAAATTAGGCCTACTTGAGATTCATTCACTAACAAGCGTGAACCATCAAAAGATTAAACCACCACCAGCCTACAAAATTAAACACAACTAAAGAAAAACTATATAAAAACTAGTACCCCTACTTACCTTGTACGTCCGCTGGACAGAACCAGGAAGCACAACCATACTACCCAAATTTACACAATGAACAACAACATAGAGGAATCTTTTATGGCTATAAATGATAATTATTGTATCAGTCAGCCTAGTAAAGATGTATCTAGGCCCCGGATAAACAAGTTGAAGGAGTATATATGCCTTTGTGTGTGGGGTTGGCTGTGAGCGTACCCAGGATGTTTAGTTCAGTATTTAAACAGGACACTCACACTCAATATATCACATTAGTCTTTCGCATTTTACTTCCTACATATTTCTTGTGAGTCTTAGTATTTCACAAAAAGAAATTTTTACTGTGTTTAACAGTCGATCTTGTTCTGTTATTTTGCATGGATTTTTATAATATATTACCACACATCTTTTTTTTTTAAACCCTTTCAGTGCCAACTAATTTTATTATGTAGGACAGTTCTAAAGTTCCAAGCTAACTTCTCACTAAAGAACTTGCCTTTACACAAAATACAATAAAACATTTTAATATAAAGGTATGTGCATGAAATGTTCAACTTTACTAAGACACAAATGTGTAATGCACATCCAGAAACATTTTCTCGTCTTTTTTGTAATTTTATAAAAAAATGTTCTTTCCAATACAAATTTTGTAACACAGAACATGAAAACTTGTATTCAACATAAACCAGTTATTAGAGCAGTGATAATCACCAGCTTCTGAAAGTTAGGTTTTTTTTCAATAAATGTGTTTAAAGTTTTAAAAATTAGTTATAAATGTAGTGTTTTGTTAAGTTTTTAAACATTGCTACTATTACTGATAATTTATAAGTATCATGGTCACCATTTTGCATTTTCATTACCATGGTTTGGTATTATAAAATCTATCGACAAATCACTCTCTAGTCAGTACATTTAATAACTGTTATGCTTTTTCTTCTTGAAAATAAACCTTACTCCTTCAAGAATAAATATGACAGAATAACATTAAGAAAATACTAGTGTGCACAATAAATGACCCTTCAAAAACGTGAACATCTTCAGCCTGTTAAATCATGTGTCAAACCAGTAAACAAGTATCTCTTGAGTAAAGAAGATAAAAAATTTTCATGGTGTATAAAATAAATATCCTTCTTTACATCAGTATAAAAAGCAGCAATGTCTGCTAAAAAATTATTGAACTACAACAATTAGAAACTTGGTAGCCAATCAAACAACCATGGCACTTTTAACATAGTCCACGGGACTGATGCAATCAGCCCATGGTGTTGAAATGGTTAACTCTAGATTCAGCAGTTTCAAGTTTTTTTATTGTGGATTGTTATTAACCTGTTATATATTATTAACCTGTTTTAATTCTTTGGTGTACTCTGTGGTGGTGGAAACAACAAAGTGATTAGGGGAAAGTCATAATAAACAGTACAGCTTATGTAACAATAATTGTTTTGACCAGGTACATTGTAGCCGTTATGTGAATGAACATATGGAAATACATGCAAATGAAAACGCACACCCGCTCACGCTCAGTTTTTCTGACTTATCAGTGTGGTGTTATGCTTGTGAAGCGTACATAGATAATCAGGTAAAGTCAGTCAGTGTACTTATTGATAATCAGGAATATGTAGACATTTAGCATAATACTGTACCAGTTTAATGTGCTACATTAGAAATTACAGTAAAATAATGTGGCTACAGTAATACTACTACTGGACATTACAGTAAAACTACTGTGCACATTTCATAGATGTTTCCTTGAAATTAGGCATTCTCAGGTGTATTTTGCCTGATGATTTCAGAATTGGCTTGTCTTAATGTATCAAGTTTTTTTGCAGTATGTGGAAAATTATGTAGTCCTATATGTAATGATTTTTAAAAATAATTTTAGTGTAAAACAGTTGCTGCCCATTCATTCACAAAATGAGATGTGTAATTGTAAAATTGTGTCATATAATCTTACAAATTTAAAATGTATTGTTAACAGTAATAATTAGTTGTTTTTATGGTTCATCCTCTTCATTTCACAACACTTAATATTAGTGATTAATGTACTTTCATTTGTGAAAACTTACTTTTTTGTATTCCCTTGAACGTTTCGGTGTGGTGTACACCTTCCTCAGCAAGGCTTGGATACAGAATGTCGTTAACGGTTTTTTCACAGGTTGGTGGGATGTGTGGGGGCGGTGGGAGGGGGTTGGCACTGGGATTCAAAGTATGGTTTGGTTTGTGTATGATTGTGTCAAATAGTACGTGAGATTTAAAGTGTAGTTGGTCATTTAATATGTTGTTTGGTTGTAGTGTGTGGTGTTTATATATTTCGTATTGTTCAGCTGTTTTGAGTTTCCTACTTTTTGGTAAGTAGTGTAGTATTTCGAGGTTGTTTTCGATGTTGGTGTAGCTGTGGTTTTCAGTCTGTATGTGTGTGGTGAATGCGGAGTGTATGTAGTTATTAGAAAGGGCTTTTAAGTGTTCCAGCTGTGTTGAGTTTCCTACTTTTTGGTAAGTAGTGTAGTATTTCGAGGTTGTTTTCGATGTTGGTGTAGCTGTTGTTTTCAGTCTGTATGTGTGTGGCAAATGCAGAGTGTATGTAGTTATTAGAAAGGGCTTTTAAAATTAAAATGCTAAGAAGTGTTGGTCCCAGAAATATTGCACAGAGCCCCCTCCTAAAAAAAAATTAACACCAGTATCACCAGCCACGTTTTATGTAGTTAGGACATAGCACCCATATCAAATTTTCCAGTGATTATATGATATTAATATATAATCCACCCATCCTCCAGCCTCATGTAGGGCCTCTTTCACAACTCACACCCCCATTCCGTTCTATCCTCCACCTACAGACACCAAATCTTCTGACATCCTCCTCAAGACTGTCCAGCCAACTTTTCTTTATTAGTTTCCTTTTGGCCTTCTTCCACCTGCTTTGCCCTGGAATATTCTTTCAGGCATTCTTTGTTCTGTATCCTTTGTAGGTGACCTGCCCACTTTATTCATACCATTTTTATTTCGCCTAACATTCCAGGTTCCTCATAAAGCTGCTGCAGCTCATTATTTCTCCTTCTTATATTTTTCTTAAGACTTTAGTCTCTCATCTTTGAACCATGTTTTCCTCACTTGTTGTCATAGTCCACATTTTAGACCCATAGGTGATAACTGGTCTCAATATCATTTTATAAATTCTTCCATTACACATTCCTCAATTTCTGCAAGTATGGCATTTTGTTCTCTGATCAAAGAACCCAAACACTTAAAACTTGTTTCCTTTTCAGTCTTTTTACTCCCAATCTAGTATTAATATAACCCTTAGGGTATGAACATGCCGAGGCAGCATTACTGGTAGACTGCAGCTTACTGTGAGACATCGCGACAAGTCAGCGACAAACATACCAAGGAGTTTATCCTTTCTGTAAGACATCGCGACAAGTCAGCTGACAAACAGTTCACTTCGCTGTACAAAAAGAAAGTGTTTTATAGTAGTGGAATGTGTTACTTCAGTTAGTAAATTATAGGTAAAAATTGTCAAACGTTTTTCTTTATTATAGTTCGTTGTTTGCCTAGTTTCATTTTTATAAAACAAACCAACAAATTAATCTCTTCTATTCAAAGGCTGATATATCTGGAATTCAGAAAAGGAATCGCCTTTAACTCAAGCGAAGCTGAGTAAGTAAGTAAGTTTTACCTTACTTATGACTTTTAAAACTTAAAGATATGATTTGATGATTATACTTAAAAGATATAAAGGCATGACAATTATACTTAAAGAAATTTGTAATGAGAGACAAAGAAACTAAGTCTATCAAATCATCTTTCATTTATAATTAAAAATTAAATTATTAACTATGAAGCTGGAATCATAACCAAAAACCCATATGAACTGACAAGATACGAACGCGTCCACTTGAACTCAGCTGCGCTATAGAGTGAGGGAAGTCATGTGATTCAGTGAACCAATCACGTAGCGTGCCACCTTACTACATTGCTGTCTTCCGTGAGGCAAAAACGAAATAATTTGTTCTTGCCTCACTCTAACAGTAAGCTGCACAGTAATGTAGTACAGTAAGCATCTTCGACATGTTTGCTCCTATTCAATCTGTACATTTGTTATGGCCTCACTGTAGTACAGTACAGAAATGTCTCACAGTAAGCTGCAGTCTACCTCGGCATGTTCGTACCCCTAGTATAAACCCTCCACACCCATTAGGCAAAACCACTGAACACAAAATGGTTTATGATGTTTGGCAACATTAATGTAAACTAACTGATAATTGTGTTAGTATACATTTTGTTATATATATGAAAAATATATATTATACTAACCGTCTGTGACTTCTCTTTTGATGTCTCTTCTTATTACGACATGTTTCAAGACTCTTGTCCCATTGTCAAGCATAAAATTTGTAGCACATTATCAGATATGTTTGTCAAACGTTAAAAACCATGTCATAATGACCACAAATAACGGATTATTATTTGTTATAATTTTATTTATTATTTTGTTATAATTAATGAAACATATTAATGTGGATAAAAATGTTTTGATTAATATGTCAGCGTACAGCATAGTAAGCAAACCAAAACATGACAGACTTACATAATATGAGAATGAAAGAATATAGTGTAACTTCAAAAATTTATTTAAAAAATATTAAATAAATCATCGAAAAAAATCATATAAACATTTTGAAAGTTCGTCATAAAATTATTTAATTAATAAAGTTGTGTTAGTGGTTATAATCACAAACAGAAATTACTGTTGCACACCACTGTTGAAAAAAAATCCCAAATAGCGCTTTCAAGCTTCACAGCTCATCATCAGATTGGAAATATACAAACCCATGTTGGTACTTTACATTTATTTGTAGTACGTTGTGTGTGTGTGTGTGTGTGTGTGTGTGTGTGTTTTAACTGTAATAATCAATACGTACGTGTGTGTGTACACCTCTTTCATTAGGTTTAGTATTCATTATATTGTCAAAACCATTCCCTCTTTCTTTCAATAATTCTAATAACAACAATGTTGGTAAACATCCTTTTCATCTAGTCCTATCACCACATATGGATGTGGTCACTCACCCGTGTTGATTATTTACCCTTATTTCAGAAACATTCCGTGTGTGATATTTACTTTCTATTACTAATGGTCTATATCAGCACACTACCTTTTACTTTTTAATTATTTTATAAAATATTTCTTCATTTTCAAAATTAGTTTTAATATTGTAATAATATTAATAAATAATTTGTTGTAGTAAGAAGTATGGATTCTGATGTAATCGAGCCCCTCTGTTTGGGCTAGCCAATTTGTAATAAAATAAATAATTGATATGTGATACTGTAAGTTGTAATGTTTAATTGGTGTGTAATTGGTGTGGCTCTCGACGTCTTACTGGCCTGAAACACTTCCTTAAGTTTCCCAGCTGGTCGAGTCCCAATGGTAGCAAGACCGGTCGAGTAGCGTAAAGTTGATGAAGAAATATATATGCTCAGCTTCACCGAAAGTTTCAAAACAAAAATTATTGTTTTGAAGAAAATTAAAAAAAAAAAAAAAAAATATGTTTATAAAAAAAAATAATAAAAAAAAATTTTAATTTTATTAATTAATTAATTAGGATCAATTAATTAATATAGGGCTGTGAAGTTTTAAACAGTGTAATGCTCTTCTGAAAATTTTTATTAAAGTTTTAGTATAATTTAAATAATCTATCACCACTCATAAGACTGTCTGTAAACCAATCGATATTTGTTTACCTTTCTATTTTTTAGGTTATCTTCACTTACGGGTGGTAAAGTCCTTGTAGATTATCAAATAGAATTATATTATTGGTAGTTAGTATTATTGAAGAAATAAAGAACTATTAAGTATTGAAAAGTATTAATGTTTTATTAAGTAACAGCAATATTGACTCTTATCGATTAGTATCGATTCTCAGGATATCGAAAAAAGTTACAAGTATATGTTATAAAAATTATATAGGGTTCTTTAAACAGCCAGTTATTACCAAAGTCAGAGAAATCGGGCTAATATTTAAAAAGTATAACGTTACAATCAAATTAATAGTTATTAATAAACACAGACATTGAATAATAAATTGTAAATATAATAATTGTTTTCACCAAACAGCTGTTCTGAACCAAGAAGAAGGCACTGAAATCGTCAAAGCAAATGGCCGCCGTGAAGTTAGTGAGATGTCATTCGTATATTGGACGTTCCAAATAAAAGATTTTCCTGTAGTATTCCTGTTCTGTCTGCGAATCTCTTGTTATATGTTGTGTAGTGATTCTGGGTTGTATTTAGTGTATTCGTATAATTATTAGTTCAAACACTTTCCCCGATTCCATCACTAATTTGGGTTAATGTATTACACAGTTTTCTAGTGTTTTGTGGTGTTTTTCAGAGTAGATTTATATTGTTCTGTGTTATGGAGTGTTACTTGATTGTTTCTGTTATAATATGATAGTTTTTAGAAGTATTCCACAAGTCACTCGCGATTTCACAATAACGTACTATACATTCGCTTGGTATGTCTATTATAGGTTGACCAAATGTATGTCATGTTAACCGTTCAAAAACCAATAATTAACTAACTGTTTCCTTCAGTTTCAATTAAACTCTTAGCCCATATAATATTATCCTTAACATTGTTCAAATATTTTTCACATCCTGTATACATTTTTACATTTTCACTATATGAATGCCTAAACTTTGGTTATTTGTCAATTTTATTCACTAGATTTGATTTAAATTAATCTTTCAGTTCATTCTGGTTATTTTCAGATTAAATAATGCCATTTTATAGTGTTTTCTGTCCAAAAAATAGTAATTTCACTTTCAGATTGATTTACTCTGAAAAGTCAAAACATCAAACTTTACTTCCTGTCATTATATAAATTCAGCCATTTTATCAGTTATATTTAATATTAATAATCCTATATTGTATTAAAAGGTTCATATTCCCTTATTTTCTGGTAATTAATTGAATTAGTTGTATTCTGAAACATTATTCTGAAATATATGACTCCCATGTCTAAATTTCTGAGTTTAGTCACTTTTATTTTTATTCATAATTCTGAATATAATTTATTAAAATCTCTCTAAATGGTATGTGCAATTATATGGCATGATCTCAAGTTTATTTTGTCTAAACCCCTTTTGTTTATTTGCATTTAATTGAGCAATTTCTCTGTTTTGATGAAGTTTGGTTTCCATTCTTTTGGCCTATGATTTTTTAACAATTTTTCTTACAAAATAATCTACAAACAATATATGATGTGCGATACCCTCTCTGACTTTTTACAAATAGTATTATAAATTAAACATGTTTTCAAATTACACAAAAACAATTAGTATTGGTTACAATACAAATAATAGTTAAACAAATAAAGAACTTTTTTTTTTTTAAATAAATGGTTGTCTTCAAATCAGACATTTTGCAACAAAATTCCCATTTCCAACATGTAAACATGGTTTATAAAAAAGGTTTTGTACTAACTAACATCTTAATTACTCTCTACTATTTACAAGTGGTAATTATTTTTATAGTTCTGATGTTAGTTGTTTCAGACCCAAACAAATGGCCTTATATCTAAAACATTTTTAAACATTCTTGTACTATATACATTAAAACCTTATATCTATATTCTTATTTCTAACTATTATTATAAGTAGGATTCTACAGTTTTTATACAGTCTTTTATACCTTGTCTTTGGGGAATTGTACCCTGTCATTAACAAATAAATAGTATGAACCGTTCAAAAAGCACTATGAAATCTGTTTTTCTTTTTTCATGTAAAACAAAAATGTTATTTTAAACAGATTCATGTCTTATGAACAACATATTGTCACCGTACACATTTTAAGTCATTGAAAAATGCATATTTCATTGCATCCAATGTTTGTGATTGCCAAGAATGAAACACAAGGTTCATTTTTTATAATACCCAAAACTATCACTGGTTCACTTTCACTTATATATTATGTTAATGCTAAATGGTCGTATAGTCTTATTAACATAATAAATTGGTTAGCGTTTTTTCAATGGAGATTTGTTCCATGGGTACTATATTATTGTTTCATCTTAGTTCACAGGAAACTTTTACTTTATACACTCCTCTCTCTTAAATTTGTATACATGTGGTTTTTATTTCGTTATACTTTTATTTTTAGATATTTATTTTGGGGATATAGGGATTTGGGTGTCTTTTATAAGAGCATGACATCTTCTTCAGGATGCTGCCCTCTTCTTCTTTCTTCAGTCTTCTTTTCTCCTGCCTTCTGGGACTGGTATCTTCTCCATCTGTTCTTGATGCCATCAGGTTTCTTGGGATCTTCTCCATCTTCTTCTTTAATTCAGAAATACACAACCTGTATTGGTTGATCTTGGCTTATTTTAGGGTTTCTCTTTTATTTATTCTCCCTCGTTGTGGGTTTGGTCATATTGTGTACTGCTTTGTTATTTACTATTTTACCTTCCTGGGTTATACCTTGAAAACCTTTGGTTATGAGACTGGTTTTGGATGACTCATCACTAGTAACTCTTTTTATTTTAACTTGTATTTTCTTTATAATAATGATTTCTTTCCACAGTTGCTATGAATTAATCTATTTATATTAAACTTAATGCTTTCTTCCAAATTTAAATATTATAACTTCATTATTCTAATGATCAATTGCCATTCAATATTCTGCTTATATCTGTCACGCTACAGATTGCTCTCCTCCAGAAGTAATTATTTCAGACATGTTTATGGATGAAATAATTTCTTATGATAATTTCATCATTTCTTATAATTCATTTTCTTCTCCATTTTTATATCGACTTTTTTATATTAGAGTTTTATTAATTTTATATATATAATTATTTGTTTTACTACTGATCCTTTTCGGATAGTTAGTGTCTTCTGAGATATATTATAATTGTAATACATTTTCTTTCTATATCAACTTCGTGTTGTATCCTTGGGATATTAATTCCCTAACATTCCCTATCACGTGGGCTGGGGCAGATCAGAGGGGCACTGTACGCTACTTCTCTGCTGGCCATACACCACTTCTATAAATTGAGTACAGGGGCATATCCATCCCTGCTCAAAAACATAATGCTGCTGGAATTATCTTCAGTCAGTCATCGAATAAATAAATAAAAAGTAGTCTCATTTTCGACTAATAAAAATATCTTCGGATTCTCCACTTCGTAGTCTCTCAGATTATCTCACATTTTCTATCTTAATAAATCTTCATAATCATGATTATACTCATTACATATATATATTTTTTCAAAACTCTTAACTTGTCTGATATATTTATTTTTATTATGGTTGAAAACCTTTCTTTTAATAATTCTGGTTACTGTTTACAGTGTAACTCTCTTTCTTCTTCATCTGAATTCTCTTTATACTTTCTTCTGGTTACTCATAGTATTAGCATGGTCTTTATAAATAGTCTTTCGTATTCATTATTTGAATGGTCTTAATATATTATATTTAATTTTTTAACATTGTATCTTTACATTAGATATACAGGTTGTTATATTGATCATTTTATTTAAACATTTTGGTTCTTTCCTTTCTCTTAGAAAGTTATTAATCCGTCTTCCCATTCATTAGCATTAATTCATTTATATTATATTTCATGTGGTATTTCTTCTCTTTGCATTTCATATAGGTCTTATTATTATCATTTGTTCAAAATCATCTTCTCCATATGTTTGGTATGAGTTGTTCTTCTTCGCTCTTAATTAACTGTTTTCATTTTCGTTTCATAGGTAATTAGTCTCTTTGCTTCCAAATTTTTTCCTTCTCTGGCATATTACACTCTTTTTTGTTAGTCTTCTCTACTCCTTCAAATGCTATTGTGAATGTCTAGCATTTATTCTGGATTAACGTTAATTCTCTTTTCTGAATTAATCACTTTATTTTCTTCTCAATTCAATCATAATTGACACATAATTATTTTTTGGAACTTGGTTAGTTTTAATGTAAAATTCAAACTATTCTTTTTATTTAATTGAAAAATATTTCTCATAAATCCTTGTAATATGTTGATCTTATCTTGTTTCAAAGTTCTGAAGTTCTATCAACATTCAAATTCTGTTTAATTCATTTATTCCCAGAATTGTTTCATTCAGAAATGTTTATAGTACTGTTATCTTACTATTATTTCTGAATGTTTTGGCATTTTTCCAAAATCAAATTCTTCTTAATTATTTACCATAAAGTTTTCTCACAAACTTAGTTATAGTAAGTTGGTCTTACTTCATTTTTAAATTTTTCGTATAATTAAGTTCAAAATTCTCTCTCTTTCTCTTTCTTCCATAAAGTTTTGTTCTAAATTATCAGGTTGTAGTAAGATGTACTTACTCAATTTTAAATTTTTATAAAATTATATTTCAATTCAAAAGTCTTTCTTTTCCTTTCTTCCATAAAGTTTGTTCCAAAATTATTAGGTTGTAGTAAGATGTACTTACATATTTTAGAATTTTTTCAATAAAAATTCTAAATTCCTTCTTCTTATAATTCTCCAAAATGTTCTTCTCAAAATACTAGGTTGTAAGATGTACTTACATTATTTTTGAATTTTTAAAATTAAAAATTCAAAATTCTATAACTCACAACTCATTCTTCATAATATTTCTTCATAGAAGCTTGATTGTACACTCCTTTGATCTTTCCTGAAACGATTTCCTTCAACTCATATGTATTGTTATGCTTATCATTTACCACAACATATGGGGTTATATTGTACTCTACACTGGCCCATATTATTTATACTTTTGTAAGTTGATCTTCTCTTTTTCCTTATAAATGCCTTTTCTTTTATATACCCAGGAAGATGGACGATTTTCTTTATGTCGTTCCATTGCTCATATTCTTATTGGTCATGTTCATTTTCTTACATAGTCTTCATTCATAAAACCCAGTTTTGTTTCTATGTTTATTCTTCGTATCATTTCCTTTCAATGATATTTATTTCGTCTCCTTCAACATTGTTTTTCGCCGTAGTCGGTTATCATGATCCGTCCCTTTTCTTGATGTCGTGTGGTATTTGTGTCAACCAGGGTCCATCATTTCAGTTGCTCTTATAAAATTTACCCTAGGGCGCGACACTCGGTTATTACTACTGTTATTGTTTTTATTACTAAATTTATCATGATAGTAATTTCGGTTAGGTTGGTAAGGTTTGTCACCATTATTGTTGGGATATGGATTTCTCTGACTGTATGGGACGTTATTATGTTGGTGTAAATTGTTTCTATTGTATGGATAGGGGTTGTTATTCCTAACGCCGTTAAAATTACTGCTAAACTGGTCATTACGCGGCGGGTTGTTAGGGCCGTCGTAATTATTGGGCTGGCTCCCTCTATCATCATATTGTATACACCAATACTTCTCTGGTCCATGTTTTGTGTTACCTGACAAATATATGTGAGGATCTTCATCTGGGTTATCACTTATTATTTGTTTATCTGAAACACCATAAGCTGGTTTACCATCACATATCCACTCTGCCGGAATATATTTTAGTCTAACCGTACCCTGGAACTGTCCTAGATGGCACGTTAATGGAATACATTCTGGTGATTCATCTGTGTCATCATTACAGTCTGGTACGATATCACATTTCCATCTTTCTGAAATCCACTGTCCAGTCTTGCGCTGAAATTGATCTGGTTCACATGTTGTATTCTGTTTACCTCTGGTCCTTTCCCAGTGGTAGACTATGGTCTGGTGGTAAATTATTTCTGAAATTACTTCGATTCTCCTTCTATAATTCCTGGAATTCATTATGTCTTTGTCATTGGTAATTGGGATATTATTGCCATCAATTAATCCATGGTTCATCATCTCCAACTCTTCCTTCGTTTTTATTACATTTCTTGGACACATTCTCCTTTTCCTTTGTTTAATATTTTCCTTGTTACCGATGGTTTTAATTTCAGGTACTGCCATCACTTGTTCCTGCGTTTTATCCTTTGGTACTTCTTCTGGTTCTGGTTTGCTATCATTTTTTATTTCTTCGGTCTTCTCCTTTCTTAATTCTTCTCTTTTCAATCTGTCCTCTCTCATTTCCTTAATGTCCTCTTCCAGTTTCTTATTGAACCCCATTACCCATTCTATCAACTTGTCCAACTTCTCCTCTCGTGTAAGTCCTTCCATTTTGCTTGTCATTGTTCCCTTTTCTTTCTCTGGCTTTGTAGCTGTTGCCTAGCTCCAACTAGTGATTGGGCAGAATGTATTGGCCTTCCAATCGCTAATTAAAGCCCCTAAAGTTGTGCGCCAATTTGTAATAATATTAATAAATAATTTGTTGTAGTAAGAAGTATGGATTCTGATGTAATCGAGCCCCTCTGTTTGGGCTAGCCAATTTGTAATAAAATAAATAATTGATATGTGATACTGTAAGTTGTAATGTTTAATTGGTGTGTAATTGGTGTGGCTCTCGACGTCTTACTGGCCTGAAACACTTCCTTAAGTTTCCCAGCTGGTCGAGTCCCAATGGTAGCAAGACCGGTCGAGTAGCGTAAAGTTGATGAAGAAATATATATGCTCAGCTTCACCGAAAGTTTCAAAACAAAAATTATTGTTTTGAAGAAAATTAAAAAAAAAAAAAAAATTATGTTTATAAAAAAAAATAATAAAAAAAAATTTTAATTTTATTAATTAATTAATTAGGATCAATTAATTAATATAGGGCTGTGAAGTTTTAAACAGTGTAATGCTCTTCTGAAAATTTTTATTAAAGTTTTAGTATAATTTAAATAATCTATCACCACTCATAAGACTGTCTGTAAACCAATCGATATTTGTTTACCTTTCTATTTTTTAGGTTATCTTCACTTACGGGTGGTAAAGTCCTTGTAGATTATCAAATAGAATTATATTATTGGTAGTTAGTATTATTGAAGAAATAAAGAACTATTAAGTATTGAAAAGTATTAATGTTTTATTAAGTAACAGCAATATTGACTCTTATCGATTAGTATCGATTCTCAGGATATCGAAAAAAGTTACAAGTATATGTTATAAAAATTATATAGGGTTCTTTAAACAGCCAGTTATTACC
Source organism: Magicicada septendecula (assembly GCA_034769895.1). NCBI lineage: Eukaryota > Metazoa > Arthropoda > Insecta > Hemiptera > Cicadidae > Magicicada > Magicicada septendecula. The sequence continues at coordinate 428,034,429 of CM068370.1, read as the reverse complement.
AAAGTCAGAGAAATCGGGCTAATATTTAAAAAGTATAACGTTACAATCAAATTAATAGTTATTAATAAACACAGACATTGAATAATAAATTGTAAATATAATAATTGTTTTCACCAAACAGCTGTTCTGAACCAAGAAGAAGGCACTGAAATCGTCAAAGCAAATGGCCGCCGTGAAGTTAGTGAGATGTCATTCGTATATTGGACGTTCCAAATAAAAGATTTTCCTGTAGTATTCCTGTTCTGTCTGCGAATCTCTTGTTATATGTTGTGTAGTGATTCTGGGTTGTATTTAGTGTATTCGTATAATTATTAGTTCAAACACTTTCCCCGATTCCATCACTAATTTGGGTTAATGTATTACACAGTTTTCTAGTGTTTTGTGGTGTTTTTCAGAGTAGATTTATATTGTTCTGTGTTATGGAGTGTTACTTGATTGTTTCTGTTATAATATGATAGTTTTTAGAAGTATTCCACAAGTCACTCGCGATTTCACAATAACGTACTATACATTCGCTTGGTATGTCTATTATAGGTTGACCAAATGTATGTCATGTTAACCGTTCAAAAACCAATAATTAACTAACTGTTTCCTTCAGTTTCAATTAAACTCTTAGCCCATATAATATTATCCTTAACATTGTTCAAATATTTTTCACATCCTGTATACATTTTTACATTTTCACTATATGAATGCCTAAACTTTGGTTATTTGTCAATTTTATTCACTAGATTTGATTTAAATTAATCTTTCAGTTCATTCTGGTTATTTTCAGATTAAATAATGCCATTTTATAGTGTTTTCTGTCCAAAAAATAGTAATTTCACTTTCAGATTGATTTACTCTGAAAAGTCAAAACATCAAACTTTACTTCCTGTCATTATATAAATTCAGCCATTTTATCAGTTATATTTAATATTAATAATCCTATATTGTATTAAAAGGTTCATATTCCCTTATTTTCTGGTAATTAATTGAATTAGTTGTATTCTGAAACATTATTCTGAAATATATGACTCCCATGTCTAAATTTCTGAGTTTAGTCACTTTTATTTTTATTCATAATTCTGAATATAATTTATTAAAATCTCTCTAAATGGTATGTGCAATTATATGGCATGATCTCAAGTTTATTTTGTCTAAACCCCTTTTGTTTATTTGCATTTAATTGAGCAATTTCTCTGTTTTGATGAAGTTTGGTTTCCATTCTTTTGGCCTATGATTTTTTAACAATTTTTCTTACAAAATAATCTACAAACAATATATGATGTGCGATACCCTCTCTGACTTTTTACAAATAGTATTATAAATTAAACATGTTTTCAAATTACACAAAAACAATTAGTATTGGTTACAATACAAATAATAGTTAAACAAATAAAGAACTTTTTTTTTTTTAAATAAATGGTTGTCTTCAAATCAGACATTTTGCAACAAAATTCCCATTTCCAACATGTAAACATGGTTTATAAAAAAGGTTTTGTACTAACTAACATCTTAATTACTCTCTACTATTTACAAGTGGTAATTATTTTTATAGTTCTGATGTTAGTTGTTTCAGACCCAAACAAATGGCCTTATATCTAAAACATTTTTAAACATTCTTGTACTATATACATTAAAACCTTATATCTATATTCTTATTTCTAACTATTATTATAAGTAGGATTCTACAGTTTTTATACAGTCTTTTATACCTTGTCTTTGGGGAATTGTACCCTGTCATTAACAAATAAATAGTATGAACCGTTCAAAAAGCACTATGAAATCTGTTTTTCTTTTTTCATGTAAAACAAAAATGTTATTTTAAACAGATTCATGTCTTATGAACAACATATTGTCACCGTACACATTTTAAGTCATTGAAAAATGCATATTTCATTGCATCCAATGTTTGTGATTGCCAAGAATGAAACACAAGGTTCATTTTTTATAATACCCAAAACTATCACTGGTTCACTTTCACTTATATATTATGTTAATGCTAAATGGTCGTATAGTCTTATTAACATAATAAATTGGTTAGCGTTTTTTCAATGGAGATTTGTTCCATGGGTACTATATTATTGTTTCATCTTAGTTCACAGGAAACTTTTACTTTATACACTCCTCTCTCTTAAATTTGTATACATGTGGTTTTTATTTCGTTATACTTTTATTTTTAGATATTTATTTTGGGGATATAGGGATTTGGGTGTCTTTTATAAGAGCATGACATCTTCTTCAGGATGCTGCCCTCTTCTTCTTTCTTCAGTCTTCTTTTCTCCTGCCTTCTGGGACTGGTATCTTCTCCATCTGTTCTTGATGCCATCAGGTTTCTTGGGATCTTCTCCATCTTCTTCTTTAATTCAGAAATACACAACCTGTATTGGTTGATCTTGGCTTATTTTAGGGTTTCTCTTTTATTTATTCTCCCTCGTTGTGGGTTTGGTCATATTGTGTACTGCTTTGTTATTTACTATTTTACCTTCCTGGGTTATACCTTGAAAACCTTTGGTTATGAGACTGGTTTTGGATGACTCATCACTAGTAACTCTTTTTATTTTAACTTGTATTTTCTTTATAATAATGATTTCTTTCCACAGTTGCTATGAATTAATCTATTTATATTAAACTTAATGCTTTCTTCCAAATTTAAATATTATAACTTCATTATTCTAATGATCAATTGCCATTCAATATTCTGCTTATATCTGTCACGCTACAATATTCATCAACTTATACAGTATAACTCTTTCTCCCTTTCTTTCAATATTTCTAACTCTTCCTTTATGGTTAAGTCTCCTCAACTGTATTATTAACTACTTTTAAAGTCTCATAGTTTTCAAGTGAATTGACAAATTTGTGATTATCTTCTATAAAATGTCTTGCATATAAAGACTTTGTTGTTCTATTACCTTCTCCTCGTTTATGGTCAAATTTATGGTGTGCATTTGAATTTCTGTCCTGTCTCACCTAGGTACACTTTGTTACATTCGTTACATTTTAATTTATAAACTCCACTTTTCTGTAAGATTGGGATTTCTTCTGTATTTTTATGCCTTATCTTATCAAATACTCTTTCACGTTTTTTAATTCCTATATCTACTCTATATTTTTTCAAACATTGTGTAATTTTTTTGTATGTGTTCTTACGTGCGTCAGTGATCCTACATAGTTCTTTTGTTTTGATTCATTTTTAGCTTTGTTCCTGTTAATACTTTCTATCACTTTGTCCACTATATTTGTGTTCTGTTCCACTATGTTTGTGTGTTGTTGTTCTGTGCAATTCTCTATTGTCTTTTTTACCTCCCTATCTTGTATTTGTGTGTCCTTTAAACACTTCTGCACTTTACAACAAAATGAATGTATTGCCGCCATTTTATATCTATGTGGATTGTATGATTCTTGTGGAATAATTATGTACAAATACGATTCTTTCCTAAATACATTGAGTTATAGTTTTTCATAATCTTTAATCTGTATGTTTAAATCTAGATAATTTAGTGTCTTACCTCCTATCGCTGCTCCTTTAAATTGTAAATTTTTGTCCTTCGTACTGACCTAATTTACAAATGATTGAACTTCTTCTATACTACCATCCCAAATTACCAATATGTCATCAACGTACCTAGTCCACAGTTTTATTTGATTGTGTAAAGCATTCTACTATCAAGTTTTTAGTATATGACCACAAATACAATATCCTTCAATAATCATTACCAATCAGACAGATATATACACATCAGTGAAATTATGTCATAACTTATTTAAAATAGTTGCTCAGACTATGTGAAGCCAAAAAAGTAAACAAGTGATACATGAATTGTACTGACAGTATGTGAAGTTATTTATTAATAAGACTTACCATATTTAAAATTTTTACTAAATCCGGATCCACTTACCTTGCCAGCCCAGGTCACTCTCATTTGCATGACACAACTTAAATTTTATTTCATTTTTATACTCCTTCAAATTTATGGATTATTCATCTTTTCTCTCAAAATAAAATATTACTGTTTCTTTCAAATATGAGTAAAACAAAACATTCATTTCAATATAGTATACTTATTCTAATTCTTATGTTAAGTAAGGTGACCCAGCTTGCTCATACTCATACTATTTAAATCCCCATTTATTTAAAGCTCTTTAATTTAAATTTAAAGAAAATTATTTAAATATTGAATTTTGTTGTTGGCTACTTAACCATCGGTGTTCCTCCCCGTCACTTGTCGCACTGAGTGTATGTCCGAACGTTTGTCCATTCACCACATTGTTAATTTTGCTTTCTTCACTTCACTTACTTCATTCTGAGATACCGTTCACTATTTATGTCAGTTTGTCACTTTCTATTAAAAGTTAAAAGAATTTATTTGGGGCCCACGAGTCTTTTTGTCCACACGGCCGGGTAAAAAATTGTTAGACGACTGCCGCGGAGAGTACCAACAAACTCCCCACTACATCTTGTTGCTCAACCGGAAGGCACTGCCTTCAGGTGACGAATTTTCTGTTGTCGTTCATAGTGTGTGGATTTTCTATGGGCCAAATAGGCTACTGTTATTAAATGTTGCCGGTATAGGAGGCTTGTGTAGGTGGAGCATTTACTTGACTTCCGCCGTCTCGAAAGCACATGGTACAAAACTCTTACCGCTTCGCCATTTTCAGTAGCGTCGGTTTCACCTGTGAGGTGTAGATGCTGCGCCCCGCCGCGTGTGTGCGCGGAGCTGTACGTGACACGCATTGAATTCACAAAAGAGTCTGGCATTCTCCAACTACACTGCCCAAAAATTTTACGTTACTGTTCTTTGTTTGACTGCAGCCGTACTTTACATGGGACTTGCAATTCAAAGTTAAATAAATTTAATAAAACTAAAATCCCCCTTTTTTGCCACATTACAATACCCCCCCCCCAATGAGAGGTTTTATGCCCAAGAGCATAAAAACTCATTGCTAACCTAAGAGGATCGGTGAGGATATGGCGCCAACAACCCCCGTTAATTTCTAAACACGTCATGGGTAAACTACCCCCCTAGCTCGGCGACTATGGCTGCACCTGAACGACATTACTGGACTTCTCTAGGCGAGATCCCAACACCATAAAATCGGACAGATACTCACCATAGTACCCCTAACCTTCTATCATTCCGCCCAAAATCAAAACACTGGCCTTATACCATACCAGATCCTCAACCGATATGTTCCCCCTTACATGCATACTGGGTTGCCTTTAGCAAGTACTGGGTGCGTACACATACTCATTATTACTGATCATAACATCTACATTCCATTTCTTTCTTTCAAATTTCAAAATAATTTCTGTTTTATTTTCAATTTCTTTTCTCAAATTTCATCTACTTGACTTTTTTTTTATCAAAATAAATCAAACAAATTAGATTAAATCACTTAAATTCTGTTCAAAATTAATCTAAGTCCAATATTAAAATGTTATATTACCATTAATTTCATCAAAACTCCAAAATCTTTTACATGAATCTACAATTCTTCTTCACTAGCTACTAACAATCATAAAAAACAAATAAACTGAACACCGTATTAAATCATAAATTCACTTATCATTACATTTGTTTACAACAAATATAATATGAATAATATAAATCAGTTAACACATTAACATATAATCAACAATATATTCTGGACATAAAAACACAATCTATACTTCAAGCAAAAAATAATTTTTTTTTTTTTTTTCAAAAAAAATTTTGATTCCCAAAAAGAATCATTTTGTCAACAAAATTTATTATTTAATCATTTCAGTATGACTACACAACAAAATCTATGAATTAATTGTAAGAAACACAATATATCAAACATCAGTCATCAGCTGATCTCTCTGGGTCAGGTGATGACCTTCCCCTAGATACATCTCAAAAATTATACAAGGTAAAATACACCACATGTTTATAATTTTTACATTCAAACATAATACAACATAATAAAACATAGAACACTCATAATTAACATTGTTGTTATTACCTTACAATAAACAATTCACATTTAATTTTGATCAAAATTTACACACCTTACAGCTTTATTTTATTTTCAAATTCTATTAAATCTTTCACTGGTTTCAATTATTATTACATTTTACCTATGATTTTCTCTTTAACCTTTTCATTATCAATTATTTTGGGTGACTCTTAATTATTCATAATAATTCGATTTTCAAATGGGTGATTAAATATAACCTCAACCCCCTTGTGACTCTAACACTAACAGATTTACATAGTATGACACCACTCCCTCAAAATATTTATCTCCACTAACTTACTACTCTAACTCACTTCGAATCATTCTACCCTTATAACAAAATACCCTATACCTCCTTTGTACGTAGGATGTGTGTTCCCTCCGTATGCTCATTCCCTTATTGGTTCCTGGTCCCCCCCAGGTAACCCCGCCAACGCACATACGGTTCACCTCCCGCCACAACGCTTTTCGTTGAGGACTCCTTATCACACCACTCCCCTTACAAAATTCCACAATCCGCTAATTACTCTCCAATTACATCCCTCTCATTACTCTACATATACTCCCTCTCACTACCGTGTCACTATTAATACTCGGTTTTCTATCTTACTTTTATTCCCAAGAATCTTATTCGGTTTAACACCCATTTAAAGTTAACTCTGACTGATTCAAATGCCTTATTTAAATATCTATCACCCAAATTCTCACCTGTATTACCCATTGAAAGTTCATAACTATCTCAAATGATTTCATTATTTAATTCAAAACCTCTTAAACACATTGAAAATGTATTATTTAAACATTTAATTATATTGATAAAAATCTGCAAATCAATTATAAGTGACATACTACATCTATAACACTAGTAGTCAGCTGGTATCTCCTAATCAGGTAAATTTTTTTTCTCTATACACACTGCATACAATTAACACAAATACACCAAATTATATAGTTATCATAAATGTTCGCCTAGATCATTATAACATCATTATAACTGACCCTAACACTTAAAATCGTTTGTTCTCATAAGTGAAATACATCACTAATCATCGAGTCATAGTTATAGCAACTGTTACTGAACAGGAACTGGGTCACCAACCACCAACTCTCTCTTTACAGTAAGTGAAATTGAATGTCCCTCTGTTTACAGATGTCGTCACCCTCTCACTGATTTCTCAGTTACCACTCCTACTACCTCATTTTCTTAATTCCCCCCTTTACCCAGTTACAATTAGGTAACCACCCGCCGGATAAACCGGATCGAGCGTTTTCCTTATGCACAGATGCGTTATCTGTGCCCCTGGCTTGTAACGGCCAGCTCCTTTTCCACACACACTATTGTTTCCTGCTGGTGGACTGTAGCGCCCATTTGCATCCCCAAGAACTGAAGTTTATATAGGGTATAGACGCTGCCTATACCATTCTTGGTTCAACGTTATATAAAAATTCGGCATTACTGATGTCCGAGGACACCAGTAATCATACTAAATATGATTCACACACCCTTATTACGGCATATCACCGCCTTCGATGATAGCCGCTGTTCCATAGTTATGTAGATTCCCCTGAGTTACCTCCCGGTTAATTTCTATGTTCACCAATTTAGAATATATTTACATTATAAATCCACGGTCAGGGTTCGGTGAATCCGTTACCGCCCGAAATGTAGGGGAAACTACCAAAAGACATATAAGGTTCACACTGACACCGTTACTACAATTCTCGGATGGTAAACTCTTATATGTTTGGTTATATTATTATTTACCTTAACATCTGTGAGCTTCATCTATACTTTACCATTCAAACATTAAACATTTTATCTTATTTAAATTGCCTTCTAAGCTTCGTACTTACATTACATCACTCATATACTCGAATACAACATGATTACTGTCATAGACACAAAAATATAACCACCAAATAATGTACATAACTCCATGTGTCTTCTGAAACATTATAACAATCATATGATTCCACAAACCAAACACATTTTACATTTATTCATTTGTTATTTATTATCAAGTTCCAATCTCCTAAAATCGTTTAAATTCATTATCAAAATTTCTTTATACGACATTTTAAATTAATCGATTAATACATCTCACATTATTTAATTCAATCAATTATTTAAAACAACATATTTTAATTACCTTCATCCAAAACAGTTACAATTCATTTATTATCAACTTCATAATTATTCTCGTTATTTATTTAGTCTGCCAATATATTATTATTGTATCAATTTTTACTACAAACACATTGTTTACATAAAGCACACTTTACAACCTAGACACAATTAATTTCACTATGAATTTACTTACAATCTCTTGTCATTAATTTTTCTGTTTACCACACCTCAATACATAATCTAGCCAGGTCATTACCATAAACTAAAATATTTAAAATGTCCCTTCACTGAATTTTTATTTAACCCCCATCATCGTATAATAGTCTAATCTTATGACTACACCAGTCATTTACAATTGAATACATATGGCTATTATAATTATAATAGTCATCATTATTACTTTGTTCCATTGTATCAATACTATTGATAATACAAATATTATTGCATACCATCAATTCAAAATTCCTGTCGACATCGGGTAGGGTAATTTCTCCTTTAGTATTTTCTGTCAAAGTAAGGTAAGTTAATAATTCGTCAACTTTATCATCTACTTCTGCTACTACCTCAGTCTCACTACAAGGTAAGTACTCGATATAATTCCCAACTCTCTCTACATCTGACCTTTCTACAAATTCTTCATAATTTCTATTCACTTTAAATAATTTTATCTCTCTATCTACACACAACTCTCTCTCTAAATATCTCTCACCATAACACCATATCACACTTTCTCTACCATCCCATACAGAGGGCACTAACTCATAAAAATTCAGGTAACAACTCAAAGACCTCATGTCTTCCAATAATGAGGGACTCTTGCCCTTCAACAACAACATTTGTAAACACCTTAGTTCACAATAAACCTGGGGAAAATTTACCCTCTGCAACCCTTCTACCTCTATACTATTTCTCCACTTTCTCTCTGACTCATCAACACACACTAACATTCCATTATTATATCTTACTCTCTCTAAAATTTCATCAGTACTATCAATATTCATACCCTTACTCTCTAACACCACATGTTTAATTATATCATCGTAATTCTCACCCCTACTTACCTCATTATATTTCATCTGATCATCTTTATTTTCATCGAATTTATCGGACTTTTCACTAGTCTCTACCCCCATTTTAATCTCGTAATTTTTGTCTACTTTATTCTTTGTAAAGTTATTAATTGAATCACCTATTCTGTTTATTTGTTTATCAAACACATGATCTATTGATTCTATTATCTCATCTTTCATATTATCAAAACGTGTATTAATCTCATTCACTTGTTTACTAAAATTACAATTCTGTTGTTTAATTTCATCTCTGATCTCGTTCAACTTCTCAGTAAAATTCTTTTTAATCTTATCATTCTGTTCATTGAATTTATTATTTATTGTCTCGAGTTTATTATTTTGTTCGTCAAATCTAACATCAAATTTATTACTCTGTTCATCAAATTTGGCATTAAAATTACTATTTTGAACTTCAAAGTGACAATCGAATTTTTCATCATTACTATCAAAACGACTCTTTATTTCATTAAATTGATTTAGTATAATACTCATCATGTCATCACCAAATTTATTATTACATTTTGTTGAGGTTGGAGTTAACTGAACTCCTGAATCCTCTGTCACATTTGTTTGATCTGTTACATTTAATTCAACTATTTTGTCTTGACCCACATTCGGAGTCGAATGGGCTTCAAGGCCGCTCATGACAGCTGATTCGTTAAAATTAATTACCTCCTCTATCTCATTTTCATTATTTTCTGCCATTTTTACTTATGCAATTACCATTTATTTTATTTTATTATATTTTAACAATTCTTATCTTACATACATTAAGTATTCCTTAAATATTATTTACATACAAGCTCGTTTTTTCGTAATTTTGTACGCACTCCTAAATCACACTTGCATTCACCTGTAGGTGCGGTTTATGTATAAAATTTAATTTATAAAACTTGTCCCAGTTCGGATGCGCCAACTGTGAAGTTATTTATTAATAAGACTTACCATATTTAAAATTTTTACTAAATCCGGATCCACTTACCTTGCCAGCCCAGGTCTGTCACACGAACGGTGAAATGCAAGCATGGTTTAGGGTAATATCAGTAACGTACATGACTCTCATTTGCGTGACACAACTCAAATTTTATTTCATTTTTATACTCCTTCAAATTTATGGATTATTTATCTTTTCTCTCAAAATAAAAATTTGTTTCTTTCAAATATGAGTAAAACAAAACATTCATTTCAATATAGTATACTTATTCTAATTCTTATGTTAAGTGAGGCGACCAAGCTTGCTCATACTCTCACTCATACTATTTAAATCCCCATTTATTTAGAGCTCTTTAATTGAAATGTAAAGAAAATTATTTAAATATTGAATTTTGTTGTTGGCTACTTAACCATTGGTGTTCCTCCCCGCCACTTGTCGCACTGAGTGTATGTCCGAACGTTTGTCCATTCACCACATTGTTAATTTTGCTTTCTTCACTTCACTTACTTTATTCTGAGATACCGTTCACTATTTATGTCAGTTTGTCACGTTCTATTAAAAGTTAAAAGAATTTATTTGGGGCCCACGAGTCTTTTTGTCCACCTGGCCGGGTAAGAAATTGTTAGACGACTGCCGCGGAGAGTACCAACAAACTCCCCACTACATCTTGTTGCTCAACCGGAAGGCACTGGCTTCAGGTGACGAATTTTCCGTAGTCGTTCATAGTGTGTGGATTTTCTATGGGCCAAATAGGCTACTGTTATTAAATGTTGCCGGTATAGGAGGCTTGTGTAGGTGGAGCATTTACTTGACTTCCGCCGTCTCGAAAGCACATGGTACAAAACTCTTACCGCTTCGCCATTTTCAGTAGCGTCGGTTTCACCTGTGAGGCGTAGATGCTGCGCCCCGCCGCGTGTGTGCGCGTAGCTGTACGTGACACACATTGAATTCACAAAAGAGTCTGGCATTCTCCAACTACACTCTGCTCAAAACGTTTACGTTACTGTTCTTTGTTTGACTGCAGCCGTACTTTACATGGGACTTGCAATTGAAAGTTAAATAAATTTAATAAAACTAAAATCCCCCTTTTTTGCCACATTACAAGTACTGGCCAGAACACTGAGGAATGCCGTTTGTAGGTAGTATACTCACACAAATATGATCTATGTAAGGTAAGTAATACTGTAACTATTAACTTTAATTAATAATTAATAAAATTTGGACACATAAAATCTCTAAAAACTGTCAACTTCCAAAATTCTTACCTTACCGTGGTCCAGGGTCCTATATGCGAACTCGTGACCTGCAAGAGTGGTTATTGGGTTTTTTGCATAATAATTCTCAGCTCTCATTTATCATATTTAAACAAATTTGTTTATTGTGATCATTTCCAACATATTCTCTTCCTCTTTATATTCTTTACAAAACAGTTACTTCTTTTTATCTCGTATACATTTCCCAAACATTGTTAACTTACGTATACAATAGACAACTGTTTTACATAACTCTTTACTTTCTTTATAAAAGTGATTTTGACTTAGCTCCTATTCATCTTTCAAGAAAATATTAATTAACTCACTTATAAAATAGATATATATATATATAATGTTCTCTCTCTCTCTCTCTCTCTCTCTCTCTCTCTCTCTCTCTCTCTCTCTCTCTCTCTCTCTCTCTCTCTCTCTCTCTCACACACACACACACACACACACACACACACACACACTTGTTACCCCCCTATTTAGAGATCTCTTTAGCTTTTTCATTTTTTAGTAGGTCGTTTTATTATAGTATCAATTTATTATTGAAAGTTTTAAATTGTACTCATCCTGTTGTTACACTACGATTTTCCTTTTAAATGTTCCGAAAATGTTCGAATGGTTTCGAAAATTTAGCACTGCCTCTCTGTTGTCACTGTCGCACTCTCAACTGTTAATTTTTTAATACTTATTAACACATTTTTTAGAATTTACTAGATTTTGGCTCGCGAGCACTGTTACATAGAACCGCGCGGTTGGGGTGACTGACGCTAAGTGAAGCGTCTCCAAAATGGCCAGCGTCACTCTAAGCTCGGGAACTTGCTTTTTCATTGGTGGGCGATCGTCTCGTTATTTCTCGTACCTCGTAGCCGGCAGCAAGGAAAACCGTGCGTGACTTTCACTCTGTCAATCTCGGCACACGCACGCTCGTGTACACATTCCAATGCTCCAGATTACACCGCAACTTCCCTGGATTGTTGATAGACTAACCACTGGGTGTTCACAAAAGTTAAGCTTTGGTTATCAAAACCGGGGCTCAGTGTGGGTGACTCCACATTATTACAATTATTATGGCATTAAAATATATCCCCTAGTTTGCCCGTTACAATACCCCCCCAAAACAGAAAAACTCTCATTGCCTAAAAATCTAAGAGGACCAGCTAGGATATGGTGCCATTAACCCCCCTGTAAATCCTTATTAAAATCATGGGTAACTTACCCCCCTAGTCCGGTGACTGCGGCTGCACCTGCATGACCTTACTGGACTTCCCTCATCGAGATCCCAACACCATAAAGTCAGACAGGCACATCACCACAGTATCACCAAACTCTGTAACATTTCAAACAAATTGTCAATAACTGGTCTTACACCAAACCAGATCCTCAACTGATTTATTTCCCTCTTAGACGTACTCGATTGCCTGTAGCAAAGTACTGGTTACGTATTGTGACGCAGCGAGGCGAAAATCTGCTCTCAGCGCCAGCCAAGACGTGACACGAGAAGGCGAGGCGAGCCTATCAAAGATCAGCAGCAGCTTGATTGGCCTCGACGTGACCATCTAACGTGCTCGAGGCGAGCCAACCAGGGACCAGTGGCACTGCGATAGTTTCATGGCACACGACCTGTCAGGGCATAAAAAGAGCGCTGCTAGAAATTTTGGCGCACTCCATTGGACGTCGTGAAGCCAGCTGGAAGAAAAGGAAGAAGGAAGAATGGAGAACACAGGAAAGCAGTGATGGACATCGACTGGGACAGCAGCGGGCTCTACATACCGCTGCCGAAAGAAGAGAACCGCAGCATGCCCGGAACAGCGGACGCAGCCGCCGAACATCACAGCGCGGCTCGGGCAGCGTACACAAATGATTTAGCGTACCCGACAAACGGTCCTTTTGAGGGCCTAAAAAACGATAGTGTGTACGATTGGCGCCATTTGTCCTGTGACAAGTGGCGCCCAACGTGGGGCAACGATCATCTTGCGGATGCAAGATCCAGCCACGCCAGAGAGCTACCAGCCGGCACACGAAACAACATGGCGCCCAACAGCTACACCCAGCAGGACACCGGGTTCGAGGTAGAGCAAGGCTTTGCGCAATTCGCCGCAGTTCTGAGGTGCACGTTGCCACCGGTGATCACCGCTACATACCATGGCCTCAAGTACGAGGATCCAGAACGATACCTTCGACAGCTAGAGCAACAGCTGCGGGACAACAGAGTCCCACCTGAACAGGGGGCAGATTACGCAGTGCGGCAGCTCCGAGGAGAAGCTGCCACGTGGGCAGAGAGATACACGGGATTGCAGATAAATTGGCCCGCGTTCTGCGACCGCTTCCGGCATCACTTCTGCAGGACGCAACGCGACGCAGAGCTGCTGGCCGAGCTGTACGGACAAACGCAGTGGCAGGAATCGGCGGAAATCTTCATCCTGAGAAAAATCAAGCTGTTTCGCCGTCTGTACCCCGGAGGTGACGAGAGGACGAGCATAGCCATGCTTACACAACAGCTGCAGCCACGCCTTCGACCCGCGCTTAGGTTCCCGCCGCCTACGACTTTAGAGGAACTTTTACAACGGGCAATGAGCATCGAGGCGGACTTGGATCAAGATAGTCGTGCACGAGGTCGGGATGTCTCGTGCTGAAAACTCCCTGGATCGAGTTGGGGGGTCGAAGCAGTGTCGATCGGCCTCAACCACGAAAGAGGAACAAAGAATGAACATCCTAATGCCCAAGTACCGCTACTGCCCGGGAAGACACATCCATCGGGACTGCCCTGTGAAGAACCAGCAGGGAAACGACCAAGCGGCCCGGTAAATAGCCCACCGGGGCGCGTGAACCAACTAGGTGCGGACATACCGCGCATTCCAATAGAGATCGCCGGCCGAAAACTGACCGCAGCCTTGGACTCCGCCGCAAACTACGACTTCGTACGAGCCGGTCTGCTGCCCGGAGGAAGGAAGACGGAACCCGAGTTGTCCAGCTAGCGCTACACGGTCAGCAATGTCACTCAACGGCCGCCGTCGTCGCAGACATAATTGGAAGCCTCGCGACCACCACCATTCTGCTAGAAGTGCCCGGACTGCAAGAAGTTTTACTGGGCCACCACTGGCTCACGGCCAACCAAGCAGTTGTGGACTACCAACGGGGTTGCCTTCACATTGGCAGCGAGAACCGACAGACGGTATTCTGGATGACCGCGCGGAGCCGGGGAAGAGGACATTGAGGAAGCTAGCCTTCTAACGTCAGCAGGTGGCCAACACCATAACCGGCTTCTGGAAATGTTACACCGTCATTGCAGTTTGTTTTCCCGTGGCCTGCTCCGCACCACATCTGCGGCCAAGCACGAGATCCGGCTGAAAGAAGGTAGCCAGCCATTCCGGCTCCCAATGTACCGGTACTCCGACGAGAAGAAACGCACCATCCGGGAACAGGTAGAAGAGATGCTGAGGCAGCGTATTGTTGAACCGGCCACCTCGCCATACAGTTCTCCGGTGGTGATTGTGAAGAAGAAGGACAGCACACCCCAGTTCTGCGTGGACTTCCGGAAGCTGAACGATCAGACCGAGGATGTGTACTCACCACTGCCGCTGATATACGAAACAATCAAGGACCTCAGCAGGGCCAAAGTCTTCTCGACCCTAGATCTGAAGAGTGGCTACTGGCAAATCCCGCTGGAGGAAGAAGCAAAGAAGTATACAGCATTCTCTGTGCCCGACAGAGGTCGCTACCAGTTCTGGGTGATGTGCTTTGGGCTGAAGAACGCGCCCAGCACCTTCCAACGGCTGATGCAGGATGTTCTCACGGGACTAGTACGGGAGTGCTGCCTCGTCTATCTGGACGACATCATTGTCTACTCCCCCGACTGGGAAATGCACCTGCGACACCTGGATCAAGTCTTGGAAAGGCTGCAGATGCACCAGCTGACCTGCTCGCTCAACAAGTGTCACTTCGGCCGGGAAGAAGTCACCTTTCTGGGCCACGAGATTATTCCGGACGGCAACCTCCCGCAGCACCAACATCCCAGAGCGATTGAAGACCAGCCGGCCCCCAGCAACAAGAAAGAGCTGCAACGCTTCCTGGGAACCTGCAACTGGCTGCGAGAGTACATCCCCTGCTTCGCCATGATTTCGGAACTGTTAACAGACCTGCTGTGGACAAGAAAGTGGTATTGGGACGACACAACTCAGCGAGCCTTCGAAGAGGTTAAGGCCGCTTTCCGGCAGGTAGCCTCGCCTTCTCGTGTCACGTCTTGGCTGGCGCTGAGAGCAGATTTTCGCCTCGCTGCGTCACAATACGTAACCAGTACTTTGCTAAAGGCAATCGAGTACGTCTAAGAGGGAAATAAATCAGTTGAGGATCTGGTTTGGTGTAAGACCAGTTATTGACAATTTGTTTGAAATGTTACAGAGTTTGGTGATACTGTGGTGATGTGCCTGTCTGACTTTAAGGTGTTGGGATCTCGATGAGGGAAGTCCAGTAAGGTCATGCAGGTGCAGCCGCAGTCACCGGACTAGGGGGGTAAGTTACCCATGATTTTAATAAGGATTTACAGGGGGGTTAATGGCACCATATCCTAGCTGGTCCTCTTAGATTTTTAGGCAATGAGAGTTTTTCTGTTTTGGGGGGGTATTGTAACGGGGCAAACTAGGGGATATATTTTAATGCCATAATAATTGTAATAATGTGGAGTCACCCACACTGAGCCCCGGTTTTGATAACCAAAGCTTAACTTTTGTGAACACCCAGTGGTTAGTCTATCAACAATCCAGGGAAGTTGCGGTGTAATCTGGAGCATTGGAATGTGTACGAGCGTGCGTGTGCCGAGATTGACAGAGTGAAAGTCACGCACGGTTTTCCTTGCCGCCGGCTACGAGGTACGAGAAATAACGAGACGATCGCCCACCAATGAAAAAGCAAGTTCCCGAGCTTAGAGTGACGCTGGCCATTTTGGAGACGCTTCACTTAGCGTCAGTCACCCCAACCGCGCGGTTCTATGTAATAGTGCTCGCGAGCCAAAATCTAGTAAATTCTAAAAAATGTGTTAATAAGTATTAAAAAATTAACAGTTGAGAGTGCGACAGTGACAACAGAGAGGCAGTGCTAAATTTTCGAAACCATTCGAACATTTTCGGAACATTTAAAAGGAAAATCGTAGTGTAACAACAGGATGAGTACAATTTAAAACTTTCAATAATAAATTGATACTATAATAAAACGACCTACTAAAAAATGAAAAAGCTAAAGAGATCTCTAAATAGGGGGGTAACAAGTGTGTGTGTGTGTGTGTGTGAGAGAGAGAGAGAGAGAGAGCAAGTACTGGATCACCTTATAGAACATTATATATATATATATATCTATTTTATAAGTGAGTTAATTAATATTTTCTTGAAAGATGAATAGGAGCTAAGTCAAAATCACTTTTATAAAGAAAGTAAAGAGTTATGTAGAACAGTTGTCTATTGTATACGTAAGTTAACAATGTTTGGGAAATGTATACGAGATAAAAAGAAGTAACTGTTTTGTAAAGAATATAAAGAGGAAGAGAATATGTTGGAAATGATCACAATAAACGAATTTGTTTAAATATGATAAATGAGAGCTGAGAATTATTATGCAAAAAACCCAATAACCACTCTTGCAGGTCACGAGTTCGCATATAGGACCCTGGACCACGGTAAGGTAAGAATTTTGGAAGTTGACAGTTTTTAGAGATTTTATGTGTCCAAATTTTATTAATTATTAATTAAAGTTAATAGTTACAGTATTACTTACCTTACATAGATCATATTTGTGTGAGTATACTACCTACAAACGGCATTCCTCAGTGTTCTGGCCAGTACTTGTAATGTGGCAAAAAAGGGGGATTTTAGTTTTATTAAATTTATTTAACTTTCAATTGCAAGTCCCATGTAAAGTACGGCTGCAGTCAAACAAAGAACAGTAACGTAAACGTTTTGGGCAGAGTGTAGTTGGAGAATGCCAGACTCTTTTGTGAATTCAATGCATGTCACGTACAGCTACGCGCACACACGCGGCGGGGCGCAGCATCTACGCCTCACAGGTGAAACCGACGCTACTGAAAATGGCGAAGCGGTAAGAGTTTTGTACCATGTGCTTTCGAGACGGCGGAAGTCAAGTAAATGCTCCACCTACACAAGCCTCCTATACCGGCAACATTTAATAACAGTAGCCTATTTGGCCCATAGAAAATCCACACACTATGAACGACTACGGAAAATTCGTCACCTGAAGCCAGTGCCTTCCGGTTGAGCAACAAGATGTAGTGGGGAGTTTGTTGGTACTCTCCGCGGCAGTCGTCTAACAATTTCTTACCCGGCCAGGTGGACAAAAAGACTCGTGGGCTCCAAATAAATTCTTTTAACTTTTAATAGAACGTGACAAACTGACATAAATAGTGAACGGTATCTCAGAATAAAGTAAGTGAAGTGAAGAAAGCAAAATTAACAATGTGGTGAATGGACAAACGTTCGGACATACACTCAGTGCGACAAGTGGCGGGGAGGAACACCGATGGTTAAGTAGCCAACAACAAAATTCAATATTTAAATAATTTTCTTTACATTTCAATTAAAGAGCTCTAAATAAATGGGGATTTAAATAGTATGAGTGAGAGTATGAGCAAGCTTGGTCGCCTCACTTAACATAAGAATTAGAATAAGTATACTATATTGAAATGAATGTTTTGTTTTACTCATATTTGAAAGAAACAAATTTTTATTTTGAGAGAAAAGATAAATAATCCATAAATTTGAAGGAGTATAAAAATGAAATAAAATTTGAGTTGTGTCACGCAAATGAGAGTCATGTACGTTACTGATATTACCCTAAACCATGCTTGCATTTCACCGTTCGTGTGACAGACCTGGGCTGGCAAGGTAAGTGGATCCGGATTTAGTAAAAATTTTAAATATGGTAAGTCTTATTAATAAATAACTTCACAGTTGGCGCATCCGAACTGGGACAAGTTTTATAAATTAAATTTTATACATAAACCGCACCTACAGGTGAATGCAAGTGTGATTTAGGGGTGCGTACAAAATTACGAAAAAACGAGATTGTATGTAAATAATATTTAAGGAATACTTAATGTATGTAAGATAAGAATTGTTAAAATATAATATAATAAAATAAATGGTAATTGCATAAGTAAAAATGGCAGAAAATAATGAAAATGAGATAGAGGAGGTAATTAATTTTAACGAATCAGCTGTCATGAGCGGCCTTGAAGCCCATTCGACTCCGAATGTGGGTCAAGACAAAATAGTTGAATTAAATGTAACAGATCAAACAAATGTGACAGAGGATTCAGGAGTTCAGTTAACTCCAACCTCAACAAAATGTAATAATAAATTTGGTGATGACATGATGAGTATTATACTAAATCAATTTAATGAAATAAAGAGTCGTTTTGATAGTAATGATGAAAAATTCGATCGTCGCTTTGAAGTTCAAAATAGTAATTTTAATGCCAAATTTGATGAACAGAGTAATAAATTTGATGTTAGATTTGACGAACAAAATAATAAACTCGAGACAATAAATAATAAATTCAATGAACAGAATGATAAGATTAAAAAGAATTTTACTGAGAAGTTGAACGAGATCAGAGATGAAATTAAACAACAGAATTGTAATTTTAGTAAACAAGTGAATGAGATTAATACACGTTTTGATAATATGAAAGATGAGATAATAGAATCAATAGATCATGTGTTTGATAAACAAATAAACAGAATAGGTGATTCAATTAATAACTTTACAAAGAATAAAGTAGACAAAAATTACGAGATTAAAATGGGGGTAGAGACTAGTGAAAAGTCCGATAAATTCGATGAAAATAAAGACGATCAGATGAAATATAATGAGGTAAGTAGGGGTGAGAATTACGATGATATAATTAAACATGTGGTGTTAGAGAGTAAGGGTATGAATATTGATAGTACTGATGAAATTTTAGAGAGAGTAAGATATAATAATGGAATGTTAGTGTGTGTTGATGAGTCAGAGAGAAAGTGGAGAAATAGTATAGAGGTAGAAGGGTTGCAGAGGGTAAATTTTCCCCAGGTTTATTGTGAACTAAGGTGTTTACAAATGTTGTTGTTGAAGGGCAAGAGTCCCTCATTATTGGAAGACATGAGGTCTTTGAGTTGTTACCTGAATTTTTATGAGTTAGTGCCCTCTGTATGGGATGGTAGAGAAAGTGTGATATGGTGTTATGGTGAGAGATATTTAGAGAGAGAGTTGTGTGTAGATAGAGAGATAAAATTATTTAAAGTGAATAGAAATTATGAAGAATTTGTAGAAAGGTCAGATGTAGAGAGAGTTGGGAATTATATCGAGTACTTACCTTGTAGTGAGACTGAGGTAGTAGCAGAAGTAGATGATAAAGTTGACGAATTATTAACTTACCTTACTTTGACAGAAAATACTAAAGGAGAAATTACCCTACCCGATGTCGACAGGAATTTTGAATTGATGGTATGCAAAAATATTTGTATTATCAATAGTATTGATACAATGGAACAAAGTAATAATGATGACTATTATAATTATAATAGCCATATGTATTCAATTGTAAATGACTGGTGTAGTCATAAGATTAGACTATTATACGATGATGGGGGTTAAATAAAAATAAATAAAGTTATGAAAAGGGTTAACATACAAAAAGCTAAAATAGAACCAGAACAAAAGAATTATGCAGGGTCATTGACATACATAGGGTCACATACTAGAAAAATTATAAAATGTTTTAATAAATATGGAGTAGATATAGCTATTAAAAAATGTGAAACGGTATTTGATAAGATAAGGAATAAGAATATAGAAAAAATTCCAGTATTACAGAAAAGCGGAATTTATAAATTAAAATGTAAAGACTGCAACAAAGTGTACCTAGGTGAGACAGGACGAAAATTCGTATGCAGGTTGTCTGACCACAAACGTGGAGAAGGTAATAGAACAACCAATTCGTTATATGCAAGACATTTCATAGAAGACGACCATAAGTTTGTTAATCCTTTGGAAGAATACGAAATAGTAAAAGTAGTAAATAACACAGTTGAAAGGAAGCTTAGAGAGGAGTTAGAAATATTGAAAGAAAGAGAAAAAGGGTTAGACAATTTAATTATTATTAAAATTAAATTTGATAATGAAGAAATATTTTATAACATGATTAAGAAGTAAATGATAGAGGACAGATAGATAAGATTGAGAATTATATTGCATAGTACTAATTGGATGTTTTAAAATAAGGGTGTGTGACTGACCCACGTGTGTGGAGAGGAAGAGGGTAAGTTTAAAAGGATGCACACACACACACACACACACAACACTGAAACACAAGGAATTTGCTAGAAAAATATGTAACTGTGCAGATGGTGGGACAGGGTTTAGGGGGTGGGGAAGGGTCATTTATATTATAGCTTGTTGTGTGTGAGCAGGGTGGTGGAGAGGGGTGAAGGGTTTGTTTTAAAATAATTTCTGCCTATTCCGATCTGACGATGGGCTGTGAGGCTTGAAAGCGCTAATCGGGATAATTTTTGTATAGTGGTGTGCAACTGTGATCATTCTGATTGTAAAAAGATTTTGTTTTTTGCATATTGTCAAACAATATGCGCAACAAATTTTGCAAAACTGGTTTTAATATATTATTATATATTGTAAATTTTGTACAATTTTTTAGCCAATAACAGCTTTCTGAACCTACTTTTTTATTTTTTCTGCAGTTTTTCTTTAAAAATAACAAACATACAGCTGTACTTATTAAATAATAAGTAGCCTTTACCAACTTAAGCAACCTATCTTGTTTCAGGTACAAAAAACCCTGATTTTTTTTCAGAGTGAAATCTAAACTACTAACCACATTAACTGTTCAGGTGTGTGTGTGTGTGTGTGTGTGTGTGTGTGTGTGTGTGTGTGTGTGTGTGTGTGTGTGTGTGTGTGTGTGTGTGTGTGTGTGTGTGTGTGTGTGTGTGTGTGTGTGTGTGTGTGTTATAAGGAAAATAGACCCAGTTGGAGATGGAGGACAGTGCGACTGAGCGGAGGGAGGCAGTGACAGAACAGATGCAGAAATCATATATCAAATTTAAATAATTTAATATTATCCTTAAAGGTAGTTTTTGTGGAATTTACCTAAATTGCAAATTTAAAAATGCAATTTTTGCAACATATAAATAAAAACTACTTTTCAGAGTACCCTCCTTAAGATGATACATGTAGTACGTATATGCGTAACACATGTAGAATTACAGAATTGTGATTTTTGTAAATTCTGTAGTTGTTGCAGACCAGGTAGTGAAACGAACTGTTAACCAATCTGCATGTTGTAAGTTGCAATTTGTGGTACATGTAATTTTAATACATTTGTGCTTTCAGGTCCTAAGTGAAGCAAAGGATGCAGCTCATTTGAGCAAGTTCGGAGAGCCGATGCTTTCAAGACAATAAAGTAATTAATTTTAATTTTAATCAAAATTATCGCTATTCATAATTGATTGGTAATAAATATTCACCAAGTGATTTATTTTTAAGGTCCTAATATTTATTTCTCTTTATCGGAGCAATATTTTTGACTTACTAATTTGCATTTAATGTTAACAGGCTGAATGGATTTTAGACACAACAACAAAATATCTGTTAAAATTGTGTACGTAAAAAAAAAAATTAAAGTTCAGGTAGAAATCTGCCTACCTATCTACAGAATATTTTTTTTCTACATTTTACTGTTTTGAAGAAATAAAATTATCTGTATAATTCTTCTGTATATCTATGATGTATGTAAAGTGTGTAAATTTAATGTCAGTAATAATAAGAAAATAATAAAAGACACTTTGTAGCATTATATTAATAAGAAAATTTTATGTAATACTAATTAATTTTAGGTAACAATAAAAAATTAATTTTTCAAGAGATTTTCAGTTATTGAAGTCATTATATTAGTTAATACAGTAAATATCACAAGGTATTTCCCTTCAATAGACACATTTTGCCTCCAGTGCCTTCCTGGATTTGAAGTATCTTTTGTATCTTTGCTGAAATGAACATAAAATATTTTTGTTTTCCACATACTTTACACATTTGCAATTAAATGTCGAGCATTACAAAGTGATACAGCTACTGTATACACTATGCAATCGTAAATTGGTACTCGCATACCATGAAAGTCTGCCATAGTACAGAACATAAGTTCTAAATTCTTATGTTCATAATTATTGTGAATATCACTGCTCATTAAACAGGTCACTAGGTCGCATGAGATTGATAACACTTTTTTATCATAGCACTTTTTCTGTTGAACACATGTCTTTTATTTCTTTTAAAACGAAATGTATCGCCCACCCTGTGCTGAGGTGTCCTGGGGGGGGGGGGGGGTCTCATTCGAGCCACTGAGGATGCCTCAAAAAAATAATTTCAAGTTGAATTGTTTTAAATTATTGATATGGCACAGCCTAACTTCTGTCTGTACCTTTGTTCAGAATTATCGTACATTAATATTAAAAACCAAAATTGAAAGTAAATATTGTTAGCTTTAACTAAGATATTGTAATAAGCGTTTACAAATGCTCTTTAAAGAGTCTTTTTGTTTAAATGTGCTTAGTTTGAATTACAAAAGAGAAGTGATGTGGTTGTTGTCAGTATTCGTTAAATAAAGAAATATAAATTAATTGCCTAGGCTTAGATTTTGTGCATAGTGAAAAACGTTTACTAATCTTCAGTTAAATAATTGGTGTCATTAAGGAAAGCATTTTTGATTTAAGACTATGCATTTGTGTAAAATTAATGTGTTTGTGCTTTTTTGTACACTTTTTTTTATTCTTGAAAACTCCTTAAAAGGAGAGGGCATGCTTATTAAAGAGCTGATAGTAGTTATTCTCATACAGGAGTTCATGAAAAAACAAAGCACCAGTTTAAATAATGAACTAACTGCCCTTACCTTTGTTTCATTATTTTAATAACCCCTAATTAATAGTAACATAACTTTAAGTAACTTTATTATAAATAGCACATTTTATGCTATTTGATAACGTACTGGCTGAAAGTTATATAATAATGACCTGTTTGTTGGAATGTGTATGTTTTTATACACAAATTATGAAACAAAGATTGTGGATAAATTTTGGGAATCTTTGTATAGATTATTTTATAGATAGAATGGAATTATCATTGTAGAGTTTTCCTACTACTTAGAACACTAAACCAGGAACCAGATAAAATCAGATAATATTTTTTTAATTTTGTGTCTGGGTGTTGCCAGTACAGACAATTATTCTGGTGATAAAAGCCTTAACAAAGACTGAATTTCTTAGTCAATAGTTAGAATATTTCATATTGCCTGTTTGAAAACAAACTATGTAGAGTAAAATATGTAATTCTACTAGTAATTTTATACAAACTACTATGTTGTCTTTGGTATTGACGAGCGCTTTTGGCAGTCAAGCCATCTTCAGGTCATTTAGGTTGGTAAATGACCTGAAGATGGCTTGACTGCCGAAAGCACTCGTCAATACCAAAGACAACATAGTGGTTTGTATAAAATTACTAGTAGAAATATTTGAGACCACTAACACTCCAATATAACAATAAAATATGTAAAGCATACATTTATAATTGTTATGATAATATGGTAAAGAGAATTCTGTAGACTTTGTGGTTTGAAAGCAAATCTCACACATTGGTTTCTTTTGAGTTATTATATGTTTTATGTTTTGGACCTTTGTTTAATATACAGGGACGCCCACATACCATTTGACAAAAATGCATGTTTTATAATTTCTACTATTAAAGGCTTTCAAGCTTCAGCCATTTTTTGAAACACGAAAGTTTCAGTCACTTGTAACACGAAAGTTTAATGAGATCATCAGGATCTCTGTATGGACAATACAGGACTAATTAATACACGAATAATGAATACTAGCATATACTATTGTTACACAATTAGGAACGTTGTCAAACAACGGAGTGTGTCATTCAATGCGTTTCTCGGCTATCCCAACAGAGCCGAGCTGTATGTTTGAGTCCGTACGTATTGCTGCTACTCTGAGATGAAAGACAATTACGTGACAGTTATCATGCGCCAACAATTGAGGCTATTACAGACCGCATTGGTTGCATGCCACACTGTGTTTAAGGCCAGACATATTGCACTGTCTAGTTAATTCGAGAGCACCTGTAGTAGGCAATTGTTTAACACATCTTCCAAAAAGTGACAGATTATTCTGGCATCTCAGCGTGGTATAAATATAAGCATCCAGCGACAGTCACTTCAGTCAGTTTACGTTGGGCAATTACTCAGTGCGTTCAAGTGGTGTATTAGAGAAAAGTGATTATTGTGTGGGCCTCTATTAGTTGGCATTATTATTGGTGTGGACAAATCAACTTAAATTATTGTACGAGTATAATCTTGTTGAATAACTTGTTGATTACAAACTGTTATTTGTGATAAATTAAAGCTGGTTATTAGTAACTTCATTGGTATCTTCATTGTATTTTGTTTTCCACTGTACCATACGATGATCAGTGAGACTGTCATAACAGTGGTGTCTGAAGTGGGATAGAACCATTAACAGTGGAAACAATGGATATCAGTCAGATGATAGAATTATTCCGAGCAATGCTACGGCAAACGCAGGAACAACAAAAAGAAGAATGAAGACAGGAAAGAGAAAAGGCACTGACGGGAAGCAGAAGAAGCAGTAAGATGACATTACAAAAAAACGTAAGCATGAAAATGAAACACCAGAGAGACAGCAACAAGAAGAATTTAGTCGTCAAGCAGACGACGTTAAGGCATTTGTACAAGAGGATAACACTGCAAAATGCATCCTGTTACAAGGTGAGCTGAACAAACAAGTTGATAGAATATCTGAAATAGAAAAATCTGTGTCAACTATGAAAACAAGTATGTCAAGTTTAGGAGATTCTATTACAAATTTAATAAAAAACAAATTAATAAGGAAGTCAAACATTTAGTGAAAGATAAGGAAAGATCATTAATAATCGCTGATGAAAATCCAAACATTAAGAGTAACAAAACAGTGCCATTATCTGTACTGAGGTCAGTTTATACAAAGGCCCCAACATTTGATGGAAGCTCTCACTGGGCAACTTATCTTCGCCAATTTGAATCTGCCACTCGCTTAAATAAATGGACAGAAGAAGAGAAAGGCTTTTACTAATTCTTGCTTTGAAAGGGGCTGCTGCAGAACTATTACAGAAAGTACCACCTGACAGCCTGAACAACAATGCAGAATTAACAAAAGCTCTGGAATTGCAGTACAGTTTCCAGCATTTGTGCGATTTGTACAATGTTCAACTTAAAGCGAGGCGACAGCGTTCCAGGGAAAACCTCCAGGAGTATGAAGCAAATGTCGACCGACTGACGAGACTGGCTTATCATGAAACATCAGAGGACTTCTGGAAGTGGCTTTCTCTCATTACATTTATTGACAGTATCAGAGATAGAGAATTACAACGAATGTTAAGAATGGCACGGCATCAGAATAGCTCGGACGCTCTCCATTTTGAGGCTGTTAAGCAACTACATTAATCAAAGTATGTCACCATATTGTAGCCAAATGGATCCAATATCACAGTATCGTCATAACGGACGGAGTAAAGAGACAGTTCAAGAACAATAGTTTAAGAAGTCAGTATCACAACGATCTTACGAACCAAAGGATAAAGACAAAACACATAAGTGTTTCAATTGTGAGAAAAGTGGCCATCTTCGAGCAGATTGTTGGGAGACAAAAAATTGGAGAGAAGAGCGTGAATACACCAATTGGAGATGTAAAGTTATGGAACTGTACAGTTTCCATGCTTCATAAAACTACAAGATTGTCAAACGTTTAATTAAAGACAAACCTGCATCTGTTTACAGTTGACATGGGTATTATGCATCATGCGTGGGCATGTTGCATCATCTACAGTGTCCATTGTGCA
Organism: Magicicada septendecula; assembly: GCA_034769895.1. Taxonomy (NCBI): domain Eukaryota; kingdom Metazoa; phylum Arthropoda; class Insecta; order Hemiptera; family Cicadidae; genus Magicicada; species Magicicada septendecula. The sequence continues at coordinate 428,008,119 of CM068370.1, read as the reverse complement.
CCCTGACTTAGTCAGCAACCGCCAGCCTCACTTAGCTCTTGTACAATACAGACTGTAACTGGAACCTACCGTCAAAGTGTTAGGAAAGGTAGACGTAGGTGTACACCTGGGTCTTCTTGAATTTAGCCACCTAGTGCTCATTGCAGACATTGTCAATGTAGCGATTCTTGGCATGGACATTATCAATGCTTATGGATTCGTTGTGGACCTAAGAGAGAATGTCCTGAATGTTGGTCAAGAGAAGATGAGGCTTTGCATGGTTAAAATGACAGGGTCCACCAACCATTCAATCAAGCAAGTGGTATGGGCTGAAACTGAAGTAAACAGGTGTGATCAAGAGGAACCCTTCGTGTTGCCAGCGGGAATGGTGGAAGAGGAACGAGCAGAGGATGTACCATTGTGTAAAACAACAAAAGAAGTGAATGGAAAGCCAACTATGGGTGTCGAGGTAAAGCTCTTTCTTGATCCTGAGTAGTTAATGGAAGCGGCCAGGGGAAAATTTCCTGAAGATGAAGTTACACAGGATATTGTTGATGAGAACCAATGAGACTTGGACCAACTAAAGATGTATAGGCCATCAGTACTTGATGCAACGGGAGTGATTCCAGAAAAACGAATGTTTGAGCAGGAGACTCATATTCCTGGGAATTTCATGTTCAGATGACACAAGACTGAATTCGAGGAGTCGGAGAATTATTCTTCGCAAGTAGACCAATTGCGTAGGTTGCCTGGCCAAGTATTGCTTCAGAAGTGGGTTACCAGTTCAGGATGAACAGGTTTAAGGAGGGGGCAGTGTTATGCAATTAGGAACATTCTCGAACAATGGAGTGTGTCGTTCAACGCGTTTCTTGGCTAGCCCAGCTGTATGTTTGTGTGCATACGTATTGCTGCTACTCTGAGGTGAAAGACAATTACGTGACACTTATCATGTGTCAACAATCGAGGCTATTACAGACCGCATTGGTCGCCACACTGTGTTTGAGGCCAGACATTTTGCACTGTTTCTAGTTAATTCGAGAGCACCTGTAGTAGGCAATTCTTTAACACATCTTCCAAAAAGTGACAGATTATTCTGGCATCTCAGCGTGGTATAAATATAAGCATCCAGTGACAGGCACTTCAGTCAGTTTACGTTGGGCAATTATGCAGTGTGTTCAAATGGTGTGTTATTGAAAAGTAATTATTGTGCGGGACTCTATTAGTTGGCATTATTATTGGTGTGGACAAATTAACTTGAATTATTGTACGAGTATAATCTTGTTGAATAATGTGTTGATTATAAACTGTTATTTGCGATAAATTAAAGCTGGTTATTAGTGACTTCATTGTAGTCTTGATTGTATTTTGTTTTCCACTCTACCATACGACGATCAGTGAGTCAGTTATAACACTATTATATTTTATTAATATTAGAATACAAAAATACGTGTAATATTATATTATTATTTTTTATTTAGAATATACATACATTAACACAGAAAATGTTCACTGTATGTATATTTTCTGTATTGCCCATACACAGGTCATAATGACAATAAAATTTGTCAAAACATTGACACAATAATAATAATAATGGCTCCTATTTTACTACTTAAGCAGTACTGATACAAATGTTTTAAAATTTTATCTAGTTAACGACTTTAATGACTGAATCTTACAAAACGTGTCATCATTCATGGTTACTACCTAAATGTAGGGTAACTCAAGTAGCTGCTGAGCCCATCCTGTAATTAATTCTAAAGCATGTTTCGTTAAGAGTTGATTATTATAAGTTTATTGTATAGGTGAAGAAACAGAATCTGTAGTGAAAAGTCTTATGAATATGTTATTGTTAAATTACGTGGCACTGGGCCTGGGCCTGGGCCTGATTCTTCTTTATAAACTATAAGAAAAGTTAGGAGACTTAACAAACACCATCATCTGAGAGTAACGTGGTATTTTTAGGACACACACACAAACACTAAACAGTAAAAACATTCATACACAATAATGTACTATATTTGTAGCCTCATCAGACATCTATACTTTACTTCTTCTGAATCAGCAGTACAGCAGAACCTCACAAATTCGTCACCTATGGGACTGAAGGGGTGACGAGTTAGTGAAGTGGACGAATTAGTGAGGGAGTAGGAAACAAACCCATTAAAGACAATATTGTTATGACAATTACTCAAGAGCCGTGTCCTTCCACCCGTTTCTCAACTAGCCGAGCTGGTGTATGTGTCTGTCAAGGCCATGTACAAAAGTACTCTCTAGACCTTTTGAGTGGTTGTTAAGGGCACACATTATGAACATTATTCTGGAACATCTGCAGGCTATATATAAGTAACAGCAGCTGGTTTGTTAGTTGCAGCTGGCGATTTATTCAAGTGTAGATCGAAGTATTGTGGCGAATTGATTATTGTGTTATTTCTTTATTGCAGAAGTCTATTACTTGACATTATTATTGCGTGTGGACAAATTTAACTTGGATTATTGTATAAGAGTACCTTGTTGATTGTTATTTGTGACTAATTAAAGTTGGCAATTAGTGACTTTATTGGCGTCTGTATTTTGTTTTCACTGTACCACACAACGATATGTGAGACCATCGTAACAATATAAAATGTTTTATTACAACACTAACAATGCTAGTGACAGTACTAATGTTATGCTCGAACATATTTATTGCTGGGAATTTTCAAACTCAAACAAGTTAAGCACTGTAATTGCAACAAAAAAAAATTGTTTAATGATTTTGAAAAAAAAAATATGCATACTTTTCAAGGGCCAAATTATGTATTTGGCGCAGTGAAATTATTTTATCCAGTTCTGCTTCATCTTGGCCTTCGTACAACTTGATTGCTGTAGTTAGTGACTGAATTGTATCCTTATGAGAGATTTCAGGTTTTATTGACTATTCATCTTCTTCATCATTACCTTCTGTAGGTTCTGTGGACACCTATGTAATAGATTCATCATCACTAAACATTTAATATCCTACATGCGGTAAGTCTATTTCACACCAATTTTTGACATTGCCTTCATTCAGTCTGTTAAATGCTGACAGATTGAACAATGTGGGGTCAAGACCTTCTGGTTCTGTAGACACTGGTTGTAATTCTGATGGCCGTAACTTATTTCAGGCAGATTTTAGAATGTTTTCCAGAATATTTTTTGCCAGGCATCAGCTGCATTATATATTGCATCCTTTATAGTATATGCTTTCTAAAATTTTTCAATGTCCACATCGTTTTCACAAAATTCCAAAGTTTGTAAAACGCGCTTTCTGTACCACCTCTTAAAACACTCGATGATGCCTTGGTCTATTGGTTGTAGTAAGCTTGTTGCATGAGCAGGAAGAAACATACATTGGGTGCCATTTGAATCAGATAAACATTCTTCTAAATCATCAAGAGGATAAGCATTGTCCAAGATTAATAGTCTTCTCTGGGAGACTTTTTTTTTCTTCAGTAAAACAATACCACAGGACAAAATTCCTCTTTCAGCCATTGCTGGAAAAATTCTTTGTTCAACCATGCGTTATTTTGGGTATAGTATTTCACAGGGAGTAAATTACACTTGATATTTTTGAAAGATCGTGGTGTTTTCACATCTCTAATGACAGCTAAAGGCATTTTATGGTTCCCACTAGCATTGGAACAAACAAGAATTGTAATGCGGTCTTTCTCACCTTATATCCAGGGGATGAATTATCTGAGCCAGATGCCAGCGTTTTTTGTGGGCAATCTTCCCAGTATAATCCCGTCTCATCACAATTATACACTTGGTCTGTACACAAACCCAGCTTATTAATGTGAGCACTTAGTTTTTCCTGATATTGCAATGCTATTTCACTGTTTGCACTGAACTTCTCCCCTTCAATTTGTAGATGTCGAATACCATGCCTCTCCTTTAACCTATAGAGCCAACCCTGACTTGCTTTAAAATTTGGGTCACCATTAACTTTTTGATTAATTTGGACAGCTTTTTCAGTGATAATTGACCCACTTAATGGAATTCCAGGGAGCGCTGCTGAGTGAACCATATGAACATCCAATTTTCCTAGAGTGGCTGTCGTTAATCTTTTACTCTTCAATTTGATCACCATTCTTCTTGATGTCATTTATTGTAGTACTTGGAACACCATAAATTTCTGACAGACTAGTCACGCTTTCACCTTTCTGAAGCAAGACTGAATTTTCAGAAATGTATTATGCTGTAACAACACAGGGCCGTAGCTAGACGCCTGGGGACCCTGGGGCTGAAAGTTTTTATCTGGGCCCTGTCCACCACTTTTTGTAAACCAATATGTATTTATATGCGTGCAGAACTACTTAAAAGTACAGATTTACCCTTATGCGAATATTGTCTCTTATATGTAGACTACAGTTTTACGTACTTCTATTGGACTTAAAAATGCATGAATTATAGACAGATGTAGATATAAGGGATGAAAAAAAAGCAAAAAGCAAGTTAGTTTGCTTATTCAACACAGTACAATTTATTTACAGGAATGATTTTTTTTCTTTCTAGACTTAACATTTGCAAAGACATCAATAATTCTATTGAAGTCGATATTTTGTGCTATATCATTCTCGATAGACAAAAGAGCTAAACTACTAAGTCGTTTTTGGGTCATGGTGCTACATAGAAAATTCTTTTTTAGTTTCAGTTTTGAGAGTTTCAGTTTATCTCTCAGCTTTTGCTACTGTCACAGGGACTGAAAGGTACATCAAGCAAGCAGTGATGACATCTGGGTAGCTTGAAGCTAAGGAACTGTTTTCAATCAAAAGTAGGTTTGTACGCTGTTCACATGTGTTAAATGCTCTAACTTTGCTTTGAAAGGACTTCTGACTGATAACAACTGCGACTGAAACAATGGTGATACATCATCCAAAAGTCTTTGTGCTAATTCATCAGCTTTGTCCAGAAGTTCAACCTCAGTAGATGTGACAAAGAAATAAGGTTGTACTACTCTGTATGCATCTATAACTGCTTTCATACCTTTGAATCTGTTGTCTAGCTGTGACAGTAGTGTATTGATCATAGAATAAAAGACTGTCACTCTTAGGTTCTGTTAATCTTTGGTCCTCACAGAGTTTATCAAAGTGTTTTTTCACCTTTCTAACTCTTTTGTCAGAGAATTCATCATCTGTAATTCCCCACTTTGCACATATATTTGTAGCTTCTTTAACGACCATTTCAAAGGAATTCTGAAGATCCATAACTTCTATCAGTGCATTTTCCAGAAGATCATAGCCTATCATTACATCTAAGGACTTATAAAGCTTTAGAGGCAATATTGATCTGGTCCAAAGATGTTGTTTTAAATAAATTAATATTTGCCTTTTGGGGCCTCCCTGGACCTGGGAGCTGCGGGGCAGTGCCCCATCCTAGCTATGGCCCTGTAACAACACAACACTTATTGAGCCGTGTACACAAGTACAAAATACCCATTCTCAGAAACAACCTTCCGAAATCCGTTCTGTCTATTATTAGAACCTCGGGCACAATCAGCGCGTTCTGGTTTACCCCGGCTATAATTGGAGTGTATATGTTACTCGCTTGTTAATACAGAAAAAGAAAAACAGGCTTGATTGGGTGGCAAATTACAGTGAGACAAATTAGTGGGTGACGAATTAGGTTCCACTGTACTTCTTGCCTAAAATTTTATAATTAATGTCACATATTCTGATACGTTATACATTGCAATACTACAATACACTAAATAATTGTGGTTTGTGTGTCTCTGGAGGGGAGGGGCTATCCGGTTTGAAAACAGATGATGACTGTGTTAAGTTTCCTTGGCTTCTTGTGGTTTTCCAAAGCATAGTTTATTGTAAATTATTATTTGTGTGTTAAATATTACATGTTATTGTTCTGTGTCTTCCTTACCTGTATACTATAGTAATCAGAATGTAGAAATTTTTAAGGATGTGACATTATAGAAATAATATTAATGTAGATTGTTAAGTCGATACATTATATTCATTCGAATGAACTTCATTAACAGCAAAATCGAGAAAGTTGAAAAAAGACAGAAACTGTCTGTCCGAGCAGTTTTTCGGTTCTCTAATTGGTAAATCAAAGAAACAGCCAAAATGTTCTATTGTATTATAGTACAAAGTTAGTTAACCAATTCAAAGGCTGGTATGTGTGACCATGCTGTTTTTTTTTCATATTGAAATTAAGTATTGTTGTGCAGACAGAACTGTGTGTTCGATACATGTAAAATTTTATAACGCTTATAAAATGTGTATACTTGAAAATGTAATTGAGTGTTAATATATTGAAATGCGTGTTAATTACAGTCGTTACTACGATAGGAAAAAGTTTGCCTTAAGTATTATGACTTTACAATTGTAACTTAACATAAATTAGTGGTATCACTACGCAAATCTAATCATTAATTGTATTTATGTAAGAAACAATAATATATAACTGTTCAGTTTTACTGAAAATAAAATTATATAAAGACGACTTGGCAAGTTTCTTTTTTTTAATTTGTAATAAAAAAATAGTGACTCCTTTTAGGAGTCGACCTGGTTTAGGATTTAGGCAGATATACCAGGAAGATAGTGTGGACATCACTGTGCTTCAGCCCACCATTATTACCCCAGGTGCTGACTTCTACAGGGTCAATCGACGTGGGGATGGAAAATGCACCTTGATTTTATGGCATGCCTGGGAATCGAACCCATGATCTCTAGATTAGTAGCCAGGCTAATTTATAATTTGGTTTCAAATATTAGTGAAGTAAATTATATATGGAGTCCATATATGTCTAACTGATTTCATTATTTCGTGATCCCAATACTATTTTGTATGTCTCCTATCCAGGTATATGTGTTTGCTGATATGTTTAAAACTGTTCTTTGTACAGGGTCCGCCAGTGAAGCGGGAAAATTAAAAGTACCCAATTTTTTCATGAAACATTTATTATCAGAATTTTTTTTTACAGATTTGAGTTGAGTAAAGTATGCCATTATTTTACTTTTTAAAAATAACGCCGCTCAAGTGAGAGCCATTTCTGTGTAAACATTCTTCTAATCTTGACCGAAAATTTTCCATCACTCGACGAAGCAGGTCAGGTTGAATCCGTGCAATTTCTTGTCTGATATTCGTTTTTAATTCTAGTATGGTGTGCGGTCTATCAATGTACACCCTGCTCTTCAGAAATCCCCAAAGAAAAAAGTCGCATGCAGACAAATCTGGGGATCTTGCAGGCCACGAGATGTCGCCATATCTGGATTTGAGTCCGTCCGGATAGAGTTCTCTTAAAGCAGCCATGGACACACGAGCAGTATGACTTGTGGCCCCATCCTGCTGGAAAAAATTAATTTCCGGAAACCTAGAGACCTGTTGCATCAAAAATGTTCTGACCATGTGTGTGTAGCGGTCTGCATTGACAGTTGTGGTGTTTCCTCTATCGTCTTGGAAAAAATATGGGCCGATAATGCCAGATGATGAAACTGCACACCACACCGTAACTTTCGGACTATGTAATGGCTTTTCATGCAACTCACCTGGGTTTTCATAATTCCAATATCGACTATTTTGTTTGTTTACATATCCATTCAAATGAAAATGTGCTTCATCTGACATAAACATGCGGTGAATAAAGTTTTCATCATCATTTACACGTCGCAATATTTCTTCGCTGAAAATCCTGCGAGCCAGCATATCGCCATCTTTCAACTCCTGGATTACTTCAATTTTGTAAGGATAAAAAGATAAGTCTTTATGCAAAATTCGTCGTAACGATGTGTCACTAATGTTTAGTGCGGATGCATGTTTCATTGCAGAACGTTGTGGACTACGCGTCAATGCTACTCGAACTCTTTCAATGTTTTCCTCTATTCTTACAGACCTTGTTGCTCCTCTATGCTTTAAGTTTAATGTGGAACCAGTTTCTTCAAACTTTTTCACCCATGACATAATTGCATGAGCGGACGGCACTCTTCCATGTCGTGGAATATTGAAGTGATTACGAAACAATCGTACAGAAGTCACACAGTCACCATTCTTATAAAACGATTTTACGCAGAAAGCACGCTGTGCACTGGACCACTGCTCCATGTTTAACAAATGGCATTAAATGTAAAACAACAATCGAAAACCTCCACGCCCTCTGTGAGCAGAAAATGAACTATTGGACTTTCAAAATTTCCCGCTTCACTGGCGGACCCTGTATAATGCTTGTGCACTTATAAGGCTTAGACAGTGTTAACAGTATTTTAATTACCCACATGACTTACTGTTCTGTTTACGTGAAAGTGAAAAATCATTTAACAGAATATAGAAAAAGTTGAAATAAGATTATGCAAATCAGTGTGGGGGTAAAGTGACTTATCAGTTCCATTTGTCTTCACGAGTCAGAACTCGAAAGAATGGTTATAACTTGAAAAGGATATAAAGGCTATTGCCGGATAAGAATGGTGATTTGGCCCAAAGAATCATTTCAAAAATTTGTGTGAACATTATGTTAGTATGATTGAAAAAAAAGGTTTGACACTATTTTCCACCCCCTCCACCACTCGTTAGGGGGAACAGCCCCTAAGACCTCATTTTTTATATTTATTTTTTCTTCATCAACCATAAAGCGAATTCTTCTATAAAAAAATCAAGAGTATAGTGTAAGTAAAGTTCTTTCAACACAATTTTTTCCTATTTTTTTCAACCCCCCTTTCGCATCCAACAAAATTTTTTTACAAAAAACTAAGACACAGGCGGACGTAAAATTTTATTCACAAATGGTTGGTTTTTGATTCAAGAAATGTACCAAATTTTTTTTCACCCCTTTAATAGTGGTGGAAGGGACTCAAAAGTCGAAAAAATCGTTTTTCCTATTTGTAAGCCTTGTTGTCATTATATGATACATTTTTCTGTGAAAAAGTTTATTTTTATATCTTGATTACTTTATTTAATCTATATACAACGTTTCTACAAATAAAAGTTCAAAAAATCTATTCAGTTTCATATAATTACATATTTTACGCATTTTTCTACTGCACAGAAACACCAAACCTTATCTAAATAAAACCACATGATATAAACTCTTATTTTGCATATCTTAATCAATTAAATAAACATATGAGAATTTTCCACTCAGTTTTATTACCCGTACAGCCTTTGAGAACGAGCCAAACATGGCAGTTCCACACCTTTACCACCACTCTCCTTTACACACGCTGTCTGTAGCAACACAAGTGCGCCATCTCCAGTAAGCACATAGGAATGAATGAAGCGCATATTATTTAACGGGTGTTCTATGTATAGGTATATGGTAGAAACGTGCATAGTATTTATGTAATAAATTTCGTGAAATATATGTAATGTGGTGAGGGTTGGTTTTTATTCAGATATAGAGTACAAGAGCTACCGCAGATAGTGGAAGGTCGAAATATACAGACAGGTAATCCGTTTTTCTAATTGCATCGTAGAAGAGGAACTTTATGTCTCGCAGGACAAATGTGACTAAGACATAAAATATCGGTTCGCTTTCTGTCTCTTTCTCAGGACCTCTTAATTTCAGTTACAAAGTTCCTATGAGCTCTTCTTCTCTATCCACAATACCTCTACGGTTATTTGTTGTAACGAGGGTTGTTTCAGCTGGGAGCCAAAATGGCGGCCACAGTCGATATGTCGAAGTATATAGTTCTAAAGCTGATTCAAGTAATATTAGTTACTAGAGTTGGCAGGCGTTATTTTAAAAATACATTTGAGACATAATTATACATGGAGAAAAATTGTATATGAAAAATTACCATACTGCATAGTAATGTAGAGAGACCTCAGCTAACAACTAAAGAAGCTAATTCATCTTGCTTTGTCACAAAAATTCATTGAGTCATAGAAGCTGTACATGGCATTATAGGTAAAAAGTACAAATTCCTACATAACGAGATATACAATCGTACTCTCCCAAATATGAAAAGCTTATGCAAGATAGTGTGTTTTTTGAATAATACTTTTGGAAAACGGTTGAATTCTGATATTGGACTTGTAAAATATCTAAATGATGTGGTTACAAATTCTCTCTCGTTCTGTTCTTCCTTCCTTTTTAATTTAAGCCCCACTGTTTGGGCTAGCCAATTTGTAAAAGAACGTGTTTATGGTGTTTAAGTATTGGTGTTGTGTTACAAAAATATATTAAATATGTGTTCGTGTAAGAAAAATGTTAAAAAATTTTTTTTTTTTTTATTGATTAATTAATTAGAAACAATTAATTAATTGATGTTCGTGAAGTTCCAAAACGTCTCTCACGTGTTTAAAAAATTTTATAAGCTTTCCTGTATTTTTTAAGAAACTCCAACCACTTGTAAGATTGTCTCCAGATACAATCGATCTTTGTTTACTTTCCACTTTTGGAGGTTATCTTCCTTCAATGTAGTGAAATTCTTGTAGTATGTTGTTTAAATTATAATATGTGTAAATTGCTATGTTTAGAAAAGAAAGAACGTTTGAGATGAAAAGTATAAATTATTTATTGGACAATTGGTTATAAAGACTCTTGTCGATTTTAAAATCGACTCTCAGGGTATCGAAGGTTACAAGTTTTTATATAAAATACAATAAGGTTCTTTTAACAGCTATTCATTGGAAAAGTCAGAGAAATCGGGCAAAGATAAAAAAAATATAACGTTACAATAATAATTCTTAATACTAAAGTACATATATTCAATTGAAAAGATTAAAATAAAGAAATATTTTGTGAACCATGTCGCTGACAAACTAGGAGGCGCTGTTCAGTTGAGCTGTGACGAAAAGCAAATGGCCGCTGTCGAAGTTGTCAATCGTTCCTTCGTAGATTTGGCGTTCCAATAAAGATATTTTCTTGCCGAATTCACGTCCTGGTGTCGGCAAATCTTCCTTCTGATGTTGGTGTAGTGTCTCTGGTTAAGTTTCTGTGTTGTATTTTGAAAAGTGGTGTATTTATAAGTCAGTTCACTTTTTTGTCGATCAGGCACAATTGATGGTTATGTTTTATACTGTTTTATGGTGTTCAAAATGTTATTTAACTATCGTTTCGTGCTATACAATGTTAGTTAGTCTCTTGTAAGTGTTTATGTCACTGTGTCGATGTTGTGAAATGTTTTTTGTCGCCACTCGAGATTTTCAAATTCGTCTTATACAATGACTCGCCATTACGGTACTCTAAACTAGGTAATATCGTTTTAATTGCTCGTGTCAAGTGTCCCGTACAACGTTCAATAATCAACTCTCTACTTCCTTCACTTTCGACTAAAATCTTAGCCAAAGCAATATTATTCCTTACATTGTTCGAATTTTACTTTGCATCCTGTGCATGTATTAAAGTTACATTATATAACTGCTTAAACTTTGGTTATTATTCAAATTTATTAGCTAGTTGTTACTCAATTTTATCCTTCAGTTCATTCGGCGTATTTTGATATCGAATAAAGCCGTTTTATTATGTTTTTTATCTAAAATTGGTAATTTTACCTTCATTTTGTATCTGGTAAATTTTCAAAATCAGCTTCCTGTCATTATGCAAATTCTGCCATTTTTAAGTTATATTTATGATTATTAATCTCATATTGTAATAAAAGGTTTATATTCCCTTAATTTCTTGCAATTATATGAATTGGTTAAGTTTTAAAATATTATGTTGGAATATATGACTCCCCTCTCCAAACTTTTGAGTTCTGTCATTTCCATTTTTATTAATAATTCTGTCTATAATTTTATAAAATCTTTCTAAGTTATATTTCTAATTATATGGCTTCATTTCTGGTTTATGTTATCTAAATCCCTTCAGTTTAAATGTATTTAAGTACTTAGTTTCTCAGTTTTAATGATGTTTAGTTTTCATCATTTTGCCTAGATTCCTAACAATTTTTTCATACAAATTTTTATATAAACAATACATATTTAGTTATACCCTCTCTGACTTTTTAACATTGTAATATAAATTAAACATTTTTTTCTATTGAACATAACAACAATTAGTATCTGTCTCAATACCATTAACAGATAAGAAATAATTTTAAATAATGGTTGTCTTCAACAAATTAGACATTTTTTATAATCAAAACTTAATACTAAAACAGAAATATTATTTATAAAGAATGTTTTTTCCCATCTAACATCTTTTTTAATTATTACTATCAATACAAGTAATAAACGTTTTTACAATGGGATGTTAGTGGTTCCAAACTTATTAAAAGGTTCTTATTACTAATACATTTTTAAAATATCCTATTTCAAATAAACAAAACCTTATTTTCTACATTCTTATTCTATTTCTTATATTAAATTTAATTACTCAGTTTTTAAACTGTTTTTAATATGGTTTAGGGTAATTATACCCTGTCACTTTATGTCTGCATCTGTTTTTGTTCATTTTTAAAGAAATGTCATTTCAAACAGATTGACAGCTCTATATTATTACATGTATTATATCCACTCTGTACAAATCATAAGTCACTAAAAAGTTGTATTTTTCATTATTTACACAGTTTGTGGATGCCAAGGTTGAAACATAAGGTTTCTTTTTTATAATACACAAACTAGCACTGGTTCACTTTACACTTCTTGATGCTATTTCTAAATGGTTGCTTAGTCTTATTAACATCAAGAGATTTGTTTGTGGGTTACAATGAAGATTTGTTCTTTGGGTATTATATTATTGTTTCACCTTGGTCCACTGGCAACTCTTACTCTATACACTTTTATTCTTAATTTTATTGTACATATGGTTTCTTTTCATGAATACTTCGTTATACTTTTATTATTATGGTTTTTATTTATTTAGGGATATGGGGATATGGGTGTTTTTTATAAGAGCATTCCTTCTTCTTCTGGATGCTGTTTTCTTCTTTTTTCTTCAATGGTGTCTTCTTTTCTTCTGGCTTCTTTGAATTGTATGTTCTTCATCTTCTTCTGGATGTCATCGGGTTTCTTGGGGTTACTTCATCTTCTGGTTGCTTTAAATACATCACCTTTTATGGTGGATCTTGCCTTGTTCAGGGTTTCTTTTTTAATTTATTCTTCATTTTTGTTGGGGGTTTAGTAATACTCTGGGTTGCTTCTTTATATACTTCTTACCTTCCTGGGTTATATTTTATTCATTGAGTTATTAAACTGGGTTTTGATGATTCATCACTAGTAACATTTCTTTTATTTGAACTTAAACTTTTAATATCAATGATTGTTCTGCACGGTTGCTCTGAATCAATTCTTTATATTATAATGCTTTCTTCGGATTTAATGTTATTACCTTCTATTATTCTAATGATCAATGCCATTCATTATTATGTGTTTATCTGTCACGCTACAGACTGAACGAGAGTATTGTCAGTTAAATGAAATCAAAGCGTGCAACAGAAAAAAAAAGATTTTCAGCAGGTTTCTTCTAATTCTGTTACAAACTTTCCTGAACTGACAATCAATGAGCTTAAGATATTGTTTACTGGAAGTTAGCAATTATTACAAGCACTTTGCTACTTAGCTGAAATTATGAATGATCAAGATGAAATCACAGCCAGTTACCTTAAAATATCTAAGAATATATTGAGATTTGAGTCAAATCTCGTCACAATATTAAAAACACTTGTGGAAGTGTTATATAGAGTATAAACCAGACTTAAACTGCATTGATGGCATAAAGCGATACACATGTTATTGTGCAAATAGTTTAAGGACAATGGGATGTTGTTGTCATATAGCAGCTATTATTTATTATCTTTCATATGCAAGATATATGACAAATATTATACAGCCAGCGGAATTATTAACACATATCTTTGACCATAACGAAAATGAAGAAATTATACCCATTATAAGTGACAGTGAAGATAGTGACGATGAAGAAGCATAGTCTACACGTTTTCTTTACAGTATTCCTGAAAACATTCTGTACAACATAATTTTTTGTCAAACAAAACAACTTAAAGTTTTGTGTGTAAAAATAATGAAAATTAGAAGTTAAAATATTGTTTTGTTTAACTAAAAATGAACTTTTTCATGTGAAAACTTACTGATTTTATTGGACGCGTTTCGGCTTACGTATCCGCCTTCTTCAGCTTTGATACAGACTGCCAGCATTTTGTAACGGTTGTGTGGAAGGTGTAGTGGGGGTGGTGTGTGGAGGAAGGGGATTGGCGCGGGGATTCAACTTACTGTTTGTTTTCTGTATAATTGTGTCAAAAAGTGTATGTGATTTATATTGTAACTGATCGTTGAGTATGTTGTTTGGTTGTGTTGTGTGGTGTTTATATATTTCGTATTGTTCAGTTGTGTTGAGTTATCGACCTTTGGGTATGTAATGTAAAATTTCAAGATTAGTGTCTATGTTGGTGTAACTGTGGTTTTCTGTGTGTATATGTGTGGCAAATGCGGAGTGTATATTGTTGTTGGTTAAAGCTTTTACGTGTTCAGAATAACGGGATTTGTTATTGTTTTGTTATTAATTAACATTATGAATCATCAGATTAGAAAAACCAAAGTTTATTTAATATTTATTTTTAAAAATGTCAATTAAAAAGTTGGATACGTTATGTTTTTTCAAGCAAGCTTATATGTAGTAAAATAGTATATAAAATATGTAATTATATAAAATTAATTAGATTTTTTTAACTTTTATTTGATTTTATGTGTAGATAATGCCTAAAATAGGGTAAATAAAGTAACCAAGATATAAAAATAATCTCTTCACAGAAAAATGTATCGTATATGTATCATATAATGACAAAAAGGCTACAAATAGGAAAAACAATGGTTTTTCGACTTTTGAGTCCCTTTCACCACTTTTAAAGGGCTGAAAAAATTAGGTACATTTCGTGAATCAAAAACAATTTGTGATTAAAATTTTATGTCTGCCTCTGTCTTAGTTTCTTGTAAAAAAATTTTTGAATATTTAAAAAATTGTTTAGATGCGAAAGGGGGGTTGAACAAAATTGGGTTGAAAGAACTTCACTTACCCTATACTCTTGATTTTTTTATAGAAAAATTCGCTTTATGGTTGATGAAGAAAAAAATGAAAAATGGGCTCGTATGGGCGGTTCCCCCGAACGAGGGGTGGAAAAATAGTGTCAAACCTTTGTTTTCAATCATACTGACATAATGATCACACAAATTTTTCAAATGATTCTTTGGGCCAAATCACTATTCTTATCCGGCAATAGCCTTTGTTTTGGTATCCTGTTCTTACTCATCCTTTCAAAACGGTCTGTCCAATCCTGTCTGTATTGCTTTATCCTTTTGTTTAGGTTGTATATTCCAAGGATGTTTCTTATGTCATCATTTTTTAGCCGATCCCTGCTTGATACTCCTAGTACTGATCTCATTTCACTAGCCTGTAGTTGGCTTTGGGTCTTTGCATTCAGTATCCAAGTCTCACTGCCATAAAGGCCTCATAGCCATCACTTTATACAATTTCAAAACAGCATCTCTTCCGACCTTTCCATTTAGAGTTCTTTTTATCGTTCTACACATGTCTTTCTCTACATGTTACTTCTCTACAGTAAACGAATTCACTTCACATTTTCCGTACTCATATTCTTTGTAAATGTCAAGTCTTCATAATCGTGAATGTAATTTTGATTTACATACTTACGAGCCTTTGCCCGTTTTCCTTTATTCTGCTTTGTTGAGCGGACATTGTGGCGAAACAGTGGAATCTCACAGAAGAAACCTATTAGTTGACTAGTATTTAGGCTTGCATAACAGTAACGATTGAGATATTGTCTCAATAACAAGTTTTTATTTTAACATCTCGTATTTACTGGTTACATATGCATTTACTTGAGAGGAAAATGTTTCTTTTCCAGTAAAATTCATATTCTCTGTTCTGGGTTTTCAATGATATGGAATGGAAACTGAAAGATCTCGAAAAATAAGCCAGAGTGGGTGGACTCAAGATAAACACTTCAAAAACAAAACTAATAAAAATTAATACAAAAGGTCACAAGGTAATGAAGGTCCAAAAAGAAAACTTCGAAAAAACAGCTGAGTTCACTTACTTTGGTGGTGTGATTACAAAAGAAGGAGGAGCAGTTTCAGATGCTAAAACAAGAATTCGCAAAGCTAATGGCGGCCTTTATACAACTATACCCAGTTTGGAAGTCAAGAGATATATCGACTACTTATTGATTACTTTCAAAACGTGTTTTTAAATACAGTTCGTTTTTCACTTTGAAATGTGCTGTGACAAGGTAAGGTTTGCTTCTATTATCCCATATAAATTGTAGTAATACTTACATGATTTGTGTTTAATCATTTACTGCTGAGGTCACTCAGGTTCTGGTACTCTGAAACTATATAGCAGTCTATTATTGTGGTAATTAATATTATCTACATCTTTGTGATATCAAAGTCTACAGTATATTACATAATATACTGATATCCGTGCTTATACCTTATGCTGCAAATTTAATTTGTGATGAGACACATTTAGTTCAAATGTAAAGCAATAAAAATTTTAGTCTTAGCGGTTATCAGCGTCTTCAACTAATTAAAATGAATTGTTCAATATTCATTTACTACCATAGTCGTAACTCTATTAGTTGAACTATCCGGGCTGAGTCAGTGTGAAACAATTACGATCGATAGAATTTTATGGATCTGTATTGTTATGTTTACTAATTTTATAAATTTATTAATGAACTTGGTGTTTACAACTCTACACTTTCGGCTCTGGTAGCCGCCATGTTGTCTGCTACCAACTTAAAATTTTACTTACCAGGTCCTGGATTCGAATTAGACGAGCTGAAAACAAGATGGTTGCTTTGAAATGATTACTTCAAATCTACTTGTATTTACGCAAACCTGTGTTTATTCATTATTTAGCTTTGCTGTTGTATGTTAATGAAAATGACAAAAATACTCCCTCCATCTCTTACACTTTTACTATTATAACATTAATACAGTACATTATTTATTTTAACATCAACCCTTCTTCAACACTATTACTGAAAATTAACTTGTTAAACACTAAAACAGATACTGAAAAAACTAGACTACATTCTCCACGTAAACCAGTGCTTTTTTAATTACGTAATTCACAACTCGCCCATACACTCACACACGCTTTCCCATTAGATAAGTTATATTCCCCTTAGAGCTAATTTTTACTTCCATGTTCCTTAAGAAAATGGAAGTATGGTGATGGCAAAAAAAATCGTGTTCGAGATTATTGCAGATTCTGATTGTACTACACTCAAAACATGAAAAAAGTCGTTTTTCGAAAAGTGTCTGTGTGTGTGTCTGTCTGTCTGTCTGTGTGTGTGTGTGTGTGACTGTAGATTTTTTTTCTATGGCAAATGATAACAGCCGCAAATTCAAACAGAATCAAATAACTTTTTGCATACAGTCCTGATTTGTAGAGTACTCGCGACATATTGTTTTTGGTGAAGATCGGTTGAGGGAAAGGGGTAGTTTACCTGCAACGGTTTTTTTTTATCAAGGGTAATTTTTTTTGTTTGGCAAACGATAACAGCCGCAAATTCAAACAGAATCAAATAATATTTCTCATACAGCCCTGAATTGTAGAGCTCTCAAGATCTGTTGATTTTGGTAAAGATCGGTTTAGGGAAAGGGGTAGTTTACCTGCAACGTTTTATGTTTTAACAAGGGTATTTTCTATGGCAAACGATAACAGCCGCAAAGTCAAACTTAATCAAATAATGTTTTGCATACTACACTGAATTGTAGAGTTCTCAAGACCTTTTGGTTTTGGTGAAGATCGGTTAAGGGAAAGGGGTAGTTTACCTTCAACGTTTTATGTTTTAAAAGGGTATTTTCTATGGCAAACGATAAGAGCTGCAAATTCAAAGAGAATCAAATAAGTTTTTGCATACAGCCCTGATTTCTTGAGTACTAAAGACCTATTGTTTTTGGTGAAGCTCGTTTAAGGGAAAGGGGTAGTTTACCTGCCACGTTTTTTGTTTTATCAAGGGTATTTTGTATGGCAAACGATAACAGTTTCAAATTCAAACAAAATCATATAATATTTTACATACAGCCCTGAATTTTAGAGTTCTCAAGACCTATCGTTTTTGGTGAAGATCGGTTAAGGGAAAGGGGTAGTTTACCTGCAACGGTTTTTTATCAAGGGTATTACTTCCATATTCCTTAAGGAATGGAAGTATGGTGATTTTACTTCCATATTCCTTAAGGAATGCAAGTATGGTGATGGCAAAAAAAATCGTGTTCGAGATTGTTGCAGATTCTGATTCTACTACACTCAAAACATGAAAAAAAGTCGTTTTCCGAAAAGTGTCTGTGTGTGTGTCTGTCTGTCTGTCTGTGTGTGTGTCTGTCTGTGTGTGTGTCTGTCTGTCTGTAGATTTTTTTCTATGGCAAACGATAACTGCCGCAAATTCAAACAGAATCAAATAATTTTTTGCATGCAGCCCGGATTTGCAGAGTTCTCGCGACCTATTGTTTTTGGTGAAGATCGGTTGAGGGAAAGGGGTAGTTTACCTGCAACGGTTTTTTTTTTAGCAAGGGTAATTTTGTTTGTTTGGCAAACGATAACAGCCGCAAATTCAAACAGAATCAAATAATGTTTCGCATACAGCCCTGAATTGTAGAGTTCTCAAGATCTGTTGATTTTGGTGAAGATCGGTTAAGGGAAAGGGGTAGTTTACCTGTAACGTTTTATGTTTTAACAAGGGTATTTCCTATGGCAAACGATAACAGTCGCAAATTCAAACTGAATCAAAAGATTATTTGCATACAGCCCTAAATTGTAGAGTTCTCAAGACCTATTGTTTTTGGTGAAGTTCGGTTGAGGGAAAGGGGTAGTTTACCTGCAACGTTTTTTTTAACAAGGGTATTTTCTATGGCAAACGATAACAGCCGCAAATTCAAACAGAATCAAATAATGTTTTGCATACAGCCCTGATTTGTAGAGTACTCAAGACCTATTGTTTTTGGTGAAGATCGGTTAAGGGAAAGGGGTAGTTTACCTGTAACGTTTTATGTTTTAACAAGGGTATTTCCAATGGCAAACAATAACAGCCGCAAATTCAAACAGAATCAAAAGATGATTTGCATACAGCCCTAAATTTCAGAGTTCTCAAGACCTATTGTTTTTGG
Organism: Magicicada septendecula; assembly: GCA_034769895.1. NCBI lineage: Eukaryota > Metazoa > Arthropoda > Insecta > Hemiptera > Cicadidae > Magicicada > Magicicada septendecula. Next base: position 427,989,072 of record CM068370.1, on the reverse strand, counting down.
TGAAGATTGGTTGAGGGAAAGGGGTAGTTTACCTGCAACGTTTTTTTAACAAGGGTATATTCTATGGCAAACGATAACAGCCGCAAATTCAAACAGAATCAAATAATGTTTTGCATACAGCCCTGATTTGTAGAGTACTCAAGACCTGTTGTTTTTGGTGAAGATCGGTTAAGGGGAAGGGGTAGTTTACCTGCAACGTTTTTTTATCAAGCGTATTTTCTATGGCAAACGATAACAGCCGCAAATTCAAACAGAATCAAATAATTGTTTGCATACCTCCCTGAATTGTAGAGGTCTCAATGACTTTCGATTTTGGTGAAGATCGGTTAAGGGGAAGGGGTAGTTTACCTGCAACGGTTTTTTTTAATCAAGGGTAACTTTGTTTGGCAAACGATAACAGCCGCCAATTCAAACAGAATCAAATAATGTTTCGCATACAGCCCTAAATTGTAGAGTTCTCAAGATCTGTCGATTTTGGTACAGATCGGTTAAGGGAAAGGGGTAGTTTACCTGCAACGTTTTATGTTTTAACAAGGGTATTTCCTATGGCAAACGATAAAAGCCGCAAATGTAAACAGAATCAAACAATGTTTTGCATACAGCCCTGATTTACTTCCATATTCCTTAAGGAATGGAAGTATGGTGATGGCAAAAAAAATCGTGTTCGAGATTATTGCAGATTCTGATTCTACTACACTCAAAACATGAAAAAAAGTCGTTTTTCGAAAAGTGTCTGTCTGTCTATGTGTCTGTCTGTAGTTTTTTTTCTATGGCAAACGATAACTGCCGCAAATTCAAACAGAATCAAATAATTTTTTGCATACAGCCCTGATTTGTAGAGTACTCACGACCTATTGTTTTTGGTGAAGAATGGTTGAGGGAAAGGGGTAGTTTACCTGCAACGGTTTTTTTTATCAAGGGAAATTTTTTTTTTTTTGGCAAACGATAACAGCCGCAAATTCAAACATAATTAAATAATGTTTCGTATACAGCCCTGAATTGTAGAGTTCTCAAGACCTACGGTTTTTGGTGAAGATCGGTTAAGGGAAAGGGGTAGTTTACCTGCAACGTTTTATGTTTTAACAAGGGTATTTCCTATGGCAAACGATAACAGCCGCAAATTCAAACAGACTCAAAAGATTATTTGCATACAGCCCTAAATTGTAGAGGTCTCAAGACCTATTGTTTTTGGTGAAGATCGGTTGAGGGAAAGGGGTAGTTTACCTGCAGCGTTTTTTTATCAAGGGTATTTTCTATGGCAAACGATAACAGCCGCAAATTCAAACAGAATCAAATAATGTTTTGCATACAGCCGTGATTTGTAGAGTACTCAAGACCTATTGTTTTTGGTGAAGATCGGTTAAGGGGAAGGGGTAGTTTACCTGCAACGTTTTTTTATCAAGCGTATTTTCTATGACTAACGGTAACTGCCGCATATTCAAACAGAATCAAATAATTTTTTGCATACGTCACTGAATTGTAGAGGACTCGAGGCATTTTGATTTTGGTGAAATCGGTTAAGGGGAAGGGGTAGTTTACCTGCAACCTTTTACGTTTTAACAAGAGTAAAGTACATGAAAATTCATTTAAACTTTTTCAAACAATGGTAATTGTTAAAAATTATAATTTTATTCGGGAGAACCAACATAGGACAGGTGTTTTTTTCGATACGATCCTCTGGGGGGTCCTTTGCGGTCTTAAAAAACTATTAGATCTGGTTACTATGGCAACCCAATAGAATAGATTCTGTTTTATATATATTATCGCATTAAATTGAAGACCACGCGAACGAAGTTGTGGGCAACAGCTATTTATTTTTAAGAAGCCTACTTTAATTAAACTTTATTAATTAAACTAACATTTTCATTACGTACAACGTGAAACTCCGTAGCGAAGCACGGGTATTCTGCTAGTCATGTATAAGAGAAAATATATCGTGCGTGGCAGGCAAGCATATCTCAGTTGTGTACTGTTTACGTTTCCATTTTATTATTATCACTACCGCAATAAAAAGGCAGGGAAGACACACACAATTCGCGTTATTTCTGGCCTCATTCATGTTTATTTTCTTACATTTGCACGGTTTTTAAATGGAAAGTGCCGAACCCATACCAACATAACGCATGCAAGCCGAAAAAGTGTCCAGCGTGGATAGCGATTTGCTTCCTGTGGATCGCTGGGCAGTGTAACTGCACGTGTTTACAGAGGAACGATTCATAGACAGACTTTTCGTCTTTAGGGAATGAACCCTCTGCAAGATGCTGAGGGTCCATGAGTGACTTCGGAGCGCTCCTTCTTTTCCGCGTGTTTGTTCTGTGAAACGTACACTGTAGATTCGCAGATTTATTCTGAGCAAAGCTCAATAGGAAATGTTGAAAATTTTTGTCCACGGTGAACCCTCATACACACTAAACCTGCTCTGATGTTTTAATTACGGACATCATAATATTAAAACTTTGGAAACTTGAGCACTACTTAATGGAGATCAATCATTAACTTATACAAGCCATTAATTTTATGCATATTTTTTATATATATGTGTACAACGTTATCGGCAACAAAGAAGTAGTTTTTGTTAAAATTCCTTCCCGGGATATTTGGCCGTAGTCCAATGTTTTCTACAAAACCAGACGTTTCGGCAATGCCATTGACTTCCATCATCAGTGAAAATCGAGTGTGATAACGTGAGGTGGTATATGTTAGTGACCACAGTACTGTGGTTAAGGCTGAAGCAGTAAGTAGAAAGAAGTAGTTTCTATGGTAATATTTCATTTCGAAAATGATTTTTTAAAAAAATCTTAGAATATGGAAGTCATGTATGGTTCTCCATACCGATATTTTACTTCCATATTCCTTAAGGAATGGAAGTATGGTGATGGCAAAAAAAATCGTGTTCGAGATTATTGCAGATTCTGATTCTACTACACTCAAAACATGAAAAAAAGTCGTTTTCCGAAAAGTGTCTGTGTGTCTGTCTGTAGATTTTTTTTCTATGGCAAACGATAACTGCCGCAAATTCAAACAGAATCAAATAATTTTTTGCATACAGCCCTGATTTATAGAGTACCCGCGACCTATTGTTTTTGGTGAAGATCGGTTGAGGGAAAGGGGTAGTTTACCTGCAACGGTTTTTTTTTATCAAGGGAAATTTTTTTTTTTGGCAAACGATAACAGCCGCAAATTCAAACAGAATCAAATACTTTTTCGCATACAGCCCTGAATTGTAGAGTTCTCAAGACCTATTGTTTTTGGTGAAGATCGGTTAAGGGAAAGGGGTAGTTTACCTGTAACGTTTTATGTTTTAACAAGGGTATTTCCTCCGGCAAACGATAACAGCCGCAAATTCAAACAGAATCAAAAGATTATTTGCATACAGCCATAAATTGTAGAGTTCTCAAGACCTATTGTTTTTGGTGAAGATCGGTTAAGGGAAAGGGGTAGTTTACCTACAACGTTTTTTTAACAAGGGTATTTTCTATGGCAAACGATAACAGCCGCAAGTTCAAACAGAATCAAATAATTTTCTGCATACAGCCCTGATTTGTAGAGTACTCAAGACCTCTTGTTTTTGGTGAAGATCGGTTGAGGTGAAGGGGTAGTTTACCTGCAACGTTTGTTTTTTCTATGGCAAACGATAACAGCCACAAATTCAAACAGAATCAAATAATTTTTTGCATACATCCCTGAATTGTAGAGGTCTCAAGGACTTTCGATTTTGGTGAAGATCGGTTAAGGGGAAGGGGTAGTTTACCTGCAACCTTTTACGTTTTAACAAGAGTAAAGTACTTGAAAATTTATTTAAACTTTTTGAAACAATGGTAATTGTTGAAAATAAAATAATTTTGTTGCCAGGTAACAAAAATAAAGTCATTTTGATTATAAAATATAAATATTTACAAGAAAAGAATTTTCAGTTTTCAAAATTTAAATATATTTTTATAAAACAATGGGTTCTTCATTGAGGTGGGGACTTGACGACAGTGACAGGGCTTTCCACCAAATTCAGCAGAGTGACAGGTAGGCCCAACTCTGATCGGCTCCTCAGATTTCCCCAGCGTTAGTAGGTTCTATAAAAATATTTTATTTCAAAAATGATTTTAAATATAAATCTTAGATATGTTTTATAAATCTCATGTTTTATGTTTTAACATGGGTAATTTTTTATATGACGAACCATAACTGCCGTAAATTCAAACAGAATCAAATAACTTTTTACATATGTGCCTGAGCTATAGAGAACTCAATGTCTGTTGATTTTGGTGAAAATCGGTTACGGGGAAAGGGCAGTTTACCTGAAACATTTTTTGTTGTAACATGAGTAAAGTACTTAATTTTGATAAAGTATCCTGATAAGATCTTAATAATCCACTGTAGAAACGTAGATGAAATATCTATAAATGAAGAGGCTAGTTGAACGGGCTGGGGGTAATTTTCTATAAATCAAAATTATAGTTGAAGGGGGAGGGGATAATTTTTTTTTATATGTGTACTACGTTATTGGCAACAAAGAAGTATATTTTTGTTAAAATTCCTTCCCTGGCTGTTTGGCTGAAAATGATTTTAAATATAAATCTTAGAATATGGAAGTCATGTATGGTTCTCCATACCGATATTTTTCTATGGTAAACGATAACAGCCGCAAATTCAAACAGAATCAAATGATGTTTTGCATACAGCCCTGTATTGTAGAGTTCTCAATACCTATTGGTGTTGGTGAAGACCGGTTAAGGGAAAGCGGTAGTTTACCTGCAACGTTTTATTTGTTAAAAGGGTATTTTCTATGGCAAATGATAAGAGCCGCAAATTCAAACAAAATCAAATACGTTTTTGCATACAGCCCTGTTTTGTTGAGTACTAAAGACCTATAGTTTTTGGTGAAGATCGGTTAAGGGAAAGGGGTAGTTTACCTGACACGTTTTTTGTTTTATCAAGGGTATTTTATATGGCAAATGATAACAGCCGCAAATTCAAACAGAATCATATAATATTTTGCATACAGCCCTGAAATGTAGAGTTCTCAAAACCTGTTGGTTTTGGTGAAGATCGGTTATGGGAATAGGGTTGTTTACCAGCAACATTTTATGTTTTAGCAAGGGGTTTTTTTTTTTGACGAACGATAACTGCCGTACATTAAAACAGAATCAACTACTCTTCTGCATACCTTTTTGAATTATACAGAACTCAAGGTCTGTTGATTTTGTTGAAGATCGGTTAAGGGAAAGGGGTAGTTTACCTGCAACGTTTTATGTTTTAACAAGGTTATTTTTTCTATGACGAACGATAACTGCTGTAAATTCAAACAGAATCAACTAATGTTTTGCATACAGCCCTGAATTGTAGAGTTCTCAAGACCTACTGTTTTTGGTGAAGATCGGTTAATGGAATAAAGTAGTTTACCAGCAACGTTTTATGTTTTATCAAGGGTGTTTTCTATGGCAAACGATAACAGCCGCAAATTCAAACAGAATCAAATAATTGTTTGCATACAGCCCTGTATTGTAGAGTTCTCAATACGTATTGGTGTTGGTGAAGATCAGTTAAGGGAAAGGGGTAGTTTACCAGCAACATTTTATGTTTTAACAAGGGTAATTTTTTATATGACGAACGATAACTGCCGTAAATTCAAACAGAATCAACTAGGTTTTTGCATACCTTTTTGAACTAAAGAGAACTCAGGGTCTGTTGATTTTGTTGAAGATCGGTTAAGGGAAGGGGTAGTTTATCAGCAACGTTTTATGTTTTAAAAAGGGTAATTTTTTTATGACGAACGATAACTGCCGAAAATTCAATGAGAATCAAATAATTTTTTGCACCCCCTGAGTTGCAGAGAGCTCAAGGTCTATTGATTTTGGTGAAGATCGGTTAAGGGAAAGGGGTAGTTTACCTGCAACATTTTATGTTGTAACAAGAGAAATGTTTCCATGACGAACGATAACTGCCGCACATTCAAACAGAATCAAATATTTTTTTGCATGCTTCCCTGAATTGTAGAGGACAGAAGGTCTGTTGATTTTGGAGCAGATCGGTTAAGAGAAAGCGGTAGTTTACCAGAAACATTTTATGATTTAACAAGAGTAAAGTACTTAATTTTTATAAATAAAGTATGCTGATAAGAAGCTCATAGTAATCCACTGTAGAAATGTAGATGAAATATCTATAAATGAAGAAGTTAGGTGAACGGGGTGAGGGTAATTTTCTATTATTAAAAATTATAGTTGAAGGTGGAGGGGAGAATTTTTTATATGTGTACTACGTTATCGGCAACAAAGAAGTAGTTTTTTGTTAAAATTGCTTCCCGGGCTCTTTAGCCGTAGTCCAATGTTTTCTGCAAAACCAGACTTTTCGGCAGTGCAATCGACTGCCATCGGTGAAAATCGAGTGCGAAAACGTGAGGTGGTGGTGGTATACGTTAGTGAGCACATTACTGTGGTTAATGCTGAAGCAATAAGTAGAAAGACGTAGTTTCTATGGAAATATTTCATTTCGAATATGATTTTAAATATAAATCTTAGAACATGGAAGTCATGTATGGTTCTCCATACCGATATTTACTTCCATGTTCCTTAAGGAAATGGAAGTATGGTGATGGCAAAAAAAATCGTGTTCGAGATTATTGCAGATTCTGATTGTACTACACTCAAAACATGAAAAAAAGTCATTTTTCGAAAAGTGTCTGTGTGTGTGTCTGTCTGTCTTGTGTCTGTAGATTTTTTTCTATGGCAAACGATAACAGCCGCAAATTCAAACTGAATCAAATCATTTCTTGCATACAGCCCTGATTTGTAGAGTACTCACGACCTGTTGTTTTTGGTAAAGATCGGTTGAGGGAAAGGGGTAGTTTACCTGTAACGTTTTTTTTTAAATCAAGGGTAATTGTTTTCTATGGCAAATGATAACAGCCGCAAATTCAAACAGAATCAACTACTCTTTTGCATACAGCCCTGAATTGTAGAGTTCTCAAGACCTATTGTTTTTGGTGAAGATCGGTTAAGGGAAAGGGGTAGTTTACCTGCAACATTTATATTTTAGAAGGGTATTTTTTATGGCAAACGATAAAGAGTCACAAATTCAAACAGAATCAAATAATTGTTTGCATGTAGCCCTGATTTGTAGAGTACTCAAGACCTATTGATTTTGGTGAAGATCGGTTAAGGAAAAGGGGTAGTTTACCTGCAACGGTTTTTTTTTAAACAAGTGTAATTTTTTTCTATGGCAAATGATAACAGCCGCAAATTAAAACAGAATCAAATAATGTTTTGCATACAGCCGTGATTTGTAGAGTACTCAAGACCTATTGTTTTAGGTGAAGATCGGTTAAGGGAAAGGGGTAGTTTACCTGCAACGTTTTATGTTTTAAAAGGGTATTTTTTATGGCAAACGATAAAGAGTCACAAATTCAAACAGAATCAAATAATTGTTTGCATGTAGCCCTGATTTGTAGAGTACTCAAGACTTATTGATTTTGGTGAAGATCGGTTAAGGAAAATGGGTAGTTTACCTGCAACGTTTTTTTTTTAAACAAGTGTAATTTTTCTATGGCAAATGATAACAGCCGCAAATTCAAACAGAATCAACTACTTTTTTTCATACAGCCCTGAATTATAGAGTTCTCAAGACCTATTGGTTTTGGTGAAGATCGGTGAAGGGGAAGGGGTAGTTTACCTGCAACGTTTTTTTATCGGGGTAATTTTACTTCCATATTTCCTTAAGGAATGGAAGTATGGTGATGGCAAAAAAAATCGTGTTCGAGATTATTGCAGATTCTGATTCTACTACACTCAAAACATGAAAAAAAGTCGTTTTCCGAAATGTGTGTGTGTGTGTGTGTGTGTGTGTGTGTGTGTGTGTGTGTGTGTGTGTGTGTGTGTGTGTCTGTGTGTCTGTAGATTTTTTTTCTATGGCAAACGATAACTGCCGCAAATTCAAACAGAATCAAATAATTTTTTGCATACAGCCCTGATTTGTAGAGGACTCGCGACCTATTGTTTTTGGTGAAGATCGGTTGAAGGAAAGGGGTAGTTTACCTGCAACGGTTTTTTTTTATCAAGGGAAATTTTTTTTTTTTGGCAAACGATAACAGCCGCAAATTCAAACATAATCAAATAATGTTTCGTATACAGCCCTTAATTGTAGAGTTCTCAAGACCTTTTGTTTTTGGTGAAGATCGGTTAAGGGAAAGGGGTAGTTTACTTGTAACGTTTTATGTTTTAACAAGGGTATTTCCTATGGCAAACGATAACAGCCGCAAATTCAAACAGAATCAAAAGATTATTTGCATACAGCCCTAAATTGTAGAGTACTCGAGACCTATTGTTTTTGGTGAAGATCGGTTAAGGGAAAGGGGTAGTTTACTTGTAACGTTTTATGTTTTAACAAGGGTATTTCCTATGGCAAACGATAACGGCCGCAAATTCGAACAGAATCAAAAGATTATTTGCATACAGCCCTAAATTATAGAGTTCTCAAGACCTATTGTTTTTGGTGAAGATCGGTTAAGGGAAAGGGGTAGTTTACCTACAACGTTTTTTTAACAAGGGTATTACTTCCATATTCCTTAAGGAATGGAAGTATGGTGATGGCAAAAAAAATCGTGTTCGAGATTATTGCAGATTCTGATTCTACTACACTCAAAACATGAAAAAAAGTCGTTTTCCGAAAAGTGTCTGTGTGTGTGTCTGTCTGTCTGTAGATTTTTTTTCTATGGCAAACGATAACTGCCGCAAATTCAAACAGAATCAAATAATTTTTTGCATACAGCTCTGATTTGCAGAGTACTCGCGACCTATTGTTTTTGGTGAAGATCGGTTGAGGGAAAGGGGTAGTTTACCTGCAACGGTTTTTTTTTTAGCAAGGGTAATTTTGTTTGTTTGGCAAACGATAACAGCCGCAAATTCAAACAGAATAAAATAATATTTCGCATACAGCCCTGAATTGTAGAGTTCTCAAGATCTGTTGATTTTGGTGAAGATCGGTTAAGGGAAAGGGGTAGTTTACCTGTAACGTTTTATGTTTTAACAAGGGTATTTCCTATGGCAAACGATAACAGCCGCAAATTCAAACAGAATCAAAAGATTATTTGCATACAGCCCTAAATTGTAGAGTTCTCAAGACCTATTGTTTTTGGTGAAGTTCGGTTGAGGGAAAGGGGTAGTTTACCAGCAACGTTTTTTTAACAAGGGTATTTCTATGGCAAACGATAACAGCCGCAAATTCAAACAGAATCAAATAATGTTTTGCATACAGCCCTGATTTGTAGAGTACTCAAGACCTATTGTTTTTGGTGAAGATCGGTTAAGGGAAAGGGGTAGTTTACCTGTAACGTTTTATGTTTTAACAAGGGTATTTCCTATGGCAAACGATAACAGCCGCAAATTCAAACAGAATCAAAAGATTATTTGCATACAGCCCTAAATTGTAGAGTTCTCAAGATCTATTGTTTTTGGTGAAGATCGGTTGAGGGAAAGGGGTAGTTTACCTGCAACGTTTTTTTAAAAAGGGTATTTTCTATGGCAAACGATAACAGCCGCAAATTCAAACAGAATCAAATAATGTTTTGCATACAGCCCTGATTTGTAGAGTACTCAAGACCTATTGTTTTTGGTGAAGATCGGTTAAGGGGAAGGGGTAGTTTACCTGCAACGTTTTTTTTTTCAAGCGTATTTTCTATGGCAAACGATAACAGCCGCAAATTCAAACAGAATCAAATAATGTTTTGCATACGTCCCTGAATTGTAGAGGTCTCAATGACTTTCGATTTTGGTGAAGATCGGTTAAGGGGAAGGGGTAGTTTACCTGCAACCTTTTACGTTTTAACAAGAGTAAAGTACTTGAAAATTTATTTAAACTTTTTGAAACAATGGTAATTGTTAAAAATAAAATAATTTTGTTGCCAGGCAATAAAATTATAATTTTTTCATTTTAATGTAATATAATATTTTTCATTTAATACAGCAATAAAAAGGCAGGTAAGACACAGCCTGGCTGTTTGGCTGAAAATGATTTTAAATATAAATCTTAGAATATGGAAGTCATGTATGGTTCTCCATACCGATATTTTTTTATGGCAAACGATAACAGCCGCAAATTCAAACAGAATCAAATAATTTTCTGCATACTGCCCTGATTTGTAGAGTACTCAAGACCTATTGTTTTTGGTGAAGATCGGTTGAGGGGAAGGGGTAGTTTACCTGCAACGTTTTTTATCAAGCGTATTTTCTATGGCAAACGATAACTGCCGCAAATTCAAACAGAATCAAATAATTTTTTGCATACAGCCCTGATTTGTAGAGTACTCGCGACCTATTGTTTTTGGTGAAGATCGGTTGAGGGGAAGGGGTAGTTTACCAGCAACGGTTTTTTTTATCAAGGGAAATTTTTTTTTTGGCAAACGATAACAGCCGCAAATTCAAACAGACTTAAATAATGTTTCGTATACAGCCCTGAATTGTAGAGTTTTCAAGACCTATTGTTTTTGGTGAAGATCGGTTAAGGGAAAGGGGTAGTTTACCTGTAACGTTTTATGTTTTAACAAGGGTATTTCCGATGGCAAACGATAACAGCCGCAAATTCAAACAGAATCAAACGATTATTTGCATACAGCCCTAAGTTGTAGATTTCTCAAGACCTATTGTTTTTGGTGAAGATCGGTTGAGGGAAAGGGGTAGTTTACCTGTAACGTTTTATGTTTTAACAAGGGTATTTCCTATGGCAAACGATAACAGCCGCAAATTCAAACAGAATCAAATAATGTTTTGCATACAGCCCTGATTTGTAGAGTACTCAAGACCTATTGTATTTGGTGAAGATCGGTTAAGGGGAAGGGGTAGTTTACCTGCACCGTTTTTTTATCAAGCTTATTTTCTATGGCAAACGATAACAGCCGCAAATTCAAACAGAATCAAATAATTTTTTGCATACATCCCTGAATTGTAGAGGTCTCAAGGACTTTCGATTTTGGTGAAGATCGGTTAAGGGGAAGGGGTAGTTTACCTGCAACCTTTTACGTTTTAACAAGAGTAAAGTACTTGCAAATTTATTTAACCTTTTTGAAACAATGGTAATTGTTAAAAATAAAATAATTTTGTTGCCAGGCAATAAAATTAAAATTTTTTAATTTTAATGTAATATAATATTTTTCATTTAATACGGCAATAAAAAGGCAGGTAAGACACAAACACACAATTCACGTTATTTCTGGCCTCACTCATGTTTATTTTCTTACGTTTGCACGCTTTTTAAATGGAAAGTGCCGAAACCCACACCAACATAACGCGTGCAAGCCGAAAAAATGGACATCAATTTGCTTACTGGCGAAGCTAGTAGTTAATGAATGGGTAGGCAAAAATCTTATCTTAAATTTTTTTTAAGGAATCACTAAAAGGACGGTGGGTCAAATCGGACGCTGAGGTAGAGTTTGCTGTAACCGAATGGTTCCACAAACAGCCGTAAGAATTTTACTAGCAGGGAATCTACAGGTTAGCGCAACAGTGGAACTCATGTCTTAATGTTATTGGAGACTTCTTTTAAAATCGTTGAATAAAAAATGCTTTACAGCTCTATACGTGTGTCTATTGAACAATCCTTGTATTAGTCATACACAATAATACAACTGATTGAACTTCAAATTTTTAAACTTGGTTAGTTTCTATATATATGTTTAATGTTACAAATAATTCAAATAACAATCTTGATCATCTGTTAGTTCAGCGGAATAACAGTGACACTTTTAATAACCGCATAAAATAAACACTTAGTAACAACACAGGCACTTTAACTTAACTGTTTGGACCACAGAAGTGAGGCATGCCTCAACGCTCTATGTGTACAGCGCGGGACAATCCCCCCTCCCTACACTTCCCTATCACACCACTACATTGCTTACATACGATGTATACAAAAAACGCTGAGGCAAGTTCAGGTTGCCTCATTCGATTTAAACGAACTATGCCGAATCTCACCTGTCACCATCTAGCGGTCGCTCAATAAAGCACGTTTCGGTTTAATAAATTTGACAGTCACAGTAACAATGTATAATCTTTACGTTATGTAGTTCATACGTATTTATAATTTTTATTCTACAGAATTTGTTAGGGTAGGCATTGCCTCAATTGCCTCCATGTAACTTCGCCACTGATATATATGTGTACAACGTTATCGGCAACAAAGAAGTAGTTTTTGTTAAAATTCCTTCCCGGGATATTTGGCCGTAGTCCAATGTTTTCTACAAAACCAGACATTTCGGCAATGCCATCGACTTCCATCATCAGTGAAAATCGAGTGCGATAACGTGAGGTGGTATACGTTAGTGACCACAGTACTGTGGTTAAGGCTGAAGCAGTAAGTAGAAAGAAGTAGTTTCTATGGTAATATTTCATTTCGAAAATGATTTTAAATATAAATCTTAGAATATGGAAGTCATGTATGGTTCTCCATACCGATATTTTCTATGGCAAACGATAACAGCCGCAAATTCAAACAGAATCAAATAATGTTTTGCATACAGCCCCGAATTGTAGAGTTCTCAAGTCCTATTGGTGTTGGTGAAGATCGGTTAAGGGAAAGGGGTAGTTTACCAGCAACATTTTATGTTTTAACAAGGGTAATTTTTTATATGACGAACGATAACTGCCGCAAATTCAAACAGAATCGACTACGGTTTTGCATACCTTTTTGAATTAAAGAGAACTCAAGGTCTGTTGATTTTGTTGAAGATCGGTTAATGGAAAGGGGTAGTTTACCAGCAACATTTTATGTGTTAAGAAGGGTAATTTTTTTTTGCGAAAGATAACTGCCGCAAATTCAAACAGAATCAAATAATGTTCTGCATACACCCCTGAATTGTAGAGTTCACAAGATCTGTTGTTTTTGGTGAAGATCGGTTAAGGGAGAGGGGTAGTTTACCTGCAACGTTTTATGTTTTAACAAGGGTAATTGTTTATATGACGAACGATAACTGTCGCACATTCAAACAGAATCAAATGTTTTTTTGCATGCATCCCTGAATTGTAGAGGGCTGAAAGTCTATTGATTTTGGTGAAGATCGGTTAAGAGAAAGGGGTAGTTTACCTGCAACGTTTTATGTTTTAACAAGAGTAAAGTACTTAATTTTGATAAATAGTGTATCCTAATATGAAGCTCATAATAATCCACTGTAGAAACGTAGATGAAATATCTGTAAATGAAGAGGTTAGGTGAACGGGGTGGGGGTAATTTTCTATTAATGAAAATTATAGTTGATTGGGGAGGGGAGAATTTTTTATATGTGTACTACGTTATCGGCAACAAAGAAGTAGTTCTTTGTTAAAATTCCTTCCCGGGCTGTTTAGCCGTAGTCCAATATTTTCTGCAAAACCAGACTTTTCGGCAGTCCATCGACTGCTATCATCAGTGAAAATCAAGTGCGAAAACATCTGGTGGTATACGTTAGTGACCACAGTACCGTGGTTAAGGCTGAAGCAATAAGTAGAAAGAAGTAGTTTCTATGGTAATATTTCATTTCGAATATGATTTTAAATATAAATCTTAGAACATGGAAGTCATGTATGGTTCTCCATACCGATATTTTATCTTGCGTTCTTTTATTTTATGTTAAACTAATAAAATTTGGTAAGTTACTTCCCTTTTATCATGTTGAAGGTACTCTCTTACGATGTTTCCTTGTAGACACGCACTACCTTATCGCCGAACTGTCATATTGCTTAAATTTTCTCACTGTATCTACTTGGTTTATAAAATACTGTTTTAGATCATCAAATATCAAAATTTTCACATTTTTTTTTACGTGCTGGCGCCCGCGATTTAAGTTCTGGGACTTATAGGTGCTATTCGCACGAGTTGTTATGGCAGACTGGGGCGAAATTTAAAGTCTCAATTTCCGAGGTAGTGAGGGAAGTCACGTGATGGCAAACTTTTGTTTTTACAAGTTTAACGTCAGATTTTGGCGAAGTTATTAATTTGGCTCTACATTCCAGCAGTGAATCATAGCTGGGCTCGTCTCTGACATAACATGGTCTGACTGCTGAATTACATAACTTGCATGTCATGTGGCTAAAAATAACTGTTCATCTTGTGTCCAGAGCTGACCTTGACACAAATCCACTCGCTTGCTTCCTATGTCGTTATATTCATGAGTAAAATTTGTTTATTATCCCCATAATTATTATTTATACTTTTATGTTTCCCCTTTCCCCAAATTACACCGGGTAGACCCAAACTGTCCCGTTACAATACCCCCTCAATGAGAGGTTTTATGCCGAAGTAAAACCTCTCATAGACACTCTCATACAACCCCCTTTACGTTTTATTAAAATCATGGTTAACTTACCCCCTGGTCCAATGACTGTGACCGCACCTGAATGACCTTACTGGACTTCTCTCTCGAGATCCCAACACCGCAAGGCCAGACAGGCACTTGACGCTCCTGCTCTGACGCGCAGGCCAGCTCAGGACCGCCGCCACAGCATCGCATCACCAGACACTGAAACATCAAATCAAAAAATCAAATAGTGGCCTTGTATAATACCATATCCCTAACTGATCTGGTTCCCCTTAGCTGTGCGCTGGTTTGCGTTAAGAAGCACTGGTTTTCATGACCTAGTAATAGATAATCTTATATCTACTGCATAGACTTTCATCCCCTTAATTCATTCCAAGTATTTCATAAAATTTTTCGATTCCAATCGACAATAAATAAGCCTTTCCCATTTTACAAGAAGAAGTATAAATCCTTACATTAACACAACAATATCTCAAAAGCTTTAAAGATCAATCAATCAAATACAATTTATCTATTGAAACTACTCAATTTATTTGAATTAATATTTACAATGTCTTATCTTATCTTCGGGTTCTCTTCCAAGGTCGTACAGACGAAAATCAGCTGCAGACAAGGTTATTTGGGTTGAAGTTTCAAAATAATTGCGCTAACACCAATTTTTGTATTCTAAAACAACTAGCTTTCTTTAATGCAATATTTGCTTTCACTTTATTTTTACACTACACTTTTAATACAAAAAAAAAAAAAACGATAAGACATGAATACTTAATCAATTGATCTAAACTCCTATGAAAATGACTTAGTAATAACGCAATATAAAAATAACTTAACCAGCACTTTGCAACGCTCTCTCACTCATACTCTTTACATTTCTTTTATTTTTTTCTTTTAAAACCCCGTGATTGTAACGGTACCAAAAACCTAAGGGTCCTGGGTTTGAGTCCCTGTTCGGGCGCCAGTGAAACAATATAAATTCTATCAAATTAATAAAATACTCGAGTCCCAGTTCTCGGGCGTCAGTGAAACAATGTACTTTTATTTCAATTAATAATATAACATCTTACCTTCAGGTTTCTCTTCCAGAGTCCTACAGACGAAAACAGCTGCAGAGAAGGTTATATGGGTTTGAGTTTCGGAATAATGACGCTAACACAAATTTTGCGTATTCTAACAAATTGGCTTTCTTTAATGCAATATTTGCTTTCACTTTATTTTTAAACTACACTTTTAATACAAAAAAAAAAATGATAAGACATGAATACTTAATCAATTGATCTAAACTCCTATGAAAATGACTTAGCAATAACGCAATATAAAAATAACTTAACCAGCACTTTACAACGCTCTCTCACTCATACTCTTTACATTTCTTTTATTTTTTCTTTTAAAACCCCGTGATTAAAACTCTGTGTTTATATTTAATTTCGGTATTTATGGAATAGTTCTGATAGTGTTATGTAGAGTACTTAACAATCCACGGCGTTAATAAGTTCCATCACCACCTCGTGTTGTTGGCTGTTTCTGGTCACAGATGTTATTTCCACAGTTCATGAACTTTTGCACTACCGCGACATACTCCGTCTTATTTAATTTACCATGGTTTACGATTTCTTTACACTTTTGCGAACTTTTTTGTCGGCCGACTTTTGTTTTAAACAGTTGCTCGAGCTCTTACGTTTTCAATTATTTGACCGCGCACCATAAGTTGCAGTGGAACACTTTTTACATTTTTATTAGATAGGCCCTTTTTGCTTTAGGCCTATCTACACACCCGAGGCCACTGTTTTTAAATAAAACTTGTCAAACTGCTCTTGTCTGTCTGATGCTAACACTCTGGTGACAAACTGCAAACTGTGATTCACAAAGACTGCTGCTGGGGCTATTACGTAATACGTCTGGGTTGTCTCCAGACATCAACAATTGACACTAACAATGTATGTGTTGCTGGTTAAAAAGGGGCACCTCACAGGTGGCTATTGACAATTAAAAATTAAAACTGAATTGAAATTGAAACTATGGGAGCACACAATTCTGTACCGTTACAATACCCCCCCCCCCCCAATGAGAGGTTGTATGCCGAAGCATACAAACTCTCATTGCCTAAAACTAAAAAGATCAGTGAGGATATGGCGCCGCAACACCCCTGAACTCTCTACTAAAATCATGGGTACTTACAGTCTGGTGGCTGCGGCAGCACCCATCCGATCTTACTGGACTTCTCTGTACGAGATCCCAACACCATAAACTCGGACAGATACCCGCCACTGTAACACCTGACTATAACATTTACGCAAAATATCAACAACGGGCCTTCCATTACTCCATATCCACAACTGATTTGTTCCCTCTTAGTCGTACTGGTTCATTGATAAAGTACTGGTTAGCTTTCCTCAAAGTACTGGTTGCGTAATTTTGGTTATATAAACTTATACTTATATACTATATACTTACAGCTAGTTCACATAAATCCCCTACAAATTATATACATATTGTTTTCTCCTACCAAGATACCATCGCCCACCAAAAATCACAAATGGATTACATAAAATACAATAATAGCACCTTACTATATGATACGTACTACAAACAAAATGCATTATTACCTTTGAGTTTTAAATAAAATTTTTAAAATTTCTTGTATCTAACCATAACGAATAACGGTAATGAACTGACATACAAAATATACAGAAAGCACACTTACACAGATACGGTTATACATGCTAAGTCATTTCATCCTCCAGCCCAAAAAATGGCTGCATTTAACAGCTTTATTGACAGACTACTTAGTGTTCCCCTTAATAACGAAGACTATGATCAAGAAGTAAATATTATAAAACAAATAGCTCTAAATAATGGTTACAGGCCAGTAATAGTCGATAAAATGATAATGAAACATAAAAAAAGTTTAGAAAATAAAAATACCAATATTATTAACCAACATAATAAAAACCATAAAAAATTCATTTCAGCTAATTATACTGGCTTGTTGCCAAATATTTTAAAATCTGTTTTTAAAAGTAAAGGTTATACTATTTCATTCAAAACCTGTAATAATTTAAAAAATTTTTTCAAAACTAAAATAAATATCCCTTTAAAAAATAAATCAGGTGTCTATAAAATTAAATGCGATAATTGTGCAGCATTCTACATTGGCCAATCCAGCAGAGATTTTTACACAAGATTTTTAGAGCACATTCCAAAAACAAATAATAATAATTCCAGTTATGCACAACATTTAATAGAAAATGATCATAGTTATACTAGTTTCGAAAACAATTTCGTGGCGTTGCATACTTGCAAGAAGGGTAAATTAATGGATAGTCTAGAGGAGTTCGAAATATACAAAGCTACAAAAAACGCAATGACCAAAAATAACATATTAAACGATCAAATGAACTTCGGTTCTAATAACCTGTTTGACACTGCTATACGGTTGAATGATAAGTATAGCCAGTCATGAGGAAGTCGTAATACAGCGTGCATGCATGCGGACGCTCTGAACGATTCCGTTGTTACGTTTTTGTTTATATATATTTTATTTAAAAGATTTTAAATATTTTAAAATTATGACAAACCACAAATTGTGGTATACATTTAAAGTTTGATAATTGTGTATCTGAAGATGGGATTTTATCCCGAAACGCGTCATTAACCGACAGCAGCTAGTGTCACTAAGGTGGACCGAATAAGGTAATTTAATTATATTAACCATATAGTGACTCGGTACGTTAAACATGAATAAATTGAAAATTTATGAATCTTATAATTTTAAATCTCAAATTTCCAATCAAAATGAATTTAAATTCATTATTAAAATTCACCTTTTCTATTAATTTAATTACCAATTTAATTTAATTTAATTCCTCAAATCCTAATTAAATCAATCTTATTTGTTCAAAACAATTTCATTTACTTTAATTACATTTTTCAAAATGACCCTACATCAAAATATTACCTACATTCCATCACATCTGGTATTTCTTTTGTTTCATAATAAGATTTACTCATATCACAGATTCATCAAACCACAACATTCTTGTCAACTCAAGCATGAAACAAACAATCTACCTGTTTACATTAACAGTTGTCTATAAGGCTTTGTGATGATTTAAATAAAAGAAATAATCAAGAAAATAAAAATTTTTAAAAATTAAGGTTGCGAGCTATTAAGCCATTTAAATCTCACTGTATTAATATAAAAAACCTGTATGTACTCAGTATGAGAGGAAGCAGTAATTAGTTAGAAGATACTCTAATAAAAAGATAAATTGTAAAGAGTTATTAATATCGTATTTAACCCTTTGCTTGTGAGCAGGCGCTGTCCTGTTGATTCCAGACTCGACATGTTTTCCGAGTCTTGTGTAAGTTAGAATAAGATAAAAAACCTAATGTTAATAATTAAAAATCTGAAGACACAGATAGTCGCTAAAACAACTGATTTAAATTATGTATATTTGTTTAGGGATAGTTTGTATAAATAAAAATGTTAACATAAAGAGAGACAGGGACTATATTCTCGTGCGGTAATTGCCCCACTACCACTTTGTCCAGTACCAGGCGAAGGGGCAGAATTTCGCTCTCTCGCAATGGTGACTTCGTACAGTATAGACGTAAGAGCTGTGCTCTTAAAATATGTTACCTATACTTTGTTTTGCCTTAAGATGGTATACCAGAAATAGCTGCTTAAAGCATCTGGATGTGTTAACTAATATAGTTATGTAAATAAACAAGAGATTTAAAGTGTAAAACTCGAAACGTAAAAAAGGTGTAACACAAGATGACTTCGAACTTCAAGAACTAACAACACTTCCAACATTATACCTGGAGATGTGAACTATCAGAAGCCACAAACTCTAGTACACATGACAGAATATGCAGATCAGGACATCCGAGAATCTACAAGTACCATCGTAGAAGGTTCAACCTGCGGACTTTGGAGCCCTTTACTGACGAAGACCAGACCGAGATGACGACGTAGCTGTTCCTGTTTCCCAAGACGGATACCCCAGGACGAGTCTTCTGCATACCAATTAAAAGGTGACTCGATAGCCTGTCTATCGAGGGTTACTAATATTTGTTACACAACACATCTTGAAAGAGACTTTTCAGAAACTATTAACTTTGTAAAGACTTATAAATTAAATCTAAGATTTTCATGTAACCATTCTAACTTCATACGTTGTAACAGTTTATATGCTAATGTAGAGGAATATAATTCAAGCAATAATACCATTCTTCCAATGGTTGAATAAAAGAAAGTCTTGCAAGCTAATATCATGAATTGATTATGACTAAAAGTTTTAACGAATAAATACCGAAGGTTACCCGGATCCGAGGTATAGCTATATAGAATCAATTTTGATCCCAAAGTTTAAAGAAACCTTTCAAATAACTTAATAAATGAATTAGTAATGTCATGGGATCTGTCAGTAAATGTTTTTAAATGTTAAATAAAGAGAAGTCTTCTTGTTACACACATATGAGGAGTGCTTAAATCAATTGTATACCTTGCCATTGTTTCCTTACACAGTTAGTAAGTAATTTGTTATATTAATTATTTGTGATACATTCTGTTACAACGTAGGCAGCCCATCTAATTAACGGAGTTTAATTACGATGGGTTCCCTGGATTTGTAACGCGGAGAAAAGACGTTACAGCTTGTTTTATAAACACTAACTCAGTCTCAACATTCTGATTGCAACACTACTAACACATGTACTTCCTACAATTTTTTTTTTCTATAAATCTTTTAGTGCTAACATATTAATCACTATTTGTTACAATTCAAAGCAAAATTTAAATCAAAATTAATTTGACTTCATTAAAATTTACATTTTTAAATTAACTTCATTTTAACTCCAATCAGAACAGTTTAACTTTAATTACATTATTTAAAACACTTTTAATATAAACACACAATACAAAACAAAATTCCTTCGTACCTCCTGTTAATTATTTTATCAAAATAAAATATTATTATTATTGTAACATACTACAAACATTGTTACATAAACAATTGTATACATTCTATCAATATACCCTGACACAATACATCTAACACGAACACATTTATTTACAAATTTTCGTCATATCCAATTATTAGTTACCACACTTCATTACCGAAATCACCAAAGTAATTTTACCATTACTCACATAATTAAATGTTCATTCAGTATTGCTCAACCCCCTTCATCGAAAATTAATCGAATGCCCACATAACATTGTTCAATTTTATTGATACACAGCATATGGCTATCTTTTTTATAATAACCATAAAAATTTATTTTTTCCATTGTACCATAATAGTGCTTTTTAGGGTTTCCCCCCATTATTATTTCATCAAATCATGTCTACATTAGTATTTTTCATTCTGTCTTCCTTGGTTTTTATTGTTACAATTACATCATTACCACAATTGTCTGCTATTACCAGTACACTAACTCTCCCCACAGGTAAATATTTATCATCCATATACTCATTGTTTACTACTACATTAGGTAAGTTTACATTGTTCATAATATAATCATATCTCTCAATATTTATTTCCCCTACTAAAACTTTATAATCTCTACTTAGTCTGAATAACTCTATCACTCTATCTCACTCATAATCACTTTCAATACCACAACATTTCCCATTCTCACTCCACACAGAGGGCAACACCACTAAATTATTTAAACACCATCTGGCCCTACCAGATAAACACAAACAACGTTCTTGACATTTTGAAGACCTTTTGTCTTCTACAAAAACTATTGAGGAACTCTTGTCCTCCAACAACACTGGTGAAGCTTTTTCTTCACCTATACTACAAGAAAAATTTGGCCTCTGTTCATACTCTACAATTAAACTATCTCTCCATTCTTTCTCCAACTCATCAATACTTATTACTACTTCATTACTAACATCAACTGACTTTCTACTCTCAATATTACTACTATTATCTACTGTATCACTTTTTAACACATTATTATAATCATTGGTATTACTCACCTTGTTATTAATTTCTCTACTATCTGTTGTCATTTTACCACTGTTACTTACAAAGCTTTTTAAATTATCATTTACTGTAATTACTTGTTCAAGAATAACATTACATCGCTCATCTATATCATTTATATGTTTCTCGATATTAAAATTTTGTAGTTTAATCTTATTAATATCGCTCTTTATTTCATCAAATTTATGGTCATGTATATCAAAACGTTTATTTAATTTATCGAATTTTGTCTCAAACTTTTCCTCATTACTATCAAAACGTTGATTAATATCGTTAAGTTTTACATTCTGTTCCTCGAACCGATATTTAATGTCCCCCTTAATTTCGTTAAATTTAGCGTTCAAATTTTCATTTTGTATGTCACACTTACTATCTATCTTTAACAACAACTGCATCATACTCATCATCTCACCACTGTCAGATTGATTACTTTTGTTAATTGATTTCGGGGTTATTTGAATCCCCGAGTCATCAATGTCAGCTGACTTACTTAATTCTCTATTTTGAACTAAGATTGGAGTCGAATGGACCTCCAACCCACTCATGACCATTGATTTGGTCAAACTATTATTTTCCATTTTTGTTTTAAATTATTTTTTACATATACAAATATGCCTGGTTTTGCTTTACCCCTTTGTCATCACAGTCTACAATTTACAACCTCGCCCCCACTCCCAAATAACCCGTTCTGCAGCTTAATTAGGTCTGATCTGTGTGATTTAAAATAAATCACACAAATCGAGTCCCTGTTCGGGCGCCAGTGAAACTACTCAATTTATTTGAATTAATATTTATAATGTCTTATCTTACCTTCGGGTTCTCTTCCAAGGTCGTACAGACGAAAATCAGCTGCAGACAAGGTTATTTGGGTTGAAGTTTCAAAATAATTGCGCTAACAGCAATTTTTGTATTCTAAAACAACTAGCTTTCTTTAATACAATATTTGCTTTCACTTTATTTTTAAACTACACTTTTAATACAAAAAAAAAATGATAAGACATGAATACTTAATCAATTGATCTAAACTCCTATGAAAATGACTTAGCAATAACGCAATATAAAAATAACTTAACCAGCACTTTACAACGCTCTCTCACTCATACTCTTTACATTTCTTTTATTTTTTCTTTTAAAACCCCGTGATTAAAACTCTGTGTTTATATTTAATTTCGGTATTTATGGAATAGTTCTGATAGTGTTATGTAGAGTACTTTACAATCCCCGGCGTTAATAAGTTCCATCACCACCTCGTGTTGTTGGCTGTTTCTGGTCACAGATGTTATTTCCACAGTTCATGAACTTTTGCACTACCGCGACATACTCCGTCTTATTTAATTTACCATGGTTTATGATTTCTTTACACTTTTGCAAAAATTTTTTGTCGGTTTAAACAGTTGCTCGAGCTCTTACGTTTTTAATTATTTGACCGCGCGCCATAAGTTGCAGTGGAACACTTTTTACATTTTTATTAGATAGGCCCTTTTTGCTTTAGGCCTATCTACACACCCGAGGCCACTGTTTTTAAATAAAACTTGTCAAACTGCTCTTTTCTGTCTGATGCTAACACTCTGGTGACAAACTGCATTCTGTGATTCACAAAGACTGCTGCTGGCAAGGTATTGCGTAACACGTCTGAGCTGGGCTGTCTCCAGACATCAACAATTTATGATAACAGTGTATGTTGCTGGTTACACTGGGGCACCTCACAGGTGAATACTGACAATTAAAAAATGTACTGGATTGAAATTGAAACTATTGTAGCCCACAATTCTGTACCGTTACAATTGTCCCTTCTTCTACAATTCTTAACCATTTCCCATCTATTTCCAAAACAACTCAGAATCATTTAATACATTATAAAATATTATTATTAACAAATAAAAAAAATTCTATTTATCCGGTGCTATTAATAATAATCATACCCTTTTCTTCTCTACACACACTATCCCCCCCTGGACTGTTGCGTCCAGTTGCCTCTTACTGCTTTTACTGCAGAGGAGCGATGCCCAAGTCGTATTCTTCGTTAGTATCACTCTTGCACTCACTTTCTGAGTCACCGAGTCACCTGTTGCCAAGTTAATGATGAAGTGTTGAACACTAATGTCATCAAGACGCTCACTCCTCCAGTCATCATCAATCAGTTTTTTCACGTGCTTGACCTATTTACTCCACATATCGGCACTGAACGTGGCAATAACTTCCACGAACACATTTTCTATATCTTTCAGCTTACAAGTATCGTTTCTTTCCTTCACATATCTTTTGAGGTAAGCCCATACCATTTCTATCGGATTATACTGGCAGTGGTATGGTGGGAGGCAAGTCACTTTAAATCCAAGTTCTACTGATTTGGCATCAATTACATACGTTGGCTGCTGTGGTTTGTGGAGACGTATGAGCTCATAAAGCTCGGGCTTATGATAATCGTCAGGAAAGGGTATCTTTCGTGCTTGTAGTAGTTTTTCATATCAGGCTTAGTTGAAGACGATTTCAGTTCTTTGCCCTTTACTGTAGAGTGGTATGGGGCATTGTGCATAATAATCGTTGAGCCAGGTGGAATAGCTGGGAGCAGGGTGTCGAAGAACCATTTTTCAAAAACTTCCGCGTTTATATCTTTGTGGTAGTCTCCAGTCTTCTTTAATTGAAACACTAAAGGTGGTGCCTTTATCCATCCAAGCTGGCTTCCTGCGTGGCAAATTATTAGTCGTTTCCCCTTTCCTAATGGAGCTGCCAGAGTACCTTTAACTGAGTCGTCTGTCTGACTTTTGTCTTTCCTAATATTTTCATTTATCCATGTTTCATCTAAAAATACTGTCTTACTCATATCTATGTTTTGTATCTTCTGAAGGAATCGGCATCTTGACAGGGCAACAGATGGTTTCTCCATAAATACTTTTTTGTTGTTGAATTTTTTATATCGAAAGCCAATTTCCTTCAATACCTTCGCTAGCGACGGAAGTGAGCCAGTGAATAATCCTGCGTCCTGGAGAGAAGGTAACAGTTTTCCGAGAGTTGGGACTTCTTTTCTTCTGTACATTTCATGAATGTGGCGACGAATAAGAGATTGGTTAAAATCATCCAGTCCAGTTATATGACATTTCCTGTTTTTCCTGTTTTTTGGCGTATGAAGAACAACACTCTCTTCGTGAGTTTCTCTATCGTCTTGACTGGCGCTCTGTACTTTGGGCACTTCAGCATTTATTCTTTGAGCTGCCCTAAGTGAAATTCCACATGCATCGGCCACTCTTTGTAAGACTTTCTTTATGTCAATCAAAGGTCAATTGTTTTCTTTTTCTTTAGAAAAATATTCGATCACAGAAGCGACCATTGTTCTTGCTTGAGTATGTAACACTTGATGCTTCAAGGCTGAACTCATTGTAGTAAGCAATCCTGTACAACGACTAGAAAAGTAACACTATGGAACTGTACCTTTAACTTCATAAACTAAAATATAAACTAATTTACAGAGATAGCAATGACACGTACCTTTAACTTGATAAACTAAAATATAAACTAATTTACAGAGATAGCACCACGGCCACGAATGAAACAACTGCTCTTGACTCAGCTTTCACTTAGACTATTGAATATAGTGTAGCATTATATATCATCGCACTATTTGGTATGAATGAGTAATGCCCTTTCATTTCTGTTATTTGTTATAGAGGATATGGGTATGTGCACTCCATTTTGAACCATGGCTAATGTTACCTGTTTGTAAAAGACGACATGCGATTACAACAGTGATTCATAACAGGATTATGACCTCATTATGACTGTAAAGGAGAGTGACTGGTTGTTGATAGTTGTTGTTTGGTATCATTTTTCTTAGAAATGTGCGCACAATTCAAAAACAATAACGGTTTTACAATTTTTTAGCACAGTAAAAAATTGCTCTTGCGCTTAGAAATGTCCAGTATGTGAGTCACGGTGGCCACCAAAGGGCAGGTATAATCTGCTGCGTGTGTGTTAGTGAGGGTGAAAGTCCGTCTAGCCTGTCCCAACCGCCACCGCTCATTTTACAGACTGTAGATGCTGTAAAGTCGGGTGCAGAAGTGGAAAGACAACGACACGATGCTGCTACTTTGCGGTTGATGGTTATTAGCAATGGCAACGTCGAGTCCACGTGGTTTAGACACGATAACATGATTTTACTAACGGCACAATCTGATTTGTGGGCAGAAAAGTGACGGGACAGTGCCACAGTATTAACAACAGGCCGTTGCATCAAAGACTTCTGTCATCCTTTCGGCGCTGGTAGTTTGCCAAACTTCCAAAAGTAAACATACTAATTTGTCGACACACGGTACATATACAAGGTAGCTGACAAGAGAGCAGTAGGTGTACTGGTATTCTCTACCACTATGGCAAGAGAATCTCTACGGTATTCTGGATATTACATCAGCCTACTGATCAGGCAACACAAGCATTACAGTATGTTGTGTTAACACTGGATACATTTTATCACATGATACAAGCAACTGCAGAAGGAGTTGGAGAAAATAATAACTATCAGACCTATCCGTATCACTTGATAGATCTTGGCAGAAGATAGGGTATAGGCTACATTAAGTCACAAAATCGTTTCGTCAGTGTAACAAGTAAAGTTACATTGACACATGTAAAGTTCCAGATGTGCCCATTATTAGTAAATATTGTCAGTTTTCTAGTGCAGAAGGTCCGTCTCCACATGATAATACTTGCACTAGAAACTACGAAGGTACGAGGGGTGGCAAGGAAGCTGTGGGTACTGTCGAACTGTCAAATTTTTCCACCATTCAGTAGAAAGGAGTGCAAGATATTGTTACGTCGGTCTCCTTGATCGTCGTATAGTATAGTGGAAAACAAAATACGAGACACTAATAAAGTCACTAAAAACCAGCTTTAATTAGGCCTATTGCAATTAACACTTTGTAATCAACAAGTTATTCAACAAGGTTATTCTCGTACAATTCAAGTTAATCTGTCCACACAAATAATAATGTCAACTACTATAAGGGATCCAGCACTATAATCACTTTTTACTAATACTCCGGTTGTAACGCACTGTGTAAATTGCCCAACAATAACTCGAACCTCACTTGAATACATCAACACTTAAAATAAAACTGAGCGTCACTGAATACTTACATTTATACCCCGCTGAGATTCCAGAATAGTCAAAGAAAACACTAGAGCATAATTACTTGTGGCATTGAACGCAGTGCCCGGATCAGTGAAGTCTGGAAAATTCTCGGCTGCGGACGCGTGTCAAGTGTCCTGTAATTGTCTCAAAGTATCAGCAATATGTACGCACACACACATTACAGCCGGACTCCTCTGGGATAGCTGAGAAACACGTAGTGTTGTGTAATAGCGTAACAATAATTTCACTATCTAGGTGATGGGAACAGCAAAGGTTTCCAGAAGGTTATTGATACTAAACTCTGTAGAAAAGAAGTGGCCAGTGAAAAGTCGGAATGCGTAGAACACATTTAGAAAAGAATGGGCAGTCGGTTGGGACGTATCAAAGGCAGATATGAAAAGCAAGAAATTGGAAGATGGGAAATAATTTGTTGGCAGAAATCGTCCCACAGATGTTGAAACAGACAAACTATAATTATATTATAGCTTGGCTATAAGAGTGGTAACAAGAATTTAGGAGCCATGGAAAAAATATAAGGGCAACTTGTTTTCATAAGTTATTTAGTGTTGATTCACTCCTTAACACGGTTTATGTCCAAAGGGAGTGGCGTAAACATAATAAAGCAAAGGGGTTAGGTACTGAATTCAAGTATGAGCAATCTCTGCCAAAAAAAATAATAATGACTGTTATAAAATATATTTATCAGGACATTTTATTCTGGAACCAAGGAACAAAGCTAATCTTGAATTTTAATTAAGAAAGATGTGTTAGTGATTATAATCACAAACAGAATTAAAACTGTTGCACACCACTATAGAAAAATTTATTCCGATTAGCGCTTTCAAGCTTCACAGCTCATCGTCAGATCGGAAATAACAAGAATAGCTATTATAGTACTGTGCAGCAGTATTAGTTCTGTTTGTTAATCTTGAATTGTAAAAGAAATATTTGCACGGTTGCACAGAAAACGTTAATGACAGTTTTAGTCGTGTTGTGTGGAAAAATGTTCCATTAAGTATTGTGAAGAAGTGACGGAATAATTTGTTGATGTAGAATAAAATAAAATTGTTTGTCAACAAAAAGAATGAACTTGCCTACAATATATACAAGAATGTAGTAAAAAAATTAAATAGGTTTCTATGAAAACAGCCTTGTAAATTTGTAAAAATTTCAAAGCAGACAAAAAAGGTGTTATACAGTTAATAAAGTAAATAAAAGAAAACCAGAAACAAAAAAAAAAATAAAATAAAAACTACAGAAAAATAGAACATTAATATTGTTGAAGCAGTTTTGACAAAAAAAAAGTAAAATTTGTTTTAAAAAATGGATACACTACAATATTACATCCAATTTCAAAATCTTATTTGGCTATGGCTAGGCGTTTATTATACTTTGACCCCACAAACGTGGTTGCTGGGGGAGGCAGTTTCATTCCACAAAATCTACAAAATAATTAAACAAGAAAAATGGAAAAAACATATGAACAAAAATGACAGACAAAATTCAGGGAAGGTAGAACAAAATTCACATTTTCACAATGTAGTTATTTCACATTTTAGTTATTTCCATTACGCATCTGAGTAATTTCTAGTATTCTGTGTGCTGTATGTTTTAAATTTGGCTTGTTTGTAATTAAATGTTTATCAGTTTATTAGTACAATGAAAATAGCCTGCAGACGGCGCTCTATGAATTGCAGCAGATAATATGTATGGTCTAGAAATTTCTGTTATCAAGACCAAGTCCATGGCTTTTAAAGGTTGCTTTCCTGTAAGGTGTAAACTAGTACTGAATGATCAACTAACTGAGCAAATGCATTCATTCAGGTTCCTTGCATGTGACTTGTCTTAAGTTGGACAAAAAAATAGAGACGTTTAATCACATGTGTGGAACGATAAGAAGAACACTGAATAGAAAGGTCAGAAGAGATACTCTCTTGAAATTTTGTAAAGTCATGGCAGTGAGACTTGGACACTGAACGCAAAGACCCAAAGCTGGAAACAGGCTAGTAAAATAGATTTTTACGATCAGTACTAGGAGTATCACAGAGGGATCGGCTAAGAAATGATGACATAAGGAATATCCTTGGAATATGCAACCTAAACAAAAGGATAAAGTAATACAGACAGGATTGGACAGACTATGTTGAAAGGCTACATAAGAACAGGATTCCAAAACAAACAGGATTTTGGTTTATAATCCGATAAGACTGCGGGATATTAGAAGACCAAAGAAAAGATGGTCAGACCAAGGAGTTCGCAACAGATCGTAAGGTCCACAGCCTGAAGAAGAAGAAGAAATTGTAAGAAGATCAACATGTAGCAAATAAATGTGTAAAGTGCAATGATGAAGTAACGCATGTTCAGATTTAAACGTTTAGTAACTATACATAAAAACAGCTTTCACCACTCGATGAAAGAGACAGGTATCTATATGTCTATAATTAATAATAAACATAATTCCTTATGGAAGCTTAGTAATGGGGAGATATTGTGTATACAATACTCACACGTGGTCACTTAAGCGCGATTTTGTTTAACTGTAGTTGGGTTCATCAACTAAGTGGAAATAATGAATTTTCTCGACACAGAGTCTACAATTGCTATTATAAGACACTTTACAATTAGTTAATAATATAAAAAATGTACAGTTACCACTAAATGCAAAATTAGTTTCATTTGATGTTAAGAATTTATTTCTGTCTATACCTGTAGATGTTCTACTGTCTATCTGTTCCTCATGTATACAAAATACTTTAACCTTAAATAGTGATCAGAAAAAGGAATTATTCTCGCCCTTAGATATTTGCAGAGGACAAAATTATTTCCATTTTAATAATAAAATCTATAAACAATTAAATGGCTTACCTATGGGCTCTCCTTTATCACCTTTATTAAGTGAAATCTTTATGACATTTTTAGAAGAAAACATTTTTACATCCAATAACCCCAACATAAAATATGTTTTTCATTGGGCAAGATATGTTGATGATATATTTTGTATCTGGACGGGAACAGATAAGACAGCTCCATATGTTCTTAGATTATATTAATTTTCCTTTTATAGTACTGTGCAATTTACACTTGAAACAGAAAATATGAAAAGTTTAAATTTTTTGGATCTCACTATTACTAGGTCGCAAAATAATCTTAGTTTTCATATATATAGAAAACCTACCTTTACAGATACTGTTATACATAAACAATCACTAACGTCATGACACATAAAATTAAGCAGTTTTCATGCAATGGTTAATCGTCTTCTTATAGTTCCTTTATCCAAAGACAATTTCAATAAAGAAGTAGATATTATAAAAGTCATAGCAAAAAATAACTGTTATGATGAAAGAATAATAGACTCTTTAATTTCAAAAAAACAGAAGAAAATTATTTTAAAAGAATTTTATTCCATAGAGCCAGATCAGGGTAACAAAAAGTTTCAATTAACAAATTACATTCCGTTTATAACAGATAGGATTAATAATAGGTTAAAAAAGCATGGTCTTAACATGGTATCAGTAAACAAACGTAATCTTTTTTCATTACTAGTCAATAATAAAGACAAATCAAACACACTGGAGAAAAATGGAGTTTATAAAATACACTGTGCAGAATGCGATGCTATTTATATCGGACAATGTGGCCGTGCTCTGAAACATCACATTTCTGAACATAAGAAGGCAATTTTAACCAATACAGCCAACACAGGTTTTGCAGATCATTGCATACAACACAGTCACTTCATAAATACAAAAAACATAACACTACTCCACAACATACAAAAAGGTAAAAAAATGGATTTGTTAGAAATTCTAGAAATTAAAAAAGCAATAAAAATTACAAAAATTTAACAAATGAACAAACTGGATTCTGTGTATCCCCTTTATTAAAAGCTGTTATTTAGTTTAGTTAATTATATATTTTACATTCAGGTTATATTTAGTTTTTACAGACACTTGGGCCTTCTCCTGCTCCTGCAACCCCCTCCACATCTTCACCCCTCGCACATGTTCCCTAACACATGCCTTAACCAGATGTCCACCTTATATCCTGTATTTAGCCTTCAATCATCTCTTTGACAATGACTTAAGAGGTCAAAACAGCTGTCAGAGTAAATAAAATCTGTGAAACTTGCCAAATGTTTTTATATATTTTACAAAACCTTTGAATTGCTATTATATCTGTTAGAGGAGTTTCTTGGTTTACGAGTGTTCTCACCAGTTAAGTAGCAGTTTTATACAATGCTACTAGTATAATCTGTAATAATTAATATGTAACAGGCAATGATAGTGATAGTGAACATCATTTTGAAAGAACATGTGTAGGCTATCGTTACAGTAAGGTAAAGTGCCCAAATACCGTCCCCCTAAGCAAAATCTTCAATTCTAAAAACATGTTTAGAGTTAAAAATAATTAAAAAACTGATTTAAGCAACTCAACTCCATACCTACTAGTACTGCTAGTGTGATTCTACTAAATAAATCTTTCTTAACCAAAAAATAAATAAATAAATAATCAAAACGCAAATTTTGATTTTTCAAAAAGGTGTCCTAATTCCGTCCCCCCTTTCCAGTTAATATCTACTCATTTATTTTTATGGGAAATTTGATTAAAACAGTGTTAAGATCTCTTATAATAAATTTATTGAGATGAAAACATGTTTATACATTTTTATACATAAGTTACATCTATTTACCCATCCAGACAAAAATCGCAAACAAAGTTTTTGACTTTTGGTGAAGATGAACACATCTCGTGGCACCACTTGAAGCATTTCGAACACTTTACCCATTTCTCTCCTCCCTTGTCTTGGGAAAAACGCTTTCCACAAATAGGACATGACGCATCTTCATCGCTTGAACTATCCTCGTCATCGGTGGACACCAGTGGAACTTGTGTTTCATCCTCAGAGTCGCTTGAACTTGAGTCATATTTCTTTATTTCTTTTTGGGAGGTTTTGTCGATGATGTTCCAGACTGATCTTTATCTTCAATGATGAGACGTTTCCTGGCCTTTGATTGGGATTGTTTCTTCTGATGCTCTTCTGCCTTTTGTTTTTTTTCCATGGAGGCTTTTAGAGACGTCTTATGGGGAGTTCCTGTTACCAAGAATGAGGTCCCAGATCTAGAAGATGTGGAAGGCTGGATTACTGGAACTTCCCGGATGTCTCTTGGACTGACCACTTGAGGTGGAGCTGGAGCATTCTGGTTGTCAGGCATCATTCCCTCCGTTGTCAGGCACCTATGGCTCTTCAAGTTGTCTAGCTATGAAGTAATGCTCTTGAAAGACATCGGGATCAAACGGATGAATTCCCGTTTTCCTAAATCCATTGATGGCAGTTTCAAGAGTAGCATCACGAATTGTGATTAAACGTCTCTATTTTTTTGTCCAACTTAAGACAAGTCACATGCAAGGAACCTGAATGAATGCATTTGCTCAGTTAGTTGATCATTCAGTACTAGTTTACACCTTACAGGAAAGCAACCTTTAAAAGCCATGGACTTGGTCTTGATAACAGAAATTTCTAGACCATACATATTATCTGCTGCAATTCATAGAGCGCCGTCTGCAGGCTATTTTCATTGTACTAATAAACTGATAAACATTTAATTACAAACAAGCCAAATTTAAAACATACAGCACACAGAATACTAGAAATTACTCAGATGCGTAATGGAAATAACTAAAATGGGAATTATATGCCCATAATTTAATTTTTTTTTTTATTTTTACTCGTTTAATTCACATATGAATTCGGATATACTCGGATGTACGTATATGTGATAACCGTGAATACTCTTACATCACCGTTCGTTGAGCATCGTATGTACATTTGCGATATGAAGCGACATATGCATAATTACAGAAGTGCGTATAGATGACCGCATTTTGACTCTGTGGCTGAAGGGTCCACATTTTGACATTCAAAGCGGAAGATGGGGGACACGATTTTAATAGCAAAAAGTAAATTTGCTTTAAGGATTTTGAAGAGGTATTGATAGTTTACTGACATAATTACTGAAACATATTTCTGCTTTAACCAAATCAACACTTATTTTTTTGCAATCTGTTTACAAAATAAACATTTGGCAGAATTGGTGACAATATATATGACATGTAGAGGGTGGTCCATTGATCACTCCTCCTTAAATCAACACTAATACTGCTATACTACTTTATTTATAAGCTGAGTTTCTTACTGACGGGCCATTAACCATAGTCGCATCAGTGGCACCGATAGTTGATTATGTACAACCATATCATAGACGTACCTATGTATGTATATACACATCTGTGTTTGTGTGTGTGGATGCGTGTGTGTTTGCTTAGTTCTGTAGGACGTTTATGTCAGGATCGTAAAACAGAAGTGGAACAAAAGCAAACTGGTTTCGTAAGTCACACTGGCTATGAAGTACACTGTAAATGGATTTTAAAGGATTTATTAAAATAGAATTTTTAATACATAAATTTTTTCACAACAAAACATTTCACTAAATGGTTCTTCACATAATTGTTACTTTAATTTTTTTAATAGAATTGTTTAGATACAGTATATTCAAAATAAAATTTCGAGAACGCGTGCCGCAAATTTCCATATTTTTCTTGTATCACTTTGCACAGTGTCTTCTTTGTTCTGTTGACTTTCTTCGGGTGTCTGATTCATAGTTTTTTCTGTTCCCATCGCTTTAACTTTTCTTGTTTCTTCACTCTTATTTGGCCGACTTTCAAAATACTTGATAAATGTACCTTCACAATGTGAATTTTGTTCTACCTTCTCTGAATTTTGTCTGTCATTTTTGTTCATATGTTTTTTCCATTTTTCTTGTTTAATTATGTTGTAGATTTTGTGGAATGAAACTGCCTCCTCCTGCAACCACGTTTGCGGGGTCAAAGTATAATAAACACCTAGCCATAGCCAAATAAGATTTTGAAATTGGATGTAATATTGTAGTATATCCATTTTTTAAAACAAATTTTACTTTTTTTGTCAGAACTGCTTCAACAATATTAATGTTCTATTTTTCTGTAGTTTTTATTTTATTTTTTTTTTGTTTCTGGTTTTCTTTTATTTACTTTATTAACTGTATAACACCTTTTTTGTCTGCTTTAAAATTTTTACAAATTTACAAGGCTGTTTTCATAGAAACCTACTCAATTTTTTACTACATTCTTGTATACATTGTAGGTAAGTTCATTCTTTTTGTTGACAAACAATTTTATTTTATTCTACATCAACAAATTATTCCATCACTTCTTCACAATATTTAATGGAACATTTTTCCACACAACACGACTAAAACTGTCATTAACGTTTTCTGTGCAACCGTGCAAATATTTCTTTTACAATTCAAGATTAACAAACAGAACTAATACTGCTGCACAGTACTATAATAGCTATTCTTGTTATTTCCGATCTGACGATGAGCTGTGAAGCTTGAAAGCGCTAATCGGAATAAATTTTTCTATAGTGGTGTGCAACAGTTTTAATTCTGTTTGTGATTATAATCACTAACACATCTTTCTTAATTAAAATTCAAGATTTGCTTTGTTCCTTGGATTAAAATGTCCAATAAATATTAAGAATAAAATGTCCCGATAAATATATTTTATAACAGTCATTATTATTTTTTTTTGGCAGAGATTGCTCATACTTGAATTCAGTACCTAACCCCTTTGCTTTATTATGTTTACGCCACTCCCTTTGGGCATAAACCGTGTTAAGGGGTGAATCAACACTAAATAACTTATGAAAACAAGTTGCCCTTATATTTTTTCCATGGCTCCTAAATTCTTGTTACCACTCTTATAGCCAAGCTATAATATAATTATAGTTTGTCTGTTTCAACATCTGTGGGGTGATTTCTGCCAACAAATTATTTCCCATCTTCCAATTTTTTGCTTTTCATATCTTCCTTTGATACGTCCCAACTGACTGCCCATTCTTTTCTAAATGTGTTCTACGCATTCCGACTTTTCACTGGCCACTTCTTTTCTACAGAGTTTACTATCAATAACCTTCTGGAAACCTTTGCTGTTCCCATCACCTAGATAGTGAAATTATTGTTACGCCATTACACAACACTACGTGTTTCTCGGCTATCCCAGAGGAGTCCGGCTGTAATGTGTGTGTGCGTACATATTGCTGATACTTTGAGACAATTACAGGACACTTGACACGCGTCCGCAGCCGAGAATTTTCCAGACTTCACTGATCCGGGCACTGCGTTCAATGCCACAAGTAATTATGCTCTAGTGTTTTCTTTGACTATTCTGGAATCTCAGCGGGGTATAAATATAAGTATTCAGTGACGCTCAGTTTTATTTTAAGTGTTGATGTATTCAAGTGAGGTTCGAGTTATTGTCGGGCAATTTACACAGTGCGTTACAACCGGAGTATTAGTAAAAAGTGATTATAGTGCTGGATCCTTTATAGTAGTTGACATTATTATTTGTGTGGACAGATTAACTTGAATTGTACGAGAATAACCCTGTTGAATAACTTGTTGATTACAAAGTGTTAATTGTAATAGGCCTAATTAAAGCTGGTTTTTAGTGACTTTATTAGTGTCTCGTATTTTGTTTTCCACTATACTATACGACGATCAAGGAGACCGACGTAACAATATCTTGCACTCCTTTCTACTGAATGGTAGAAAAATTTGACAGTTCGACAGTACCCACAGCTTCCTTGCCGCCCCTCGTACCTTCGTAGTTTCTAGTGCAAATATTATCGTGTGGAGACGGACTGTAACGGGACAGAATTGGGTGATAGGTTTTAATTTAATTGTGAATACTACACAGCGTAGTTACCCACACAGGGCCTCAGTCTTTAACAATAGACATTCCTGTAGGGAACGCCCATCTGCATGTTGGTCCAGAAAATCTATCACATGCACCATTTTCTGATGCTCTGGAATGTGAGAGCGTGCGGACGTGCGTGTCCGTACAGGTGAATAAGCACGTACTTGGCTCGCTGGTCTCTTAGAGTGAATACATCGTAGTTAACTAATTACTATGTGACGTGGTGCCCGTTGGGCCAATGAGAGAGCAAGTTGGTGAGCATGAAGAAGGCTTGGCCATCTTGGACGCTGGCGTTGAGCGTCTGTCGATCTACAGCTGCGGCTTCGGCCGGTTCGGCACAAAGGCTCGCGAGCCGAAAACTTGTTAAAAATCTTCAAAATGTGTTAAAAAGTATAATTTAAAGTGATATAAATTGGAGAGAAACTTACAACACGAAAGTTAACCATTAAATTTGAGTAATTCGACTGTGTGACAAAAATGTGGTGAACAGTTTGAATGGACTAAAACATACGGAGTGCGACACGTGATTGGAGGAGATGCCGACGGCCAAGTAAGGATATCATAAACCAATAATTATAAAATGTTAAGAAAGCGCTTAAAATTAAAAAGGGGAATTTAAATACTGTATGAGTGTGTGGGTGAGTAAGATGCTGGGTTGCCTTCATATAATTTAATTAATTTTACGTTAAGGTTTGAAATTAGCTATTAGAATACTTGCCATGTAAAGTAGCCTAAATGTGTGTTTTTGTAAATTTTCGAAGAAAAGATAATTAACATGAACAGTAATAGTTTTGAGATAAAAATGAATACTAAGTAAATTTAAAAGAAAATTAAAACAAGTGTTGCAATCGATTAATAAACAGAGCTGATTAATATTGTAGCATGACATGTTATCCACTTAATAAAGAATGAAATATGATCATAAATAAATATCAATTAAAATAACTATCAAAGAAAAATCCAAATGAAAACAAATAAGTATCACAATAAAATACAATCATAGCTTGAAAAAGTAAAAATAAAGAAAAAGCAACTATGCAACAAATATGTGTAATGAAAACTAAATTAAAAAACTAAAATAAAATAAGGAAATACCCAGGTAGGATAGGAGTAAGTAAGGAAGATACCCAGAACAAACCAACGTACATAATAAATATATGGTAATGAAGAAACAAAGAATGAATAAGGAAAATACCCAGAACAAACCAAAATACCTAATAAACAGGAATGAGTTTGAAGATACAAGATAGTAGGAGGAGAAGACTACAACAAATACCCAAAAGAGACCCAGTAAGGAGAAAACCAAAACCCCAAAAGAAATTAAATGTCACAAATGAAAGTATAACACCCAAAAACAGAAATAATGTAAAATAAATGTAAACAAAAGTGTTTAGAGTTATAAGTGAAAGTGCACCCATAAAAGTTATTTTATAATGAATAAAAAACAAATCTTAACAGTCCTTCATAAATAAATTTCTTGATAATATAAAACTATAAAACTGATTATTGATAGTATCAACAATTAACAGGGGACAAGTGCAAGTTATTATATTATAGTAAATAAACTTCAATAAGGTGCATTGAATGCTTAAACTTAATAAAAGTGTACCTTTAAACAACTTTAAAGTTTTACTTTAACTTCATGAATACTATTTAATAGAATAGTATTATGAAAGGCAAAGACTAATGTTTCTAATAAAGTGCCACTCTTTATCTAATAACATGCACTGAAATGAGTAAGATAAATAGAGAGCAGGTAGTTAATAAGTAAAGTGACAAGGGATACATCCCTAAAATAAAATAAAAACAGATAAGACTGCACACAAGTAATTTTAAGAAAGGTTTAAAAATGAAGAAACAAATGTGTTATGTTTCTAGTTAAATCAATGAACTATATACATAAATGTTGAAATAGAGAGTAATGTTCTAATATTGTAAAATGTTTATTATGTTTAATAGTTTTAATCAAGAATGCAATGTCTGAGTGTGGATACCATTCTTTTATTATAAAATGTTTATTATGAGTTACTAGAAATAATCAAGACTAGAATGTCTGAGCTTAAATACCATGTTTTTCATGTTAAATAATTGTTATGTATAAATAGTTTAAATTCAATACTAAATGTTCTTGTAGTAAAGTAAGGAATTGTTAATTAACATTGCATTAGAATAGAAGGTCAGAAAGGGTATACACAAGCTGGATTATTAAAAAACTTTGTATGTAAAACCAGTAAAATCTAGGCCTAATGGTAAATCTAAACTAAATTGTAATTGATGAATCAAGTCCAGTAAACAAGTTAAACTGATGAAATTTATGTAAGGTAAATCAGTTACAGAGTAATATAATGTAAATTGTACTTTAAAAAGATATTGTAAAAAGATAGGAAGAATTATTAGAAAAATGCAAATGTAATAACTGAAAATTCAGAGTGGGGAGTCATAAATTATTGGATAATATTTAAAAGGATAATCAATTAATAAAATTACAAGAAATTAAGGGAAGATAAACATTTTATGTCAATCTGAGATTTAGTACGATCATAAATATAACATATAAAATGGCAAACATTTGGGGAAGAACAGGAAGTAAATTTTAAAGCCTACTTTTTAAAAATGAAAGAAATATAGCATTTTAGATAAAAAAACTTTGTAAAACTATCTTATTTGGTATCAAATCAAACAGAATGAACTAAAGAAAGAGATTATGTATTTAGTATTTCATAAAATTAAATAATAGCAAAAATATATTCAGTAATATAATGTAAAATTTCCGAATGTAGCGGAAGCCAAACGGATTTAAAACAATGTATTGCTAATATTAAATTGGCTAAGACTTTATTAGGAAACAAAGGAAATGAGAACAGTTAATTATTGGACCTTGTCGAGCACACTTGAACGAGATTTTTGCTAATATTAACCTATATAGCAGACAAATATGGCGATCGGTCTGTAAGCCTAGTCTACAGTGAAAAAATCGTAAAGTACTAAATTTTGAACTTAAACCTTAAACTCAGTGAGAACAATTAATATCATAATTAAAATAAAGTAATACGGAACAGTAAATGAGTGAAATAATAACTTAAACCTATACAATAAATAATTCTTAATAACGAGACGAGAAGTGCAAGTTTCGACATCATTGAACAAAATAAATTAAACATTATCACACATATTTAATCGAAGTGAATCACAAGACACTGAACCAGAACCATTCTACTAACACCGGAAGGAATAATCACAACTGCGGAGACGAGGAAACATTGAAAAGGCACCATTTATTGGAAGAAATTTTCATCGAGCTGACTACGGTTTAACATATGCAGTCCGGGAGCCGCCATCTTGACTCCCACAATTCAAAGCGAGCTTTACCAACATAATCATACAGACTTCACTGGTTTGAAATTTTATCTTTTATAAACATTATATATATTAACTTATAACTTGTAATTTTGAATTATTAAGCTTTTTACTTGTAAGTGTTATACTTTCCTGACCTTACCCTTCTCTGACTATATATAAAATAACCGTTCAAAGAACCTAATAATTAATAGAAAATACAGATGTATAAAATTAATCGACAGCCCTGAGAACTACTACTGTTAAATAATCGATTAACACTCGATACATTATATAATTGTTAATAAATCTGTAATTTCTGCAAATTGGTTTATATTTATTTATAAATTTAATAAATAGAAATAAAAATAAGATAAATTGAGATCACGGACTATCCGAAAGGCGGCCTTTACCAATCACAGAAGGAGAATACTCAATAAAGAAGAAGAACCGTCTATCAATTAGTGCTGGAGATAATCCAATTAACGCGGAAGTTAATTATAAAAACGCAAGGTGATACAATTAACAGATAAAGAAACAAAAGAGTTAAATTTTTACATGAATCAATTACAAAAATTAATTTACTAAATACAAACAACAAAAACCAATTAAACAGTAATTTCAAAAAAACAAAACCACCAAAAATTTTTTATTTTTGGCATACCCCAAAAATTTTATTTTGTAAACTTTGAAATTTTATAGATGGTTACAAAATAGTCAGAAAGCGTGTTTATTGTGTAATGAACCCAGTAACCTCTCTTGCAGACTGTGAGTTCGTGTAACAGAATCCTGGACCCAGAAAAGGTAAGAGTTATGAGAATTGAGAATTAATGTCAAAAATGCATTTATATGTCTTTTATTAATTGTGTACGTAATATGAAAGTTATCAGGACCTTCTGCACTAGAAAACTGACAATATTTACTAATAATGGCCACATCTGGAACTTTACATGTGTCAATGTAACTTTACTTGTTACACTGACGAAACGATTTTGTGAGTTAATGTAGCCTATACCCTATCTTCTGCCAAGATCTATCGAGTGATACGGATAGGTCTGATAGTTATTATTTTCTCCAACTCCTTCTGCAGTTGCTTGTATCATGTGATAAAATGTACACAGTGTTAACACAACATACTGTAACGCTTGTGTTGCCTGATCAGTAGGCTGATGTAATATCCAGAATTCCGTAGAGATTCTCTTGCCATAGTGGTAGAGAATACCAGTACACCTAATGCTCTCTTGTCAGCTACCTTGTATATGTTGTAGAAGGACGAGATCGTCGTCTCGTAGAGAATTTGTTATCAGTTTTATAATTATTATTAAGGTTTTGTTTTAGTGATTTATTCAATCCAATTCAATCTATTATTGAATCCAATATAAATAAATCTGTTCACTTACTCTTGAAGTTGTTTATTAAATATGTTTAGATTTTTTATAATTGTAGTTCAATGTCTAAGTTCGTATCTGAATAAGTAGCGTTGACTTTTCTGCCATTAGCTGCGGTGAGTCGATCGATACATTCCTGTATTGAAATTAACATATACACAACATTTATATGATACTTACTAGCAATTGTAGTATGCTAATGATATGAGATAACATTGCTGGTGAGAATCATTAGATTTGAATTCTCGCTCTGGCTCCTGGTACCAACCGTCTCTTGTTGCTCACCTAAGCTGTAATTCTATTCTTTTCAATAAATGTCAACACTTTAATTTGTTCGTGAAGCAATAGTTATTTATTTAACTCAAGTTGAAAGGTTGTCGTTACAATTTTATTATTTATTTTCCTTTTTTAAAAATAATTAAAGTTGAATATGGACACTTAAAATTATTAAACTCTCAGGGTGGTATGACTGCATTTTGCAAATTGATTATTTCTGTTTATAAATAATTTGGTTATTATGCTTTATAAAATTAGTAGGTTCTTTGAGTCTGCAAGATAGACTTCAGCAATAAAATGCACTACTGTGATAATGAGTAGGCGGAGAATAAAAATATTAATTGTTGCTTTAACATAACACAAAATATGAACGATTGTTCATTGTTTACAATTGAGGTTAATTACGGTTCATTGTAACCTTACTTACTTGACATTAATTAATGGATGCTTCTTTGAGGCATTACTTATTTTGTACATCATTATTATGTATTAAATTCAGTTTTGTTTTCCTGAATGGTCTCCAAAAATTGGATATAAACAAAACAGCTAATTCAAATTAATTCATACGACTTGGGTCCACTTATGTGTGACCTTGAGTTAATGTACTACAATTAAATACAATAATATCTTAAAATTATTAATTGTTAGGGTTCATTTTTCCCTCATTGATTATTCAACGTCTCTCCTTAAACTATTACAATTGATTTCAATCAAAGAAAGTTAAAATTGTCATTAGCAAAATCTTTCATTTGATTATTGTTTATGTTATTTTACAAAGTCCCCTTCCTTGTGGAAATAGGGTTATTTGTTATTTACTTTAAACAAATTAAATCTGCTATTAGCTGGATTAGCCGCATTATCCGCTATTATAATGATTTGTTATATAATATAATGATCATTTGCACTGATACTTGCGTATTCTGTAGATTCAAAGAATTAACACTTTTTAACTTTTAATAATTAATTAATATTTTAATTAATTTCATTAACTCACATCACACATTGCCTATATGCATGAACTCCGTTATAGAACACTTTGAAAATAGACTTCATTGTCCTTTCGGTCCGACCTAACCTCAACTCAAAGTTTCGAGGTTAGCTGTGCATTATCAGCTGTCAGCTGTCAATTCAATGTTGTGATGGCCGCTCCACTAACGTGGAGTATCTCTCGAATGCCGGTGATGAACTGAATATTGTTACCTGGTCGGGATTCGACACTTCGTATTTTTTAATGAGCTCTGATTGGCTAATTGTCTTTATGTCGTGTACTCTCGGTGATGTTCGTCAAAATAGAAGCTTAAACTAGTGTCAGTAGCTGGGTTCGAGACTATGATTTACTGGTCACCCAGCCAAGCGCAAGGGCTTGTCATTTACTAATTTTTTCTTATAAGTCAAATATCTTATCTATAATTACACTGACAATATTTTTATAACTCCCATCGTTTCTATTTTTTGATTACGAGTAATTTACATACCCTCATCATATGTTATGGGGTTGATAAAACCGCACTTGGTATAAATTAATAATACTTCTTAAATTACTTAATACAGTACCTTAAATACATTGTTTTTATCCCGTTTGTTCATGGTGAAACATATTATTACAGTATTATGCACTTTTCACTTCTAGTCATGTATTAATAATTATAAAATATCCATTTTCTAGGTTCAAATCCTAGGCTTATTGTCACATACATTGTTCATCAATAATATTACAATAATAGTTGTTGATTATGTAACTTGACATAAGATAGCACCAAAACTCATTACTAATTAATAGAAGAAGAGATGAAAATTGAAAGAAAAATAAATGTTTATAACCTGAAGATTGATAGCCCAACACTACTAACGAAAACAATTGACTAAGACACTGACAAAGACTAAACCCAATAGATTGGATAAGGTGAGAGAAAATAAAAAACCATTGATACAACCCAAAGTATAACTACAATCAAAACAGCCCAAAATTGTAACTAATATAATATGTGAAATAAATGTACAAAATCAGATAGGGCAATAGATAAATAAATAAATAATGTAAACTAGATGAACTGTAAAAAGTAAACAAGATGTAAATTGTTATTAAAAGAAAAGAAAAAGAAAAAATAAATGTAAAACCCCAGATAGGAAAATATGAATAAAAAAATACCCTGTTAAGTAATAAGTTAGCCACAAGTAAGTAAAATACAATCAAACTTAGCAACATTAATTATGAGTGCAGAGGTGAAAGGGTGATAGTAAAGAAACTATTAGTGATGGACATTATATAAATAAAATAATAAACCAATCGATAGTTATGTTAAATATAGAAACACTATTTTAAATAAATGTGAAGTGTAAGTGACTATCAGAATGATCAATATTGCACACCACTATATAAAAATTATTCCGATTAGCGCTTTCAAGCTTCACAGCTCATCGTCAGATCAGGAATAGACAGAAAATGTGTCATACCCAACCCTTCACCCCTCTCCCCCAC
Organism: Magicicada septendecula; assembly: GCA_034769895.1. NCBI lineage: Eukaryota > Metazoa > Arthropoda > Insecta > Hemiptera > Cicadidae > Magicicada > Magicicada septendecula. The sequence continues at coordinate 427,946,393 of CM068370.1, read as the reverse complement.
CCTGCTCACCCACAACAAACTAAAAATTAATGACCCTTCCCCACCCCCTAAACTCTGTCTCACCATCTGTACAGTTACATATTTTTCTAGTAAATTCTTTGTGTGTGTGTGTGTGTGTGTGTGTGTGTGTGTGTGTGTGTGCATCCTTTTAAACTACCCTCTTCCTCTCCACACACGTGGGTCAGTCACACAACCTTATTTTAAAACAACCAATTAGTACTATGAAATATAATTCTTAACCTTATCTATCTGCCCTCTCTCATTTACTTCTTAATCATGTTATAAAATATTTCTTCATTATCAAATTTAATTTTAATATTAATTAAATTGTCTAACCCTTTTTCTCTTTCTTTCAATATTTCTAACTCCTCTCTAAGCTTCCTTTCAACTGTGTTATTTACTACTTTTACAATTTCGTATTCTTCCAAAGGATTAACACACACACACACACACACACACACACACACTGAAACACAAAGAATTTACTAGAAAAATATGTAACTGTACAGATGGTGAGACAGAGTTTAGGGGGTGGGGAAGGGTCATTAATTTTTAGTTTGTTGTGGGTGAGCAGGGTGGGGGAGAGGGGTGAAGGGTTGGGTATGACACATTTTCTGTCTATTCCTGATCTGACGATGAGCTGTGAAGCTTGAAAGCGCTAATCGGAATAATTTTTATATAGTGGTGTGCAATATTGATCATTCTGATTGTGATTTCAACCACTAACACAAATTTCTTCATTAAACATCTGTAAGTGACTGTCAAGTGAAATACTATTTACATAAGACTATATAAAATATATAGCAAACCATGTTAGAGTAGTAGTTTACCCAGTAAGATTTATTGTGTTATTAAAATAAGGAACAATAACAAAATATATAAACAATAAACATTTTGAAAAATGAGAGGAAAGTGATATATTAGAGTGGAAACAGGGAGAATTAGACACTATATTTTATTTAGGGAGTTCATATATGTTGATAATAATAATTAGTAATGTTCAAAGATTGTTATAAGAGTTTTTGTTAGTAAATGAACAAAATAATGTTAGTAAGATTAAATGACTAGTTATGTTAAAGTCAAAAAACCATTAAGAGTTAAAAGGCTTAGTTACAGGCATGAACCTGTAAAGAAGAATTAATGAATTATATAATAGGTATGATGATCAAAAGCATCAAATATTTTTTTGTTAGTTTGTGTCTTTAATAATGTTTAATAACCAAATAAATAAAATTAATAGATATAAAATATTGTAAAGAGGATAAGATAGAAGTATTATGAAATCTAGGCATTAGGCCTAGCATTGATGAACAGAATTTTGTAAGTTTTAAGATAAAACAATAGCAAAAAATCAACTAAAGTGTATAATATGTTTAGGTGTTCAAATAAAAATATAAGGTACAAAACTGGCAACATAATGTTTAGTTTAAAGGTAATTAAATAAAGAAATATCAAATAGAAAAAAATAAGAAATCTGTTATGAAGTGACCAAATGTAAACATGATTGGTACCAAAATAATTTGTAAGAAAAAATCAAGGCCATGGTGTTATTGGATTTAATATTACCGATAGCATAAGAAAGTTATAATAATTTCTAAGATTGTAATGAATTTTGAACAAAAAAACGTTAGTTAATATAACAATGTTATAAGTTATTAGCCAACGGGAATTAGAGTATCTTAGAGAGTTGCTATGACAACAAAAGCTTGTTACATGTTTAACCATTGAAAATTTATTATTCCATTATTGACTGTCATAGAGGGTGGATGTATGAAGCCCATGAAGATAAATAAGTAAAGAAATCTATAAATTTTATCAAACAGTGATTAAGAAGACAAAATTAATAACCATAATACCACTAATGATGAGAAGTTAATTAATTCAACAAAAGAATTAACAAATATTATACAAAAAGTTTGATGAAGAGAACATAATTCGGAAGTAACCACCTACAGAAGGAAGAATAGAAGAGAAACATAACTAAACCTGGGAATCTACATTAACCAGCAATACTGATGGAATTCGGACACCAGAATTGGATCGTTTGAACCTGGATCTCACTAAACCATACAAGAAGGGACCAGCAGAAGTGTTCCAGAAGAAGAGGATCGCCCAAGACAAGAAGAAATAAAGGAGTGCTGAGTATATTTTCAATGTTTTAACCGAAAACAAAACTATAAATAATCCACATTAGCTGAACAAATTTATTTCACTTCACCAACCACTCAAATAACTTTTTAGAACTGATTTCTATTTTATAACTAGCTGTATCCGGCCACGCGTTGCTGTGGCTCAGTCTGGTTAAATGGAAAAGAAAGAAAAGAGAAAGCACACCTTTCTAATATGTTTAATTTCACAATGCTTGTGGGTATACAATATTTTTTGTTGTTCCATTGTCTGTGCAGATATAGAGATTGTCTGGTTTGCCGACTCTAGAACACGCAACATATAATTGTCCATGTGAGAAGCAATCCGTGTCTAGATCTAAACCGCACAATTCTAAAGATTGGCCCTGAGCTTTGTTTATCGTGATTGCAAATGCCAATCGAATTGAGAATTGCAATCTCTTAAATTGAAATGGCATATCCGTTGGAATCATAGGAATGAGGACATCTTCACCTTTGAAAGGTCCTGTCAAGATTGTTGCTTCTACGACGTTGCTCATTAATTTTTTTACTCCAAGCCGCGTGCCGTTGCAAAGCTTTGGCTGGTTGATATTTCGCAACATGATAATTGGCACGCCGATTTTCAATTTCAGTACGTGCGGTGGCATCCCTGGCAGATCGAGTGAATTCAAAAATTCTGTTGGATAATTAACCGCTTCATCTGCTTCCACAACAGTGTCGACGGACTTGTATGTGACTGCATCGCTTTGAATGTTAGACTGAATAATATTGTTAAGTTCGTAGACGTCTTTGTTCTTGGCGGCAAGAATAGCTCGTTCATTCAGCCAATCGTGATTCTTATAATTGGTTTGAATATTGGGAAATACTTTTTCAACCAATTCTTCTTTTGACGTCACTAAATTGCAGAAGTTATGAGGCAATGAAATTCGTCCTGAGGTCAGATCAACCGGCACCTTTCCGTTCCCAATTTCAAGCAATTGATGTGAGAATATCTCAGCTGATCGATCGTTTTGCAGCTGGACACGCATATTTGTAGTTAATTTCAACGTCTTTACGTGTCGCCACAAAGTAGAGTATTTCAGGCAAGCGTTTATTTCGTCCGCTGGTGTCGATCGAGGAATTACAGGTAATGTTTGCCTGAAATCTCCTGCAACCAATATTAATGCGTTCCCAAATGGTCTGATGTTTCCACGCAAATCTTGCAATGATCGATCAAGAGCCTGGAGCGATTTTTTGTGTGCCATTGTGCATTCATCCCAAACAATAAGTTTGCATTTCTGCAATACTTTTCCCATGCCGGATGCTTTGGAAATGTTGCACGTGGGAGTTTCAATGAATTGCATGTTCATTGGCAATTTCAAAGCGGAATGAGCAGTTCTTCCACCTGGTAGCAATGTCGCAGCTATTCCATTCCGGACGACGCAAGAGCTAAGGCTATGTCATTTTGGGATCGAATTGCTGCCACAATCAATCTAATTAGGAACATTTTACCAGTTCCTCCTGGCGCATCCAAGAAGAAGATTTCTCCAACCCCGTTATTGACAGTTTGCATTATTTGATCGTAAATGCCTTTTTGCTCAACCGTTAGCTTAGGAATATTTAATTGCACATACGACAAAAGATCACCCGTGTTGTAATTTTGTTCACGACGCAATTCTACATCGAACGAAGCAGCAGCAGATCGATTCGGTGATGGCATTCCCAATTGATTGAGAACTTTGTTCGCGATTTCTAAGCACAAATCTTCAATCATTATCAACGCTCCGTTGTTGATTTCTGCTGTGAAATCCATGTTCATATTTGAATTTTCCTCGCGTATTCGACGGAAAATATCTTCAGCCATGTGCGATTTATATTTCTCCCATAACTCTGTTGGAGATGAAGGAGAGCAGGCGGTCAATATGATTGCAAACAATGCACGAATTTGATTTGGATGTGACGTGTTGCACGCGTCATTAATGCATACATCCCAGTGTCGGTCGTTCTCCAATAAATTCAGAGCTTGACATGCACTGCGGAAAGTGGCATGTGTAACGCCGTTGACAATTCTCAATTGCTGGAAAGACGTTGGACCGAGCACATTTACCAACAGCATGCGAAGAAAGAAGCATTCATCTTGATTGGGATGCACGGTGTACAGTCTGCCTATCGTAGTTTATTTGAATATGCCAGCTTGTCCGTCGATTCGCTCGCCTCGTTTGCGTCGTTCAAATGATTTTCTACTCGCATTCCATGTGTAATACGTAGGCACTTCCGAATACAGCAGTGTTTTCGCAAACGCGTCATTTTGACATAACGTGAAGAAAGCAGTTAACGTTGTAGCCGGTGGATTCAGGGCTATTTGTTGCACATTTGCAGCTGTGAAATAAACGCGTTGTCCATATTCTAGATGTACTGCTAAGTGAACAACAGCTGGACTTCGTTCATGTATGGGAAATGAAAGAATTCGCCATACAGCTTCATTGCTGCTTATGTATCTTCCAGCCTGATACTGTGCGATTTCATCGATATGTTTGACCGCATTCCTATCACTTCTTTCTGGTTGCACGCCAAAAACTGCCATGTCGCTGCCTTTATTCACGTACTTACAAATGTATTTGACCGATTTAACGGAGTTACAGTATTCCACGTTTATGTGCGCTTTGTATGTTTTTGATAGCAAAGGCGAATATGGAACAACCCACCAGTTGTCTACTTCGATGTCACCGTTTCGCATTTGTATGGTTGCTAATTTACCGCCATCTTCTGCTGATCTTCTTCTGTATAAAGGATATCCATCGTTTCCTGTAACTGTGTTGGATACTAATGCTCGAGGATATCGCTTAGAGCATTTTCCGTTTATCATGCATGGTGAATTTGGATTCAGTGTACCGCAAGGTCCATGTATCATATTTTTCGTCACAACTTCATGCAAATCCTTATCGACGTCGGCATCGGGTATTTCAGCGCATATTACATCGTCGATTTGGTTTGAAGTAATTTTGTTATAGAGCCAGATTAGTATATGTGCGCGTGGCAATCCTCTCTTTTGCCATTCCACTGACTACATCCAGCAGCGCACAGACCCAAACACTCCATGTTTTACCATGAAATCCATCAACGATTTCAGCTTCTGTCTGAAAACACGTGCTGTGATGTCATGCCTATCCACCGGCGATTGCCCAGGAAGTAAGAGCTGTTGTATATCGTCCCAAGCTGGATTGCATGTGAATGTAATGAATAGGTCTGGACGCCCGTAGTGACGAACATACGCAATTGCATCTTGAGCGTACTCATGCATATGACGTGGACTGCCTGTATATGAAGATGGCAAAATCGTTAATCTTCCAACGTTAGTTGTATTACCGTCATTTACAACTGCATCTCGCAAATGAACGTATTCTTCAGAGCGAAGGTTGGTCTGATTCAAACGGATGAATATCAAACGTTCTGTTTCGATTTTTGCATACATATATACGATGTATTGGTGAAACAATTGACGGCATTTCAAAATGTGATTGTCTTCATCCTCTCGAATCATTAATCGGTATGAATAACGTTCATTGCGCTGCATTTCTTATTTGTTTCTTCGCCACTGACTGGATTTATCATCTTAACGTTGAAATGATATCCATCGGCACCATCCAAAAAAATTATTGGATATTGCAGGGCATCGTAGCATCGATGAGTTTCTGCAACTTTTGCCAATTGATTGTTTCTCCGATGAAGAACAATATCTCTAGGTTGGAATTGATCTCCGACTATAACAATTGCCACTTCGTCTATAGTTGGAGCATTGAATCTTCGCACATGTTCTCCAGAAGGCGTTTTGTCAGCATGAATCTTGTGTGTATCAGATGGCATCATGTCAATTGCTGTTTTGAACAAACGCACTAAATTGTTTTTTTCGTGAAGAAGCTCTTGCAGTTGGGAAACGATAAACCTTTTTATGCCTATAGAAATTCCGTAGCGTGCATTCAATTCGTCATTGCCATCACCGATGAAATACATTTGTAGGAATTTATATTGACCATCTGGGAACGGAAGCAGGGAGCCGGCTTTATGATAAATTTGTCCTTTCACTTTGAAAGTTGGCATGAATCGAGCTGTTACGATTTCTGCGCCGAACGACGTCATTTGGAAGCACGAGTTGTATTTCCTGATGTTAGATAGGAAATGCTTTGATTCGGCGGTATATCCGGCAAGCAAAGTTTTTAATGGCTCTGGCGGTTCTCCAAGTTGAGGCATTATAATTTTTCCGGTGGCGCAACACATTCCTTTCGTTTCTCCATTAAATTTCAGAACCTTGCAATGAGGACACACTTCAGTCATAGAGCATGGAGTCGTGTTTGACGCTCATCTGCTGTTTCTCGTTGACGTCTTTCAGCCACTCTCAGCCTGTCGCGTTCATTCTGTTGAGAACGAAGCAGATCTGAAGCTGGAGAACACGATCGCCATGCTCGAAACCGTGCATCCTCACGTCTGGCTGCACGTCGCTCTGCTGCTTCCTCGGCACGTATTTGAGCCATTCTTTCTCTGTTTCGCTCGTCCGCTGATGCCCGTTCTTCCTCAGTTTGATTTGCAATTACTCGTCGCACTGCTTCCGCTCCGTGAGTACGACGACCTAAGTTTGATCTTCTGCGAGGCATTATTTTTATGAACTAAAGCAGATTGATTGCACTGAAAAAGAAGAAAGAAAGTTATAACAAAAACATATAAAATTGCAAAACATTAAAAAAGAAAAAAAACACGAATAAAAAACAAAGAAAAACAAAAAAAATAAAAAATACGAAATATTTCAATTCAAACGCAGATCAATCGGCACAGCTCAATTCCAACGCAATGAGAAACGAAATATTTCAATCCGCTCGAACAAATCACTCCGAAGAGGTCAATTTCACGATATAATTTGAATTCAAATGAAAATCAATCGACACAGCTCAAGTCCACCGCCAATTGCACTGAAAAATAAGAAAAACAGTTAAAAAAACAATGAAAAAATTAAAAAATAAACTATACTCACGAAATGAACGCTATGGTAAACGACACAGCTCAATTCCAACGCAATGTCACACGAAATAATTAAACGTGCTGTCAAGAAGCACGCTGTCCGGCATGAGCAATGTTTAGTATTGCGTGTGTTGCTGTTACGTCCAACAGATGGTGCTGTTTTTCAAAAAAAGCATGAGTATTGCGTGTGTTGCTGTTACGTCCAACAGATGGCGCTCATTTTCAAAAAAAGCATGTTTTTACCTGTCACAGGTGTGACATCTATATAATAGGTATATAAAAACACGCGCGTATTCGAATGCAACGTTGTGTCAAAATTTCAAAGCAATCGGTGAAGAACTTTCGGAGATTTAAGATTTTGAACAAACGAACGTTTACATTTTTATTTATATAGATCACCTCTGATAGAACAAATATATCACTGAAGTTTGAATTTAAATTAATTTGTTTTAAAAAACGCGATCTTGCTAAGTAAGAAATTAACCTATTGAGCACTATTTCCCATAGCGGTAACTTACTTTCTATACTTAAAAATATCACTTGTTATGAACTAGTTATAAGGTATTTTGTAAGATTATGTGCATTTATTAGTCTGTAAACCAATATTTCTGTAGTCCAAACAACTTTTCCCTGAGATTGTAAAATAAACAAACGAAGAACCATACGCCATTGTAGCGTCTACACACGGACTGGGCGATAGCAAAGCAGAGAGCCAACTACGAAAAAGTAAACATGCCGGCGCATGATAAATGTTATGTTTGTTTCAGAAATTGTAATTGACCAATATATTTGAACCTGTTAATAAATCATCGTAACTATCCTCAACTGTGTGTTTGATTTATTCAAAGATTAATATAAAAGTTTGGGGTAAACAAAAAATTAAAAATACATTAGTTAACGAAGTCGATTTCGCCAAGCAGTGTTGACCAATCAGACGGCGAGGCGGAGAATTCAATTTGAACGGCGGACTGAGTGAGCCGACAATCGACTTTCGTAATTATTTCAAATAAATGACTCGTTACAACTTAACGACCAACGAAGTAAGTACTGATAAATTAAACCATACAAAGGGTTCGTTTACAAATTGGCGCACCCACTAGTAGGGCTAGAATTAATTAACAATTCTTGTAACTAAATTAAATAGATTCTAGCGCCGACTGCAGAAAACAGAAACAGAAAATGCACAACACAAGAGGCATGTCTAAACAACGCGAGAAGGAGGAGGAAAAGGAAGCAGAGAGGTTAGAAAAGGAGACCGAGAAAGAAGTCAGAATGGAAGAAAGGGAAGTAACATCGGTTGAAGATGTGGAAGAAATATTAACCCCGACAGAACCAACTAGGACTACGGAAGAAACGAAATTGGATAGGATCATGGAAATGTTCCTACAAATGGAAGAACGAAGAAAAGAGGATATGGGAAAAATAGGAAAGGATAATGAGAAAACTAATGAAACATTGAAACAAATGGAAGAGAATAGTAAGAAAATCAGAAAGGAAGACAAGGAAGAATTAGATAAGAAATTTGAGTCAATAAATGACAAATTTAAGAAACAGGATGAAAAATTGGACAAAAATAGTGAGGAGTTGAAGAAACAAATGAAGGAGGAGAATAAGCTGATAAGTGAAAAAATAGATAAAAGTAATGAGAAAACCAACGAAACCTTGAACCAGGTGAAAGAAATATTGAAACATTGAACGATAAAATCGAATATAACCAAGAAACATTGCAACAACAATTAACAGAGTATCGGGAAGAAATAAAGCAGACCGTAATGGAGACCGAAGAGAAAATAGAAAGGACCCATGAAACAGTGATGCAAGTCTGGGAAGAAATATTAAACAAAATAAACGAAACTGAAGATGAAAGCAAAAGGAGGGTTGAAGTAATCCAACAAGAAACAACAGAAAGGTTAGAGCAGTTTAAACAAGAAGTGCATCAAGTTCAGCAGGAGACCAAGGAGGAGATAGAGCAGGTACAGACCAGAGTTGAGGAGAGATGCAACCAAATAGATGCATCTGTAAATGAAGTTAAGGGTACCACAACCGCCCATGAAGAAAAAATGGAAGAATTCTGAGTACGAGAGTTACGCCTACAGGAAGAAATCAACACATTGAAGGATAGACCATAGATGAGTTCACATATCCCATGCAGTGAAAACAGGGAAATAGTTAACTTCAAAAACTATAAACGTAACCCCATAGAATTCCTAGAGCATGTGGAAGAGAGTCTAGCCAGAACCCGGGAGACACGATGGACAGTTATTAAGGGCATGCTGGACGAGATGTTCAAGGAGGTCCACGACAATTGGTGGACGGCAGTACGGCCAGACATCCAAAACTTTGCTGAATTTAAAGATCTCTTCAAAAATAAATACTGGTCCGAGGCTACACAACACGTAGTACGCAATAACATTAGCAACGGCAGATTCGACCCGTACTTAGGACAATCTCCTACAGCATATTTTTTGGGTAAGGTTAGCATAGCGAGGAACCTGGAGCCAAACATCCCTGAAGAATGCCTGGTAATGCAGCTGGCCTACCATTACGACGGGGAGATCACGAAGAGTAGACTGAGTGGACGGATCAAGACCATCCAGGATATGGCAGCTCTATTGGGGGAATATTGTTACAACACAAATAAGCCACCCCAGTACCAGGGATAAAAAAGATAATTCTAAAAATAAATATACTTCATATAAAATAAAATGATTAAAAATAAATAAAATATAAAAACTATGACACGAAGAACGACGACATTACCCAACCCAAGTGATTGACCCAAAAACAGGAAACAAAAGAAGAAGGGAACCACGAAAAATACACAAAGCAAAAAAGTTGATTGACCAAACCAATAGGAACTAACAAAAGAAGGGAAGAAACCAGAACCAAAGAAGAATAAAGACAATTAAAGGAAGTGAATGAATTCCTACAACTGAATTAAATTAAACCAGACGAGAAGAGGAGAACCGAATTAAAATGAAGAAGAAGAAGAAGAAGAAGAAGAAGAAGAAGAAGAAGAAGAAGAAGAAGAAGAAGAAGAAGAAGAAGAAGAAGAAGAAGAAGAAGAAGAAGAAGAAGAAGAAGAAACGAAGTGAAACCAAGAAATAACAAGAGACACCACATATAAAAGGGAGAAATGGTATAGTCAAATATAGAATATTGTAAATAAACCCCAATAATTATCCACTAATGGAAATAAATATTGTAGTAAATGAGATAATTTATATACCTGTTTTAAACAAAAAACGTAAAAAATAACTTAGTAAAGAAAAGTACACTAACCCAAATATTAAAATTAGATGTAGTGAAAGATGTAACAAAATGTCATTAATAATAAGTATAACTCTATAATGAAAGAAATAGTGAGAAATAGAAAGAGAAAAAATTATAGGGATTACCCACTAAAGAACACTTAGTATAAACAGTGATACAGTGCAATAGTGTATGTGTAAAAACCCCAAATTGTAGTGATAAAGAAGGTACGCTAATTAAATTATAAGTAACTGTAAATAATTTTAAAGTGAAGGGGAGGTATAAATGGGAATAGTGTAAGATATAGAATATAAATATTATGAAAAATAGTGAATGATAAGGAAAATAAACACTTAATAAATCTTTAAAGAACACTAAAGATTTAACAGTGGAAAAGTAATAGTGAATAAGTATATTGTGAAAAATACTATTAAGTATGAACTATAAAGTAAGATGGATTGAACACTGGAAAGTGGTAATTACTATGGTAATTAAAACCAAAAATATTAGTAATAAGTTTAGAAATATGTAATCATATTTAAAGGGTAGAATCCCAGGAAAGAGTAAATTGAAAGGGTTAACATGGAGGGAATGTAAAGATTGTTTAATAGTTAAGGAGTTAGAGACAAATCTAAAACACCCATGTTATAAGGGATAGTTATAAATTTCATAAAAGTGATGTTGTTTATCACAATAAAAATAATATGTATTATAAACAAAAATTAGCAAATAATAAGTTCAAAGGAAGTGATGATGTTTCTCACTCAAAGTAATAGCAAAAGAATGAAATATATGTTAAACCAACAGTAACTAATAACTTATATAAAGAATTGTTCGTTTTAATGTTATGAATAGGATATGGCTGAAAGAAACTTGCAGTCCATAAGCATAATTGTTATGTTTTAAATATTAGGATAGAGAAAACTATATTGACTTGTAATCAGAACACAAACAGAATCAAAACGCAACACAAACAATTATAATAACAAAGTAAAGCCCATCAGGCTGAAAGGAAATGTAATTTAAATGAAATAAGTAAAATACCATAATGGCTACTTATGCCTATGAAAATGCATAGCTCTCAGACACACACAAATATCAATTGTAACAAATTCACAAGGAAATTTACAAATCTAAGGCAAGTAAATAGCCAGTAATTATGTGTAAATCATTTTAAAAGAGAAATGTTATTATAAAGGTTTAAATTAAAGGAGATATGTAAATTATCAAATGTCAAAATAATTAGACCAAAGTTAATATATAATGGAATATGACCTTATGAGGTATTGTTTTAATCTTTGAAAGGAAAGAAATACAATAGTGATCATATTTATTACCCAGAAGGGATGACAGAAGAATAAAATCATTCAGAAAATATATAATAAATTTGAATAAAAATTTCAAATATCTTAACAATGCTTTTGATCGAGGCCTTAACCAATCAAAGGATTTCAGTTATTGGATACTAATTTTCCATTAAATTTACTAGACTTGGAAAAATGATGTGTGGGTAAGCAGTACGCAAGATTGAGATGACCAAAATTTTACTTTAAAAAGTTCAAAAGACGTTCAGAAGTCGACAGTATGAACCATTGACGAGTAGATGAAGAGCTTCAAATAATAACTGATGTCCAGGAACCAAATAAACCAAATTAAATAGTAGAAATTCCCAAGACGAGATAGAAGAAGATGCCAGCAGCTTGAATCAGCCCAAAATTGACGAATTTCCAATATCCCTGAACGACAACACATCGTAACCTTCTGAACTGATAAGTATCAATTAAATAAAATAATCTCAAGAATAAAAACACATTAAATATTTCTCAAATCAATCAAAATTTCTCACTATTAAACCAAATTCATTTTCTTTCAAAGGTTGAATAAATATAAACTTACGTAGACAATTATTAACTTAAGGAATAACCTCGCATTAGAGTGCGAATTTTGTAACAACTAATACGACACTACTGAACAATTTGTAAAAACACTTTATACTATTTAAGTACGGATAAGGTACGGTAGTGTACTTTTTTAATGTAACCAGCTTTTATGTTTTATTTATAATCCAAAGAACCCCAGATTTTGAACAGATTAAAATATTGTGTGTAAACAGAAGCCATGTCGGCGTCAGTATAGTTCATTCAAAATCAATTTCGCCAACCTAGAGATATATAATGTTTCATGTTCTAAGCCGGAGCAATTTTATTAAAAAACAATTTATAATACCATTGTCATATTGATTAATGACCAAATTAGAATTAAATTTACAGTACAGAGTATTACCATTGTTTTATTTCGTAGGAAGTTGTATCATATAGGTGCGTGTTAGCAATTTTTACTAAGTAACCAACTAGCGCTCTTGCCGAGCGGGCAATAGAACAAGCAGTACAGCGGCGGGAATCATTTGAACGCTCCAGCCGTCAATGCTGACAACACCTATTTAACTTGTGAAATCACAAATTTAATTGTTTTAAAGAAACAATTTGGTGCCACCCAGGATTCGCAACCCCTATGAATAAACAGGTAGGTTGTACTGATAATTGAGACCAAGCTACAGACTTCAGGAGTGACAACCATTATTGTAACGACCGGTGTGAGGCGAACACACCACATTAACACTTACTACACATAAAAAACAAGTGTACACATTTTACAGATACGACCAAGAACGAGTAGTTACAGATTGGCGCCCAACGTGGGGCTAGAAAAGGACGACTAGTGGCGGTTATGAATAGACATAATAAGGTTACAATATAAAGACGAAAAAAGATGAAATGAAAAGGTAGGCTACAACAATAAACGAAAATGCCCAAACAACAGAAACAATGGAGGTATGCAGAGTGGATGACAAAGTTATTTAAAAAGTTCAGTAAGGAAATGGAGTACATCAAGAAGAATATCACGGATCATGAAAGAGCACAAATGAGTCGCGCAAATGCTGTGGGATCACCAAATGACAAGATGTCACTGAGAGACATTTATGATGAAATGTGGAAGCTGGACACCAAGTATAATGAAGAAGAGACTATCGGAACAGCCCACAAAAAACGTGATAACAATGTGAGAAGAATGACCGAAGAAGATTGGGATAGATTTAGTGACAATGAAAAACAAATGAAAAATGAAAGAACGGGAGTATAAGCACAGGTGACAGAGGAATTTACACAGGAGGAGTATGACCAATGGAGACAATCTGTAAGACAACCGGAACAACAAATACAAACAGAAAACGCAGAATTAAGAGAATGGATAAGGGTTATGTTCGAACTATCCAGAGAAGATATTTGTAATTGGAGGAAGGTACATAATCAAGTAGAAGAGTTCACGGAAATGCCAAAACCAAAAACTCAAATAAAAAAAGAAGTAGTCAAAGTGAAACAACAGAAGAAAATGCCAGGACAACCACAGAAAGTGACCCTGCAGGACGTAATGGATTTAATGGTTGAACTTAATAGAAAAATGGATGAAGATGTTAAGAAACAGAGGGAAGAAGATAATGAGTATTTTAGGAAACAAAGAGAAGAAAGGGAAGAGGAGTCCAGAGAGTTCAGGGAGAGCATACGTAGTATTTTCAAACCATTGCATGATACACTGGACCGCATTTTGGAAGATATCCAAGAAACGTGGAACAAGAACAGGGAACCGGTGAATGAGGAAATCGAAGAGAAGGAGGAGGAAATAGAGAACAAAGAAGAAATCAAACAGACGAAAATGGAGATGAACAAGAGATGGGAAGAAACAAGTTACCCAGTAGATCAACTTAAGGAAACATTAAATAGTGATTTCACACAATTGAATGAAACACTAGACACCACGTCTGAAGGTAGTAAGGAGATGGAAATTGTGGAAGAAGCAAGTGTATTGTTTTCTGAAATTAAAGATAACAATAACGTCAAGAAAGTTAAGCACATAAAAACCAACAGTAGAAGAGTGAAGAAGAATCGGATAATTAAGAAGATTAAGAAGACAGAGGAAATGGGAAAAGTATATAAAAAGAAACTAATCAAAACCAGAGAAGAAATAGAGATGATGAAGAACGGACTCATTGATGTGTTTAATTTGCCCCTTACCTACCAAAGCAAATTAATGAAGTATAAAGATTGTAGGAGGACTCGGAAGGAAATTATAAAAGGAATTCACAACCAACCAATGGAGGAAAAATTCAGCAAATCTATGATTAGATGGAAGCTGCCAGAAATAGAAAGGACTGACAACAAAACAGTGTATAACAAATTAAGGAGGTCCCTGAAACACTGGAGCACACCAGAAATGGAAATACAGAATAAAAGATCAATAACATTAATGAGAGAGGCACAATTAACTTCTCTGATTAATCAACAGAGTAATCAAATGATTGAGGTAGACATTAATACTACGGAACATATGGTATTAGAGGAATTATGGTACAAGATGGAAGATACCTATTTCACAAGAACGGAAATAGTTCTACGCACCGAGGTTATCCGAACGACAAGTGCAGAGGAACTGATGGACCATGGGTAAACTAAGCGAAGATACCATACACCAAGAAAAGGGACTGATCTTCGAATTACCGACCAAGCAAACCAACAGAAAGAAAAAAGTGTTAAAATTAGATGAAACCACGAAACAATCACCAAAACAAGAAGGCACAAGAAACGACTAAACGACCAAGACGAATTAAATGAGAAATGATAAACCACAATAAATAAATTTAAGAATTATCCAGAATAAATGTTCAACCATCTAACATTTGAAGGAGTAGAGGAGAAAGCCAACAAAGAGTGAAATATACAAAAGAAGGCAATAACAAGGAAAAAAAAGGAGAAGATCAACTTACAAAAAGTATAAATAACAAGGGCCGGTATATAGTATGAAATATACCATATATCATCACAAAAGATAATGGTAATAATACTTACCAAATAAGTAATATAAACACAAGAAAAATAAAAGGAGTTTACAACCAAGCTTCAATAAAAAAGTTTGATGAAGAAAAATAAATAACTAGAAATGAAATACACAAAGTTCAAAATTCAAAAAGTTTGTAAGAGCAACTTACTACCTTGTTTAGATGAGATATGCGGAATAGAAAAAATTAATATAAATGAATAAAAATGTAAAAAACAAAGGAATCAGTTACACAAATTCCTATCAAGTTAAATCAACTTAAAGTCTATTAAAAGGTTGATATATTAAGTATAAAATAAAAAAGTGAGATAATAAGGAATAAGTTGCACAAATTCCTATATAAAAAAGTAAGAATCACAAACTTACGATAATAATTAAACAAAAGGTAACTAAAAAGGAATAATAATATATATAATACTTTCACTTATGAACTTATTGTTTTCACTTCCCAAACGTTTCGAGATGTTGTTTCTCTTCTTCAGTGGGTTTAATACTAACTGTCGATTACAGAATAACCGTTACGGAATGGAGTGTGTGGTGGGGGTTGATGGTGGGAAGGGATTGGCGCTGAGGTTTGAATTATGTGTGTGGATCAGTGTGTCAAATAGTGTATGTGATTTGTAATGTATCTGTTCATTTAATATGTTGTTTGGTTGTAGTGTGTGATATCTGTATATTTCAAATTGTTCAGCTGTGTTTAGTTTTCTACTTTTAGGTAAGTAGTGTAATATTTCCATGTTGTGTTCTATGTTTGTGTAGCTGTGGTTTTCATTATGTAAATGTGTGGCAAATGTGGAATGTATTTAGTTTGTGGTGAGGGCTTTTAAATGTTCAGAAAACCTGGAAGAAAAAGATCTTCCCGTCTGGCCGATGTAGAATTGTTAATCCAGGTTTTCTGAACATTTAAAAGCCCTCACCACAAACTACATACATTCCACATTTGCCACACATTTACATAATGAAAACCACAGCTACACAAACATAGAACACAACATGGAAATATTACACTACTTACCTAAAAGTAGAAAACTAAACACAGCTGAACAATTTGAAATATACAGATATCACACACTACAACCAAACAACATATTAAATGAACAGATACATTACAAATCACATACACTATTTGACACACTGATCCACACACATAATTCGAACCTCAGCGCCAATCCCTTCCCACCATCAACCCCCACCACACACTCCATTCCGTAACGGTTATTCTGTAATCGACAGTTAGTATTAAACCCACTGAAGAAGAGAAACAACATCTCGAAACGTTTGGGAAGTGAAAACAGTAAGTTCATAAGTGAAAGTATTATATATATTATTAAATTAATAAAGTGAACGAAGAGGATGCAACAACAAGATAAAAAGGAATAAGCTACAAACATTCCTATGAAGTAAGAGAACTAACTTACAAAAAATTATCAAAAATGATATTTAATACAAAATAAAATAAACAAAAATAAAATCAAGCTTAAATTGCTGAGATAAATACCTGATGAATCAAATGTATTAAAAAAAAAAAATCTGAACTGGTACAAGGAAAAAGAGAAGTTATGTATAAAACAAATATACAAGATATGGCAAAAGCAGAATATTGCTAAATAACCAAAAAGATAATAAAGATGTCTAAAATAAATAAAAATGATCACAATACGAATAGAAAAGCAAACTTATGAAAAGATAGATATAATGAAATTAACATATGAATAAATAAGAAACAATCAACTGTATGAGTAGATGATAGTATATAGCAAAGGTACAGCGGAAGGAAGAATGAGTTAAAGGCCAAAGTGATCTAAAAACAAACCACAAGGTGGACAATCCCAAAATATATTATTATTATTATTAATTTAAGTCACAAGTTGACAAAAAAGGTATTTAAGATTGACTGTTGAAAAGTCCAGCAATCAAAATAAACTGAGCAGAGATGATGTTCCTCTGGTCTCAGAAAAAATGAGTAGTAATGGGAGAAACCAGCTACTAAAAAGTTAGGGAAAAATTGTGTATAAGGGAGAATGCACCAATGGAAATAAATAAAAACATATCCAAATAAAATGGAATGAATCGAGTAAGAAGAGAAATAAAGAATGGAGAAACAAGCAAGAGAGAAAGGGAAAAAGATTATATATAACTGATAATTTCATAAAAAACTATGTTAGTGTTTTATTAAAATGATCAATTTTGAAGGGAGGCATTATGTTACAACACAAATAAGCCACCCCAGTACCAGGGATAAAAAAGATAATTCTAAAAATAAATATACTTCATATAAAATAAAATGATTAAAAATAAATAAAATATAAAAACTATGACACGAAGAATGACGACATTACCCAACCCAAGTGATTGACCCAAAAACAGGAAACAAAAGAAGAAGGGAACCACGAAAAATACACAAAGCAAAAAAGTTGATTGACCAAACCAATAGGAACTAACAAAAGAAGGGAAGAAACCAGAACCAAAGAAGAATAAAGACAATTAAAGGAAGTGAATGAATTCCTACAACTGAATTAAATTAAACCAGACGAGAAGAGGAGAACCGAATTAAAATGAAGACAATTGAAAATGAAGAAGATGAAGGAGAAGAAGAAGAAGAAGAAGAAGAAGAAGAAGAAGAAGAAGAAGAAGAAGAAGAAGAAGAAGAAGAAGAAGAAGAAGGAGGAAGAGGAAACGAAGTGAAACCAAGAAATAACAAGAGACACCACATATAAAAGGGAGAAATGGTATAGTCAAATATAGAATATTGTAAATAAACCCCAATAATTATCCACTAATGGAAATAAATATTGTAGTAAATGAGATAATTTATATACCTGTTTTAAACAAAAAACGTAAAAAATAACTTAGTAAAGAAAAGTACACTAACCCAAATATTAAAATTAGATGTAGTGAAAGATGTAACAAAATGTCATTAATAATAAGTATAACTCTATAATGAAAGAAATAGTGAGAAATAGAAAGAGAAAAAATTATAGGGATTACCCACTAAAGAACACTTAGTATAAACAGTGATACAGTGCAATAGTGTATGTGTAAAAACCCCAAATTGTAGTGATAAAGAAGGTACGCTAATTAAATTATAAGTAACTGTAAATAATTTTAAAGTGAAGGGGAGGTATAAATGGGAATAGTGTAAGATATAGAATATAAATATTATGAAAAATAGTGAATGATAAGGAAAATAAACACTTAATAAATCTTTAAAGAACACTAAAGATTTAACAGTGGAAAAGTAATAGTGAATAAGTATATTGTGAAAAATACTATTAAGTATGAACTATAAAGTAAGATGGATTGAACACTGGAAAGTGGTAATTACTATGGTAATTAAAACCAAAAATATTAGTAATAAGTTTAGAAATATGTAATCATATTTAAAGGGTAGAATCCCAGGAAAGAGTAAATTGAAAGGGTTAACATGGAGGGAATGTAAAGATTGTTTAATAGTTAAGGAGTTAGAGACAAATCTAAAACACCCATGTTATAAGGGATAGTTATAAATTTCATAAAAGTGATGTTGTTTATCACAATAAAAATAATATGTATTATAAACAAAAATTAGCAAATAATAAGTTCAAAGGAAGTGATGATGTTTCTCACTCAAAGTAATAGCAAAAGAATGAAATATATGTTAAACCAACAGTAACTAATAACTTATATAAAGAATTGTTCGTTTTAATGTTATGAATAGGATATGGCTGAAAGAAACTTGCAGTCCATAAGCATAATTGTTATGTTTTAAATATTAGGATAGAGAAAACTATATTGACTTGTAATCAGAACACAAACAGAATCAAAACGCAACACAAACAATTATAATAACAAAGTAAAGCCCATCAGGCTGAAAGGAAATGTAATTTAAATGAAATAAGTAAAATACCATAATGGCTACTTATGCCTATGAAAATGCATAGCTCTCAGACACACACAAATATCAATTGTAACAAATTCACAAGGAAATTTACAAATCTAAGGCAAGTAAATAGCCAGTAATTATGTGTAAATCATTTTAAAAGAGAAATGTTATTATAAAGGTTTAAATTAAAGGAGATATGTAAATTATCAAATGTCAAAATAATTAGACTAAAGTTAATTTATAATGGAATATGACCTTATGAGGTATTGTTTTAATCTTTGAAAGGAAAGAAATACAATAGTGATCATATTTATTACCCAGAAGGGATGACAGAAGAATAAAATCATTCAGAAAATATATAATAAATTTGAATAAAAATTTCAAATATCTTAACAATGCTTTTGATCGAGGCCTTAACCAATCAAAGGATTTCAGTTATTGGATACTAATTTTCCATTAAATTTACTAGACTTGGAAAAATGATGTGTGGGTAAGCAGTACGCAAGAATGAGATGACCAAAATTTTACTTTAAAAAGTTCAAAAGACGTTCAGAAGTCGACAGTATGAACCATTGACGAGTAGATGAAGAGCTTCAAATAATAACTGATGTCCAGGAACCAAATAAACCAAATTAAATAGTAGAAATTCCCAAGACGAGATAGAAGAAGATGCCAGCAGCTTAAATCAGCCCAAAATTGACGAATTTCCAATATCCCTGAATGACAACACATCGTAACCTTCTGAACTGATAAGTATCAATTAAATAAAATAATCTCAAGAATAAAAACACATTAAATATTTCTCAAATCAATCAAAATTTCTCACTATTAAACCAAATTCATTTTCTTTCAAAGGTTGAATAAATATAAACTTACGTAGACAATTATTAACTTAAGGAATAACCTCGCATTAGAGTGCGAATTTTGTAACAACTAATACGACACTACTGAACAATTTGTAAAAACACTTTATACTATTTAAGTACGGATAAGGTACGGTAGTGTACTTTTTTAATGTAACCAGCTTTTATGTTTTATTTATAATCCAAAGAACCCCAGATTTTGAACAGATTAAAATATTGTGTGTAAACAGAAGCCATGTCGGCGTCAGTATAGTTCATTCAAAATCAATTTCGCCAACCTAGAGATATATAATGTTTCATGTTCTAAGCCGGAGCAATTTTATTAAAAAACAATTTATAATACCATTGTCATATTGATTAATGACCAAATTAGAATTAAATTTACAGTACAGAGTATTACCATTGTTTTATTTCGTAGGAAGTTGTATCATATAGGTGCGTGTTAGCAATTTTTACTAAGTAACCAACTAGCGCTCTTGCCGAGCGGGCAATATAACAAGCAGTACAGCGGCGGGAATCATTTGAACGCTCCAGCCGTCAATGCTGACAACACCTATTTAACTTGTAAAATCACAAATTTAATTGTTTTAAAGAAACAATTTGGCGCCACCCGGGATTCGCAACCCCTATGAATAAACAGGTAGGTTGTACTGATAATTGAGACCAAGCTACAGACTTCAGGAGTGACAACCATTATTGTAACGACTGGTGTGAGGCGAACACACCACATTAACACTTACTACACATAAAAAACAAGTATATAATTAGTAAAATAGTTTACCTTTTTCTTGTCCGTCTGGTGGCCTTTTCTCTATATTTAATTCAACGCGTTTCAGGACATATGCCCCATCATCAGGAATATCCCTTGTTGAAGTTCGTCGATAGTTAAAATATTAAAAACACTGTATATACAATTTTACACATAACAATAAATATAATATAAAAATCAAAAACACATAAAATACCCAAATTTGAGACACACGCGATATCGGTGGTGCGCACCACGACATGCTATAGTCGACTGCAGTGTTCATGTTGTTATATGTCGTGCACTATGGACCTTATTCTGTATTTTTATAGCTGTGTCGTATAATAGATTGGACTGGAAATTCAACTGATCGTTAAGGATGACTTCTTCTGTTTTTTTATTTTTGTAAGCCTTATATATTTTGTATTCTTCGATAGCATTCATATAATTTCCTTTTCTGCATATATGGAGGGGTTGAAAGTTCGTTGTGAAATCAGTATAACTATGGTTGTTGTCCATCAGATGGCGCGCGTAATTTGACACTGTTTTACTAAATTCTTTTTTAGGTAAATATTCTCTGAATTGTTTTTTAAAAGGTCTACCAGTTTGGCCAATGTAAAAGCTGTCACAGTCATTGCATATTATCCTATAAACGCCCGTCCTGTCTTCAGCCGATTTTGAATGTTTAGGTTAGAGTATCTTATTAAAGTTATTATTAGTTCGGTAAGCCATTTTTATATTTATCCCACTGAATACTTTGTTTAAAATTTTGTGTAGGGTGTTACCATATTCTGATGCTATATACCTAATTTTATTTCTATTATTTTCTTGTAATTCTATGTTGTTTTTCTTTTTTCTGTGTTTCTTGACTAAATTATCCACGATTGAGCTTTTATAACCATTGGCTTTAGCTTTGTATTTGATCGTGTTCAGTTCTTCATGAAAATCTTTGTCTTCTAATGGTATGGAAAGTAACCTATGTATTAAACTATGATAAGCTGCCATTTTCTGAGAAAAGGGATGATGTGATTCAGCATTTATCGTGAGATCCGTGGTTGTCTGTTTTCGGTATATTTGATATTGGAATTTTTCATCTAGTCTTGTAATTGTCAGGTCGAGAAAGTTAAGTTTATTATTTATCTCCGTCTCAAGTGTGAACTGTATGTTTTTATTGACACTATTCATGTATAATTTCATATTTTCTATTTGTCGTATTGTGCCATTAAAAATTATAAACGTATCATCAACATAACGTGTATATGATATTATTTTCTTGGAAAGTTTATTTACGTTATTGAGCATATTACATATTTACACTATGTATTCTCATAGTGGTTTAAGTATATGTCAGCCAATAAACCAGATAAAGGTGACCCCATGGCTAGCCCCTTTTTTTGGATGTAATAATTATTATTAAATGTAAAATAATTTTGGTCAAGTACAACTTCCAGTAAATTAACTAAATCATTGATTTCTTCAGAATTACATATTTTGACGTTAATAAGATTTTCTTTAAGGATAGTGAGAGTTTCTTGAACAGGGACATTCGTATACAAGTCAACAATATCAAAAGATGCTATTTTATAATTAGGTCGTAATTTAATGCTTTTCAATTTGTTAACAAGGTCAATGTTATTTCTTATACTATGGTTATTACTTATCTTTATACTGTTTTTTATTTTCACTGCAAGTTTTTTGCTGACATTGTAGCTCAGCGCAGTTGTGAAATTTATCAGTGGCCTAATCGGTATATTGGTCTTATGGATTTTTGGTAGGCCAACAAATTGTGGTGCTTCTGTGTTAATGGGTTTTAGTGCACGGCGTGTGGCGTTATCAAACAGCCGTGTACATAGGTTAATTTTATTATTCAAAACTTTGACGAACTCTGCAGTTGGGTCCGTTTGTATCATTACAATATTATTATTTGATATGAACTCATTAACCTTTGAAGTGTATTCGTCTCTGTCTATTACGACATGGCACAATACGACAAATAGAAAATATGAAATTATACATGAATAGTGTCAATAAAAACATACAGTTCACACTTGAGATGGAGATAAATAATAAACGTAACTTCCTCAACCTGACAATTACAAGACTAGATGAAAAATTCCAATATCAAATATACCGAAAACCGACAACCACGGATCTCACGGTAAATGCTGAATCACATCATCCCTTTTCTCAGAAAATGGCAGCTTATCATAGTTTAATACATAGGTTACTTTCCATACCATTAGAAGACAAAGATTTTCACAAAGGTTTATATTATATTTATTGTTATGTGTAAAATTGTATATACAGTGTTTTTAATATTTTAACGATCGACGAACTTCAACAAGGGATATTCCTGATTGTGCCGGTGTGCCGGCTATCGAAGATTTTAGTTAAAGTTTTTATTGTAATATAACGCGAACGTGAGTAGGCTAAGCCGACCCTTGTACTACAAGATAAAGGGATGGTTGCGTGCGCAGCTTATGGTTGGGGTCGTCTTGCCTTGTCGGGTACTGCGGCAGTCTACGCTTCGCCTGGCTCAGAGAATTAACTCTCTCTCTCTCTCTCTCTCTCTCTCTCTCTCTCTCTCTTCGTACATTTACGATGCAGTTTGTATCCGTCTTCATGACTGGCTAAAGCGTAAATCGACTCCCGGTAAGTATTCCATTATTTTGTCTTTATAAGTAATTATACATGTATGGATAATTAATAACAATATGCAACCGTATAAAATACGTAATTATGTGTGTGCGGCCCGACAAGTTTTATATTAAGAGAAACTCATTATTTACTGATTTACGTAACGCTCAGTATATAGCCCATGCTCTTTTTATTATTTTCTGTAATAGTGTGAGAAGTTTGCAAGATCACTGTAATGATAAAGGTGTACAACATTAAAATATTAAGGACTAAAACTTAGTGCATAGTCAGGGTATGAGCTGTCCGGGCATGCAATAGGCTGTCGGGAGCTTATTTAATTAACTGTACAGTAGAGAGTTTCTTTGTGTGAACTTCCTCAGATGAAATTTTATTAATGTTAAAACATCTTAATGCTGTGAGTGCCTTGCAGTTGAATTTTTTGGTCAAATAACGATTATCACTTACCACGTGGCACATAACCTGTTGAATTATGTCGAAGCAGGTAGATCTACTGCTGATCACTTTATATCAAGCCACATTAAATAAGGTCTGTTCATTATTCAAATTTATTTATTCCATGGCTGATTTCTCTGCTCTTTCAGCTGGTTGCAAAAACTTTATTAATAAATATTGTGCTTTTATTGAGAGTTAGTTGGCGGCCCATTTGGAGGTTAATTACCTTAACTCGGGTGTACATTTTTAGTGAACAGTTCTCTAATTTATTTTAATGAACAGGGTTCTTGAACTAAGCCGGATTCCTGGCTTGCTGATGGCCGTACACCTGCCTAAGCTGTGAACCATGAACAAGATCTTATACGAAGAGGGAGCTGGAGACTGATTCTCAATGTAATACTTGACAGCTGTGATAAGGTGATATGCAATCTATTATTTTCTTATCAAATATCATTGCATCCATGGGCCCACGTGTGCCGACACTCTGCTAGATTGGGGAACCGCTGTTCATGACTCAGAACTTTACTAGTTAAATTCAAGTACACTTTTTTTTTTTTTTATAATTGAATTACATAACGCTAAGTGCACTGCCTGTAAGTGGGTGATGCACTGCGGGAGCGTGCCAGAGATATTTTCACACTTGTACATTGTACAGTTTGCTCATCTTGTCATGTTAGTTTTACAAAATGTTTTGAACAGGTTAGTATCTCTGTTCCGGCGGGAACAGAGATGAATATAATTTAACTTCACTATGGGTTTTACATTTAAGGGCTGGGGGTTTTCCTGGGTTTTTTTTACGTTTTCTGGGGTTTAAAAAAAGGGGACTTAGTTTTTCTCTGACTCATGCTGGTGCAACCTCAGACAGGTTGGAGGCCTGTCAAATTTTGTCAACTGCATGCTGGCGCGCTGCCACAGATGCTAGAGCACCACCACCTTTTTGTATTTTTTGATTTTCATTATTTGTATATAGCCATTCGGGGTTAATAGAAATAATTTGCTATTTTTCTGGAAATATAGTAGTTGATTTTGCTCCTTGCACAAGGGCTATACTGATTGTTTTTCTTAACTGGCAAAACACATATTGATTGACTTTTACTGGTAGTATCTGCTGTTTAATTTTCTTTAACTATAAAACATGTACTCATTGTTTTGGGTAAAACATATATTGTCAAAATTTTCTGAAATCAGGTTGTTGATGGGCAAATATTTTATCACTGCTGGGTTATAATATTGTAGTCACACGGCCTGCCAGGCGGGTGCATTCCTGGGGTATTTGTGTTCGAATTGATGTAATTGTGAGTTTGTGTGCCTTATGTTCTGTATGTGTTATGTTTGTCTGTGTCTAGCTAGCCACAAGAAAAGGGGGGGAATTTTCTATATATATATCTGTTTACTGCATTTATACATACGGGTTATGATATTATATTTACATACATATGTTAACTGAATTTACACACTTTTGTTATGCTATACACCTGTTGTTTCTTTAATATTGTTGAAGCAGGGCTTAAATTATGCATGTATGAATTCTAGGAAAACAATAAATTTGTTATTGTTATCTTAGTGCGTAGGCTTTCACGGCCGGTGTCATTACGATTATTAACTAAAACTTCCGGGCTGAAAGGCCGTGGTCGATTGCTTAAGTTTCTGCTAAACGTTTCGGCCGCACCACCGGTGGCCATCTTCAGTAGCAAAAGAAAAGTGTTCGATAGATGATACGCCGAACACGTCTCCCAATGGACTGGGAACAAGCAACAGTGAGTACCTTGTAGCTTGTAGCTCTGTGGTAGCGGGGCGTCTTTGCACCCGGTGCATGACTGCAGCATCTGGGTCGAGCCCAATGGCTGCCTGTGGATATACTTAGTCCTGGTTCATTCGACTGGTGCCTAAAAATATAGGAATGGACAACCGCCAACCAGTTAACTGAGAAGGCGGGGGAGAAAGGTTTTCAATTTTTATTTATTTTTAAAAATTTCAGCAATCAGTGGGCACTGCCGCAAGGACGGGTTCAGGTGACAGATGTCGCCCTTTCCCAGTCCCGCGTGCAGACGCCGTGAGGCGTCGGTCGCTCCCCGCGAGGCAGAGAGCCTCCGTGCCAGTGATAGCGCGTAGCAGCAGCATTCAGCGCGGTCGGTATACTAGGAAGGGAGGAAGGAAACAGCTTTACAGGTAAATTCTGGGGCATGGGCAGATAGAGAATATACAAGTTAAGTGAGGTTTAAGTTTACTTAAACTTATGGCGGGTCATCGAGAATCGCCCGAGGGCGTTTGACCCGGACAGGGGGAGGTGGTTGCGTGGTGCTGATGGTTCTGAGGTAAGGGAAGGAAGAGGTCTCAGCTGCGGCAAAGAGAGTCGCAGCTAATGACCAGACAAAGGCTGAGAGAGCAGGAACTCGTAGACCTCCTCGAATTACACTGTTTCTAACAAACCAAGGAGATCCCGACAAGGAACGGAGGGTTCTGGATTGGAAACTTTCCAGCCTACGCCTGTTGGTGGCGGAGGCAAGTGACCACCATACAGGTGCCGCATAGGTCAATACAGACCGGAGAAACAACAGATAGAGGGTAACTTTCGTGCGCAGCGCCAGGGGGCTGCGGCACGCGAAGTATGGGTAAAGTTTGGCTCGGACGCCGCGAGCCTTGGCAAGGGTGTCCGTCACGTGGGCGTTGAAGCAAAGGCGACGATCTAGCCGAACGCCTAGATACTTCACCGACTCTTTGTAGGCGATAGGCCTCCCTTCAAGGGAGAGGGGCTGGCATCGGGAGATGGACTTACGAGTGAAACAGATCGCCTCGGATTTCTCCGTGTTGATCGTCACCCGCCATTTCCGTAGCCAGTCCGGAAGCTGGTCCAACTGACGCTGCAACTGTGTACTCGCAAAACGCGGGGACACAGAGCTGTAATGATACATTGCATCGTCAGCGAACAAAGACAACGTGACTCCGGGCAAAACAGGCAGGTCGTTCGTGTACACGAGGTACAGAACGGGGCCGAGGACAGATCCCTGGGGTACGCCAGCGGCGACAGGACGAACTGCAGAGCAGGTTCCGTCGACGCTCACCCTGAA
Organism: Magicicada septendecula; assembly: GCA_034769895.1. Taxonomy (NCBI): domain Eukaryota; kingdom Metazoa; phylum Arthropoda; class Insecta; order Hemiptera; family Cicadidae; genus Magicicada; species Magicicada septendecula. The sequence continues at coordinate 427,919,505 of CM068370.1, read as the reverse complement.
GGTTCGGTCGCTGAGATACGACCGGAGGAAAAACACTATGGACGATGGTAAGGGGGAGTTAGCGAGTTTGAAGAGAAGACCTTCGTGCCAGACTTTGTCGAAGGCCTTGCTCACGTCCAGCAGTGCGGCGGCCGTAGCCGCTCGCCTGTTGGTGGCGTCAGAGAGGTGCGTTACCACGCGGACTAGTTGAAGCGTGGTCGAGTGCTCTCTGCGAAACCCGAACTGTTCGTTGCGGATAAAATTATCCAACAACGGCGAGATGCGGGCCAGCAGGAGCCGCTCGAACACCTTCGAGATAACTGGCAAGAGAGATATTGGCCGATAGCTTTCAGGAAGCATGCGCGGCTTGCGGGGTTTAGGAACCATAACGATGTTGGCATTTTTCCACAGGCGGGGGAAGTACTGTAGCCGGAGACAAGAGTTGAACAGCTCGAGAACGAGGTCAACGCCTGAGGCCGGGAGATATTGTAATGCGGCGGCCCCGATCCGGTCAGGACCGGGGGCGCGACGGCGGTTTAGTCGACAGACAGACGAAACGAGTTCGTCTCTGTCGAACGGGAGGTCTGGGCCATCGGGAGGGCGAGAAAAATAACCAGATAGGAAGTCCCGAATGCCAAACGAGATCTCTCCTGGGGAGTCAGTCCTTCTAGAATCGCTTGTATCACTTCTGTCTCGGGCAACCCCAATATTAACACCCGGGAAGCTTTCCGTATATCGCGCACGAAGTCTCCTAACGCCTCTCCGTAGGCCTGTGGGCGATAGAATCTTTCCAACTCAAGCTTGGCGCGTCGTCGAATGGGTAGGAAGAAGTTCAACACCTCCCCATGGAAAGCATCAATACTGTCACCCCGACGCAGAGCCTTGGTGACCAGATCAGCCAACGTACTCCGGCAATACGGGTATATAAGAGACAAGACCTCCCCATCGGACACCCCCGGGAAATCTGCCACCTGCAGGACCAGGTCCAAGAAAACCAACAGCTGGTCCTCATCAAATCCATTCACCACCGGAAATTTCTGGAGAACGCCTGAAAGAGGGTGGGGCAATTGATAGCATACCGCCGCCAGAATTGCACAATTCAAAACAAACAATCATAAAACAAATCCCCACTAAACACCTAACACAAACATAACCTACAAAACATATTAACAATAATCGGAAAAACTCAAGTACTGTCCTTCCTTTGAGTAGACCCCCGGGTTCTCTAGCGCTGCGGAGACCTGGCCTATTCTGAACCATTTACATCGACGACAGAAGGAGACAAGAGACAAGCAACAATACTAGACACACATAACATCCAACAGAAACTCAACACACACGCCGTACCAACACATAAATCACAACAACCAACTAACAATCAACTGAAAGTCCTAATTCGGGAATGAAAAATACTTCGACATCAACCGGACACAAGCCGGTTCCGGTACTGATTTCCGATCGGGCCATACCGCATCCCAACAATATAACACGCTAAACTCCGACCCCGGATCTACATTCCATCTTCCAGACCATGCTTGCGACTCCCCGGCCGTACAAGCTATCAAAAAAAATTTTTTTTTTTAAACACCATTAACCGCCTCAGTGGTGCGACCCGACTCACAAATTAAACAACTTATAACTAGCCTACACGGGCCTATATCAACTATGTCACAACAATCGCATTAATATTTCCGAGTCTGCAAGCCCCGTCACACACCAGGACCCAAGGGTTCAAGCCTAGAATGAACCACACTCTCTGCTACCATTTGTGGTAGCAGACTTCATAAACCACGCTCTGCTACCATTTGTAACCCCTCTTTCCTTTTATGTCCTTTTTATGAGTATAAAATCAACTTATTTTTTTTTGATATTTTTTTTTGAAAGAGAAGCCACAAGTCAATTAGGACTAGGCTGGAGCCTAGAGAAGCAAAAATTGTGCTGGGTCCAGTATGACGGGACTTGCAATGAAACTCAGCCGTAATATAACAATAACAATTATTAACTAAAACTTCCGGGCTGAAAGGCCGTGGTCGATTGCTTAAGTTTCTGCTAAACGTTTCGGCCGCACCACCGGTGGCCATCTTCAGTAGCAAAAGAAAAGTGTTCGATAGATGATACGCCGAACACGTCTCCCAATGGACTGGGAACAAGCAACAGTGAGTACCTGCTACGATGCCTCTATTTATAACATTTTGTCCGCTTCAGGTGTATCGCACGGACCAATGAGAAGCCAGCTCGTCATACTCAATTCTGATTGGCCATGGAAAACAGACCATGCCAGACACTATTTAAGGAGATGCTTTCTCCTCGGCGGCTCATAGCGACGGACGCATTCTTATGAATATGGATGGACTCCAGATGCAGGCGAGTGAAGTAACCCCGGACAGAAGACAACACGCGGGCTTCATCAAACATTACCCGGTGATCGTCGTGGGACAGAGCGTGTTCAGCAACTGCGGACTTCTCCGGCTGGCCCAGGCGGCAGTATCTCCGATGTTCAGAGAGGCGCGTCCGGACACTACGCTTCGTGGTGCCTATGTAGACCTATGAGTTGGCAATTTCATCTGCGCCTCTGAAGCCGAAGTGTTGGTTGCGGTATGTGGACGACACTTTCATGGTCTGGAGCCATGGGGATGAAGAGTTGGAACGCTTCCTTGGACATCTGAACGCTGTACACCCGCGCATACAGTTTACGATGGAGCGCGAGAGTGGTGATCAATTGGCTTTTCTGGATGTGTTGGTCCTGAAAAGGACCGATGGCAGCTTGGGACATAAAGTTTATAGGAAGCCAACGCACACCGACAGATATCTGCACAAGACCTCCAATCATCATCCTAGGCAGAAGAGGGCGGTGCTGAAGACTCTGGTAGACCGGGCAAAAAGAATCTGTGAGCCCCAGTATCTCGAAGATGAGTTTCGGCATCTCGAGAAAGCACTGCAGTCCAACGGCTATTCTGCTGCGGAGGTTAGGAGAGCTGCCCGGCCGAGAAGATCTGGTAGGCCGGACCAGTCGGAGTTGCCTGAGGTTGTTGGCTCTGCTGTCTTGCCCTACATCCGTGGCGTGACTGATCGCATCGGCAGGTTGCTGAGTAAGCGGGGCGTCAGGACGATCTTTAAGCCAACTAAAAAGATCCAACAGTTCCTGCGACCGGTGAAAGACGCCAGGGATCCACTCTCGTCGTGCGGGGTGTACAGTATTCCTTGTACGTGTGGCCAGGTCTACATAGGCACCACGAAGCGTAGTGTCCGGACGCGCCTCTCTGAACATCGGAGATACTGCCGCCTGGGCCAGCCGGAGAAGTCCGCAGTTGCTGAACACGCTCTGTCCCACGACGATCACCGGGTAATGTTTGATGAAGCCCGCGTGTTGTCTTCTGTCCGGGGTTACTTCACTCGCCTGCATCTGGAGTCCATCCATATTCATAAGAATGCGTCCGTCGCTATGAACCGCCGAAACGATGCCAACGATGCGTGTAGGGCACAGCTCAGTGCGTGCCCCAGTGACGGCAGCGTCCGGGCGAGCCCGATGACTGCCTGTTGCTTGGCGAGTGCTTGGTGCGAGACTTGTCGCTGCGAGGATGGGTACCCCCTTTTTTATTTTGGCGGAGGTGAAGGAGACGGGCTGTGATTGGCTGAACCGCTGACGCGATCCACCAATGGCCTGAGAGGGAAGTCTACGCGAACGCTTAGCACGGATTGGCGGGATTTGTTCGCCCACAACGGGTCGATACACTTCCGCCAGCCCGGTAAGAGTCCGGTAGACTGCGTTATGGCGATACCGAGGCAGGGGAGAGACGGGAGGGGCGAAGTTGCCGACTGAAGGTGGCGCTAGGCACACCTAAAGCCGGCACAACGCCCGAACCATCTGTCGGCCTGCAACGGACCGGATTTGACTGGAAGGAAGGTGGTGAAAATACGATTGCTCGGCTCGTGGACAGATGGTGAGAGGGCAATTTTAGTTAATTTTAAAATTACGGCGGGTCGTCGAGCAGAGCTCGAGGGCGGCGGCGTTTAACTGGTGGAGGTCCATCATCGTTATCGAGGTGTTGGAGGTGAGGAAAATCAGAGATGGATGCTCGATGGAAGAGATTGAACGTGAGAGTTCGCGCAAATCCATCGAGCGACGGAATCTTCAGCCCTCGCCTGATAGCAGCATTTTTTACATACCAGGGAGAGCCGGAGATAAGGCGAAGGGTAAGGGCTTGGAAGGCTTCCATGCGTTTAACGACGTCGGGGGCGAGTTGGGTCCAAAATGCAGGCGCTGCGTACATAAGGACGGCTCGTAAAAAGAGCAGATAGATCGAGAGCTTCGTGCGCACTGGCAGTGGCCCTCGAGGCGATAAGAATGGGTATAGTTTGGCTTTGACGCCTCTGGCGCGCTGGAGCACTGTGGACACGTGAACCGCCGAGGAGAAAGCATCTCCTTAAATAGTGTCTGGCATGGTCTGTTTTCCATGGCCAATCAGAATTGAGTATGACGAGCTGGCTTCTCATTGGTCCGTGCGATACACCTGAAGCGGACAAAATGTTATAAATAGAGGCATCGTAGCACGTACTCACTGTTGCTTGTTCCCAGTCCATTGGGAGACGTGTTCGGCGTATCATCTATCGAACACTTTTCTTTTGCTACTGAAGATGGCCACCGGTGGTGCGGCCGAAACGTTTAGCAGAAACTTAAGCAATCGACCACGGCCTTTCAGCCCGGAAGTTTTAGTTAATAATCGTAATGACACCGGCCGTGAAAGCCTACGCACTAAGATTAAGGACCTCTACGGGGAGGAGGTTTTAAAGAAAATTAAGAAACTGGAGACGCTACGCAAGAAGAAAGCCAGTCTGCTGTGTTCCTTGGCCTTTTTACTTCGATGTAGAGACACGGGAACCGTTCCAAGGTTCCTACGACATAGACATTTATTTAATACACCTCAGGCCAACAGGATATACAGAAGAACGGAGAATGCCATGCTGCGAGAACGCATACACTATACAAGAAAAGAGTTGGCATTAAATGACCAAGAACTGTTTAAACTGCATTTACATCTCAGCAGTACCCTCCAACGACATGATTGGGAGATGTTGGATGGACTCACTTATAATGCTTTTGAGTCGTGTCACGCCAGTACTAGTCAGAGACAGCGTGAAAAATTCGAGCGGTTCGCTTCCCAGAACATCAGGGGAAGAACACTGGATAGTGACAGGATGGACAGGATGGTTATAAACCTATCGAACCGTCAACTAACACCACATGAGACCTCGGTGTTAGCTAAAGGTGAGAAGTTTGCAGTTACCCCGAAGACAGTACCGGTGGAAGAAATAGTGGCGAGCGTGGAGGCAGGCATCCGAGGACTACCCCGAGACCAGGCAGATGAAATACGTATGGAAGCTTCTAGGGCCCTTAGAAGGGCCGCTCCGCCAAAATGCAATCTTCTGTCGGCGGAGTTGCGAGCCTTGAAGGAATTAAAAAGGGATGAAGCCATTGTCATTATGCCGGCGGATAAGGGGAGTGCCACTGTGGTCTTGAACACCGAAGACTACCTGCGGAAGATTGAAGGTTTGTTAGATCCGGCCACTTATCGGAGGCTGAACAAAGATCCGACTACAACTGTTTTGAGAAAAACGGATTCTTTGATTAAGCAATCTTCTCTGGCGCCTGATGTGAAGACGGCCGTCCGGTGTTCGGAGGCCCTTCCCCCTCGTCTCTATGGTTTACCCAAGATCCACAAGGAAGACGTTCCGCTGAGGCCCATCGTCAGTGCTATTGGCTCGCCGACTTACACCTTGGCAAAGCACCTCACTGGATTGCTCAAGCCGCACATCGGGCAGACGGATTCTTTCGTCCGGGACTCTTCTGATTTCCTTCGGAGGATCCCGGGAGTTGGTGCTGGAGCCTGGCGATGTTCTCGTGAGTTTTGATGTGGTCTCCCTTTTCACCATGGTCCCTGTTCAAGAGGTCTTGGGGTATTTGGGTGACCTGTACTCGGCGGACATCACTGCTTTGTTCCGGCAGGTCCTAACAACGACCTACTTCCAGTGGAATGGCGGCTTCTATGAACAGTTGGATGGCGTTGCCATGGGAAGTCCTCTCAGCCCTGTGGTGGCAAACTTCTATATGGAGAGATTTGAAGAGTTGGCAATTTCATCTGCGCCTCTGAAGCCGAAGTGTTGGTTGCGGTATGTGGACGACACTTTCGTGGTCTGGAGCCATGGGGATGAAGAGTTGGAACGCTTCCTTGGACATCTGAACGCTGTACACCCGCGCATACAGTTTACGATGGAGCGCGAGAGTGGTGATCAATTGGCTTTTCTGGATGTGTTGGTCCTGAAAAGGACCGATGGCAGCTTGGGACATAAAGTTTATAGGAAGCCAACGCACACCGACAGATATCTGCACAAGACCTCCAATCATCATCCTAGGCAGAAGAGGGCGGTGCTGAAGACTCTGGTAGACCGGGCAAAAAGAATCTGTGAGCCCCAGTATCTCGAAGATGAGTTTCGGCATCTCGAGAAAGCACTGCAGTCCAACGGCTATTCTGCTGCGGAGGTTAGGAGAGCTGCCCGGCCGAGAAGATCTGGTAGGCCGGACCAGTCGGAGTTGCCTGAGGTTGTTGGCTCTGCTGTCTTGCCCTACATCCGTGGCGTGACTGATCGCATCGGCAGGTTGCTGAGTAAGCGGGGCGTCAGGACGATCTTTAAGCCAACTAAAAAGATCCAACAGTTCCTGCGACCGGTGAAAGACGCCAGGGATCCACTCTCGTCGTGCGGGGTGTACAGTATTCCTTGTACGTGTGGCCAGGTCTACATAGGCACCACGAAGCGTAGTGTCCGGACGCGCCTCTCTGAACATCGGAGATACTGCCGCCTGGGCCAGCCGGAGAAGTCCGCAGTTGCTGAACACGCTCTGTCCCACGACGATCACCGGGTAATGTTTGATGAAGCCCGCGTGTTGTCTTCTGTCCGGGGTTACTTCACTCGCCTGCATCTGGAGTCCATCCATATTCATAAGAATGCGTCCGTCGCTATGAACCGCCGAAACGATGCCAACGATGCGTGTAGGGCACAGCTCAGTGCGTGCCCCAGTGACGGCAGCGTCCGGGCGAGCCCGATGACTGCCTGTTGCTTGGCGAGTGCTTGGTGCGAGACTTGTCGCTGCGAGGATGGGTACCCCCTTTTTTATTTTGGCGGAGGTGAAGGAGACGGGCTGTGATTGGCTGAACCGCTGACGCGATCCACCAATGGCCTGAGAGGGAAGTCTACGCGAACGCTTAGCACGGATTGGCGGGATTTGTTCGCCCACAACGGGTCGATACACTTCCGCCAGCCCGGTAAGAGTCCGGTAGACTGCGTTATGGCGATACCGAGGCAGGGGAGAGACGGGAGGGGCGAAGTTGCCGACTGAAGGTGGCGCTAGGCACACCTAAAGCCGGCACAACGCCCGAACCATCTGTCGGCCTGCAACGGACCGGATTTGACTGGAAGGAAGGTGGTGAAAATACGATTGCTCGGCTCGTGGACAGATGGTGAGAGGGCAATTTTAGTTAATTTTAAAATTACGGCGGGTCGTCGAGCAGAGCTCGAGGGCGGCGGCGTTTAACTGGTGGAGGTCCATCATCGTTATCGAGGTGTTGGAGGTGAGGAAAATCAGAGATGGATGCTCGATGGAAGAGATTGAACGTGAGAGTTCGCGCAAATCCATCGAGCGACGGAATCTTCAGCCCTCGCCTGATAGCAGCATTTTTTACATACCAGGGAGAGCCGGAGATAAGGCGAAGGGTAAGGGCTTGGAAGGCTTCCATGCGTTTAACGACGTCGGGGGCGAGTTGGGTCCAAAATGCAGGCGCTGCGTACATAAGGACGGCTCGTAAAAAGAGCAGATAGATCGAGAGCTTCGTGCGCACTGGCAGTGGCCCTCGAGGCGATAAGAATGGGTATAGTTTGGCTTTGACGCCTCTGGCGCGCTGGAGCACTGTGGACACGTGAACCGCCGAGGAGAAAGCATCTCCTTAAATAGTGTCTGGCATGGTCTGTTTTCCATGGCCAATCAGAATTGAGTATGACGAGCTGGCTTCTCATTGGTCCGTGCGATACACCTGAAGCGGACAAAATGTTATAAATAGAGGCATCGTAGCACGTACTCACTGTTGCTTGTTCCCAGTCCATTGGGAGACGTGTTCGGCGTATCATCTATCGAACACTTTTCTTTTGCTACTGAAGATGGCCACCGGTGGTGCGGCCGAAACGTTTAGCAGAAACTTAAGCAATCGACCACGGCCTTTCAGCCCGGAAGTTTTAGTTAATAATCGTAATGACACCGGCCGTGAAAGCCTACGCACTAAGATTAAGGACCTCTACGGGGAGGAGGTTTTAAAGAAAATTAAGAAACTGGAGACGCTACGCAAGAAGAAAGCCAGTCTGCTGTGTTCCTTGGCCTTTTTACTTCGATGTAGAGACACGGGAACCGTTCCAAGGTTCCTACGACATAGACATTTATTTAATACACCTCAGGCCAACAGGATATACAGAAGAACGGAGAATGCCATGCTGCGAGAACGCATACACTATACAAGAAAAGAGTTGGCATTAAATGACCAAGAACTGTTTAAACTGCATTTACATCTCAGCAGTACCCTCCAACGACATGATTGGGAGATGTTGGATGGACTCACTTATAATGCTTTTGAGTCGTGTCACGCCAGTACTAGTCAGAGACAGCGTGAAAAATTCGAGCGGTTCGCTTCCCAGAACATCAGGGGAAGAACACTGGATAGTGACAGGATGGACAGGATGGTTATAAACCTATCGAACCGTCAACTAACACCACATGAGACCTCGGTGTTAGCTAAAGGTGAGAAGTTTGCAGTTACCCCGAAGACAGTACCGGTGGAAGAAATAGTGGCGAGCGTGGAGGCAGGCATCCGAGGACTACCCCGAGACCAGGCAGATGAAATACGTATGGAAGCTTCTAGGGCCCTTAGAAGGGCCGCTCCGCCAAAATGCAATCTTCTGTCGGCGGAGTTGCGAGCCTTGAAGGAATTAAAAAGGGATGAAGCCATTGTCATTATGCCGGCGGATAAGGGGAGTGCCACTGTGGTCTTGAACACCGAAGACTACCTGCGGAAGATTGAAGGTTTGTTAGATCCGGCCACTTATCGGAGGCTGAACAAAGATCCGACTACAACTGTTTTGAGAAAAACGGATTCTTTGATTAAGCAATCTTCTCTGGCGCCTGATGTGAAGACGGCCGTCCGGTGTTCGGAGGCCCTTCCCCCTCGTCTCTATGGTTTACCCAAGATCCACAAGGAAGACGTTCCGCTGAGGCCCATCGTCAGTGCTATTGGCTCGCCGACTTACACCTTGGCAAAGCACCTCACTGGATTGCTCAAGCCGCACATCGGGCAGACGGATTCTTTCGTCCGGGACTCTTCTGATTTCCTTCGGAGGATCCCGGGAGTTGGTGCTGGAGCCTGGCGATGTTCTCGTGAGTTTTGATGTGGTCTCCCTTTTCACCATGGTCCCTGTTCAAGAGGTCTTGGGGTATTTGGGTGACCTGTACTCGGCGGACATCACTGCTTTGTTCCGGCAGGTCCTAACAACGACCTACTTCCAGTGGAATGGCGGCTTCTATGAACAGTTGGATGGCGTTGCCATGGGAAGTCCTCTCAGCCCTGTGGTGGCAAACTTCTATATGGAGAGATTTGAAGAGTTGGCAATTTCATCTGCGCCTCTGAAGCCGAAGTGTTGGTTGCGGTATGTGGACGACACTTTCGTGGTCTGGAGCCATGGGGATGAAGAGTTGGAACGCTTCCTTGGACATCTGAACGCTGTACACCCGCGCATACAGTTTACGATGGAGCGCGAGAGTGGTGATCAATTGGCTTTTCTGGATGTGTTGGTCCTGAAAAGGACCGATGGCAGCTTGGGACATAAAGTTTATAGGAAGCCAACGCACACCGACAGATATCTGCACAAGACCTCCAATCATCATCCTAGGCAGAAGAGGGCGGTGCTGAAGACTCTGGTAGACCGGGCAAAAAGAATCTGTGAGCCCCAGTATCTCGAAGATGAGTTTCGGCATCTCGAGAAAGCACTGCAGTCCAACGGCTATTCTGCTGCGGAGGTTAGGAGAGCTGCCCGGCCGAGAAGATCTGGTAGGCCGGACCAGTCGGAGTTGCCTGAGGTTGTTGGCTCTGCTGTCTTGCCCTACATCCGTGGCGTGACTGATCGCATCGGCAGGTTGCTGAGTAAGCGGGGCGTCAGGACGATCTTTAAGCCAACTAAAAAGATCCAACAGTTCCTGCGACCGGTGAAAGACGCCAGGGATCCACTCTCGTCGTGCGGGGTGTACAGTATTCCTTGTACGTGTGGCCAGGTCTACATAGGCACCACGAAGCGTAGTGTCCGGACGCGCCTCTCTGAACATCGGAGATACTGCCGCCTGGGCCAGCCGGAGAAGTCCGCAGTTGCTGAACACGCTCTGTCCCACGACGATCACCGGGTAATGTTTGATGAAGCCCGCGTGTTGTCTTCTGTCCGGGGTTACTTCACTCGCCTGCATCTGGAGTCCATCCATATTCATAAGAATGCGTCCGTCGCTATGAACCGCCGAAACGATGCCAACGATGCGTGTAGGGCACAGCTCAGTGCGTGCCCCAGTGACGGCAGCGTCCGGGCGAGCCCGATGACTGCCTGTTGCTTGGCGAGTGCTTGGTGCGAGACTTGTCGCTGCGAGGATGGGTACCCCCTTTTTTATTTTGGCGGAGGTGAAGGAGACGGGCTGTGATTGGCTGAACCGCTGACGCGATCCACCAATGGCCTGAGAGGGAAGTCTACGCGAACGCTTAGCACGGATTGGCGGGATTTGTTCGCCCACAACGGGTCGATACACTTCCGCCAGCCCGGTAAGAGTCCGGTAGACTGCGTTATGGCGATACCGAGGCAGGGGAGAGACGGGAGGGGCGAAGTTGCCGACTGAAGGTGGCGCTAGGCACACCTAAAGCCGGCACAACGCCCGAACCATCTGTCGGCCTGCAACGGACCGGATTTGACTGGAAGGAAGGTGGTGAAAATACGATTGCTCGGCTCGTGGACAGATGGTGAGAGGGCAATTTTAGTTAATTTTAAAATTACGGCGGGTCGTCGAGCAGAGCTCGAGGGCGGCGGCGTTTAACTGGTGGAGGTCCATCATCGTTATCGAGGTGTTGGAGGTGAGGAAAATCAGAGATGGATGCTCGATGGAAGAGATTGAACGTGAGAGTTCGCGCAAATCCATCGAGCGACGGAATCTTCAGCCCTCGCCTGATAGCAGCATTTTTTACATACCAGGGAGAGCCGGAGATAAGGCGAAGGGTAAGGGCTTGGAAGGCTTCCATGCGTTTAACGACGTCGGGGGCGAGTTGGGTCCAAAATGCAGGCGCTGCGTACATAAGGACGGCTCGTAAAAAGAGCAGATAGATCGAGAGCTTCGTGCGCACTGGCAGTGGCCCTCGAGGCGATAAGAATGGGTATAGTTTGGCTTTGACGCCTCTGGCGCGCTGGAGCACTGTGGACACGTGAACCGCCGAGGAGAAAGCATCTCCTTAAATAGTGTCTGGCATGGTCTGTTTTCCATGGCCAATCAGAATTGAGTATGACGAGCTGGCTTCTCATTGGTCCGTGCGATACACCTGAAGCGGACAAAATGTTATAAATAGAGGCATCGTAGCACGTACTCACTGTTGCTTGTTCCCAGTCCATTGGGAGACGTGTTCGGCGTATCATCTATCGAACACTTTTCTTTTGCTACTGAAGATGGCCACCGGTGGTGCGGCCGAAACGTTTAGCAGAAACTTAAGCAATCGACCACGGCCTTTCAGCCCGGAAGTTTTAGTTAATAATCGTAATGACACCGGCCGTGAAAGCCTACGCACTAAGATTAAGGACCTCTACGGGGAGGAGGTTTTAAAGAAAATTAAGAAACTGGAGACGCTACGCAAGAAGAAAGCCAGTCTGCTGTGTTCCTTGGCCTTTTTACTTCGATGTAGAGACACGGGAACCGTTCCAAGGTTCCTACGACATAGACATTTATTTAATACACCTCAGGCCAACAGGATATACAGAAGAACGGAGAATGCCATGCTGCGAGAACGCATACACTATACAAGAAAAGAGTTGGCATTAAATGACCAAGAACTGTTTAAACTGCATTTACATCTCAGCAGTACCCTCCAACGACATGATTGGGAGATGTTGGATGGACTCACTTATAATGCTTTTGAGTCGTGTCACGCCAGTACTAGTCAGAGACAGCGTGAAAAATTCGAGCGGTTCGCTTCCCAGAACATCAGGGGAAGAACACTGGATAGTGACAGGATGGACAGGATGGTTATAAACCTATCGAACCGTCAACTAACACCACATGAGACCTCGGTGTTAGCTAAAGGTGAGAAGTTTGCAGTTACCCCGAAGACAGTACCGGTGGAAGAAATAGTGGCGAGCGTGGAGGCAGGCATCCGAGGACTACCCCGAGACCAGGCAGATGAAATACGTATGGAAGCTTCTAGGGCCCTTAGAAGGGCCGCTCCGCCAAAATGCAATCTTCTGTCGGCGGAGTTGCGAGCCTTGAAGGAATTAAAAAGGGATGAAGCCATTGTCATTATGCCGGCGGATAAGGGGAGTGCCACTGTGGTCTTGAACACCGAAGACTACCTGCGGAAGATTGAAGGTTTGTTAGATCCGGCCACTTATCGGAGGCTGAACAAAGATCCGACTACAACTGTTTTGAGAAAAACGGATTCTTTGATTAAGCAATCTTCTCTGGCGCCTGATGTGAAGACGGCCGTCCGGTGTTCGGAGGCCCTTCCCCCTCGTCTCTATGGTTTACCCAAGATCCACAAGGAAGACGTTCCGCTGAGGCCCATCGTCAGTGCTATTGGCTCGCCGACTTACACCTTGGCAAAGCACCTCACTGGATTGCTCAAGCCGCACATCGGGCAGACGGATTCTTTCGTCCGGGACTCTTCTGATTTCCTTCGGAGGATCCCGGGAGTTGGTGCTGGAGCCTGGCGATGTTCTCGTGAGTTTTGATGTGGTCTCCCTTTTCACCATGGTCCCTGTTCAAGAGGTCTTGGGGTATTTGGGTGACCTGTACTCGGCGGACATCACTGCTTTGTTCCGGCAGGTCCTAACAACGACCTACTTCCAGTGGAATGGCGGCTTCTATGAACAGTTGGATGGCGTTGCCATGGGAAGTCCTCTCAGCCCTGTGGTGGCAAACTTCTATATGGAGAGATTTGAAGAGTTGGCAATTTCATCTGCGCCTCTGAAGCCGAAGTGTTGGTTGCGGTATGTGGACGACACTTTCGTGGTCTGGAGCCATGGGGATGAAGAGTTGGAACGCTTCCTTGGACATCTGAACGCTGTACACCCGCGCATACAGTTTACGATGGAGCGCGAGAGTGGTGATCAATTGGCTTTTCTGGATGTGTTGGTCCTGAAAAGGACCGATGGCAGCTTGGGACATAAAGTTTATAGGAAGCCAACGCACACCGACAGATATCTGCACAAGACCTCCAATCATCATCCTAGGCAGAAGAGGGCGGTGCTGAAGACTCTGGTAGACCGGGCAAAAAGAATCTGTGAGCCCCAGTATCTCGAAGATGAGTTTCGGCATCTCGAGAAAGCACTGCAGTCCAACGGCTATTCTGCTGCGGAGGTTAGGAGAGCTGCCCGGCCGAGAAGATCTGGTAGGCCGGACCAGTCGGAGTTGCCTGAGGTTGTTGGCTCTGCTGTCTTGCCCTACATCCGTGGCGTGACTGATCGCATCGGCAGGTTGCTGAGTAAGCGGGGCGTCAGGACGATCTTTAAGCCAACTAAAAAGATCCAACAGTTCCTGCGACCGGTGAAAGACGCCAGGGATCCACTCTCGTCGTGCGGGGTGTACAGTATTCCTTGTACGTGTGGCCAGGTCTACATAGGCACCACGAAGCGTAGTGTCCGGACGCGCCTCTCTGAACATCGGAGATACTGCCGCCTGGGCCAGCCGGAGAAGTCCGCAGTTGCTGAACACGCTCTGTCCCACGACGATCACCGGGTAATGTTTGATGAAGCCCGCGTGTTGTCTTCTGTCCGGGGTTACTTCACTCGCCTGCATCTGGAGTCCATCCATATTCATAAGAATGCGTCCGTCGCTATGAACCGCCGAAACGATGCCAACGATGCGTGTAGGGCACAGCTCAGTGCGTGCCCCAGTGACGGCAGCGTCCGGGCGAGCCCGATGACTGCCTGTTGCTTGGCGAGTGCTTGGTGCGAGACTTGTCGCTGCGAGGATGGGTACCCCCTTTTTTATTTTGGCGGAGGTGAAGGAGACGGGCTGTGATTGGCTGAACCGCTGACGCGATCCACCAATGGCCTGAGAGGGAAGTCTACGCGAACGCTTAGCACGGATTGGCGGGATTTGTTCGCCCACAACGGGTCGATACACTTCCGCCAGCCCGGTAAGAGTCCGGTAGACTGCGTTATGGCGATACCGAGGCAGGGGAGAGACGGGAGGGGCGAAGTTGCCGACTGAAGGTGGCGCTAGGCACACCTAAAGCCGGCACAACGCCCGAACCATCTGTCGGCCTGCAACGGACCGGATTTGACTGGAAGGAAGGTGGTGAAAATACGATTGCTCGGCTCGTGGACAGATGGTGAGAGGGCAATTTTAGTTAATTTTAAAATTACGGCGGGTCGTCGAGCAGAGCTCGAGGGCGGCGGCGTTTAACTGGTGGAGGTCCATCATCGTTATCGAGGTGTTGGAGGTGAGGAAAATCAGAGATGGATGCTCGATGGAAGAGATTGAACGTGAGAGTTCGCGCAAATCCATCGAGCGACGGAATCTTCAGCCCTCGCCTGATAGCAGCATTTTTTACATACCAGGGAGAGCCGGAGATAAGGCGAAGGGTAAGGGCTTGGAAGGCTTCCATGCGTTTAACGACGTCGGGGGCGAGTTGGGTCCAAAATGCAGGCGCTGCGTACATAAGGACGGCTCGTAAAAAGAGCAGATAGATCGAGAGCTTCGTGCGCACTGGCAGTGGCCCTCGAGGCGATAAGAATGGGTATAGTTTGGCTTTGACGCCTCTGGCGCGCTGGAGCACTGTGGACACGTGAACCGCCGAGGAGAAAGCATCTCCTTAAATAGTGTCTGGCATGGTCTGTTTTCCATGGCCAATCAGAATTGAGTATGACGAGCTGGCTTCTCATTGGTCCGTGCGATACACCTGAAGCGGACAAAATGTTATAAATAGAGGCATCGTAGCACGTACTCACTGTTGCTTGTTCCCAGTCCATTGGGAGACGTGTTCGGCGTATCATCTATCGAACACTTTTCTTTTGCTACTGAAGATGGCCACCGGTGGTGCGGCCGAAACGTTTAGCAGAAACTTAAGCAATCGACCACGGCCTTTCAGCCCGGAAGTTTTAGTTAATAATCGTAATGACACCGGCCGTGAAAGCCTACGCACTAAGATTAAGGACCTCTACGGGGAGGAGGTTTTAAAGAAAATTAAGAAACTGGAGACGCTACGCAAGAAGAAAGCCAGTCTGCTGTGTTCCTTGGCCTTTTTACTTCGATGTAGAGACACGGGAACCGTTCCAAGGTTCCTACGACATAGACATTTATTTAATACACCTCAGGCCAACAGGATATACAGAAGAACGGAGAATGCCATGCTGCGAGAACGCATACACTATACAAGAAAAGAGTTGGCATTAAATGACCAAGAACTGTTTAAACTGCATTTACATCTCAGCAGTACCCTCCAACGACATGATTGGGAGATGTTGGATGGACTCACTTATAATGCTTTTGAGTCGTGTCACGCCAGTACTAGTCAGAGACAGCGTGAAAAATTCGAGCGGTTCGCTTCCCAGAACATCAGGGGAAGAACACTGGATAGTGACAGGATGGACAGGATGGTTATAAACCTATCGAACCGTCAACTAACACCACATGAGACCTCGGTGTTAGCTAAAGGTGAGAAGTTTGCAGTTACCCCGAAGACAGTACCGGTGGAAGAAATAGTGGCGAGCGTGGAGGCAGGCATCCGAGGACTACCCCGAGACCAGGCAGATGAAATACGTATGGAAGCTTCTAGGGCCCTTAGAAGGGCCGCTCCGCCAAAATGCAATCTTCTGTCGGCGGAGTTGCGAGCCTTGAAGGAATTAAAAAGGGATGAAGCCATTGTCATTATGCCGGCGGATAAGGGGAGTGCCACTGTGGTCTTGAACACCGAAGACTACCTGCGGAAGATTGAAGGTTTGTTAGATCCGGCCACTTATCGGAGGCTGAACAAAGATCCGACTACAACTGTTTTGAGAAAAACGGATTCTTTGATTAAGCAATCTTCTCTGGCGCCTGATGTGAAGACGGCCGTCCGGTGTTCGGAGGCCCTTCCCCCTCGTCTCTATGGTTTACCCAAGATCCACAAGGAAGACGTTCCGCTGAGGCCCATCGTCAGTGCTATTGGCTCGCCGACTTACACCTTGGCAAAGCACCTCACTGGATTGCTCAAGCCGCACATCGGGCAGACGGATTCTTTCGTCCGGGACTCTTCTGATTTCCTTCGGAGGATCCCGGGAGTTGGTGCTGGAGCCTGGCGATGTTCTCGTGAGTTTTGATGTGGTCTCCCTTTTCACCATGGTCCCTGTTCAAGAGGTCTTGGGGTATTTGGGTGACCTGTACTCGGCGGACATCACTGCTTTGTTCCGGCAGGTCCTAACAACGACCTACTTCCAGTGGAATGGCGGCTTCTATGAACAGTTGGATGGCGTTGCCATGGGAAGTCCTCTCAGCCCTGTGGTGGCAAACTTCTATATGGAGAGATTTGAAGAGTTGGCAATTTCATCTGCGCCTCTGAAGCCGAAGTGTTGGTTGCGGTATGTGGACGACACTTTCGTGGTCTGGAGCCATGGGGATGAAGAGTTGGAACGCTTCCTTGGACATCTGAACGCTGTACACCCGCGCATACAGTTTACGATGGAGCGCGAGAGTGGTGATCAATTGGCTTTTCTGGATGTGTTGGTCCTGAAAAGGACCGATGGCAGCTTGGGACATAAAGTTTATAGGAAGCCAACGCACACCGACAGATATCTGCACAAGACCTCCAATCATCATCCTAGGCAGAAGAGGGCGGTGCTGAAGACTCTGGTAGACCGGGCAAAAAGAATCTGTGAGCCCCAGTATCTCGAAGATGAGTTTCGGCATCTCGAGAAAGCACTGCAGTCCAACGGCTATTCTGCTGCGGAGGTTAGGAGAGCTGCCCGGCCGAGAAGATCTGGTAGGCCGGACCAGTCGGAGTTGCCTGAGGTTGTTGGCTCTGCTGTCTTGCCCTACATCCGTGGCGTGACTGATCGCATCGGCAGGTTGCTGAGTAAGCGGGGCGTCAGGACGATCTTTAAGCCAACTAAAAAGATCCAACAGTTCCTGCGACCGGTGAAAGACGCCAGGGATCCACTCTCGTCGTGCGGGGTGTACAGTATTCCTTGTACGTGTGGCCAGGTCTACATAGGCACCACGAAGCGTAGTGTCCGGACGCGCCTCTCTGAACATCGGAGATACTGCCGCCTGGGCCAGCCGGAGAAGTCCGCAGTTGCTGAACACGCTCTGTCCCACGACGATCACCGGGTAATGTTTGATGAAGCCCGCGTGTTGTCTTCTGTCCGGGGTTACTTCACTCGCCTGCATCTGGAGTCCATCCATATTCATAAGAATGCGTCCGTCGCTATGAACCGCCGAGGAGAAAGCATCTCCTTAAATAGTGTCTGGCATGGTCTGTTTTCCATGGCCAATCAGAATTGAGTATGACGAGCTGGCTTCTCATTGGTCCGTGCGATACACCTGAAGCGGACAAAATGTTATAAATAGAGGCATCGTAGCAGGTACTCACTGTTGCTTGTTCCCAGTCCATTGGGAGACGTGTTCGGCGTATCATCTATCGAACACTTTTCTTTTGCTACTGAAGATGGCCACCGGTGGTGCGGCCGAAACGTTTAGCAGAAACTTAAGCAATCGACCACGGCCTTTCAGCCCGGAAGTTTTAGTTAATAATTGTTATTGTTATATTACGGCTGAGTTTCATTGCAAGTCCCGTCATACTGGACCCAGCACAATTTTTGCTTCTCTAGGCTCCAGCCTAGTCCTAATTGACTTGTGGCTTCTCTTTCAAAAAAAAATATCAAAAAAAAATAAGTTGATTTTATACTCATAAAAAGGACATAAAAGGAAAGAGGGGTTACAAATGGTAGCAGAGCGTGGTTTATGAAGTCTGCTACCACAAATGGTAGCAGAGAGTGTGGTTCATTCTAGGCTTGAACCCTTGGGTCCTGGTGTGTGACGGGGCTTGCAGACTCGGAAATATTAATGCGATTGTTGTGACATAGTTGATATAGGCCCGTGTAGGCTAGTTATAAGTTGTTTAATTTGTGAGTCGGGTCGCACCACTGAGGCGGTTAATGGTGTTTAAAAAAAAAAATTTTTTTTGATAGCTTGTACGGCCGGGGAGTCGCAAGCATGGTCTGGAAGATGGAATGTAGATCCGGGGTCGGAGTTTAGCGTGTTATATTGTTGGGATGCGGTATGGCCCGATCGGAAATCAGTACCGGAACCGGCTTGTGTCCGGTTGATGTCGAAGTATTTTTCATTCCCGAATTAGGACTTTCAGTTGATTGTTAGTTGGTTGTTGTGATTTATGTGTTGGTACGGCGTGTGTGTCGAGTTTCTGTTGGATGTTATGTGTGTCTAGTATTGTTGCTTGTCTCTTGTCTCCTTCTGTCGTCGATGTAAATGGTTCAGAATAGGCCAGGTCTCCGCAGCGCTAGAGAACCCGGGGGTCTACTCAAAGGAAGGACAGTACTTGAGTTTTTCCGATTATTGTTAATATGTTTTGTAGGTTATGTTTGTGTTAGGTGTTTAGTGGGGATTTGTTTTATGATTGTTTGTTTTGAATTGTGCAATTCTGGCGGCGGTATGCTATCAATTGCCCCACCCTCTTTCAGGCGTTCTCCAGAAATTTCCGGTGGTGAATGGATTTGATGAGGACCAGCTGTTGGTTTTCTTGGACCTGGTCCTGCAGGTGGCAGATTTCCCGGGGGTGTCCGATGGGGAGGTCTTGTCTCTTATATACCCGTATTGCCGGAGTACGTTGGCTGATCTGGTCACCAAGGCTCTGCGTCGGGGTGACAGTATTGATGCTTTCCATGGGGAGGTGTTGAACTTCTTCCTACTCATTCGACGACGCGCCAAGCTTGAGTTGGAAAGATTCTATCGCTCACAGGCCTACGGAGAGGCGTTAGGAGACTTCGTGCGCGATATACGGAAAGCTTCCCGGGTGTTAAGATTGGGGTTGCCCGAGACAGAAGTGATACAAGCGATTCTAGAAGGACTGACTCCCCAGGAGAGATCTCGTTTGGCATTCGCGGACCGTCCACGTTGTTTTGCGGACCTTGAGCGACTGTGTGTGCTTTCAGGAACGGTCAAGGAAGTTGACGAGTCCCGGGGAAAAGAGGCTACCGATGTCCAATACTCCAGCGGTTCATCAGGAAGAGCCAAAAGGGACAAACATGGTGGTTGGAGGAGAACCCAAGAGACGCTTAGAAAGCCAGAATATTCCGGAAGTGATGGAGGCTACAAGGGGGTGGCAAGTGTGAAGGTGGTAACAACAGCTACAGCACAGAAAACAAAGAAACATGAAATTAACAGGGGAAAAAGAAGAAATTATATTAGGGAACAAACATCGGCAAGTAGGGAGCCTGTAGTTAGGCGTCATTCTTATTTGCAGAAGAGTGAGAGTTTAAAGGTTCCAGAGGAAGTACAAGTGCCTAAGAGAATGGTAGATGAAGAAGAGGAAGCAGAAGTAGAAGAGCGGAGTTACTTCGTGGGAACAGTACAAGAGGATAAGAACGCGTCAGTTATTACTGAATTACCGGACTCAAAGAGGACGTCATGGTTGAATCCAGAGGCCGCAGAATTTGTTCCGGTATTTCCATCTCGGTTCGTGAGGGATCCAGATCCTGTAACCTCACCATCGCCAGTGGAAATTAATTTAGTCATTGCACATGAACCTGGACAGCTGGATTCCAGGGTGGAAGATGTTGAGGACGTTCTAGTTGCTGAAGGTGGTCAAGGAGTGGAATCGACAGAAGAGTCAGAAGAGCGGTCTGCAGATGCTGCGCAGGTGAGTATAGTTGTAGGTGTTAAGGAGACTGTAGAGTCTGAAGTTGCAGATGGACACAGGGATGTCCGGGCTGTGAGTGTTTCTGAGGTTGTGGATGGACAAGGGGATGTCCATGCCGCAAGTGAGGTAGAAGTTGAGGAGAAATTTGGTGGCAGCGTTGTAGAGTTTGTGAGTGAGAGTGATGTAGTGTGTGAAGATGTGCAGACGCCTTCTGTAAGTAGTGTTGAGGATTCCGAGGAACGGGAAGAAGTTTCAGGTGGACCAGGTGAGCAACTAGAGGAGGATGAGGATGTGCAGTGTTCAGATGGTGGTAGAGGAAGTGATGGCGATGACGTTGGTGATGAACGTGTTGATGAAAATGAGATCGGAGAGGAGGTTGAAGATGGATCAGAGGAGCAACGGGAGGATGCTGAGGAGGTGCAGTGTCAGGAGGTTGATTTGGATTATGTGGACGAAGAAGGGGAAATTGTGGAAAAGGAGGAAATTGTAGCAGGGGAGTTAGACGACGAGCATAATCCAAAGCGGAGTGAAAGTAGTGAGGTAAGTTGCCTTGATTCTGATTCTGAAGAAACCAGTCAGTACAGCTCAACACGAGATAATTTCTTAGAGAGTGGTGTCCGAAAGCATCGGATACCCAAGGTCCGTCATAGAAAGGTAAGAAGAAGAGGTTAACGGGTAGCGGGTAGATGTTCCCCACACTCCCAGTGGTGTTCATCTATTTCAGGGTTGCGCCCCTGCCCACGCGAGCCTTGGTTTCCTCCATTCATCCTTATTTTCGGAGGGAACCAGGTCCTTACCCTTAGTCCTAGCTATTGACCCTTTAATGATCCTTGCCCCGTTTCATCTTCCCGATCTTCCTACCGCTGCCCTTAGTAAAAAAAAAAAAAAAACCCTATTGATAAGGAAGTGAGTAGATTGTGGTCCTCGTGATGGTCGTGGTCTTTAAGATCGTCAGTTTCCCCTGTTTTAGAAGTTAGATGGAGTGATGGTGTGCTGTTGTTGGTTGTTAATAGTTGTTGAGGTTGATGTTGTTCATGATAGGGTCCGAGCCATGCCGCATTCTCCGGTTTTCCTGGTGTTATTTTTGTTGAGAGAGAAAGTCGTGTAGTAGGTGCTGTAGAAAAGTAAACCCCCTCTAGTTATGGTGTATTTGAATGAGTAAATGATGGGATTAATGTTCGTGTGCCCTTGGTGCGGTCCTCTCTGTCTGGCTGAGCGGGGCCGTCCGCCCTTGTGTAGGGAAGTGGGCCAGCCATATGGCGAGGATGGAGATGCCTTGTGGGTCCATGTGGCTGGTCGGTCCAAGTGAGGGACGAGGAGTAGTACGGTCGCTCACATATCAAGGTGTGAGATGCCTTGTTGAGTCTTAGGACGAATATGTGAGTGGGACCGGTGGGAGTAGGTGATGGTCACCGGAGATGGTGACGTGTTGGGGCGGTCCCGTGGGGTTGGCATAGCGGAGAGGGTCGCATGGGGATGGTGGTTCTCCTGAGAGCAAGTGCCGCCGGGCCAACTTACCCACGATGTCCACCGGAGTATTTAAGATGGGGGTACACTGAAGGTACTTCCCCGAGTTTCAGAGTTGGGCAACCGGGTTGCCCTTTCGGGGTGGGGGTGTGCCGGTGTGCCGGCTATCGAAGATTTTAGTTAAAGTTTTTATTGTAATATAACGCGAACGTGAGTAGGCTAAGCCGACCCTTGTACTACAAGATAAAGGGACGGTTGCGTGCGCAGCTTATGGTTGGGGTCGTCTTGCCTTGTCGGGTACTGCAGCAGTCTACGCTTCGCCTGGCTCAGAGAATTAACTCTCTCTCTCTCTCTCTCTCTCTCTCTCTCTCTCTCTCTCTCTCTCTCTCTCTCTCTCTTCGTACATTTACGACGCAGTTTGTATCCGTCTTCATGACTGGCTAAAGCGTAAATCGACTCCCGGTAAGTATTCCATTATTTTGTCTTTATAAGTAATTATACATGTATGGATAATTAATAACAATATGCAACCGTATAAAATACGTAATTATGTGTGTGTGGCCCGACAAGTTTTATATTAAGAGAAACTCATTATTTACTGATTTACGTAACGCTCAGTATATAGCCCATGCTCTTTTTATTATTTTCTGTAATAGTGTGAGAAGTTTGCAAGATCACTGTAATGATAAAGGTGTACAACATTAAAATATTAAGGACTAAAACTTAGTGCATAGTCAGGGTATGAGCTGTCCGGGCATGCAATAGGCTGTCGGGAGCTTATTTAATTAACTGTACAGTAGAGAGTTTCTTTGTGTGAACTTCCTCAGATAAAATTTTATTAATGTTAAAACATTCTTAATGCTGTGAGTGCCTTGCAGTTGAATTTTTTGGTCAAATAACGATTATCACTTACCACGTGGCGCATAACCTGTTGAATTATGTCGAAGCAGGTAGATCTACTGCTGATCACTTTATATCAAGCCACATTAAATAAGGTCTGTTCATTATTCAAATTTATTTATTCCATGGCTGATTTCTCTGCTCTTTCAGCTGGTTGCAAAAACTTTATTAATAAATATTGTGCTTTTATTGAGAGTTAGTTGGCGGCCCATTTGGAGGTTAATTACCTTAACTCGGGTGTACATTTTTAGTGAACAGTTCTCTAATTTATTTTAATGAACAGGGTTCTTGAACTAAGCCGGATTCCTGGCTTGCTGATGGCCGTACACCTGCCTAAGCTGTGAACCATGAACAAGATCTTATACGAAGAGGGAGCTGGAGACTGATTCTCAATGTAATACTTGACAGCTGTGATAAGGTGATATGCAATCTATTATTTTCTTATCAAATATCATTGCATCCATGGGCCCACGTGTGCCGACACTCTGCTAGATTGGGGAACCGCTGTTCATGACTCAGAACTTTACTAGTTAAATTCAAGTACACCTTTTTTTTTTTATAATTGAATTACATAACGCTAAGTGCACTGCCTGTAAGTGGGTGATGCACTGCGGGAGCGTGCCAGAGATATTTTCACACTTGTACATTGTACAGTTTGCTCATCTTGTCATGTTAGTTTTACAAAATGTTTTGAACAGGTTAGTATCTCTGTTCCGGCGGGAACAGAGATGAATATAATTTAACTTCACTATGGGTTTTACATTTAAGGGCTGGGGGTTTTCCTGGGTTTTTTTTACGTTTTCTGGGGTTTAAAAAAAGGGGACTTAGTTTTTCTCTGACTCATGCTGGTGCAACCTCAGACAGGTTGAAGGCCTGTCAAATTTTGTCAACTGCATGCTGGCGCGCTGCCACAGATGCTAGAGCACCACCACCTTTTTGTATTTTTTGATTTTTATTATTTGTATATAGCCATTCGGGGTTAATAGAAATAATTTGCTATTTTTCTGGAAATATAGTAGTTGATTTTGCTCCTTGCACAAGGGATATACTGATTGTTTTTCTTAACTGGCAAAACACATATTGATTGACTTTTACTGGTAGTATCTGCTGTTTAATTTTCTTTAACTATAAAACATGTACTCATTGTTTTGGGTAAAACATATATTGTCAAAATTTTCTGAAATTGTAAAGCCTCGAATGATTAATTTCTGATTGTTAAAGTATATAAGGATTTTGATTCCTTCGGAATTGTGAAGGAAAATAACTATTTAGAATTCTATAATCACTGTTTGAAAGCAGGTGATGTAGTTCTGTTAATTTTTATTTAATACTGTGAAAGGAACTTAAGGTTCATACACTCATGAGGGGTCATTGATCAGTGGAATGCTAGACAAACGGGCGGTCCGGTTTAATTCATGCGTTATGAATTATTATCATCTTTCTGGGGTTTGGCGTTTATGTAATTCTACAAATCAGGTTGTTGATGGGCAAATATTTTATCACTGCTGGGTTATAATATTGTAGTCACATGGCCTGCCAGGCGGGTGCATTCCTGGGGCATTTGTGTTCGAATTGATGTAATTGTGAGTTTGTGTGCCTTATGTTCTGTATGTGTTATGTTTGTCTGTGTCTAGCTAGCCACAAGAAAAGGGGGGGAATTTTATATATATATATATATATATATCTGTTTACTGCATTTATACATACGGGTTATGATATTATATTCACATATATATGTTAACTGAATTTACACACTTTTGTTATGCTATACACCTGTTGTTTCTTTAATATTGTTGAAGCAGGGCTTAAATTATGCATGTATGAATTCTAGGAAAACAATAAATTTGTTATTGTTATATTACGGCTGAGTTTCATTGCAAGTCCCGTCATACTGGACCCGGCACAATTTTTGCTTCTCTAGGCTCCAGCCTAGTCCTAATTGACTTGTGGCTTCTCTTTCAAAAAAAAATATAAAAAAAAAATAAGTTGATTTTATACTCATAAAAAGGACATAAAAGGAAAGAGGGGTTACACTGATGATTGGGCATATGTCCTGAAACGCGTTGAATTAAATATAGAGAAAAGGCCACCAGACGGACAAGCAAAAGTTAAACTATTTTACTAATTATATACTATAAGTGGCCTGGATACCGAAAAACATGGAAATTTAAAAAAAACAAGTGTACACATTTTACAGATATGACCAAGAACGAGTAGTTACAATATGAGCGAGAAAGGCATTACCTACAAAATCGGCAGAAGAACAGCCCAAATAACCGAAACTATGATGGACGAAACCACCAAAACGGGCCCAATGGAAATAATGTACCGGTGAAAAACCCACTGAACAATCCCAATAATTATCGTAATTTCAACAATAATAACAACAACAACTATCCACGTACTAATAATCAAAATTACTATCATAATAATGGTAATAATAATAACCATTACAACCGAGGAAATAACAATAATGGTGGAAATTACACTAGACCCAACCATCAGTATAATAATAATAATAATAATAACAACGGACAAAATCAAACATACAGGCGACGGGTCAATTACATAAGTGCAGAGAATAGAAATGATGGAAGGCGGTATTACCGAGGACCGAGGAGCAGAAGCGCCGAAGAAAATAGAAGAAGCAGGGATCGGGTAACATTCAATAACAACCCGGTTGAAAGAATGGAAGTAACGGATGGTAACCATCCCAATAGACCAGAGGACCATGTAGAAGGGACCACCCAACATTTAAACGAGCAGCGGCAGTGAGAATCCACCTGGACCCATCACTGAACCGATCTATTGGGTACGTAACTAAACTAACTGACCAGACGACTGACCAGACGATAACAATCATACAGAACCATTACATAAAAAATATACATGAAGAACTGCTTGAAGAAAGATCAACACCAATTGACAGTTTAGATAATGAAATCGCCTATATTATAGCCAGCATAAATGGAATGCCTACCAAATTTATGATTGACACAGGCGCAAATGTGTCGTTAATTGACATAACAACATAAACAAAATTCAAAAAGAGAGTAAGATCAGCTTACCGACATTACCTGTGAGTAATATTATATTAATTGGAGCCACTGGAAGGCAAAACAAGACGATCAAGAAAACAAGTGTCATTGGAGGTAACAAGTAACAATATAACCCTATCAATGATCTTTCTAATTGCACACAGTTTACCGTTTGAAATATTAATTGGTTGCAACATTTTAAGAAAGTATTCCACAGTAACTGACATGAGAGAATCGAGAGTAACAATGAAGTCCGAAAATAAAGAATGGGTGCTGAACTAACTGGAAGCAAGGGAGTAGTCCCAGTGAACAACGTGTATAACATTAGAACAGTCCGTTATTCACCTGACAATATATTGGAAGAAAAAACCAAAGACCAAGTGAATAATGACCTTTTATGGAATCAAAAGTTGGAAGATATCAGACACTTTCGAGGTACTCAGGACGGAAATCACTTAACCACTCAAGAGGTGGAAAATTTAATCACTATATACAACAAATACCGTCATGTATTTTCCGATCGACCAGGAAAAGTAAGGGGTTATCAATGCGAGTTGAGATTCAAAGAAACCGTAAATTTCAACAAAAAGTCATATCCAATTGCGTACGCTGCGAAGGAAGCAGTAAGAATTGAGATCAACAGAATGCTGGAAGAAGACATCATCGAGTACAGTTGTTTGCAGTACACCAGTCCCATAGTGGCTATTACAAAAAAGGACGGAAGGGTACGGTTGTGTCTCGATGCAAGGGAGATAAACAAGATTTTAATAAACGATAAGACATCTCCTGGAGAAATTGAGGAGATCCTAAAAAAGTTTCATGGTACCCAGTTTATCAGTACCTGGGATACAGTTTGCGGGTACTGGCAAGTAGAGTTGCACCCAGCCAGTCGAAAGTATGTAGCATTTATATTCGAAGGTCGGAACTACCAGTTCAAGCGACTACCTTTTGGACTGGTAAATTCTGTGGCGATATTCGTCCGATGTATGGACCAAATATTGGGTCCCGAAACCATGCATTACACCACTGTTTATGTTGACGATTTACTAGTCACTTCATCCAACTGGGAAGAGCATTGTTTCAGAGTAGAACATGTACTGGAGAAATTATCTAACAGCAATGTAACATTAAAATTAGAAAAATCAAAACTAATAGCTGAAGAAGTCCAATTCCTTGGTTTCAATCTATCCAGACAAGGAATAACACAATCAACAGACAAAATAGATGCTATTCAACGTTTTCCAACCCCAAAGAATAAAAAACAGTTACAGTCGTTCCTGGGCATCTGTAATTACTACAGAAAATTCCAGAGAACTATTCTGAACTAACAGCCCAGTTATCACCACAATTATCGTCCAAAACCAAGTGGATGTGGGGTCCGGAACAGGAAACAATTTTCAAAGCAATTAATGACAACTTCCTCAAAACTATTATGTTGAAACACCCTAACTTCAACCGACCCTTTTTCATGAATTGCGATGCAAGCGATATCAGCTTAGCGTCTGTATTATATCAAGAAGACGACGACGGAAACCATCAAGTAGTGAGTTTCGCAAGTAGAACTTTGAACCATTGCGAACGCAATTATCGTGTAACTGAGAAGGAGTTATTAAGTGTAGTGTTTTCTTGTGGGAAGTTTAGAACATATATCCTTGGGTATCCAATAACTGTAAGAACCGACCATAAATCGATATCCTTTTTGAAAAACTGTAAACTCAGTCATGGGAGGTTGACCAGATGGATACTTGCTCTCCAAGAATACCACATCAGTTGGGAATATATCCCAGGGAGTAAAAACGTTGCAGCTGATGTGCTATCCCGCATCAATACAGAACAACAAACGTTTGATGGAGAGAAAGAAACTATAGTAAAAGTATTCACCATAATGAAAAGCAAGGCAGACTTAGAAACAATATTGAAGGAAATAAAACAACACCAAAGGAATGACACTAAGTTAAACCAAATCTGAGAGAGGCTACACCAGCAAGATGAGAGAGTCACCCCATTTTATTGTGTACATGAGGATATGTTATTCATCCAGACCAGTCCTAACCAGAATTCGTGGAAGTTAGTAATACCCCGAGGATTTGAAAAGGAGATCATTATGGACTATCACCTCAGATACGGTCATATGGGAGCGTTAAAGGTGATAAAGGCGCTAGAAGAACATACGTATGTGAAGGACATCAACCGAAGAGTGAGAAATTGTATTAAGAACTGTCACATATGTCAGTTAGTTAAATGTAATAACAATAAAAAGGAAGGAATAATGTAGCCCATAACTTCAACCAATAAACTGGAAAGAGTCTTCTTAGACATATGTGGACCAATGCCATGCAGTGGAGGAAGGAGACAATATAAGTTTATAATCATAATCTTGGACCATTATACAAAATGTGTGAAATTATATCCTATTAACAGAGCGGCCACAATTAAGGTATTAAATATTGTTACACAGTTGTACATACCAGAGTTAGGAGTCCCAAAATCAATTATTACCGACCATGGTACCCAATTCCGAGGAAGAAAGTGGAAGGAGACTTTAATGGACCTGGGCGTCCGAACTTATAAAACTTCAGTTTACCACCCGAATAGCAATCCAGCAGAAAGAGTACTTTGTGAAGTCGGAAGAATCCTTCAAACTTACTGCCACGATCAACAACGTAAGTGGAATGACTATATAAACGTAACAGAAAATTTTATTAATCTCGCATACCATGAATCTATCAAAGATACCCCTTACACCATAATGTTTGGAAGACCACCACCTTGAACAATTACAGAACTAATTAATTTCCCCACCAACCCTGAGTACAAGTTTGATAATGCAAGATTTTATAGCAAAATAGCTGAACAAGTGGAGAAGAGAAAAAACAAGTATCGGAAGATCCAACCTAAAGTAATCCAATACCAAGAGGGAGAAAAAGTCCTGATACGAAATAGAGAGTTACCCAGTTCCAGAGAAGGTATCCCAAAAAAGCTATTACTACTTTATAATGGCCCCTATTTAATTGTCAAGAATAACACCTATGTAATAAGTGATATAGCTACCAAAAGAATCAAAGGGACCTACAACCAGTCTTCTTTGAAGAAATATTATGAGGCGGTATAAGACTGTTAGAAGAATTAAAAATACCAAAATTCAAAAATAATGTAAGAACAACTTACACCAATATATTTAAATAATTTAATTATGAAAGAAATAACCTTTTTAATGAAAACAAGACAAGACAATTGACGATAAATAAATATGACGGAACAATCAAGTAACAAAGGACATTGAACCACTAATGGACTACGTATCAATAATAAGAAGAGTTGAATAAATAATCCTAGATACATCTACAAGTTAAATATTAATTATAAATGAGAAGAGAAGTAATGACATGGAAAACAACTATCATGCGAAGTACGTTAAAGAATTAATACAAGAAATATATTAACAACATCGTCCCAAACAAGATAAGGAATTTGAATAAATAAATCAAGGAGAAGAGAAAGTCAGGATATGAATAACAACAGAGTAATTAATCCCTAGAGTGTTTTGTTAATTATATTTTATATTATATGAGTCGCAAATAGACTATTATTAATTATTATTATTATTAAATGGTGATTGTGTGTTGAGATAAGTTTCAACAATCATTTTATTGAGCAGATAGGCATGACCTCTGAACTCAAATTATGTATAAATGGACAGCAGAGTAATAGAACCACACGTGCCCTCTGACTGGTACCAGTTTATATGAATAGAAGGAGAAGAAAATTTTAGGGAAGTAAAACTTTCGAGGGATACAACACTCATTATAAAAGAATCATAATGAAGATATCATATAAAAAAATCATGAAATATGGGATCAATAAAGATAAGCTAGAAGACAATAACTGATGAATTCCACTACAATAACAACTTTACATAAGAAACTGTAAACAAGAAGAAAGGTTAATTGATGATTTCAGAAAAAACAATCTTTATTTTTGAAATAATCAATTTTGGCGGCGATGCATTATGTAACATGACATAAGATAGCGCCAAAACTCGTTACTAATTAATAGAAGAAGAGATGAAAATTGAAAGAAAAATAAATGTATTATAACCTGAAGATTGACAGCCCAACACTACTAATGAAAACAATTGACTAAGACACTGACAAGGACTAAGCCCAATAGATTGGATAAGGTGAGAGAAAATAAAAAACCATTGATACAACCCAAAGTATAACTACAATCAAAACAGCCCAAAATGTAACTAATATAATATGTGAAATAAATGTACAAAATAAGATAGGGCAATAGATAAATAAATAAATAATGTAAATAGATGAACTGTAAAAAGTAAACAAGATATAAATTGTTATTAAAAGAAAAGAAAAAGAAAAAATAAATGTGAAACCCCAGATAGGAAAATATGAATAAAAAAATACCCTATTAAGTAATAAGTTAGCCACAAGTAAGTAAAATACAATCAAACTTAGCAACATTAATTATGAGTGCAGAGGTGAAAGGGTGATAGTAAAGAAACTATTAGTGACGGACATTATATAAATAAAATAATAAACCAAGCGATAGTTATGTTAAATATAGAAACACTATTTTAAATAAATGTGAAGTGTAAGTGACTGTCAAGTGAAATACTATTTACATAAGACTATATAAAATATATAGCAAACCATGTTAGAGTAGTAGTTTACCCAGTAAGACTTATTGTGTTATTAAAATAAGGAACATTAACAAAATATATAAATAATAGACATTTTGAAAAATGAGAGGAAAGTGATATATTAGAGTGGAAACAGGGAGAATTAGACACTATATTTTATTAAGGGAGTTCATATATATTGATAATAATAATTAGTGATGTTCAAAGATTGTTATAAGAGTTTTTGTTAGTAAATGAACAAAATAATGTTAGTAAGATTAAATGACTCTTATGTGAGACGTATCAAAATAAGCTTTGAGTCCACTGCGGTATTGCCATGTCACTTCACTCACGCGATACACTCACACTCACGGGAGTGTGATATGAAGTGTTTTCAACAGACCTCCCCTCCCTGTCCTTTGCATACGCATAACCAAGTGTAACGTGCGACAACGCTGTTGGGCGAGGGGCGGGGAAGAGCTGTTACTATTGCGTAACCTCGAAGCTTATTATGCTAAGTCCCGTACTTTAGTTATGTTAAAGTCAAAAAACCATTAAGAGCTAAAGGCTTAGTTACAGACATGAACCTGTAAAGAAGAATTAATGAATTATATAACACCTTGTTGATTCATCCTCTTCGTTCACTTTATAATATTATTATATATTTAAACTTTCACAATTGAACTTACTTTCATGTATATTTCCCAAATGTTTCGAGGTGATGTTCCTCTTCCTCAGTGGGATTAAATACTGAATGTCATTTTAACAGTATAACGGTTATGGACTGGTGTGTGTGTGGTGGGGGTTGATGTTCCCTCCCACCATCAACCCCCACCATACACACCAGTCCATAACCGTTATACTATTAAAATGACATTCAGTATTTAATCCCACTGAGGAAGAGGAACATCACCTCGAAACATTTGGGAAAGATAAATGAAAGTAAGTTCAATTGTGAAAGTTTATATATATAAGAATTTTGTAAGTTTTAAGATAAAACAATAGCAAAAAATCAACTAAAGTGTATAATATGTTTAGGTATTCAAATAAAAATATAAGGTACAAAACTGGCTACATAATGTTTAGTTTAAAGGTAATTAAATAAAGAAATATCAAATAGAAAAAATAAGAAATCTGTTATGAAGTGACCAAATGTAAACATGATTGGTACGAAAATAATCTGTAAGAAAAAAGCAAAGCAATGGTGTTATTGGATTTAATATTACCGATAGCATAAGAAAGTTATAATAATTTATAAGATTTTAATGAATTTTGAACAAAAAAAACGTTAGTTAATATAACAATGTTATACGTTATTAGCCAATGGGAATCAGAGTATCTTAGAGAGTCGCCATGACAACAAAAGCTTGTTACATGTTTAACCGTTGAAAATTTATTATTCCATTATTGACTGTCATACAGGGTGGATGTATGAAGCCCATGAAGATAAATAAGTAAAGAAATCTATAAATTTTATCAAACAGTGATTAAGAAGACACAATTAATAACCATAATACCACTAATGATGAGAAGTTAATTAATTCAACAAAAGAATTAACAAATATTATACAAAAATTTTGATGAAGAGAACATAATTCGGAAGTAACCACCTACAGAGGCACTATTATTTTTAGGAAACCAAGAGATCGAACAAGTCAAACAGTTTTGTTACCTGGGAAGTATGGTCACCACGGAGGGAGGAACCATAGAGGATATAGGAAATAGAATAAATAAGGCTAAAGGAGCATTTGCAATGCTGAGACCAATCTGGAAATCAAGGGAACTTAACACCAATACCAAACTACGCATCTTCAATACAAATGTCAAGTCGGTACTGCTCTATGGGTGTGAAACTTGGAAGACTAACAAACAACTGATTAGCAGACTCCAAACATTCGTGAACAGAAGTTTGCGGAATATCCTGAGGATATGGTGGCCACAAGTTACCTCCAATGAAGAGCTGTGGAGAAGAACCCATCAAACACCCATTGACATTGAGATGCGTCGTAGGAAATGGAAGTGGATTGGGCATACATTACGACGAGATGGAGACAACATAGCAAGGCAAGCCCTGGAATGGAACCCACAAGGTAGCAGGAGAAGAGGCAGACCAAGGAACACATGGAGGAGGAGTGTAATAGCGGAAGGGATGGAGAAAGGAGGGAAGACCTGGCCCGAGATCAAGACGATGGCGCGGAACAGAGTCCGGTGGCGAAAGTTCATTGATGCCCTATGCTCCACTTAGGAGATGCAGGAATAATAATGATGATGAACCACCTACAGAAGGAATAATAGAAGAGAAACATAACTAAACCTGGGAATTTACATTAACCAGCAATACTGATGGAATTCGGACACCAGAATTGGATCGCTTGAACCTGGATCTCACTAAACCATACAAGAAGGGACCAGCAGAAGTGTTCCAGAAGAAGAGGATCGCCCAAGACAATAAGAAATAAAGGAGTGCTGAGTATATTTTCAATGTTTTAACCAAAAACAAAACTATAAATAATCCACATTAACTGAACAAATTTATTTCACTTCACCAACCACTCAAATAACTTTTTAGAACTGATTTCTATTTGATAATCACCTCTGATAGAACAAATATATCTCTGAAGTTTGAATTTAAATTAATTTGTTTTAAAAAACGCGAACATGCTAAGTAAGAAATTAACCTATTGAGCACTATTTCCCATAGCGGTAACTTACTTTCTATACTTAAAAATATCACTTGTTATGAACTAGTTATAAGGTATTTTGTAAGATTATGTGCATTTATTAGTCTGTAAACCAATATTTCTGTAGTCCAAAGAACTTTTCCCTGAGATTGTAAAATAAACAAACGAAGAACCATACGCCATTGTAGCGTCTACACACGGACTGGGCGATAGCAGAGCAGAGAGCCAACTACGAAAAAGTAAACATGCCGGCGCAATAATAAATGTTATGTTTTATTTCAGAAATTATAATTGACCAATATATTTGAACCTGTTAATAAATCATCGTAACTATCCTCAACTGTATGTTTGATTTATTCAAAGACTAATATAAAAGTTTGGGGTAAACAAAAAATTAAAAATACATTAGTTAACGAAGTCGATTTCGCCAAGCAGTGTTGACCAATCATACGGCGAGACGGAGAATTCAATTTGAATGGCGGACTGAGTGAGCCGACGATCGACTTTCGTAAATATTTCAAATAAACGACTCGTTACAACTTAACGACCAACGAAGTAAGTATTGATAAATTAAAGCATACAAAGTGTTCGTTTACAATAATAACATTTTATTAAGGCCTATGCATAATGCATTGGTCATTATCACTTCTGATAGTGTTCTTTGTATTTATCCCTGGGTTTTAATACCTTAATTATAGTCTTTTAGGTGAGTTTTCAATACTCTTGAAAGTTACATTTTTTCATGAGTTGTAATTCATTCAAATTAATCTCATTATTGTTTTACTATCTATTATCAGTGTTCTGATAACACTGTTAGTACTGTGCAGTAGTTAATTCTGCATTTACTTTGACAATTACTTTGGTTTGAAGTTACCATGATTACTTGCATCTAGCTGTCACTATGGTTTACTTATTACTTGTGTTATTATTGTTAATTAGGTGGTTATAATCCTTGAATTCACTTGTTTAAACGTTATTCTGCCTTATTCAATGTTATTAGTTGAGTTCCTACTCTTTTATTACAAGTTTACTAGATACTTTTGTTGTCTCATGCAACCATCCTATGTCAGGCATATGGTTATATTAAATCACATCAATTCAGCCTTTATATTTCCTTAACACATTATCTGTTGTACAATAAATGTTCCTTATATTATCTATTTATGTCATACTACAACACATTTTAGTTCAACATTGCATTAGTCTTATTTTTCTATAGTTTTGTTGAAAACTAGTTGGCCAGATTAGGTTATGTTATAATCTAATTATTCAACAATGGTTGATGGTCAGTTTCGAAATTCTACATTACATCTGGTTTATTGAACTTTATATAGCACTGGTATATTTATTGTTTATTACTAGATTTCAATTTGTTTATTTTCACAATCTTTATCAGTGGTAACTAGTGGTTATTTACAATTTCAACTCCACTTTACAATCTGTTATTAGTGTTTTGGACATAGTCCTTTCTGTCATGTTTATACATCATTTAGCTATGAAATTATCATACTGTTACTCATTCTCTTTATTAACTTCTATTTTCAATAATTAACTTTTATTGAGTTCTGTTTGCATTGTATTGTTAAGAAAGGTATTTGATTAATCAGTTTAGGTCAGTGTCAATTTTACAGCTTAGGGATTTAAATCATGTTGTTTGGTTCACTTATACTTTCTTTTTCTATAATAATACTTTTATTTGCATATGTTAATTCATTCTAATCCATATTATCTCCATTTGGTGTTTGACCTGGATATGTTTTCTTCTTCTCTGCACTGATTCCTTCCTCATTCTTAGTAGATTTCTTCTTGGTGGTGTTGTCACTAGTTTCCTTCTCACTGTTTGATCTATTGGGTAATTATGTATGTCGTCTCGTCGTTAGTCTTGTTTTATTTTCTTCAGTTGTACATTTACTGGTAATTCATTATTCATTTTATTTTGGCTTATGATACTTCCTTTATCCATGATTGTAAGTTCAACTTTGTAGATATTTTTATTTGTAGTGGCTTTCAATTCATTTGTGATATGTTGGTGTTGGATGTGTTATATGTACCATTACAATGTACCGTGTGTCAACAAATTAGTATGTTTACTTTTGGAAGTTTGGCAAACTACCAGCGCCGAAAGAATGACAGAAGTCTTTGATGCAATGGCCTGTTGTTAATACTGTGGCACTGTCCTGTCACTTTTCTGCCCACAAATCAGATTGTGCCGTTAGTAAAATCACGTTATCGTGTCTAAACCACGTGGACTCGACGTTGCCGTTGCTAATAACCATCAACCGCAAAGTAGCAGCATCGTGTCGTTGTCTTTCCAGTTCTGCACCCGACTTTACAGCATCTACAGACTGTAAAATGAGCGGTGGTGGTTGGGACAGGCTAGACGGACTTTCACCCTCACTAACACACACACAGCGGATTATACCTGCCTTTGGTGGCCACCGTGACTCACATACTGGACATTTCTAAGCGGAAGAGCATTTTTTTACTGTGCTAAAAAATTGTAAAACCGTTATTGTTTTTAAATTCTGCGCAAATTTCTAAGAAAAATGATACCAAACAACAACTATCAACAAGCAGTCACGGTCCTTTACAGTCATAATGAGGTCATAATCCTGTTATGAATCACTGTTGTAATCGCATGTCGTATGTTTACAAACAGATAACATTAGTCATGGTTCAAAATGGAGTGCACATACCCATTTCCTCTATAACAAATAACAGAAATGAAAGGGCATTACTCATTCATACCAAATAGTGCGATGATATATAATGTGACACTATATTCAATAGTCTAAGTGAAAGTTGAGTCAAGAGCAGTTGTTTCGTTCGTGGTCGTGGTGCTATCTCTGTAAATTAGTTTATCAAGTTAAAGGTACAGTGTCATTGCTATCTCTGTAAATTAGTTTATATTTTAGTTTATGAAGTTAAAGGTACAGTTCCGTAGTGTTACTTTTCTAGTCGTTGTACAGGATTGCTTATTATAATGAGTTCAGCCTTGAAGCATCAAGTGTTACATAGTCAAGCAAGAACAATGGTCGCTTCTGTGATCGAATATTTTTCTAAAGAAAAAGAAAACAATTGACCTTTGATTGACGTAAAGAAAGTCTTACAAAGAGTGGCCGATGCATGTGGAATTTCACTTAGGGCAGCTCAAAGAATAAATGCTGAAGTGCCCAAAGTACGGAGCGCCAGTTAAGATGATAGAGAAACTCACGAAGAGTGTTGTTCTTCATACGCCAAAAAACAGGAAAAACAGGAAATGTCATGTAACTGGACTGGATGATTTTAACCAATCTCCTATTCATCGCCACATTCATGAAATGTACAGAAGAAAAGAAGTCCCAACTCTCGGAAAACTGTTACCTTCTCTCCAGGACGCAGGATTATTCACTAGCTCACTTCCGTCGCTAGCAAAGGTATTGAAGGAAATTGGCTTTCAATATAAAAAATTCAACAACAAAAAAGTATTTATGGAGAAACCATCTGTTGCCCTGTCAAGATGCCGATTCCTTCAGAAGATGCAAAACATAGATATGAGTAAGACAGTATTTTTAGATGAAACGTGGATAAATGAAAATATTAGGAAAGACAAAGGTCGGACAGACAACTCAATTAAAGGTACTCTGGCAACTCCATTAGGAAAGGGGAAACGACTAATAATTTGCCACACAGGAAGCCAGCTTGGATGGACAAAGGCACCACCTTTAGTGTTTCAATTAAAGAAGACTGGAGACTACCACGAAGATATGAATGCGGAAGTTTTTGAAAAATGGTTCTTCGACACCCTGCTCCCAGCTATTCCACCTGGCTCAACGATTATTATGCACAATGCCCCATACCACTCTACAGTAAAGGGCAAAGAACTGACATCGTCTTCAACTAAGCCTGATATGAAAAACTGTTACAAGCACGAAAGATACCCTTTCCTGACGATTATCATAATCCTGAGCTTTATGAGCTCATACGTCTCCACAAACCACAGCAGCCAACATATGTAATTGATGCCAAATCAGTAGAACTTGGATTTAAAGTGATTCGCCTCCCACCATACCACTGCCAGTATAATCCGATAGAAATGGTATGGGCTTACCTCAAAAGATATGTGAAGGAAAGAAACGATACTTGAAAGCTGAAAGATATAGAAAATGTGTTTGTGGAAGTTATTGCCACGTTCAGTGCCGATATGTGGAGTAAATAGATCAAGCATGTGAAAAAACTGATTGACGATGACTGAAGGAGTGAGCGTCTTGATGACATTAGTGTTCAACACTTCATTATTAACTTGGCACCAGGTGACTCAGAGAGTGAGTGCGAGAGTGATACTAACAAAGAATACGACCAACTTGGGCATCGCTCCTCTGCAGTAAAAGCAGTAAGTGAAGACTCATGAATCTGGTATAATAATACTAATAATTATGTACCATTAATTTAAAATGTTAATGTTTAAGTTTGCATGTTTATGGTTACATTTTCTTACATAATTGTATGCTTATTCGTACTTACATAAGTTATGCTTATTCTTATTTATTATACAAGTATTAATATCACCAATTATAATTGTAGGGTAGTCGCATTCTGGAATATATTCTCAAAATCATTTCAAAAATTATTATAGGTTTGTTTGCATTGACGATAAATATCATACGGCACAAGGAAAGGTTAAAGCTATTATTACTAAGATTAAGACTATTGGTAACATGAATAATTTTGGCTGTAGGAAGTAGGATTTATTGTTACTTATGTAGATAAGTAATTTGATAAAATTTGAATTTGAGTGTAAGAATATTTTATTTTTCTTATTTTTCCACATCACATTAGTCGCTTGATCAGATTTTTATAGTGTTGAAAACAGAGATTTGTCGCAATTATGTCATGTTTAGCCTCATTTTTCTTAAAATTTCATGGAGGTTACAAAAATGGTAATTTCATTTGGCATTAAAATCAAATTTAAAAAGTTGTAATTATGTAGTGGTTGGCACACTTTGCGAATCATACCTGTGGCGCGCGGGCCAGCTGTGAGTGTGCGTGCGTCAGTGAGGGCACCTCAGGCAGTCTGGCCGGTCCCAACCGCCACTGCTCATTTTACAGACTGTAGTGTAGGACCTTAGTTTCCGTGCTTGAGGGAGTAAATTCATAAGTGCACGCATTATCTTCCCTGCTCTTGGTCCTTGGCCAATGAATCGTATTGCACAAACAAATTTTAATTTATTGTCATATTTTCCACAATCTTTTTCTTTTTGCTGACATAAACCTACAAAATTTTTCAAAATTACTACATTGAAGAGATTCAGTTCTAACTAAACCACCACCTTGTTCACGAGATATTGATAACAATATACAACTTACTCCATTACAATATTTTCACATTAAAATAGACTGGCAACACATCAAAAATGCAGTTTGCTATATTACTTATATTGTAATCCTCGAACTTACTGAAACTAATTTTTTTTATGATGAAGATGATCTTTGTTCACATATTTGCTCTGAAACTGCACACCATTTTTTTGTTTGTTGGTTATGTTGTTTATTATATTGGTTGTCACCGAAACGTCTGTCCTTACAGACTTTTCATATAGTGACTTATATATTTCAATAAAATAAACTATAAAAAGCACTTACTGAACTCTATATAACACACTAGCACCTCATAAAAACAATAAGAAAAGTCAAATATTTGGAACAAAAATTCACAAAGTTAAGGTTCTTTCATCTTTTCATTTATCTTTTCATTGTAGAACAAAAGGCTTACCAACTTTGACATAGTAGAAAGTCCCTGCTAAACAAGAAAAAGTAAGGAGTCTTTTTTTTTTAATAAAATATAATGTAAAGGTCAGGCGACAAACTGAATTTTGTGGTTGACATGTTCCACTAACAGACACATTTTTGTGCCTTAACGTTCTTTTACAGGAAAATAATAAATATGCAATTAAACAGAATTAAATAAAAAATAAAAAACAAGAAAAATCAATTTTTTTTCTATTTTTACTGATTTTGCTTTCCGTAAACCCGCTTAACTTTGTTAATTTGGGAACTGACGATAACTCCTGAAAGTTTTAATAGGACTGACGGAATCACACTGACGCGTATGTAGTTTTACTTTGTGTGGGTGTGTTTATTTGAATAGAAAATTGTTTTTGCTTATTTAATTTTTGATTAAACCAAAAATTGAATGGCTAGTTTATCTAGTTTTAGAAGCATATTTGCTATTGTTTCCCCCACCTGTTAAAACTATCCAGGTATTTTGTCTTTAAATATCCAAAGACAGTAACAAAAAACAGTAGAGCAATTCATAAACGGAATTATATAGGAACAGTGTTACATCAAGATTAGACGTTCTTCTATTTAGAACTGTACAATGACTTTCTCTCCTTTATTCTTGTTGTTCTATAAAGATGTAGCCTCTTTTTTTTTATTGAGATGTTAATTGTTTTAGCAACATTGATTGTTTAACAGTCACACAGGAATTAATTATTCAAGAAAAGGTAATAATATTTTAACCTCCTTTTTTTTACTAATGAACATACATATTCGACGACAATATTAGTTTAATCACACGATCTCCTGTCAAGAAGAGGACATTTACGCAACGAATATGTGTGTGTGTGTGTGTGTGTGTGTGTGTGTGTGTGTGTGTGTGTGTGTGTGTGTGTGTGTGTGTGTGTGTGTGTGTGTGTGTGTGTGTGTGTGTTTCAATCACTTTCTGCTACAGTCCGTTTCTTGATGTATATAATACTTTAATATTTATAACTAAATTTACCTCAAGATATACTTTTTTCCCTATTAGGAACATGTTTCGAGAGCTCCTGTTCTCTCATCTTCAGCCTTCGCCATCTTCACAGAATGCGAAGGCTGAAGATGAGAGAACAGGAACTCTCGAAACATGTTCCTAATAGGGAAAAAAGTATATCTTGAGGTAAATTTAGTTATAAATATTAAAGTTATATATATATTGTAACATAACCAGATGTTACATAACCTAAACATATACTATCAGGTTTAATAAGTACATAAAGATAATGTAAATAGATAAGGTAATGATAAGAATAACCAAGAAGAGAGGAATCATGGAAGAAGAAAGAAGCAGAAGTGCCACAAGAAACAGTAAACCCAAATACTGTTTGACACTACAACCAGACTATAACTGACACAAACTGATGGACAATTTAAATTCACTTTAAGCTGTCAAGCGAGTCAGTGAATAATGTAAACAGAATATGATATGTTACTGAAAAATGATTAAATAAGAGTCTGAATAATGTGAGATCAGAATCAGCATTTGGCTGATAATAAATCCACCATGACAAGTAATTATTAAGGCCAAGAACTAAAATTAGCGATAGCCAAAAATGAGAAAAAAGCTATATTGCAATCTCAAATATACTTATGACAAATAAACACGTTTGTAAGAGGGAATCTTATACCAATAAGCTACCTCAGCAAGATACCGAATTATGAACTAATAAAAGTTTTTAAGGCAGAATTCCAGTATA
This sequence comes from Magicicada septendecula, assembly GCA_034769895.1. Taxonomy (NCBI): domain Eukaryota; kingdom Metazoa; phylum Arthropoda; class Insecta; order Hemiptera; family Cicadidae; genus Magicicada; species Magicicada septendecula. The sequence goes on along the minus strand of CM068370.1, from coordinate 427,879,125 downwards.
AACGGTATGTCTTAACAAGGCCTAGACCAAACAACCATCAATGAGGTGATTATTAGGAAATAATATAAGTGTAGATCACCTACACAGAACAATTGTTATGCTCAAACATAGCAATAAGCATTATTAAAATAATGTAATTTATAATTCAATTGTTAATTGATAGAATAGAGCAAATTAATGTGAAACGAAATATCATAGTATGTAGGAACAGTTCATTACAATGTATAAAGTTAAGGTTTATTCATAATGTACAGTAATTAAATATCAGTACAGATTTGGTAGTGTTCTCACATAAACGTTTGAGTGATAAAACGCGGTGTAAGACACAAACAATATTAGTCAGAGTGTGTAATCGCCGATTTCGGTAAACAGACGACAGTGCGAAGTAGTGTACCTGAACATTGTTTATATTGCAATGTCAGTAAAAGTGAAATGAAATCGTTATCAAACTATATCAAATTAAAGAGGACAAAATATTCTTTAATTTGATGGTGATACAGCCCCAATCGCAACTATATTAAGTGCGTGAAAGGCGTTAGCATCATTTACAAAATATGCTTAGGAAATTTGGTTATCAACACCAATAACATCGACAACTGTCAATCATCTCAGCGTTTGGCGGTTATAAAACCATTTTTGACGGTTGGACAAACAATACGTTCATCACACCTGCCTAAGCCAATCACAAAATTGCTTAGTAATTAACACTATCTCCTAAAGCCGATCGAAGGGTCGGGTATAAAAAGAGCTGTAACAGATTTTCAGCAGACACTTCTTAATCTCATTTGGCGTGGAACGTGCGCTGGCCATCTCAAAATTTTTAATAACTGATAGCGTCATCACCATAGTACATCAAAGGAAACAGTTTGACTACAACATACAACTACTTCAAGATATTCTACGAAGAACCATTGTGATTATGTGCAGTATTATTTCATTTTTGTGCGGGATAAATAATGAACAGAAATAATTAAATAGTATTATTTATGGTCCTTTAAGTTAGAAGTGGATCGAAATTCTCTGTTCTTGTGCGTGTGCAGTGAATAACGATAATCATTATAATCCGATTATCGATGTGGTAATTGAGTTTTAATCAAATGATTAAAGCCTGAAGGTAACAGTGTAACCATTTATTCATTTTACTACGAGCGCCATAACCTGTACGTTTTAATACACTGATCTGTACTGATGCATAACACTGAAACATTTTTTTTATATTACACCATGTCTAAATTTATTTGATGGATTTGTCAATATTCGTTAAGCTGAATGTTAGTTATAAGTGTTCTCAAAATATAACCTTTGTAAATCATAAACCAAGCGTGACGAACGCATAACCTTTCAAATAGGTTATTTTTATTTTTACTTGTTTACTTTATAATAGTAACGTCAAAAACATTACTAGTCTATCTTATATCAGAAAATTATTAGCTAATGTGTAGGCATGAACTTTCTTTTTTGTGTCTCAAAGAACTGACACCTGAGATTTTAATAATATTAATGTTCAAAATAAAGAATATCTGGACTTAGCCAGATTTACTGCTTATGTTCTGAGCAAGCCTTACAGGGTATGTAAAAACTTATTTACAATTGTACATCATTGTATGTTTTTAATTATATTTGTTTGAATTCTCTATCAAGGGTATGAATAAAACCCCATTATTAACAGCATAACTCGACTCAGTTTATTTCTAACAAATAGTTAAATATTTTATTCATGAAAACTCAAAACAACCTTCAGTTGTGATTAAATATTTTGAATAGCATTGCCATAAAGGTAATGAACAATTATTTTAATTCTTTTTAAATCATTAATTGATTCTATTCATGGGTTTTCCACGGGATTTTCCCAAAATAAATCCGTGTGGCGCCCACTATTAAACAAGGCAACTTAACCTTGTAGCTAAAGTGAGTTGGTTTTTGTAAACCGTTTTGACAGCTTATTGAACTTCTAGAAAACACGACCAGGTACGTGAAAGTATATTATATTTATTCTATTGTCCAGACATTACTAGATGTAACGTACTTAGACTATTATCGACCTGGAGGAGAAGTTTCACAGCTAGTATCAACAAAGCGACCAACTATTATACTTTACTTTTAAACTTAAGCAAAGCTAGTATTTAAATAATATTAACACAACTATTTTATTTGTTTTATCTAAGAGAATTCTTTTCAGACAATTATAATTCTACAATTGTAAACACACTTTGAGTAACCTCGAATGTTACATTTTAAATTGTTCTATAAAATTAGTAACCTTCAACGACTACAGCCTTTTAATAATATTCTAAATAAACACAAAACACTTTTAAATTGTTACAAATTGACGAACCCAACAGTGTGGCTTTTAAGAATAAAGGAGAATATATAAATAATACATTACAAATTGACGCATCCAACGTTAAGGCAGAATTACATCCCACGCAAACATTATTTTCGTTTAGTTACAAATTGACGCCAACAACGTAGGGCTTTTCAACACATGAACAAGTTTGTTATTTGTTTTATAACAAATTGGCGCACCAACTAGTGTGGCTTAAAAATATTAAATAAAAATATTTTATATATTGATAAACAGCCCGGTAGACACAAAAGAATAAACATGCCACACACCCATCAATATGATACGAGGTATAAGGACAGTCGGGTAGGAGAAGTACAGCTAGATACTGAGACATACGAAGCACAACCCATACACGAAATGGAAGTCATTACCATTAATAATATCGAAACTCAACCTGAAGAAACACCCCAGGTAGAACCGGAAGTAGAAGTAATGGTCAGCGACCAACCAGACAAAACAACCGAAGGGGCAAGAATAGAGAACATGATGATGATGATGATGGCACAAATGACTAGAAATAATGAGTCGTTAAAAGAAGACGGTAGGAAATCCCGGGAAGAGAATCAGAAGAATATCGAGTTATTAAATAAGAATATAGAGTCAATGAAGGAGAATCGTCGTGACTTAAATAAAAATATGGAGTCTATTAGTAAAAATATGGAGTCACTGAAAGAAGACTTGAATAAAAAGATTGACAGTACCCACAGATCCATGGACATACTAAACAGTAAAATAGATGACAACAGTAGAGCCATCAGAGAAGAGTTGAACACCACATTAACTGAAATTAGCAGGAGGATGGAAGAAGGTAATGAGAAAGTTAACACCAGAATAGACGTGGAGATAGCGGTCATGAGGGAAGAAATAATAGAAGTAAACAAAAGGTGCGAACAGCAAGACCAGGACTTAAAGCGAACAAGAGAAGAGGTCGACGGGAGGATCGACACCATGGAGGAGGTGACTGAAGCCCGAATAGAATCCTTGAAAAGAATGAGTCAAGAGGAAATTAAGCGGTTGAGGACCGACATAGGTGAGCGCTGTGAGGAGGTAAGTACATAAGTAGACGCGGTAAGAAATTTAACCGTCGCTAATCGGGAAAGAATTGAGGAACTAAGACAACAAGAAATCGTGCAAATGCGGGAAGAAATTGAAGTCATTCGCAGCCGTCCTATCCAAGGTCAGTATCTGCTACCAAATGACAACCGCGACGCGATTAATTTTAAAAACTATCGGAAAACCCCTATTGAATTCTTGGCACGCGTTGAAGAAAACCTGGCGCGAATCCGAGAGACCAGATGGAACAACATAAGAAGCTTGATAGATGAGTATTTCAAGGAAATATATGATAATTGGTGGACTGCAACGCGCCACGAGGTCAACAGTTACGAGGAAATATCATCTGTTGAATGATTATCAGAAATATCAGAATGATTAATTTCTGATTGTTAAAGTATATAAGGATTTTGATTCCTTCGGAATTGTGAAGGAAAATAACTATTTAGAATTCTATAATCACTGTTTGAAAACAGGTGATGTAGTTCTGTTAATTTTTATTTAATACTTTGAAAGGAACTTAAGGTTCATACACTCATGAGGGGTCATTGATCAGTGGAATGCTAGACAAACGGGCGGTCCGGTTTAATTCATGCGTTATGAATTATTATCATCTTTCTGGGGTTTGGCGTTTATGTAATTCTACAAATCAGGTTGTTGATGGGCAAATATTTTATCACTGCTGGGTTATAATATTGTAGTCACACGGCCTGCCAGGCGGGTGCATTGCTGGGGCATTTGTGTTCGAATTGATGTAATTGTGAGTTTGTGTGCCTTATGTTCTGTATGTGTTATGTTTGTCTGTGTCTAGCTAGCCACAAGAAAAGGGGGGGGAATTTTATATATATATATATATATATATATATATATATATATATCTGTTTACTGCATTTATACATACGGGTTATGATATTATATTTACATATATATGTTAACTGAATTTACACACTTTTGTTATGCTATACACCTGTTGTTTCTTTAATATTGTTGAAGCAGGGCTTAAATTATGCATGTATGAATTCTAGGAAAACAATAAATTTGTTATTGTTATATTACGGCTGAGTTTCATTGCAAGTCCCGTCATACTGGACCCGGCACAATTTTTGCTTCTCTAGGCTCCAGCCTAGTCCTAATTGACTTGTGGCTTCTCTTTCAAAAAAAAATATCAAAAAAAAAATAAGTTGATTTTATACTCATAAAAAGGACATAAAAGGAAAGAGGGGTTACACTGATGATGGGGCATATGTCCTGAAATGCGTTGAATTAAATATAGAGAAAAGGCCACCAGACGGACAAGCAAAAGTTAAACTATTTTACTAATTATATACTATAAGTGGCCTGGATACCGAAAAACATGGAAATTAAAAAAAAAACAAGTGTACACATTTTACAGATATGACCAAGAACGAGTAGTTACAATATGAGCGAGAAAGGCATTACCTACAAAATCGGCAGAAGAACAGCCCAAATAACCGAAACTATGATGGACGAAACCACCAAAACGGGCCCAATGGAAATAATGTACCGGTGAAAAACCCACTGAACAATCCCAATAATTATCGTAATTTCAACAATAATAACAACAACAACTATCCACGTACTAATAATCAAAATTACTATCATAATAATGGTAATAATAATAACCATTACAACCGAGGAAATAACAATAATGGTGGAAATTACACTAGACCCAACCATCAGTATAATAATAATAATAATAACAACGGACAAAATCAAACATACAGGCGACGGGTCAATTACATAAGTGCAGAGAATAGAAATGATGGAAGGGGGTATTACCGAGGACCGAGGAGCAGAAGCGCCGAAGAAAATAGAAGAAGCAGGGATCGGGTAACATTCAATAACAACCCGGTTGAAAGAATGGAAGTAACGGATGGTAACCATCCCAATAGACCAGAGGACCATGCAGAAGGGACCACCCAACATTTAAACGAGCAGCGGCAGTGAGAATCCACCTGGACCCATCACTGAACCGATCTATTGGGTACGTAACTAAACTAACTGACCAGACGACTGACCAGACGATAACAATCATACAGAACCATTACATAAAAAATATACATGAAGAACTGCTTGAAGAAAGATCAACACCAATTGACAGTTTAGATAATGAAATCGCCTATATTATAGCCAGCATAAATGGAATGCCTACCAAATTTATGATTGACACAGGCGCAAATGTGTCGTTAATTGACATAACAACATAAACAAAATTCAAAAAGAGAGTAAGATCAGCTTACCAACATTACCTGTGAGTAATATTATATTAATTGGAGCCACTGGAAGGCAAAACAAGACGATCAAGAAAACAAGTGTCATTGGAGGTAACAAGTAACAATATAACCCTATCAATGATCTTTCTAATTGCACACAGTTTACCGTTTGAAATATTAATTGGTTGCAACATTTTAAGAAAGTATTCCACAGTAACTGACATGAGAGAATCGAGAGTAACAATGAAGTCCGAAAATAAAGAATGGGTGCTGAACTAACTGGAAGCAAGGGAGTAGTCCCAGTGAACAACGTGTATAACATTAGAACAGTCCGTTATTCACCTGACAATATATTGGAAGAAAAAACCAAAGACCAAGTGAATAATGACCTTTTATGGAATCAAAAGTTGGAAGATATCAGACACTTTCGAGGTACTCAGGACGGAAATCACTTAACCACTCAAGAGGTGGAAAATTTAATCACTATATACAACAAATACCGTCATGTATTTTCCGATCGACCAGGAAAAGTAAGGGGTTATCAATGCGAGTTGAGATTCAAAGAAACCGTAAATTTCAACAAAAAGTCATATTCAATTGCGTACGCTGCGAAGGAAGCAGTAAGAATTGAGATCAACAGAATGCTGGAAGAAGACATCATCGAGTACAGTTGTTTGCAGTACACCAGTCCCATAGTGGCTATTACAAAAAAGGACGGAAGGGTACGGTTGTGTCTCGATGCAAGGGAGATAAACAAGATTTTAATAAACGATAAGACATCTCCTGGAGAAATTGAGGAGATCCTAAAAAAGTTTCATGGTACCCAGTTTATCAGTACCTGGGATACAGTTTGCGGGTACTGGCAAGTAGAGTTGCACCCAGCCAGTCGAAAGTATGTAGCATTTATATTCGAAGGTCGGAACTACCAGTTCAAGCGACTACCTTTTGGACTGGTAAATTCTGTGGCGATATTCGTCCGATGTATGGACCAAATATTGGGTCCCGAAACCATGCATTACACCACTGTTTATGTTGACGATTTACTAGTCACTTCATCCAACTGGGAAGAGCATTGTTTCAGAGTAGAACATGTACTGGAGAAATTATCTAACAGCAATGTAACATTAAAATTAGAAAAATCAAAACTAATAGCTGAAGAAGTCCAATTCCTTGGTTTCAATCTATCCAGACAAGGCATAACACAATCAACAGACAAAATAGATGCTATTCAACGTTTTCCAACCCCAAAGAATAAAAAACAGTTACAGTCGTTCCTGGGCATCTGTAATTACTACAGAAAATTCCAGAGAACTATTCTGAACTAACAGCCCAGTTATCACCACAATTATCGTCCAAAACCAAGTGGATGTGGGGTCCGGAACAGGAAACAATTTTCAAAGCAATTAATGACAACTTCCTCAAAACTATTATGTTGAAACACCCTAACTTCAACCGACCCTTTTTCATGAATTGCGATGCAAGCGATATCAGCTTAGCGTCTGTATTATATCAAGAAGACGACGACGGAAACCATCAAGTAGTGAGTTTCGCAAGTAGAACTTTGAACCATTGCGAACGCAATTATCGTGTAACTGAGAAGGAGTTATTAAGTGTAGTGTTTTCTTGTGGGAAGTTTAGAACATATATCCTTGGGTATCCAATAACTGTAAGAACCGACCATAAATCGATATCCTTTTTGAAAAACTGTAAACTCAGTCATGGGAGGTTGACCAGATGGATACTTGCTCTCCAAGAATACCACATCAGTTGGGAATATATCCCAGGGAGTAAAAACGTTGCAGCTGATGTGCTATCCCGCATCAATACAGAACAACAAACGTTTGATGGAGAGAAAGAAACTATAGTAAAAGTATTCACCATAATGAAAAGCAAGGCAGACTTAGAAACAATATTGAAGGAAATAAAACAACACCAAAGGAATGACACTAAGTTAAACCAAATCTGAGAGAGGCTACACCAGCAAGATGAGAGAGTCACCCCATTTTATTGTGTACATGAGGATATGTTATTCATCCAGACCAGTCCTAACCAGAATTCGTGGAAGTTAGTAATACCCCGAGGATTTGAAAAGGAGATCATTATGGACTATCACCTCAGATACGGTCATATGGGAGCGTTAAAGGTGATAAAGGCGCTAGAAGAACATACGTATGTGAAGGACATCAACCGAAGAGTGAGAAATTGTATTAAGAACTGTCACATATGTCAGTTAGTTAAATGTAATAACAATAAAAAGGAAGGAATAATGCAGCCCATAACTTCAACCAATAAACTGGAAAGAGTCTTCTTAGACATATGTGGACCAATGCCATGCAGTGGAGGAAGGAGACAATATAAGTTTATAATCATAATCTTGGACCATTATACAAAATTTGTGAAATTATATCCTATTAACAGAGCGGCCACAATTAAGGTATTAAATATTGTTACACAGTTGTACATACCAGAGTTAGGAGTCCCAAAATCAATTATTACCGACCATGGTACCCAATTCCGAGGAAGAAAGTGGAAGGAGACTTTAATGGACCTGGGCGTCCGAACTTATAAAACTTCAGTTTACCACCCGAATAACAATCCAGCAGAAAGAGTACTTCGTGAAGTCGGAAGAATCCTTCAAACTTACTGCCACGATCAACAACGTAAGTGGAATGACTATATAAACGTAACAGAAAATTTTATTAATCTCGCATACCATGAATCTATCAAAGATACCCCTTACACCATAATGTTTGGAAGGCCACCACCTCGAACAATTACAGAACTAATTAATTTCCCCACCAACCCTGAGTACAAGTTTGATAATGCAAGATTTTATAGCAAAATAGCTGAACAAGTGGAGAAGAGAAAAAACAAGTATCGGAAGATCCAACCTAAAGTAATCCAATACCAAGAGGGAGAAAAAGTCCTGATACGAAATAGAGAGTTACCCAGTTCCAGAGAAGGTATCCCAAAAAAGCTATTACTACTTTATAATGGCCCCTATTTAATTGTCAAGAATAACACCTATGTAATAAGTGATATAGCTACCAAAAGAATCAAAGGGACCTACAACCAGTCTTCTTTGAAGAAATATTATGAGGCGGTATAAGACTGTTAGAAGAATTAAAAATACCAAAATTCAAAAATAATGTAAGAACAACTTACACCAATATATTTAAATAATTTAATTATGAGAAGAAATAACCTTTTTAATGAAAACAAGACAAGACAATTGACGATAAATAAATAAGACGGAACAATCAAGTAACAAAGGACATTGAACCACTAATGGACTACGTATCAATAATAAGAAGAGTTGAATAAATAATCCTAGATACATCTACAAGTTAAATATTAATTATAAATGAGAAGAGAAGTATGACATGGAAAACAACTATCATGCGAAGTACGTTAAAGAATTAATACAAGAAATATATTAACAACATCGTCCCAAACAAGATAAGGAATTTGAATAAATAAATCAAGGAGAAGAGAAAGTCATGATATGAATAACAACAGAGTAATTAATCCCTAGAGTGTTTTGTTAATTATATTTTATATTATATGAGTCGCAAATAGACTATTATTAATTATTATTATTATTAAATGGTGATTGTATGTTGAGATAAGTTTCAACAATCATTTTATTGAGCAGATAGGCATGACCTCTGAACTCAAATTATGTATAAATGGACAGCAGAGTAATAGAACCACACGTGCCCTCTGACTGGTACCAGTTTATATGAATAGAAGGAGAAGAAAATTTTAGGGAAGTAAAACTTTCGAGGGATACAACACTCATTATAAAAGAATCATAATGAAGATATCATATAAAAAAATCATGAAATATGGGATCAATAAAGATAAGCTAGAAGACAATAACTGATGAATTCCACTACAATAACAACTTTACATAAGAAACTGTAAACAAGAAGAAAGGTTAATTGATGATTTCAGAAAAAACAATCTTTATTTTTGAAATAATCAATTTTGGCGGCGATGCATTATGTAACATGACATAAGATAGCGCCAAAACTCATTACTAATTAATAGAAGAAGAGATGAAAATTGAAAGAAAAATAAATGTATTATAACCTGAAGATTGACAGCCCAACACTACTAATGAAAACAATTGACTAAGACACTGACAAGGACTAAGCCCAATAGATTGGATAAGGTGAGAGAAAATAAAAAACCATTGATACAACCCAAAGTATAACTACAATCAAAACAGCCCAAAATGTAACTAATATAATATGTGAAATAAATGTACAAAATAAGATAGGGCAATAGATAAATAAATAAATAATGTAAATAGATGAACTGTAAAAAGTAAACAAGATATAAATTGTTATTAAAAGAAAAGAAAAAGAAAAAATAAATGTGAAACCCCAGATAGGAAAATATGAATAAAAAAATACCCTATTAAGTAATAAGTTAGCCACAAGTAAGTAAAATACAATCAAACTTAGCAACATTAATTATGAGTGCAGAGGTGAAAGGGTGATAGTAAAGAAACTATTAGTGACGGACATTATATAAATAAAATAATAAACCAAGCGATAGTTATGTTAAATATAGAAACACTATTTTAAATAAATGTGAAGTGTAAGTGACTGTCAAGTGAAATACTATTTACATAAGACTATATAAAATATATAGCAAACCATGTTAGAGTAGTAGTTTACCCAGTAAGACTTATTGTGTTATTAAAATAAGGAACATTAACAAAATATATAAATAATAGACATTTTGAAAAATGAGAGGAAAGTGATATATTAGAGTGGAAACAGGGAGAATTAGACACTATATTTTATTAAGGGAGTTCATATATGTTGATAATAATAATTAGTGATGTTCAAAGATTGTTATAAGAGTTTTTGTTAGTAAATGAACAAAATAATGTTAGTAAGATTAAATGACTCTTATGTGAGACGTATCAAAATAAGCTTTGAGTCCACTGCGGTATTGCCATGTCGCTTCACTCACGCGATACACTCACACTCACGGGAGTGTGATATGAAGTGTTTTCAACAGACCTCCCCTCCCTGTCCTTTGCATACGCATAACCAAGTGTAACGTGCGACAACGCTGTTGGGCGAGGGGCGGGGAAGAGCTGTTACTATTGCGTAACCTCGAAGCTTATTATGCTAAGTCCCGTACTTTAGTTATGTTAAAGTCAAAAAACCATTAAGAGCTAAAGGCTTAGTTACAGACATGAACCTGTAAAGAAGAAGTAATGAATTATATAATAGGTATGATGATCAAAAGCATCAAATATTTTTTTGTTAGTTTGTGTCTTTAATAATGTTTAATAACCAAATAAATAAAATTAATAGATACGAGGTGCTATCAGAAAGTTCCCGGACTGTACTTGGCACGGCTGTTGGACGTGACTGTACAACCTGGCGTCTCAGTGTCCGATTCCGTAATACGTAATAAGTCAGTCTGCCGAGTTTCGTTGCATTGTGAGGTTGTGTTCAGTCTACGCGTTGCGTTTTGTAATCATGTGTTAACGTTCATTTGCTAATTTTATGATGGCTGATAAATTCGAGCAACGCACGTGCATTAAGTTTTGTTTTAAACTTGGTAAATCGCCTACTGAAACTTTTGCAGTGCTTCGAGAAGCTTTTGAAGAATATTCCCTACACAGACAGGTTTTTGAGTGGTACGCTCATTTCAAGGCCAGCAGAATGTCACTTGAAGATGATCACCGTTCAGGACGACCTTCCACGAGCAAAACGGATGAAAATGTTGAAAAAATTCGACAACTCATTCACGAAGACCGTCGTCAAAAAATCCATGAGTTGTGTACAAGTGCCGGAATAAGCTATGGAAGCTGTCAAGAAATTCTAACTGAAAATTTAGGCATGCGTCGTGTTGCTGCGAAATTTATCCCTCGGCTTTTGTCTGTGGATCAGAAACAGCGCCGTGTTGATGTGTGCAGTGAACTCAGAGAAACGTCTGAAAATGACCCTACCTTCATCTCCAGGGTCATAACCGGTGATGAAAGCTGGTTTTATGGTTATGATCCAGAAACAAAACAGAAGTCGTCACAGTGGAAAAGTCCACAATCACCGAGACCAAAAAAAGCACGGCAGGTCAGATGTGCAACAAAAACCATGCTCATTGTGTTTTTCAACATCAAAGGCATTGTCCATCGCGAGTTCGTGCCAGCTGGTGTTACAGTGAACTCAGATTTTTATTGTGACGTTTTGAGGCGGCTGAGACAAAATGTGCGATGAAAAAGGCTCAAATTGTGGGAAGACCAAAACTGGCTGTTGCATCACGACAATGCACCTGCTCACGCTTCACTGAAAACAACAGTTTTTTACCAAAAACAATATGGCCACTGTCCCACACCCTCCATATTCACCAGATTTAGCCCCCTGTGATTTTTCTCTGTTCCCAAAAATAAAAATTCACATGAAAGGTCACCGTTTTGACACTGTAGAAGACAATAAGACAAAAACGCAGGAGGTGCTTGACAGCCTTCAGCAAAAGACTTTTTTTGACACTTTCCAGGCATGGAAACAACGCTGGATTCGTTGTATCAATTCGCAGGGAGACTACTTTGAAGGAGATGGGAGCCATTAATGGCCTAGGTAAGCAGAAAGAATTTATTAGACCTAGTCCGGGAACTTTCTGATAGCTGTGGTATAAAATATTGTAAAGAGGATAAGATAGAAGTATTATGAAATCTAGGCATTAGGCCTAGCATTGATGAACAGAATTTTGTAATTACCTTGTTGATTCATCCTTTTCGTTCACTTTATAATATTATTATATATTTAAACTTTCACAATTGAACTTACTTTCATTTATATTTCCCAAATGTTTCGAGGTGATGTTCCTCTTCCTCAGTGGGATTAAATACTGAATGTCATTTTAACAGTATAACGGTTATGGACTGGTGTGTGTGTGGTGGGGGTTGATGTTCCCTCCCACCATCAACCCCCACCACACACACCAGTCCATAACCGTTATACTATTAAAATGACATTCAGTATTTAATCCCACTGAGGAAGAGGAACATCACCTCGAAACATTTGGGAAAGATAAATGAAAGTAAGTTCAATTGTGAAAGTTTATATATATAAGAATTTTGTAAGTTTTAAGATAAAACAATAGCAAAAAATCAACTAAAGTGTATAATATGTTTAGGTATTCAAATAAAAATATAAGGTACAAAACTGGCTACATAATGTTTAGTTTAAAGGTAATTAAATAAAGAAATATCAAATAGAAAAAATAAGAAATCTGTTATGAAGTGACCAAATGTAAACATGATTGGTACCAAAATGATCTGTAAGAAAAAAGCAAAGCAATGGTGTTATTGGATTTAATATTACCGATAGCATAAGAAAGTTATAATAATTTATAAGATTTTAATGAATTTTGAACAAAAAAAACGTTAGTTAATATAACAATGTTATACGTTATTAGCCAATGGGAACAGAGTATCTTAGAGAGTCGCCATGACAACAAAAGCTTGTTACATGTTTAACCGTTGAAAATTTATTATTCCATTATTGACTGTCATAGAGGGTGGATGTATGAAGCCCATGAAGATAAATAAGTAAAGAAATCTATAAATTTTATCAAACAGTGATTAAGAAGACAAAATTAATAACCATAATACCACTAATGATGAGAAGTTAATTAATTCAACAAAAGAATTAACAAATATTATACAAAAATTTTGATGAAGAGAACATAATTCGGAAGTAACCACCTACAGAGGCACTATTATTTTTAGGAAACCAAGAGATCGAACAAGTCAAACAGTTTTGTTACCTGGGAAGTATGGTCACCATGGAGGGAGGAACCATAGAGGATATAGGAAATAGAATAAATAAGGCTAAAGGAGCATTTGCAATGCTGAGACCAATCTGGAAATCAAGGGAACTTAACACCAATACCAAACTACGCATCTTCAATACAAATGTCAAGTCGGTACTGCTCTATGGGTGTGAAACTTGGAAGACTAACAAACAACTGATTAGCAGACTCCAAACATTCGTGAACAGAAGTTTGCGGAATATCCTGAGGATATGGTGGCCACAAGTTACCTCCAATGAAGAGCTGTGGAGAAGAACCCATCAAACACCCATTGACATTGAGATGTGTCGTAGGAAATGGAAGTGGATTGGGCATACATTACGACGAGATGGAGACAACATAGCAAGGCAAGCCCTGGAATGGAACCCACAAGGTAGCAGGAGAAGAGGCAGACCAAGGAACACATGGAGGAGGAGTGTAATAGCGGAAGGGATGGAGAAAGGAGGGAAGACCTGGCCCGAGATCAAGACGATGGCGCGGAACAGAGTCCGGTGGCGAAAGTTCATTGATGCCCTATGCTCCACTTAGGAGATGCAGGAATAATAATGATGATGAACCACCTACAGAAGGAATAATAGAAGAGAAACATAACTAAACCTGGGAATTTACATTAACCAGCAATACTGATGGAATTCGGACACCAGAATTGGATCGCTTGAACCTGGATCTCACTAAACCATACAAGAAGGGACCAGCAGAAGTGTTCCAGAAGAAGAGGATCGCCCAAGACAATAAGAAATAAAGGAGTGCTGAGTATATTTTCAATGTTTTAACCAAAAACAAAACTATAAATAATCCACATTAACTGAACAAATTTATTTCACTTCACCAACCACTCAAATAACTTTTTAGAACTGATTTCTATTTGATAATCACCTCTGATAGAACAAATATATCTCTGAAGTTTGAATTTAAATTAATTTGTTTTAAAAAACGCGAACATGCTAAGTAAGAAATTAACCTATTGAGCACTATTTCCCATAGCGGTAACTTACTTTCTATACTTAAAAATATCACTTGTTATGAACTAGTTATAAGGTATTTTGTAAGATTATGTGCATTTATTAGTCTGTAAACCAATATTTCTGTAGTCCAAAGAACTTTTCCCTGAGATTGTAAAATAAACAAACGAAGAACCATACGCCATTGTAGCGTCTACACACGGACTGGGCGATAGCAGAGCAGAGAGCCAACTACGAAAAAGTAAACATGCCGGCGCAATAATAAATGTTATGTTTTATTTCAGAAATTATAATTGACCAATATATTTGAACCTGTTAATAAATCATCGTAACTATCCTCAACTGTATGTTTGATTTATTCAAAGATTAATATAAAAGTTTGGGGTAAACAAAAAATTAAAAATACATTAGTTAACGAAGTCGATTTCGCCAAGCAGTGTTGACCAATCATACGGCGAGACGGAGAATTCAATTTGAATGGCGGACTGAGTGAGCCGACGATCGACTTTCGTAAATATTTCAAATAAACGACTCGTTACAACTTAACGACCAACGAAGTAAGTATTGATAAATTAAAGCATACAAAGTGTTCGTTTACAATAATAACATTTTATTAAGGCCTATGCATAATGCATTGGTCATTATCACTTCTGATAGTGTTCTTTGTATTTATCCCTGGGTTTTAATACCTTAATTATAGTCTTTTAGGTGAGTTTTCAATACTCTTGAAAGTTACATTTTTTCATGAGTTGTAATTCATTCAAATTAATCTCATTATTGTTTTACTATCTATTATCAGTGTTCTGATAACACTGTTAGTACTGTGCAGTAGTTAATTCTGCATTTACTTTGACAATTACTTTGGTTTGAAGTTACCATGATTACTTGCATCTAGCTGTCACTATGGTTTACTTATTACTTGTGTTATTATTGTTAATTAGGTGGTTATAATCCTTGAATTCACTTGTTTAAACGTTATTCTGCCTTATTCAATGTTATTAGTTGAGTTCCTACTCTTTTATTACAAGTTTACTAGATACTTTTGTTGTCTCATGCAACCATCCTATGTCAGGCATATGGTTATATTAAATCACATCAATTCAGCCTTTATATTTCCTTAACACATTATCTGTTGTACAATAAATGTTCCTTATATTATCTATTTATGTCATACTACAACACATTTTAGTTCAACATTGCATTAGTCTTATTTTTCTATAGTTTTGTTGAAAACTAGTTGGCCAGATTAGGTTATGTTATAATCTAATTATTCAACAATGGTTGATGGTCAGTTTCGAAATTCTACATTACATCTGGTTTATTGAACTTTATATAGCACTGGTATATTTATTGTTTATTACTAGATTTCAATTTGTTTATTTTCACAATCTTTATCAGTGGTAACTAGTGGTTATTTACAATTTCAACTCCACTTTACAATCTGTTATTAGTGTTTTGGACATAGTCCTTTCTGTCATGTTTATACATCATTTAGCTATGAAATTATCATACTGTTACTCATTCTCTTTATTAACTTCTATTTTCAATAATTAACTTTTATTGAGTTCTGTTTGCATTGTATTGTTAAGAAAGGTATTTGATTAATCAGTTTAGGTCAGTGTCAATTTTACAGCTTAGGGATTTAAATCATGTTGTTTGGTTCACTTATACTTTCTTTTTCTATAATAATACTTTTATTTGCATATGTTAATTCATTCTAATCCATATTATCTCCATTTGGTGTTTGACCTGGATATGTTTTCTTCTTCTCTGCACTGATTCCTTCCTCATTCTTAGTAGATTTCTTCTTGGTGGTGTTGTCACTAGTTTCCTTCTCACTGTTTGATCTATTGGGTAATTATGTATGTCGTCTCGTCGTTAGTCTTGTTTTATTTTCTTCAGTTGTACATTTACTGGTAATTCATTATTCATTTTATTTTGGCTTATGATACTTCCTTTATCCATGATTGTAAGTTCAACTTTGTAGATATTTTTATTTGTAGTGGCTTTCAATTCATTTGTGATATGTTGGTGTTGGATGTGTTATATGTACCATTACAATGTACCGTGTGTCAACAAATTAGTATGTTTACTTTTGGAAGTTTGGCAAACTACCAGCGCCGAAAGAATGACAGAAGTCTTTGATGCAATGGCCTGTTGTTAATACTGTGGCACTGTCCTGTCACTTTTCTGCCCACAAATCAGATTGTGCCGTTAGTAAAATCACGTTATCGTGTCTAAACCACGTGGACTCGACGTTGCCGTTGCTAATAACCATCAACCGCAAAGTAGCAGCATCGTGTCGTTGTCTTTCCAGTTCTGCACCCGACTTTACAGCATCTACAGACTGTAAAATGAGCGGTGGTGGTTGGGACAGGCTAGACGGACTTTCACCCTCACTAACACACACACAGCGGATTATACCTGCCTTTGGTGGCCACCGTGACTCACATACTGGACATTTCTAAGCGGAAGAGCATTTTTTTACTGTGCTAAAAAATTGTAAAACCGTTATTGTTTTTAAATTCTGCGCAAATTTCTAAGAAAAATGATACCAAACAACAACTATCAACAAGCAGTCACGGTCCTTTACAGTCATAATGAGGTCATAATCCTGTTATGAATCACTGTTGTAATCGCATGTTGTATGTTTACAAACAGATAACATTAGTCATGGTTCAAAATGGAGTGCACATACCCATTTCCTCTATAACAAATAACAGAAATGAAAGGGCATTACTCATTCATACCAAATAGTGCGATGATATATAATGCGACACTATATTCAATAGTCTAAGTGAAAGTTGAGTCAAGAGCAGTTGTTTCGTTCGTGGTCGTGGTGCTATCTCTGTAAATTAGTTTATCAAGTTAAAGGTACAGTGTCATTGCTATCTCTGTAAATTAGTTTATATTTTAGTTTATGAAGTTAAAGTACAGTTCCGTAGTGTTACTTTTCTAGTCGTTGTACAGGATTGCTTATTATAATGAGTTCAGCCTTGAAGCATCAAGTGTTACATAGTCAAGCAAGAACAATGGTCGCTTCTGTGAGCGAATATTTTTCTAAAGAAAAAGAAAACAATTGACCTTTGATTGACGTAAAGAAAGTCTTACAAAGAGTGGCCGATGCATGTGGAATTTCACTTAGGGCAGCTCAAAGAATAAATGCTGAAGTGCCCAAAGTACGGAGCGCCAGTTAAGATGATAGAGAAACTCACGAAGAGTGTTGTTCTTCATACGCCAAAAAACAGGAAAAACAGGAAATGTCATGTAACTGGACTGGATGATTTTAACCAATCTCCTATTCATCGCCACATTCATGAAATGTACAGAAGAAAAGAAGTCCCAACTCTCGGAAAACTGTTACCTTCTCTCCAGGACGCAGGATTATTCACTAGCTCACTTCCGTCGCTAGCAAAGGTATTGAAGGAAATTGGCTTTCAATATAAAAAATTCAACAACAAAAAAGTATTTATGGAGAAACCATCTGTTGCCCTGTCAAGATGCCGATTCCTTCAGAAGATGCAAAACATAGATATGAGTAAGACAGTATTTTTAGATGAAATGTGGATAAATGAAAATATTAGGAAAGACAAAGGTCGGACAGACAACTCAATTAAAGGTACTCTGGCAACTCCATTAGGAAAGGGGAAACGACTAATAATTTGCCACACAGGAAGCCAGCTTGGATGGACAAAGGCACCACCTTTAGTGTTTCAATTAAAGAAGACTGGAGACTACCACGAAGATATGAATGCGGAAGTTTTTGAAAAATGGTTCTTCGACACCCTGCTCCCAGCTATTCCACCTGGCTCAACGATTATTATGCACAATGCCCCATACCACTCTACAGTAAAGGGCAAAGAACTGACATCGTCTTCAACTAAGCCTGATATGAAAAACTGTTACAAGCACGAAAGATACCCTTTCCTGACGATTATCATAATCCTGAGCTTTATGAGCTCATACGTCTCCACAAACCACAGCAGCCAACATATGTAATTGATGCCAAATCAGTAGAACTTGGATTTAAAGTGATTCGCCTCCCACCATACCACTGCCAGTATAATCCGATAGAAATGGTATGGGCTTACCTCAAAAGATATGTGAAGGAAAGAAACGATACTTGAAAGCTGAAAGATATAGAAAATGTGTTTGTGGAAGTTATTGCCACGTTCAGTGCCGATATGTGGAGTAAATAGATCAAGCATGTGAAAAAACTGATTGATGATGACTGAAGGAGTGAGCGTCTTGATGACATTAGTGTTCAACACTTCATTATTAACTTGGCACCAGGTGACTCAGAGAGTGAGTGCGAGAGTGATACTAACAAAGAATACGACCAACTTGGGCAT
Source organism: Magicicada septendecula (assembly GCA_034769895.1). Classification (NCBI taxonomy): domain Eukaryota; kingdom Metazoa; phylum Arthropoda; class Insecta; order Hemiptera; family Cicadidae; genus Magicicada; species Magicicada septendecula. The sequence continues at coordinate 427,860,335 of CM068370.1, read as the reverse complement.
CGCTCCTCTGCAGTAAAAGCAGTAAGTGAAGACTCATGAATCTGGTATAATAATACTAATAATTATGTACCATTAATTTAAAATGTTAATGTTTAAGTTTGCATGTTTATGGTTATATTTTCTTACATAATTGTATGCTTATTCGTACTTACATAAGTTATGCTTATTCTTATTTATTATACAAGTATTAATATCACCAATTATAATTGTAGGGTAGTCGCATTCTGGAATATATTCTCAAAATCATTTCAAAAATTATTATAGGTTTGTTTGCATTGACGATAAATATCATACGGCACAAGGAAAGGTTAAAGCTATTATTACTAAGATTAAGACTATTGGTAACATGAATAATTTTGGCTGTAGGAAGTAGGATTTATTGTTACTTATGTAGATAAGTAATTTGATAAAATTTGAATTTGAGTGTAAGAATATTTTATTTTTCTTATTTTTCCACATCACATTAGTCGCTTGATCAGATTTTTATAGTGTTGAAAACAGAGATTTGTCGCAATTATGTCATGTTTAGCCTCATTTTTCTTAAAATTTCATGGAGGTTACAAAAATGGTAATTTCATTTGGCATTAAAATCAAATTTAAAAAGTTGTAATTATGTAGTGGTTGGCACACTTTGCGAATCATACCTGTGGCGCGCGGGCCAGCTGTGAGTGTGCGTGTGTCAGTGAGGGCACCTCAGGCAGTCTGGCCGGTCCCAACCGCCACTGCTCATTTTACAGACTGTAGTGTAGGACCTTAGTTTCCATGCTTGAGGGAGTAAATTCATAAGTGCACGCATTATCTTCCCTGCTCTTGGTCCTTGGCCAATGAACCGTATTGCACAAACAAATTTTAATTTATTGTCATATTTTCCACAATCTTTTTCTTTTTGCTGACATAAACCTACAAAATTTTTCAAAATTACTACATTGAAGAGATTCAGTTCTAACTAAACCACCACCTTGTTCACGAGATATTGATAACAATATACAACTTACTCCATTACAATATTTTCACATTAAAATAGACTGGCAACACATCAAAAATGCAGTTTGCTATATTACTTATATTGTAATCCTCGAACTTACTGAAACTAATTTTTTTTATGATGAAGATGATCTTTGTTCACATATTTGCTCTGAAACTGCACACCATTTTTTTGTTTGTTGGTTATGTTGTTTATTATATTGGTTGTCACCGAAACGTCTGTCCTTACAGACTTTTCATATAGTGACTTATATATTTCAATAAAATAAACTATAAAAAGCACTTACTGAACTCTATATAACACACTAGCACCTCATAAAAACAATAAGAAAAGTCAAATATTTGGAACAAAAATTCACAAAGTTAAGGTTCTTTCATCTTTTCATTTATCTTTTCATTGTAGAACAAAAGGCTTACCAACTTTGACATAGTAGAAAGTCCCTGCTAAACAAGAAAAAGTAAGGAGTCTTTTTTTTTTAATAAAATATAATGTAAAGGTCAGGCGACAAACTGAATTTTGTGGTTGACATGTTCCACTAACAGACACATTTTTGTGCCTTAACGTTCTTTTACAGGAAAATAATAAATATGCAATTAAACAGAATTAAATAAAAAATAAAAAACAAGAAAAATCAATTTTTTGTCTATTTTTACTGATTTTGCTTTCCGTAAACCCGCTTAACTTTGTTAATTTGGGAACTGACGATAACTTCTGAAAGTTTTAATAGGACTGACGGAATCACACTGACGCGTATGTAGTTTTACTTTGTGTGGGTGTGTTTATTTGAATAGAAAATTGTTTTTGCTTATTTAATTTTTGATTAAACCAAAAATTGAATGGCTAGTTTATCTAGTTTTAGAAGCATTAGTGCTGTGAAAGAAGAGATGAATAATCAAGACAACTAGAATATGATATGTTACTGAAAAATGATTAAATAAGAGTCTGAATAATGTGAGATCAGAATCAGCATTTGGCTGATAATAAATCCACCATGACAAGTAATTATTAAGGCCAAGAACTAAAATTAGCGATAGCCAAAAATGAGAAAAAAGCTATATTGCAATCTCAAATATACTTATGACAAATAAACACGTTTGTAAGAGGGAATCTTATACCAATAAGCTACCTCAGCAAGATACCGAATTATGAACTAATAAAAGTTTTTAAGGCAGAATTCCAGTATAAACGGTATGTCTTAACAAGGCCTAGACCAAACAACCATCAATGAGGTGATTATTAGGAAATAATATAAGTGTAGATCACCTACACAGAACAATTGTTATGCTCAAACATAGCAATAAGCATTATTAAAATAATGTAATTTATAATTCAATTGTTAATTGATAGAATAGAGCAAATTAATGTGAAACGAAATATCATAGTATGTAGGAACAGTTCATTACAATGTATAAAGTTAAGGTTTATTCATAATGTACAGTAATTAAATATCAGTACAGATTTGGTAGTGTTCTCACATAAACGTTTGAGTGATAAAACGCGGTGTAAGACACAAACAATATTAGTCAGAGTGTGTAATCGCCGATTTCGGTAAACAGACGACAGTGCGAAGTAGTGTACCTGAACATTGTTTATATTGCAATGTCAGTAAAAGTGAAATGAAATCGTTATCAAACTATATCAAATTAAAGAGGACAAAATATTCTTTAATTTGATGGTGATACAGCCCCAATCGCAACTATATTAAGTGCGTGAAAGGCGTTAGCATCATTTACAAAATATGCTTAGGAAATTTGGTTATCAACACCAATAACATCGACAACTGTCAATCATCTCAGCGTTTGGCGGTTATAAAACCGTTTTTGACGGTTGGACAAACAATACGTCACGTTCATCACACCTGCCTAAGCCAATCACAAAATTGCTTAGTAATTAACACTATCTCCTAAAGCCGATCGAAGGGTCGGGTATAAAAAGAGCTGTAACAGATTTTCAGCAGACACTTCTTAATCTCATTCGGCGTGGAACGTGCGCTGGCCATCTCAAAATTTTTAATAACTGATGGCGTCATCACCATAGTACATCAAAGGAAACAGTTTGACTACAACATACAACTACTTCAAGATATTCTACGAAGAACCATTGTGATTATGTGCAGTATTATATCATTTTTGTGCGGGAGAAATAATGAACAGAAATAATTAAATAGTATTATTTATGGTCCTTTAAGTTAGAAGTGGATCGAAATTCTCTGTTCTTGTGCGTGTGCAGTGAATAACGATAATCATTATAATCCGATTATCGATGTGGTAATTGAGTTTTAATCAAATGATTAAAGCCTGAAGGTAACAGTGTAACCATTTATTCATTTTACTACGAGCGCCATAACCTGTACGTTTTAATACACTGATCTGTACTGATGCATAACACTGAAACATTTTTTTTATATTACACCATGTCTAAATTTATTTGATGGATTTGTCAATATTCGTTAAGCTGAATGTTAGTTATAAGTGTTCTCAAAATATAACCTTTGTAAATCATAAACCAAGCGTGACGAACGCATAACCTATCAAATAGGTTATTTTTATTTTTACTTGTTTACTTTATAATAGTAACGTCAAAAACATTACTAGTCTATCTTATATCAGAAAATTATTAGCTAATGTGTAGGCATGAACTTTCTTTTTTGTGTCTCAAAGAACTGACACCTGAGATTTTAATAATATTAATGTTCAAAATAAAGAATATCTGGACTTAGCCAGATTTACTGCTTATGTTCTGAGCAAGCCTTACAGGGTATGTAAAAACTTATTTACAATTGTACATCATTGTATGTTTTTAATTATATTTGTTTGAATTCTCTATCAAGGGTATGAATAAAACCCCATTATTAACAGCATAACTCGACTCAGTTTATTTCTAACAAACAGTTAAATATTTTATTCATGAAAACTCAAAACAACCTTCAGTTGTGATTAAATATTTTGAATAGCATTGCCATAAAGGTAATAAACAATTATTTTAATTTTTTTAAAATCATTAATTGATTCTATTCATGGGTTTTCCACGGGATTTTCCCAAAATAAATCCGTGTGGCGCCCACTATTAAACAAGGCAACTTAACCTTGTAGCTAAAGTGAGTTGGTTTTTGTAAACCGTTTTGACAGCTTTTGAACTTCTAGAAAACACGACCAGGTACGTGAAAGTATATTATATTTATTCTATTGTCCAGACATTACTAGACGTAACGTACTTAGACTATTATCGACCTGGAGGAGAAGTTTCACAGCTAGTATCAACAAAGCGACCAACTATTATACTTTACTTTTAAACTTAAGCAAAGCTAGTATTTAAATAATATTAACACAACTATTTTATTTGTTTTATCTAAGGGAATTCTTTTCAGACAATTATAATTCTACAATTGTAAACACACTTTGAGTAACCTCGAATTTTACATTTTAAATTGTTCTATAAAATTAGTAACCTTCAATGACTACAGCCTTTTAATAATATTCTAAATAAACACAAAACACTTTTAAATTGTTACAAATTGACGAACCCAACAGTGTGGCTTTTAAGAATAAAGGAGAATATATAAATAATACGTTACAAATTGACGCATCCAACGTTAAGGCAGAATTACATCCCACGCAAACATTATTTTCGTTTAGTTACAAATTGACGCCAACAACGTAGGGCTTTTCAACACATGAACAAGTTTGTTATTTGTTTTATAACAAATTGGCGCACCAACTAGTGTGGCTTAAAAATATTAAATAAAAATATTTTATATATTGATAAACAGCCCGGTAGACACAAAAGAATAAACATGCCACACACCCATCAATATGATACGAGGTATAAGGACAGTCGGGTAGGAGAAGTACAGCTAGATACTGAGACATACGAAGCACAACCCATACACGAAATGGAAGTCATTACCATTAATAATATCGAAACTCAACCTGAAGAAACACCCCAGGTAGAACCGGAAGTAGAAGTAATGGTCAGCGACCAACCAGACAAAACAACCGAAGGGGCAAGAATAGAGAACATGATGATGATGATGATGGCACAAATGACTAGAAATAATGAGTCGTTAAAAGAAGACGGTAGGAAATCCCGGGAAGAGAATCAGAAGAATATCGAGTTATTAAATAAGAATATAGAGTCAATGAAGGAGAATCGTCGTGACTTAAATAAAAATATGGAGTCTATTAGTAAAAATATGGAGTCACTGAAAGAAGACTTGAATAAAAAGATTGACAGTACCCACAGATCCATGGACATACTAAACAGTAAAATAGATGACAACAGTAGAGCCATCAGAGAAGAGTTGAACACCACATTAACTGAAATTAGCAGGAGGATGGAAGAAGGTAATGAGAAAGTTAACACCAGAATAGACGTGGAGATAGCGGTCATGAGGGAAGAAATAATAGAAGTAAACAAAAGGTGCGAACAGCAAGACCAGGACTTAAAGCGAACAAGAGAAGAGGTCGACGGGAGGATCGACACCATGGAGGAGGTGACTGAAGCCCGAATAGAATCCTTGAAAAGAATGAGTCAAGAGGAAATTAAGCGGTTGAGGACCGACATAGGTGAGCGCTGTGAGGAGGTAAGTACATAAGTAGACGCGGTAAGAAATTTAACCGTCGCTAATCGGGAAAGAATTGAGGAACTAAGACAACAAGAAATCGTGCAAATGCGGGAAGAAATTGAAGTCATTCGCAGCCGTCCTATCCAAGGTCAGTATCTGCTACCAAATGACAACCGCGACGCGATTAATTTTAAAAACTATCGGAAAACCCCTATTGAATTCTTGGCACGCGTTGAAGAAAACCTGGCGCGAATCCGAGAGACCAGATGGAACAACATAAGAAGCTTGATAGATGAGTATTTCAAGGAAATATATGATAATTGGTGGACTGCAACGCGCCACGAGGTCAACAGTTACGAGGAATTCAAGACTCAATTCCGCGCGAAATATTGGTCAGAGGCCACACAAAACATAGTACGCGATCACATATGCCACGGTAAATATGATGCGGGCAGAGGAGGAACAATTACTTCCTATTTCTTGGGTCAGGTGTGTCTAGCGCGCAATTTAGAAACAAAAATACCTGAAGAATGCCTCGTTACTAAACTGTCGTACCACTTTGAAGAGGGTGTCGCTAAGGCACGTCAGTGGGGGCAAATTAAAACTATACAAGCGATGTCCGCATTGCTTGAGGATCAGGAACATGAAGGGTATTACCGAAGGAGTCGTAGGAGGAATGACCATTTTAATGATAGGGGCGGTAACATAAACAATAATAATAATAATAACAACTTCAGAAATTACAGGAGTAATTTTAATAATAATAACCATCCAAACCAAAATTATAACAACAATAATAATAATAACAATAACAGTAGGCCGAATAACCAAAGTAGTAACAATAATAATAATAACGGTAGCCATAATAATAATAATAACAACCGGCGACCCAATTATAATAATAATACCAACCGACCACCAAACCAAGGCGGGAATAATCCACCACCACAATATCGCCGAGCTAATCATGTGCAAGCTAACTACGACCCCGGTAGAAGGCGGTACTACCAGCGACGAAACAGTTTCAGTGGAGAGAGAGGAAGTATAAGAGGAGGACGGTGGAGAAGTAACAGCGTTGAGGGCGACAGCCGCAACTATGACTACTGGCCACAAGTGAATTTTGTGCAAGCCCATGACCAGTCCGACCCAGGGAGACCTGATACCCGACCACAGCCAAACACCACGAATAATGATGACGAAGGAGATTGGGTGCCAGTCTGTGAGAGGCCTGGTTTTACAATATTACACAACCGAGCAGGCAGCTCTAGAGAGTCCAGACCCGGAGATGGCGGCCGACCCAGCACATCCCAAGACGCCAGAATACAATACCTATAATAACGTAATTGTCCCCAATAATGAACCCAATAGAGTGGAAAAGCACAAAATAACCCCATGTATGTAGACCATAAAATGACTATTGTTAAGAGCAGATAAGTTATAGTGGTAGGCGACATTTATCACCAGAATATTTAGAGTATAAAAAGAAAAAAAAAATGTTTTAAAAATGATTACTATAAACGGACTCATTTAGTGATTAGAAGGATCACGTATTATGCCCAAATTATTGAAGGTAACTAATTATCTATAGCAAACCTATTTGCCCTATTGTGTTACAAAAAGTGTGTAGGATTAAGATATAGGCCAAACTATTTGTTACTTGTTAAAAAGGAACCAGATCTATCACACTAAAGGATAGAAAAATATGTATTGTAAACTAAATAATTTAATGAGAAAAAAGACATCTATTATATCATAGAGAGTCAAAGGTGACATATAACAAAAATATACCTAGGATAATGACATAAAATTACTTTCATACTCCTATGTTAGATTAATTTAAAGAGGAGCTACTACTCTTTTATAACTAAAATTACTATGCTATACTTAGAAGAGAAAAAAAAGTAAAAAAATGTTTACCAAATGAATATTGTATGTAACTAAATGTTTATCAAATTTCAAATATTGTATACCTCTCATAAAACTAAAATATTATATAAAATCATCCAGAATAAGTGAAAACCACCATCACTTGAAGGAGTAGAGAAGAAGAATAACAAAGAGTGTAATATGAAAGAAGGATATTATTATGGAAAGTAAAGAGAGAGAAAAAATGTTTATTAAATGAACCATGTAACCCCAAGAATGTCTATAAAATCAGATATTAATATGTTATGATTATATTATCACATTGTCTTGTAATTATCAAATATTGTATGTAGCAAAATATGTCAGAGAACATCTAACCAAGAACATTTCATATATGAATATTGTAAGCCCTGATAATTCAGGATAAGTATAAATTACTAACGAGAAAGAAAAACTTGTAAACTACTATGAGAATAAAATATTGTAGACTCTATATGTAAAAACCAACTGCATAATTATATGATGATCAATGTAAGTGTGTAATATTAAGAATACTTGAGTAAACCAGAACAAATTGTCAACTAGTATGAAAAGTAACAATACGGCTAATAAAAAAGCATAGCCGAGAATATCAAGTCTGAAAAGAAATAATTACCTGTGAAAAGAAAGTATGTTAGAAAGTATAAAAGAAGGAAATGTGATATAAATGAAAACCTCTGATACCTTGAATATTATATTGAAGATATTATATTATTGAAAATGAATGATATGTATTATATTTTATGTGTTGTGATAGTGCAACTATTGCCAGGTGCAATTTTTATTTTTTTTCTCAGACAGAGAAGAGTATGCCTCTGAATCTGAGTATGTGTATTGAGGAACGGCAGAGAATGTAAGCCACAGTGAGCCACTCTGATTCCGAACCCACTACAAAAGTTAGGGAGTTATATTGTAATGTATCAAGGACTATTATGAAAAAATCTGTGAGGTATAAAAATATAAGAACCATTGAAATGATCACAAAGGTAAAGATATGTAATAAGAAAGAAAAATATAGATAAGACAGGAAATTGTTAATTTAAGAAGTGAAATCTATTGTAATTAGATGACTTAAAATGTAAGCAACTTGAAAAGAATACTAGTAAGCTAAGAATTATATCACTAGACAAGCAATCAAGCTAGTGTAACACACTAATAGTATGTTAAAGATCAATGTAAAGAGTACAAAACAAAACCCAGTAGTAATATATAAAAAAAACTGACATGAAATGATAATTTTATCAAAAGATCAAATTTTTTCTCAAATTATCAATTTTGAGGGGGGAGTATATGTAACATAACCAGATGTTACATAACCTAAACATATACTATCAGGTTTAATAAGTACATAAAGATAATGTAAATAGATAAGGTAATGATAAGAATAACCAAGAAGAGAGGAATCATGGAAGAAGAAAGAAGCAGAAGTGCCACAAGAAACAGTAAACCCAAATACTGTTTGACACTACAACCAGACTATAACTGACACAAACTTACGGACAATTTAAATTCACTTTAAGCTGTCAAGCGAGTCAGTGAATAATGTAAACAGAATATGATATGTTACTGAAAAATGATTAAATAAGAGTCTGAATAATGTGAGATCAGAATCAGCATTTGGCTGATAATAAATCCACCATGACAAGTAATTATTAAGGCCAAGAACTAAAATTAGCGATAGCCAAAAAATGAGAACAAAGCTATATTGCAATCTCAAATATACTTATGACAAATAAACACGTTTGTAAGAGGGAATCTTATACCAATAAGCTACCTCAGCAAGATACCGAATTATGAACTAATAAAAGTTTTTAAGGCAGAATTCCAGTATAAACGGTATGTCTTAACAAGGCCTAGACCAAACAACCATCAATGAGGTGATTATTAGGAAATAATATAAGTGTAGATCACCTACACAGAACAATTGTTATGCTCAAACATAGCAATAAGCATTATTAAAATAATGTAATTTATAATTCAATTGTTAATTGATAGAATAGAGCAAATTAATGTGAAACGAAATATCATAGTATGTAGGAACAGTTCATTACAATGTATAAAGTTAAAGTTTATTCATAATGTACAGTAATTAAATATCAGTACAGATTTGGTAGTGTTCTCACATAAACGTTTGAGTGATAAAACGCGGTGTAAGACACAAACAATATTAGTCAGAGTGTGTAATCGCCGATTTCGGTAAACAGACGACAGTGCGAAGTAGTGTACCTGAACATTGTTTATATTGCAATGTCAGTAAAAGTGAAATGAAATCGTTATCAAACTATATCAAATTAAAGAGGACAAAATATTCTTTAATTTGATGGTGATACAGCCCCAATCGCAACTATATTAAGTGCGTGAAAGGCGTTAGCATCATTTACAAAATATGCTTAGGAAATTTGGTTATCAACACCAATAACATCGACAACTGTCAATCATCTCAGCGTTTGGCGGTTATAAAACCGTTTTTGACGGTTGGACAAACAATACGTCACGTTCATCACACCTGCCTAAGCCAATCACAAAATTGCTTAGTAATTAACACTATCTCCTAAAGCCGATCGAAGGGTCGGGTATAAAAAGAGCTGTAACAGATTTTCAGCAGACACTTCTTAATCTCATTCGGCGTGGAACGTGCGCTGGCCATCTCAAAATTTTTAATAACTGATAGCGTCATCACCATAGTACATCAAAGGAAACAGTTTGACTACAACATACAACTACTTCAAGATATTCTACGAAGAACCATTGTGATTATGTGCAGTATTATTTCATTTTTGTGCGGGATAAATAATGAACAGAAATAATTAAATAGTATTATTTATGGTCCTTTAAGTTAGAAGTGGATCGAAATCCTCTGTTCTTGTGCGTGTGCAGTGAATAACGATAATCATTATAATCCGATTATCGATGTGGTAATTGAGTTTTAATCAAATGATTAAAGCCTGAAGGTAACAGTGTAACCATTTATTCATTTTACTACGAGCGCCATAACCTGTACGTTTTAATACACTGATCTGTACTGACGCATAACACTGAAACATTTTTTTATATTACACCATGTCTAAATTTATTTGATGGATTTGTCAATATTCGTTAAGCTGAATGTTAGTTATAAGTGTTCTCAAAATATAACCTTTGTAAATCATAAACCAAGCGTGACGAACGCATAACCTATCAAATAGGTTATTTTTATTTTTACTTGTTTACTTTATAATAGTAACGTCAAAAACATTACTAGTCTATCTTATATCAGAAAATTATTAGCTAATGTGTAGGCATGAACTTTCTTTTTTGTGTCTCAAAGAACTGACACCTGAGATTTTAATAATATTAATGTTCAAAATAAAGAATATCTGGACTTAGCCAGATTTACTGCTTATGTTCTGAGCAAGCCTTACAGGGTATGTAAAACTTATTTACAATTGTACATCATTGTATGTTTTTAATTATATTTGTTTGAATTCTCTATCAAGGGTATGAATAAAACCCTGTTATTAACAGCATAACTCGACTCAGTTTATTTCTAACAAATAGTTAAATATTTTATTCATGAAAACTCAAAACAACCTTCAGTTGTGATTAAATATTTTGAATAGCATTGCCATAAAGGTAATAAACAATTATTTTAATTTTTTTAAATCATTAATTGATTCTATTCATGGGTTTTCCACGGGATTTTCCCAAAATAAATCCGTGTGGCGCCCACTATTAAACAAGGCAACTTAACCTTGTAGCTAAAGTTGTGCTGAACTTTGTCGTGCAGCTCTGTCAGTCAATTCCAATCGGAGAGTGCACCGATACCTAGCGGTAAAACGATGCGAAATTAATGTATACACCGCTGGTAGTTAAGGGCAGTACAGAATTAAAGCAATAATTAGTGCTGCTCCCTACCCGGAAGAGCAGAAACTACCGTTTTCTACTCTACACTATTTGATCGGTGTCGCCATCTGCTGAGTTTTTGCAGCAGTTTTAAAAAACGGTGCTGCAGCCTGGTGAGATTTTCCTTACCCAAACGAGCAAGGAACGAAAATTTCTGTTAAGGTCTGTCTGGCTACATACCGCGTGGGTGACGATCGACATTATTTTCTCTTCGGTGGAGAGAAGAGTTAATTCCATCTTCTACTTCTAATAACTATGGAAAAATAGTTTCTTAAACGACTGCGGGTTCGCCGATCAGAGACAGAGTCCTGCTACATAACTGAACAAATTCCATCTTAAAAAGCTACACACTCGCCACCGAAGAGAATTAGCTCACCACAACAACAACAACATGCCAATTATAAGATCGCCACGTTACCAATAAAAGATCATCCTTCTGGACCCATAAGCAGGTGAAAAACAACCATTTATAATTAACACGTAGAATCAACATGGCACCACCAGTTATACATAACCATCAGTTTCTACCGTTCAAGTAAACATTCATTTGGATCCCCAATTGATGGGACAGTTTAGTGTGTACACTAAGAAAAAGAATTAATTGTAAAATTTCAATATATTTATAGTAAATTGTCAGTTCAGAGACTGACATGGTTACAAGACAGCATCCAACATAGATTTCCACTCATTTCTTTATAGGGCTATCGCTACAGATTTAAAGTCAGTTTTGTTATTAGTAATTTTCTCAAGTTTAATTTACTATGCATAAAAACATATATTTTCTCTTAATTTAAAATATCAGTTTATTTCATTGTATAAAAAGATTACTGGGGAGGTAGGCGAATTTTTAACTAGGTTCAACCAAGCTATGCATGTCGAAACACTTTTCAACTTGTTTGTCGAGACTTGTTTGTTGAAACAAGCCGAAAGTTGAATGAACATGTCCGTCTCTGACCCAAGTGTATTTTTTTATAAGGTGCTAATATTGTGCAATTTTTCTCTTTTCATTAATTGGCCCTATTTAAGTATATACAAATTCTTTATACTAATTATGATAACTGGGGGGGCGTTAAGTATTTTAAAACAATTTTTATTTCTCACCGGAATTAGATACTTAAGCACTTAGCCACTTAGGCGCTTACTTTTGAATTTTTATTAGGTCCTGGGGACATTTGTATGCTATACATTCTCTTATACACATGACGTGCAATTAACCCACACCATGTGGGTACTATTATAAATGTAAATTTCTAATCCTAATTCGGATTATTATAAAAGGAAAAGTTAGAATTTATATACACCAGAAGGGTAATATAAAAAAGGGCGTGGCAAGAGACCTTTATGTATTTTATGTACACTGTTGTATAATGTATTTCTGTCCTGTGGAACATGTTATGTCTGTATATTTCTGTGTACATTTTGGGGGAGATATATATATATATATATATATATATATATATATATATAAATATTATGCATTACTGTACTTTTGGTGGGAACTTGGGATATAGGGATTTATTATTCAGGGTCTTTTACAACAGAAAGTTAACACATGTAGTCATGTGGATATATCCTTTTCATTTTCTTTTTAAGGGAGGTATTCTATCTCAATAATCGTGCCTGATCATTTCTTTTAGGAAATTAATTATTTTATTTAACAAGTATAGGAATTGTCACCTTTAAAATTTATTTAATTTGTTGCGTAATTATTTTATTATTAATAGTAACAAGGAATGAAATTATTTATCTTCATTGATTCATATACAGTATTCTAAAAGGAACACATGATATAAATTTTATATTTTAATAAATAGTTTAATGGGAGCTTTATTTTGAGGTTAATGATTATTTTAAATTTTCAATTCATTGATGGTGTGACATAGCAATTATTTTCTTGGATTCAGTTAATATTTTTCAGGTGGCCTTGTTGAGACAGTATACTTATTTATTTAACTATTTAAAGGGGAATTACAGATTACTGTTGTATTTATTTATTCATTATATTTTTATTATGAGATAGAATAATAAAATGGGATTGTTAATTATTTAATTCTTGAGTTTTCATTGGAAGTCCCGTCATACTGGACCCGGCACAATTTTTGCTTCTCTAGGCCTTAGCCTAGTTTTAAATAACTTGTGGCCCCTCTTTACAAAAAGAAATATTCTTTTTGTTTTAACTACTCAAGATGAAGTAGGGGTTTCATTTGGTAGCAGAGCGCGGTTACGATGAGGGTCCTGTGGGTGTGACGGGGCTTGCAAACTTAGGAAATATTTTGGAACTTTCACAATGTTAAGTTCAAATAGAACTTAGAAAAATTTTAAAGGCCCTATATCCCCAGTGAAAATATTTTTTGTTCGTTTTAAGGTTTGAAATATATGTATATGTACTTGCCCGCCTTGCATAGTGAATAGTGCCACGTGGTAGGAAATTTTAGAAGGGGAAATCCCTGGGCAAGACTTATCGCAGTTCGGTGCTTGGTTAGTTTGAGTTACCTTGCCCATGTTTGGGGAGGTGTTGCTGTTTTTTTTTGTGATTATGCGGTATGGCCCGATCGGCAGTCGGTTTCTTCCGATAAATGGTAGCCGGAGGTAACCTAAGAAATGTTAAAATAAATTTTCGTTGGTCGGTGTTTTGTTTTCGTGTTGTGTGTGTTGTGTGTGTGTCGCGTTCCTTTTGTCTGGTGTGATCGAGTGTGAGCAGTTCAGGTAGTGGGCTAGTTCTCGCATCGGTAGGTGGACCCGCAGTCTACTCTTTGGAAGAACAGTACTTGGGTTTTTCAGATTCTGGTTTTATTTAAAATAAGTTTTAAAGTTTATGTTAAGTGTGCCGACCACGAAGTGAGGATGACTTCAATGAATCCTGAGTTCTTTTTAAGGGAGGAAATTGAGTTCGAGCTCCGGGCCCGGGGTAAAGAAACCCGAGGCAATGTCCAAACCTTACGGCGGCTGCTCCGTGAAGTGCTGGCCGCGGGTGATGGGCTCTCCAGGGTCACTATCACTGACCCCGAGAGTGAGTGGGAACGGTGTACGGAAAAATGGGGTGAGCTGCAGGAGTTGGCTCAATCCGTCGAAAGTTTGGAGGAGGGACCGGGATGCGCTCTCGTTGTGCGGCGGATCCGGCAACGTATGCAGCACTTAATTCATCGGCTGCAGAATTTACAGGCACAACTCAGTGAACCGCCATATAATATACCGCCACCATATAATATAACAGACATAATACAGGAGATTACCTCGACCCTCCAAGGGTCACCACCGGTAAGAGCATCCACCCCAATTCCGGTTGTTGAGGAGTCCGTGATCTCAGCGGTGAACACTTCTTCATACAGAGAAGTAGAGCCTGTACGGACTGGTTCGGGGGCGGCAACGTACAACCACCTGCCCAACCCACTTGCCCATATAATACAACAACTTCCAGTCGTGGACGGACTGGAAGCAGACAAACTATTACCTTTTTTTAAAATAGTCTTTGAATTGAAGGACTATCCGGGTATGCTGGAGCGAACGGTGCTCGAACTCATCTTCCCCTACTGTCGCGGTACCATGGCTGACAGGGTGGCGGAGGTAATGCGACGCAAGGAAGGTGTGGATGAGTTCCACCGGGTGGTGCTGAGGGCGTTCGTATCCAGTAGACTGATGGAGCAATTGCGCCATCGTCATTTTTATAGAGTACAGGCACGGGGCGAAACATTGGCCCAGTACGTGCTGCGAATGCGCCAGGTAGCTCGTATTCTGGGAATGTGCATGTCGGAGGATGAGGTAGTACAACACATTCTCGACGGCGTCTCTGCCGACGACCGTCTGCGACTAGTTTTTGCACAGCGGCCGCAGTGGTTTACCGACCTGGAGCGACTCTGCGTTATGACGGAAACCATGCAGATGACCGACCAGGCGAGCGGAAACAGTAGACGAGCCGAACCAAGACCTCAGACATCGGAAGGGACCAGAGAGCCTACCTTCCCCCGACAGGCCCAGCCAGCTCGATATCGTCAGCAAACAAATTCAAATTCTGTGATTTGTTATAATTGTAACCGCCCGGGACACGTGGCGAGAAATTGTACGCGAGGGCGCGAGCGACCAGCACCACCTATGTCTAGACCAGCGCCAAAAAACTAAGTAGACAGGGGAAGATATTTCGGAGGATGTCTTCCCCCCGCTTCAATTCTGTTCAACTTCCGCCGACCTCCAGGCAGTCGTTAAAAGACCAATCTTCTAATATCAAGGTCCAGTCCGCTACCTCGCAACAACTTTCTGTATGCCCCTTTCTGTCGCTCGAGGTAAAGGGGGATCAGCTCAGAGCCTTAGTTGACTCCGGTTCAGCCCGATCCATCATTTCATCTCGGGTACATGCGGACCTTGAACGACAGGGTTTAATTAAAAGGTCAGAAAAGTCATCTGCAATATGCTGGACGGCATCCCGGGAAATCTTGCCTATCTCCCGGGTTACTTCCTTTAAGATCAAAATCGATGGGTTTTCTTGGGTGTGGTCTTTTCTGGTTTCTCCTGCTCTGGGAGTGGATTGTATCATTGGTGCCGATTTCATCGCAAAAAGTGGTCTCGTGCTGGACATCCAAGCGCACCAATGTTTTTTTTAAATTTAATCGGGAGGTTTTAATTCCGTTCCTTGGGTACCAGGGCGCTAAGCCGGGTATCCAAGAAGTAGCTTGTCCCGATTCTGCACGAGACCATCTCACTCCATCCCAGCAGACGGCCTTAGATCATTTGTGTGAGGAATTTCCCGAGGTGTTAACTCCTACTTTGGGACTCACACACCTGCTGGAATACAAAATCAGCCTTACAGATTCAAAAATAGTGAGGTCACACCCTTACAAGTTTGCCCCTCCAAAGATGACCATTCTGCGAGAGAAGGTTCAAGAATTATTGGACCAAGGGGTGATTGAACCTTCTCATTCCAGCTATGCCAGTCCAGCATTTTTAGTGCCAAAGCCTGGTGGCAAACAAAGAATGGTTATTGATTACAGGAAGTTGAACGCCAATATCGAGGTGGATTCTGTTCCCCTCCCGGATTTACATTCGGCCTTTGATTGGTTCAGTGGGGCCAGATTTTATACCATTATCGATCTGAACGCGGCCTATCATCAGATACCTCTTGCCCAAGAAAGTAAACCATATACGGCTTTTTGTGTACCCTGGAATTTGTACCAGTACACAAGGGTTCCCATGGGTTTGGCTGTGGGGGCCCAGACACTTACTCGCCTTCTCGACACTGTCTTTCACGACATCAAATTCCGTTTCGTCTATAATTATCTTGACGATCTTTTGGTATATAGCGAGACTTTCGAAGATCATCTGAGGCATTTAAGAGAGGTGTTAGGTCGTTTAAGAGAGGCTGGCCTCACTGTCAATCCCGAAAAGGTTCGTTTTGCCCAAGAGAGTATTTCTTTCTTGGGCCATTTAATTTCATACAAGGGCGTGACGGTAGACCCAGAGAGGACACAAGGCATCCGTGACTTTCCTCCGCCAAGGGATGCGAAAGGCATAGCGAGATTCGTCGGTATGATAAATTTTTATCGGCGTTTCATACCGAATATCGCTGAAATTGCCGCTCCCTTGAATGAACTGAGGAAGAAGGGGGCAAAGTTTACATGGGGGGAAAAACCAACAGAAGGCTTTCGCTACCTTAAAGGAAGCCATCATTTCCCCACCGGTGTTGCGGATGCCCGACTTTTCAAAGCCGTTCATTTTGCAGACGGACGCGAGTTCGGTTGCGCTCGGAGCGGTCCTTTCCCAAGTTATTGACGACGCTAGGCAGCCTGTGGCTTTTATCTCACACACGTTGACCCAGCAAGAACGTAAATCATCCGTTTATGAGCTAGAGTGTTTAGCTGTTGTGTACGCTCTAGATAAGTTCAGGCGTTTCCTGGAACATGCTGAGTTCCTGCTCGAGACCGATAATCAGGCTCTCTCATGGCTTCTAGCTCATCCCCGGCAACTGGGTAAAATTGGTAGATGGGTGGTGAAAATCTCATCCTTTAAGTTCACCGTGCAACACATCAGGGGATCCCAGAATGTGGTTGCAGATGCCTTATCCCGTATGTTCGCCCAACCCAGTGATGCCCAAGCTGAGCAACCCTGTTCCGTTCTTCTCGATTTTCCATTAGCCTTCACTGATGTGTTACCCCATCAGTTAAACGACGAAGTGCTGGGTCAAGTCATCCAAAATATTAAGCAGGGTAACGTACAGGCCCCTTATTTCTTGTCCAAGGGAGTCCTTTGTTGTCGAGAAAGAAAAGGACGAGCACCTAAAATCGTGCTGCCTAGCAAATTAGTGCCCATGGTCTTCAGTTATTACCATGATTCCCCAATCGGAGGCCACAAGGGAATTTCGAAGACCATTTCCAGTATTAGGAAACATTTTATCTGGAAGGGCATGGATAGAGACATCGCGACGAGAGTAAAAAACTGTCATCTGTGTGGCTTGAGCAAGCCTGCCCAGAACACGAAATTAGGGTTGTTATCTTCTGAGGTGGCGAGCAGACCAATGGAAAAGTTATTTATTGACTACGTGGGGCCGTTCCCCCGTAGCAAGTCAGGTAATGCTTACCTGCTTGTTTGTGTAGATGCTTTTTCAAAGTTTGCCTGGCTACTGCCCTTACGACAGGCAACCGCTCGTTTGACCATCAACGCTTTACAGAACCACGTTTTTCAGCATTTCGGTCTTCCGACCATCATTGTCTCGGACAATGGCCCGAAATTTCTTTCAAACGAATTCAGGCGTATGTGTTTCGCCAGTGGCATCAAACACGTAACCACTTCCCCTTATTACCCACAACCGTCCCATGCGGAGAGATTCAATCGGAATCTCCGGTCCGCCTTGATTGCTTATCACGCTGAGCAACAAACCACCTGGGATCAGAATCTGAAGTGGTTACAATTAGCCTTCAACACGGCCAGACACGACAGTCATCAGGCCGTGCCCTTTGAAATTTTGTTTGGATTCTCGCCCGCACTCCCGTTGACCAGCCTATGGGATATCGAAGATCTTCTGCCGCGGGAGCCCAATAATAGAACTGCGGAGAGATGGAAAATGGCTCGGAAGAATTTGCTGCGAGCGCACGAGCGGGTCCGTCGGCGTTATAATCAGGGGCGTATTCCAAACCCCTTCCGGATTGGTGACTGGGTCTATTGCCAAAGCCACCCACTCAGCTCGGCCGCCGACAAACGTGCTGCGAAACTATGCTACCGTTGGTCGGGGCCATACCGTATCATAGGATTTACGTCACCGGTGACGGCCCGGATGGGCGTACCGGGAGACAAACAAAAATTGATGACAAGCCACATTTCCAAACTCAAACGTTGTCGGGGGCTATCAAAAACGTTCGAAGGGGGATAGTCCCCGTAAAGATAGGACGGAGGTCCTTGTTAAATGTGGAAGTCGTGTTCAGGCGAATGGGGCGAGCCTCAGGAGATCGGAATATCTACGTACGTAGGAATCTTTCTTTTGTCTTTAGCTGTCTCTCTCTCTTGTGCTGTATGCGGACTCTGATCAGGTCAGCATGCAGCACCCGCACACTTACATAATACATATCTTCTTTCGTCTCTTTCATTTTCCCTTTTTGATTTCTGTTCTCCTGAGAGCAAGCTCAGCTGAGCCAACCCAACCACGACGTCCACCGGTATCTTTTGGGGAGAGGTACACTGCAGGGTACCCTCCTGGCCTTTAACGTTGGGGCAACTATGTTGCCCTTTTGGGGTGAGGGTGTGCTGAACTTTGTCGTGCAGCTCTGTCAGTCAATTCCAATCGGAGAGTGCACCGATACCTAGCGGTAAAACGATGCGAAATTAATGTATACACCGCTGGTAGTTAAGGGCAGTACAGAATTAAAGCAATAATTAGTGCTGCTCCCTACCCGGAAGAGCAGAAACTACCGTTTTCTACTCTACACTATTTGATCGGTGTCGCCATCTGCTGAGTTTTTGCAGCAGTTTTAAAAAACGGTGCTGCAGCCTGGTGAGATTTTCCTTACCCAAACGAGCAAGGAACGAAAATTTCTGTTAAGGTCTGTCTGGCTACATACCGCGTGGGTGACGATCGACATTATTTTCTCTTCGGTGGAGAGAAGAGTTAATTCCATCTTCTACTTCTAATAACTATGGAAAAATAGTTTCTTAAACGACTGCGGGTTCGCCGATCAGAGACAGAGTCCTGCTACATAACTGAACAAATTCCATCTTAAAAAGCTACACACTCGCCACCGAAGAGAATTAGCTCACCACAACAACAACAACATGCCAATTATAAGATCGCCACGTTACCAATAAAAGATCATCCTTCTGGACCCATAAGCAGGTGAAAAACAACCATTTATAATTAACACGTAGAATCAACATGGCACCACCAGTTATACATAACCATCAGTTTCTACCGTTCAAGTAAACATTCATTTGGATCCCCAATTGATGGGACAGTTTAGTGTGTACACTAAGAAAAAGAATTAATTGTAAAATTTCAATATATTTATAGTAAATTGTCAGTTCAGAGACTGACATGGTTACAAGACAGCATCCAACATAGATTTCCACTCATTTCTTTATAGGGCTATCGCTACAGATTTAAAGTCAGTTTTGTTATTAGTAATTTTCTCAAGTTTAATTTACTATGCATAAAAACATATATTTTCTCTTAATTTAAAATATCAGTTTATTTCATTGTATAAAAAGATTACTGGGGAGGTAGGCGAATTTTTAACTAGGTTCAACCAAGCTATGCATGTCGAAACACTTTTCAACTTGTTTGTTGAAACAAGCCGAAAGTTGAATGAACATGTCCGTCTCTGACCCAAGTGTATTTTTTTATAAGGTGCTAATATTGTGCAATTTTTCTCTTTTCATTAATTGGCCCTATTTAAGTATATACAAATTCTTTATACTAATTATGATAACTGGGGGGGCGTTAAGTATTTTAAAACAATTTTTATTTCTCACCGGAATTAGATACTTAAGCACTTAGCCACTTAGGCACTTACTTTTGAATTTTTATTAGGTCCTGGGGACATTTGTATGCTATACATTCTCTTATACACATGACGTGCAATTAACCCACACCATGTGGGTACTATTATAAATGTAAATTTCTAATCCTAATTCGGATTATTATAAAAGGAAAAGTTAGAATTTATATACACCAGAAGGGTAATATAAAAAAGGGCGTGGCAAGAGACCTTTATGTATTTTATGTACACTGTTGTATAATGTATTTCTGTCCTGTGGAACATGTTATGTCTGTATATTTCTGTGTACATTTTGGGGGATATATATATATATATAAATATTATGCATTACTGTACTTTTGGTGGGAACTTGGGATATAGGGATTTATTATTCAGGGTCTTTTACAACAGAAAGTTAACACATGTAGTCATGTGGATATATCCTTTTCATTTTCTTTTTAAGGGAGGTATTCTATCTCAATAATCGTGCCTGATCATTTCTTTTAGGAAATTAATTATTTTATTTAACAAGTATAGGAATTGTCACCTTTAAAATTTATTTAATTTGTTGCGTAATTATTTTATTATTAATAGTAACAAGGAATGAAATTATTTATCTTCATTGATTCATATACAGTATTCTAAAAGGAACACATGATATAAATTTTATATTTTAATAAATAGTTTAATGGGAGCTTTATTTTGAGGTTAATGATTATTTTAAATTTTCAATTCATTGATGGTGTGACATAGCAATTATTTTCTTGGATTCAGTTAATATTTTTCAGGTGGCCTTGTTGAGACAGTATACTTATTTATTTAACTATTTAAAGGGGAATTACAGATTACTGTTGTATTTATTTATTCATTATATTTTTATTATGAGATAGAATAATAAAATGGGATTGTTAATTATTTAATTCTTGAGTTTTCATTAGAAGTCCCGTCATACTGGACCCGGCACAATTTTTGCTTCTCTAGGCCTTAGCCTAGTTTTAAATAACTTGTGGCCCCTCTTTACAAAAAGAAATATTCTTTTTGTTTTAACTACTCAAGATGAAGTAGGGGTTTCATTTGGTAGCAGAGCGCGGTTACGATGAGGGTCCTGTGGGTGTGACGGGGCTTGCAAACTTAGGAAATATTTTGGAACTTTCACAATGTTAAGTTCAAATAGAACTTAGAAAAATTTTAAAGGCCCTATATCCCCAGTGAAAATATTTTTTGTTCGTTTTAAGGTTTGAAATATATGTATATGTACTTGCCCGCCTTGCATAGTGAATAGTGCCACGTGGTAGGAAATTTTAGAAGGGGAAATCCCTGGGCAAGACTTATCGCAGTTCGGTGCTTGGTTAGTTTGAGTTACCTTGCCCATGTTTGGGGAGGTGTTGCTGTTTTTTTTTGTGATTATGCGGTATGGCCCGATCGGCAGTCGGTTTCTTCCGATAAATGGTAGCCGGAGGTAACCTAAGAAATGTTAAAATAAATTTTCGTTGGTCGGTGTTTTGTTTTCGTGTTGTGTGTGTGTCGCGTTCCTTTTGTCTGGTGTGATCGAGTGTGAGCAGTTCAGGTAGTGGGCTAGTTCTCGCATCGGTAGGTGGACCCGCAGTCTACTCTTTGGAAGAACAGTACTTGGGTTTTTCAGATTCTGGTTTTATTTAAAATAAGTTTTAAAGTTTATGTTAAGTGTGCCGACCACGAAGTGAGGATGACTTCAATGAATCCTGAGTTCTTTTTAAGGGAGGAAATTGAGTTCGAGCTCCGGGCCCGGGGTAAAGAAACCCGAGGCAATGTCCAAACCTTACGGCGGCTGCTCCGTGAAGTGCTGGCCGCGGGTGATGGGCTCTCCAGGGTCACTATCACTGACCCCGAGAGTGAGTGGGAACGGTGTACGGAAAAATGGGGTGAGCTGCAGGAGTTGGCTCAATCCGTCGAAAGTTTGGAGGAGGGACCGGGATGCGCTCTCGTTGTGCGGCGGATCCGGCAACGTATGCAGCACTTAATTCATCGGCTGCAGAATTTACAGGCACAACTCAGTGAACCGCCATATAATATACCGCCACCATATAATATAACAGACATAATACAGGAGATTACCTCGACCCTCCAAGGGTCACCACCGGTAAGAGCATCCACCCCAATTCCGGTTGTTGAGGAGTCCGTGATCTCAGCGGTGAACACTTCTTCATACAGAGAAGTAGAGCCTGTACGGACTGGTTCGGGGGCGGCAACGTACAACCACCTGCCCAACCCACTTGCCCATATAATACAACAACTTCCAGTCGTGGACGGACTGGAAGCAGACAAACTATTACCTTTTTTTAAAATAGTCTTTGAATTGAAGGACTATCCGGGTATGCTGGAGCGAACGGTGCTCGAACTCATCTTCCCCTACTGTCGCGGTACCATGGCTGACAGGGTGGCGGAGGTAATGCGACGCAAGGAAGGTGTGGATGAGTTCCACCGGGTGGTGCTGAGGGCGTTCGTATCCAGTAGACTGATGGAGCAATTGCGCCATCGTCATTTTTATAGAGTACAGGCACGGGGCGAAACATTGGCCCAGTACGTGCTGCGAATGCGCCAGGTAGCTCGTATTCTGGGAATGTGCATGTCGGAGGATGAGGTAGTACAACACATTCTCGACGGCGTCTCTGCCGACGACCGTCTGCGACTAGTTTTTGCACAGCGGCCGCAGTGGTTTACCGACCTGGAGCGACTCTGCGTTATGACGGAAACCATGCAGATGACCGACCAGGCGAGCGGAAACAGTAGACGAGCCGAACCAAGACCTCAGACATCGGAAGGGACCAGAGAGCCTACCTTCCCCCGACAGGCCCAGCCAGCTCGATATCGTCAGCAAACAAATTCAAATTCTGTGATTTGTTATAATTGTAACCGCCCGGGACACGTGGCGAGAAATTGTACGCGAGGGCGCGAGCGACCAGCACCACCTATGTCTAGACCAGCGCCAAAAAACTAAGTAGACAGGGGAAGATATTTCGGAGGATGTCTTCCCCCCGCTTCAATTCTGTTCAACTTCCGCCGACCTCCAGGCAGTCGTTAAAAGACCAATCTTCTAATATCAAGGTCCAGTCCGCTACCTCGCAACAACTTTCTGTATGCCCCTTTCTGTCGCTCGAGGTAAAGGGGGATCAGCTCAGAGCCTTAGTTGACTCCGGTTCAGCCCGATCCATCATTTCATCTCGGGTACATGCGGACCTTGAACGACAGGGTTTAATTAAAAGGTCAGAAAAGTCATCTGCAATATGCTGGACGGCATCCCGGGAAATCTTGCCTATCTCCCGGGTTACTTCCTTTAAGATCAAAATCGATGGGTTTTCTTGGGTGTGGTCTTTTCTGGTTTCTCCTGCTCTGGGAGTGGATTGTATCATTGGTGCCGATTTCATCGCAAAAAGTGGTCTCGTGCTGGACATCCAAGCGCACCAATGTTTTTTTTAAATTTAATCGGGAGGTTTTAATTCCGTTCCTTGGGTACCAGGGCGCTAAGCCGGGTATCCAAGAAGTAGCTTGTCCCGATTCTGCACGAGACCATCTCACTCCATCCCAGCAGACGGCCTTAGATCATTTGTGTGAGGAATTTCCCGAGGTGTTAACTCCTACTTTGGGACTCACACACCTGCTGGAATACAAAATCAGCCTTACAGATTCAAAAATAGTGAGGTCACACCCTTACAAGTTTGCCCCTCCAAAGATGACCATTCTGCGAGAGAAGGTTCAAGAATTATTGGACCAAGGGGTGATTGAACCTTCTCATTCCAGCTATGCCAGTCCAGCATTTTTAGTGCCAAAGCCTGGTGGCAAACAAAGAATGGTTATTGATTACAGGAAGTTGAACGCCAATATCGAGGTGGATTCTGTTCCCCTCCCGGATTTACATTCGGCCTTTGATTGGTTCAGTGGGGCCAGATTTTATACCATTATCGATCTGAACGCGGCCTATCAACAGATACCTCTTGCCCAAGAAAGTAAACCATATACGGCTTTTTGTGTACCCTGGAATTTGTACCAGTACACAAGGGTTCCCATGGGTTTGGCTGTGGGGGCCCAGACACTTACTCGCCTTCTCGACACTGTCTTTCACGACATCAAATTCCGTTTCGTCTATAATTATCTTGACGATCTTTTGGTATATAGCGAGACTTTCGAAGATCATCTGAGGCATTTAAGAGAGGTGTTAGGTCGTTTAAGAGAGGCTGGCAGTAGGGGGAAAATGAGAGTTCTACCCCGGAAGTGACGTCACACGGCGGGAAATTCAAAAATTGTGGTGGTGGGGGTAACCATGCGGCAGTAGTCTGTCGGCCATGTTGTCGTCGTCGCCGCCTAAAGTGGGGTAATGTGTGCGTTGATTGGCGGAGGCGTGGCTATGTTCGCCGTTCGCCGTTCGCCGTTGACGTCGTCATCGTCGCTGGGCGGCGGCCTGGTGGTGGCTTGATGGCCGCCCGCCGTGGTGTGTCGCCGGCGGCCATGTTGGAAAAGGTGCGATGTTGTCGATTGGTGTAAGAGAGTAGTGGTTAAGGTACGGCCTGGTTGCCGATTCGTGCGTGTGTTATAGTGTATGGTTATGTATATGTAAGGGGTTTTTCCGGAAGTTCGGCCATGTTGGAAAAGCGTCGGTGTTGCCAACTGTTGTCGGTTCGGTGTTATAGTGTACGGGTTGAATGTATGTTTCGCCATTGTTGCCAACTCGGTGTTATAGTGTACTGGTTTCGTGTATATTTACCCTGCCGTGCCGATATCGTCGATGTTGTGTATAAACATGGTTATTCCCACCACCACAATTTTTGAATTTCTCGCCGTGTGACGGTCCAGGCTAGAACTCTCATTTTCCCTGTAAGAAATACACATGATATTCAGTGTTCGATTCACTTATCTGAACGATTGCATTGTTGACAACTGTGTGTCTATGTGTTAAGTAAATTGTAGTATGCGAAAAGGATAGTTGAAAATAAACACTTATACAATGAAAAAAATATGTACAAGTTTATTACAAATATAAACATAAAAGAAAAAATAACTACTTTACAATTAATATTTACAAATATATAAACATAAAAATATATACAAATTTATACATTTCACAATCAGGTATTTTTTTTTACAAGTCTCCATCCGGGTAGTTAATTTCCTACAACTAATATTTACAAATATATAAACATAAAAAATATTATACAATAAAAAAATATATACAAATTTAAACATTTCACAATCAGGTTTTTTTTTTTAAAAAGTCTTCATCCGGTGGTTAATTTCCATCTGTAACAAAAAAGTAAGAGTATTAGTGACATGTGGTTGTTACAAGTAGGATGGATTACTAAAACCTTTATTAACACTGTAATATACCTTAAATATGCATACGCCCATAAAACGTACGATTCGACTTTCCGAATACGTACATCCTGCATTGTGGGCATGCGGGTGGTGTCCCCTCCATCGCTACCGCCTGGAACCAGTTGAGGACGCATCGGTAATGGTATGTATGGCCACATACCAAACCGAGGAGCCTCTGCCCGTCATTGTATGATTCTATGCATATACTGCATGTATTGTGTGGAGGAATCATACCTTGAACAGGACAGGGCTCACCGCGACGCCAACACCATGTCGGTAGACTCCTTCTAAGAAGGAGTCTCAATGTTGTTGGGTCATCGTGCGTCCTCGGTTCGGTTGCGTGTAGCACTTCAAAGAAGACGGGTAGCGCGTCTTCTGGAGGGGTCCACAAACGGGGATCTCTCCGCAATAGTTGCTGCTGCTGTTGCTGATAAATGGGCTGTGGGCGTGGTTGAGGTTGCATCTGCGGTGGCGGCGGTGGCGGCGGTGGTGACGGTGGTGGTGATTGCGGTGGCGTAATCGGATGTGGTTGTGGAGGTGGCGGCGGTGCTGGTATCGGGCGAATGTCACTAAAAAAAAAAAAAGACAACATAGAAATTATGTATAATCGCAAATAAAACAAAGCAGTATGTACGCATAAGAAGATGACTTACATATTTATGTCGAGGACTTCTACATCATCATCATCACTGTCACTATCATCATTACCGTTCGGATTTAATTCAAGCGTATCAGCATCGCTTTGATTGTCCACCACCTCCATAACTTCACCTTCTTCTGTGGACTCGACATTACTGAAACAAAAAAAAAAAGGAACAATTTTAATACCAGATTTAAACGTAAGAGAACAAATGAATGTTAATTAAAAACAAACGTACCGACTCGTACCGGGTCGAGGGTGAAATACCGCCACTCCTGCAGCTAGAGCATCACTGAAAAAAAAAGTATAAATTGAACACATGAGGTAAACGCAATAGTATAAGACTTTGTTGTTAATGAAAACTGACTTACCGCAACACACTAGCCTGTAATCGAAATAACGCGCGTTTAAAACATTGCAGGCTGTTTGGAGATAGGGGACGACGACAATCTGCAGCAGCAGCAACAGCACCAGTCAGAGCGTTAGCATCACTTAAAAAAAAAACATGTATGAAATGAACACTGGAGGTAAAACGTAAGAGCACAGGAGTTTATTAATGAAAATTGTCTTACCGACTCGTGCCAGGTTGCGGAGATTGGGGACGAATTACAGCAACAGTGGGAGCAGCAGCATCATTGCTGAAAAAAAAAATAAATTGAACACCGGAGGTAAAAAAAAAAACACAAAAGTTTATTAAAATGACAATTGTCTTACCGACTCGAATCGGGTTCTGGAGATACGGGAGAATCAGCGGTGACAGGTGCCTCGTCTGTATCACTGAAATAAAAAAAAATATATATAATTGAACACCGGAGGTAAACGCATTAGGACAAGAGTTTATTAATGAAAACGGTCTTACCGACTCGAGCCGGGTCCTGTCAAAGCACGACGTAACCGTTGTGAACTATAAAAAAAAAAAACACACATCAATCGAATGGAATATTCTTTTTGTGCATTATAAATAAAGAAAAAAATGTTATATTTACCATCGTACTCGACGTTGCTCTGCTGTCCTATTTTTCACAATTTTCTTGTTGTTCATTCTGTAAAACGTATCAAAAGTTGTAAAATAAGTAAATAAAGAACATAAAGTTAATGTGTGCGTGTGTGTGTGTGTGTGTGTGTAATGCTGAACATCATCTTTACCGTTAGTTATCGGTCCGTGTACTTTCTCTTTTTTGCCTTAGGACCAGCAGCGTCGTTGGTTATTGCTGCTATCATGTAATGCCCGTACGCGAGTGTACTTACACCGTCGTCCAGTACATACCTCTTATCATCATAAGGAGACAGGGAAAGTTTTGTTATACGTTGCGTGTACAGCTTATGATGATTGCTTCGTATACAGTCAGCAGAGGTGAATACGGTACGACTGTCAAAAAGACACTCGCTGTACAATTGATGTCGTAACCTTTTTTTTATTGCCGTCCTTGGCACACCTTTCGCCACCTTTTTGTCTGTGCGGTCGGACAACAAGAGCGAGTAACACTTCGCCCTGAGTCCGACAAATTCCCTGATGGGTTTTCCATTGGTCTCATCCTTGAACTTCCCCACGACTTTTTTGTTGTCGTCGCAATGACAAGGATGATCCACGGGATAGTCCGATGTGTCAAAAAGGTGGAGATCCTCTTTCATATCTGAGTACAAATCGTTAGTCTGAATGCTGTAAAGCAAGCTGTCTGTGTCAGTCATTAGTAAGGTCAATCGTTGTCCGTACTTGGCGACAGCGTACCGATAATGAAAATTGTACATTATCAATTTGCTGACATCGAGTACTGTGAAGCCGACGTACACCGGACGGGAAAGGAATATCGTCCTATTTCGTAAGGCCAGTCCGACCAAGTTATCGGTGTAGCGGATCATACGCTTTAGCCGAGGATTGGAAACAATTTTCTGCAGCCGTTGTTCGTTAGAGACTAGTTGGAAGTCTATTCGTTTCCTCACGTTCTCCAGCGATTTGCCATAGACGGCGTTGACCATCAGTTTGAAAAAATCCTTTTCGAAACTGTTGGTGGCTGCTGCTCTCTTTTGCGTGTTGAAATCGATAAACGGTTTCATCCACGCTCTCTGTTTAAAACTCAACACCCTATGTATCGCTTTCAATTCTAAACCGAGACTCAGATACAATTTTAAATTTCGAAAATGAAGAACGTAATTTTGCTTGTCGTCCAAAGTCGTCAGCAACTTGGGAACGGACGACGAAGGCGTTTCCGATCCGCTATACCCTTTTGTATAGTGCAGTCGTGTGTGGAGTCGTCGAGAGTACGGTGAAAGTACGTCAGGATGGACACAGGAACGGACGGGTGCCAATGGATAATCGAAATGGAGGTCATGAAGTTCAGGTGGATAGTGTAAGTCGACCTCGAGTATGTAGCCCACGTCACCGTCATCGCACAGAGTACGCACGTCCAGTGAGTTGATCTCGTTACGATCTAACCATCTGAAGGCGGCGTAAGGGAGCGGTTGTGACATGGCTGCACCGTAAAGGTTGTTGCAGTCCGTGTACAATATGAAAGAGGTTGGCTTTGAAGCATCGTACTGATCGACAATTAGTGGGTTGTTGGCCTTGGCGTGGCGGTTGGGTACCATGCTAACGCCACCACGAACAGCCGATTCTATAAAGAGATGCTGATCTATATCCGTCAACAGCTCCAGTCGCATACGGGTCATCTTTAACATCGCATGCCAAGCGACACCAGGAAGCGAGTAAAGATGAGCCGGATCGATCTGGTAGTACCGCATGGCCATCTCACGGAACGCCTCGAAGACGTCGGCCAGTAGCAGCACGTCTGTTTTAAGATACAGATCGTGATATTCGCCCAGTGTACTGATTCCAAAAGTACGCCACACGTTGTGCGCGTGAGCGTAATCTTCGTCAGATATTGGCGATTCACTCAACCTGTTGAAAAAGTGTTCGCGTGCGGGCAGACGTGTTTCGTTGAATTTCTCGCTACCTGTCATGTAATCGTAAGGGTACACGCCCTTACGTAAGAGTAGCTCGAAGTGTTCTTCGAAACATTGCTTCGTTAAATCGAAATCCGCTCCGCTCGCGTGCAAGTTTCCAACAAGTGTGTCCAAGGACGTGTTCAGAAATTGAAGCGTGTCTACGAAACGCAGACGACCCAACGAGACTGATACGAAGCGTTCGCTAGTGGTAGCGATACAAGCGAGATCGTCGTATTTACCCAACCCTTGTACTAGGTGATGTGCATCGTAACCTCGTAAGTTGTGAAAAAATACAGGTATGTGTCGTGGAGTCTTGAAATTAAGGTTACAGATGTTGTGAGCTGCGCCTAGGTATCGTCCTGTCAGATGACAATGGTTGCGCACTTTCTCGATTTCGTTCAGTGGTTCTTCACAGAGATGACATACGAGGGCATTTGCGAAAGATAACAAATCACGGTCACTCATAGTCATAGGGACAATGGATCGGATGATTCTGAAAAGTTCTCGCTCTTCAGCGACCAGTCTATTGAGAAAAACGTCTACCACGTTCTCACCGCGATAAACGACCTGGGGTTTGAAAATGTTACGCTCGTAGTCGACTATGAGGTAGGAGAAACCTGAAGGAAGATGTAACGACTCCGTTGTGGTGGACGATGTGTGCGGAGGAGCGTCGCAGCGATGGCAAGGGACGATAAATGATTCAAAATCTGCGTATATCGCAAAAGGGACCTTATGGCAGTATGTATAATTTCTGAAATACATCACATTCTCCTCCTCCGCTGTCGTGGGTAAACGAATTTTCTGTTCACCATATGGTGAACAGTGGGGGATATGTTCGGTAAGGAGTCGTTCTTCGCAAAATCTATGCAGACAGTAATTGCAATAGAAAGAACGCCCGTTGTGGTTGCTTAGTGAAGAGAATAAGCGACTTGTATTTTTGATTAAACAGTAATGTTTTCGGTCGTCAGCGGTAAAAAGTAATAGATTAACGTGATGTTGTCTGCCGCTGGAAGGAGTTATTCTTAAAGGGTAAATTTCATATTCTTCGTAACCGAAAACATTTATAGAAACGTTAGGATTGTCTCGTTCGAACTTCACAATGTCGGATAGACGGGTGGGGTAAGTTATACCAGAAGTATTGATACTGCAGATATGCGGCTTGTATTTGGATACACGATCGTTGTGTGAGTGTTGTGGAAACAGAGCGGCCAACACTGACCATACGAAACACATTTGATCGCCTGTATTGTTCACGTTGATGATGGATTTAGTACGAGACAATTCAGGAGGTGTACGAATGAAACTGGAGGCGGTTAGCGGTTGGTATCGTGAGAGAACGAGTTCTAAGGAGATTATGCGGTCTAACACCCAACCGCTACCCTCGCGTGTGAATTTATCAATCGATTCAATGATCTTTTCGTATGAAGCTTCTAAACGATCGGGCAATACATCTTGGTCAGCGATCAGTGTCGTATGACATCGTCCGTGAAAATAAGCTTCAGTCGTCACTTCTTCGTCCTGGTCCGTGTCAGCGTTTACGATGTACTTGACAAATCTCGCTTTAACCGTTATATGCCACTTTATAGAAAGCAAACGTGTCAGTTCGTTTAGAATGTCCGTACGTAACGTATCGTGCATTTCATCAAAAAAGGTTATGACATCGTTGACACATTCTTCGTCATCTGTGATAGGCGTGTAAACGCGCAATACCAACGCGCCGCGTAACGAATATTTACATTCAACAGCAAATGACTGCATTATCAACAACAATGAAAACACGAAACTTTAACAATTACTTGCTCGCTTGAAGAACAATTGAATACTGATACGAAATTAGAAAATAAGCACTATTTTATATGCGACACGTGAAAGTTACACTGCGCGAGACTTGAAGGTGAACGCTGGCAGTGATCGTCGCTCTACTTATACTATCTATGACAGTAGCGCGCGCAGCTATCCGCTCCCACTACCGAACTATTACCGCTGACGATCCCCCACTACCAACTGCGCGCGCAGCTATCTGCTCCCACCACCGTGCTTTATTTCATAGCGACCAATTGACGACAGCCATCCCCACTACGGATGCGCGCGCAGCTATCGCTGAGGAGGTGAAATGCAACGCGACAAACCAACATTCTTGCTTCAGATATGGATGTGTCCACATATTCTTTTGCAAGCCGCTTAAAAAGCTTTTACAACATCAGTCGTCGTGGTAACATTAAATTTTTCGTTCATAAATTTCCGAATGCGAACGTAAAAATTTTTGACCTAGCCAAAGCTGGGTTTATTTACGAAGACGATGGTGATGTTGTAAGATGCTGCAAGTGTAAAATACGAATTATGGATTGGGCAGTGGGTGATGATCCCGCCCAAGTCCATAAGGCGTCAATGCCCGCATGCGATTTCGTTCGTGAACACTTGTAGAAGTCGACGCACGCAAAAACGGCTCTTTTCAGAGCCAACATAAACTCATGTACAAACATGCCCGTTTGGGTAGTACTAGTAGTACTAGGTGTTACTACTACTACTACTACCGAACGACAGTATTCACTCCAAAAGTGTGAGTGAAGACACATAAAAAAAATTACTCAAACAATATGCGTATACACTATAAATATCATGATCACGATTAATAGCGTATCACTCACATCGCAGATCATCGAGACGATGGACGTCTATCGATATGATGATGGGAAACATTTCACAATAACCAAAGCTTCACGAAGCGCGATACGGTCCAACTTATGTTCCATGTATTTTGTGAAGAAAAGACGATTTTGTGGCAACTACTGTACACGTTACAAATTCGGCGTTGACAAATATCACGCACGTTGTTGGCGTCACATAAAAAAACACCGCAGTGATTTGCCACCGATCGTGCTGTTGATGATAGTATCCGATCGTATACACAACAAATCACGGTGGCTTCAATTTATCGTAGAGTGCGAACAAAATAACGTACCGATAGAACTAGTGGTTTACGAAAAGAATATGCTCAAGTGTACCGTACGTCACGGATGGAATTTTCTTTCACGTTTCCGTCCGATTCCTGAACTCTATAACGCTGTTCAGCGTGTGCACGGCTTACACGATTCACACGGACAGATGAACTACACTACTGTATACACGGACATGCTCGCTTACGGAAGTTCGATACCACACGCTTCTTGTTGCATCGTCCTTACGGAGCGCACTATTCCGATACGCACACCGATGGAAATATACAGAAGCGTGATGATGATAGTGCCAAAGTGCGCACTGGATCCTAGCTACAACGTAAGTTTTGACCTGCACTGCCCACCGTCCTCGTTACCGACACTAGCGAGAGGGAAACAGTTCGCGTTGGTGAACAACAAGGCGCAGGGATTATTTTTGGTAGCCTTTCTGAAGGAGGCATTGCCTACACTCCGCAAGTATTGCGAATACTTTGGTCTGCGGTATTCGCACGAACAAGGGTACACGGTGAAAGACCAGCGTTTGTACGAACAGTGGCAGCATTGCACGGGCTCTATGGCGGACGAATTTTGGTTGTTGAACTCGTATCTGATACACCTGCATACGAAATCGAGAAGTCAACGCCCAATCGCTGAACTCAAAGCTAAACACATGTGCGAGTGGCTACCTGAGAACGATAACGTCATAGTCGCGGAAATGCACGAGTACCGCGACAACGTTATACGTAGCGTCATGTTCAAAGACATGAATTCTGTTAAGACTGTAAGAGCGTTGGACTCGAAACAACACGCGCTCCCGAGATACTACATCGGTATGAGCCTCGTGCGTAATGGGCGTATGAAAATCAGTTTAGCTCATGTTTTAACGTACTTGCGCAATCGGAAAAAGAACGCGATGTTCTTCCGTTCGGTCGAGATGATATAAGCGGGTGTGGAGCGGTGGCGGTGTGACAGTCGCGTGATGGAAGGTGGATGTGCCAGAACGGCATCGATGAGAATTACCTTCAGCACCGAGCCGACAGTTTACTACATTCCAGCGTATTGCGAATCACGGTTCGCACGACGACACGAAAATGAAACGAGCTGTGAAGAATATACACCAGAGCGTTCGCAAGACTATCGCGACGGAGTTGCACAGACCGGTAAGAAGGAATTTTCCGAGACGTGCGGTCGAGTTGAAGGGACTTCACGACTTGTACCAAGCAGACCTGGTAGAGATGATACCGCACGCAAAGGTGAACAAGGGATTCAAGTACCTTATGACGATGATTAACGCGTTTAGCAAGTACGCGTACGCCGTTCCATTGAAAACGAAGACGGGTGTAGAGGTCGCACGAGCTCTGGAACCGATTCTGCGTGCTAATAAAATGAAATATCTGCAGACGGACAACGGGAAAGAGTACTACAACAGTACCGTAGAAAAATTTTTGAGCAGATATGGTGTCACACTCTATTCCACGTACAGTGAGAAAAAGGCTTCCATTGTGGAACGCTTCAACCGTACGTTGAAAACGCACATGTATCGCGCGTTCAGCGAACAAGGTCATTACCGTTGGTTGGATATGTTACCGGAACTAGTCAGCACGTATAACAACACCGTGCACAGAACGATTGGAATGAAACCACAACAGGTGAACGAATCCAACGAACGTACAGTGTTACGCAGGATTCGTGTGAACACGGCGAGGAGCATCGATTATAAACGACCGAAGTTCAAAGTAGGCGATCGTGTGCGTATAAGCAAACACAAAATGACGTTCGCTAAAGGATACACACCGAATTGGACAAACGAGATATTCTTCGTTCACACAGTGCGTACCGGCAGCGTACCCGTCACTTATTCGCTAAAGGATCATACAGGAGAAGTGTTGAAAGGTGGTTTTTATGAACACGAAATCAGTAAATCGAACGTTGGTGACGTGTACTTGGTAGAAAAGATCGTACAACGTAAAGGCGATCGTGTGAAAGTCAGATGGTTAGGATTCGATGGTAAACACGATTCGTGGATACACAAGAAGAACTTGGTATAACAACGATTCGACTCGAGGAAATAGAACTAGTATGCGTCGATGCGTTACGATGACAACATGCGCGCTGTGTACAGTGTAAAAGACATTGTGTCACATCCTGGTTACGATGAGTACATCGTGAACACGACCGCAAACGACGTTGAACGCATGCGCAGGATCTTGACGGTGTACGAGTACTGGCAACGGGTTACCAATCGCGTGACGAGGTTCCGACTCAGCGAAATAGTACCAACCGGCACCGGATTCGATCACTACAAAGAATGTGTTTGGTCGGATCCGAACTGTGAAACGGGTCCGGACACATGTGTATGCAGTTACATATCTACCGACTGCTACGATATAGTGCGACTATTAAATAGACTGTGCGTAGAACGACAACATGAAAATATTGCAACAAGCGCACAGACTAAAAATACAGGACGTGGACTATTCGAAATTGTGCGACGATGGTGGGAGTGGCAGAAAAAAACGTAAACACGGACGTCTTCTGCCCGATACCGTTCGTTCGATTATCTGCGGACCTTCCGCGTGCGGAAAGACAAACGTCATGTTCAACCTGTTGTTCGATGTAAACGGATTGAGATTCGTGAACTTATACGTGTTTTCTAAATCACTATTTCAACCCAAATATCAGATGCTGGAGACCCTGATGACACGACTTTCCGACGAAGGAATGGGTTATCACGCCTACAACGATAACGAAGAGGTACCACCTCCCGACGAGGTCGATCCCAATTCTATTATGGTGTTCGATGACGTGTCTTGCGAAAGGCAACACAACATACGCAAGTATTTCTCTATGGGACGACACAGCGGTGTGGACGCGTTTTACCTTTGTCAGACGTACAGTCAAGTGCCAAAACAGTTGGTTCGTGACAATGCCAATCTAATAGTGTTGTTCAAACAGGACGATCGCAACTTGAAACATGCGTACAACGATCACGTCAACACGGACATGAAATATGACACGTTTAAGAATATGTGCGCTGAGGCGTGGAAAGATCGTTACGGCTTTCTCGTTGTGGACAAGGATTCTTCTATCGACGCTGGCAGGTATAGAGTCGGTTTTGACCGTTTCATAGTAGTCGCGCCTAACGATTAAACAAAAAAAAGTCACACGTTCAGCTAAATACACAT
Source organism: Magicicada septendecula (assembly GCA_034769895.1). Classification (NCBI taxonomy): domain Eukaryota; kingdom Metazoa; phylum Arthropoda; class Insecta; order Hemiptera; family Cicadidae; genus Magicicada; species Magicicada septendecula. The sequence goes on along the minus strand of CM068370.1, from coordinate 427,824,998 downwards.
GACCTGCTGTCAACGACTTTAGTTGATGTTCTGCCGTTTATCGAGATGGACGACAAGAAGAAACGACTAGCACGTGATATCGACACGATTAGTGATGATATACGGAAGAAATACCGTGCGTTAAAACATGGGATTCGTGAAGAAGAAGCATGGTTATCCAAAAGTTACAAACCGATTCTAGAACCGTTACAAAATATTTCGCAAGCGTTGCTTGAAAAGAAACGTAAATCAACAAATGAAAAGCCTTCAAGAGTGAAAAAGATGAAACGTGAAGAGGATGAGGAAGAGGAGAAGGAAGAGGAGAAGGAAGAGGAGAAGGAAGAGGATCCGACAGGTGCAATTAGTAAAATCGATGCGGGAACACCATCTCGTTCCCGAACGAAGCCACCGCGTTTCCTGAAAACGCCCGTGATAGCCGAAACATTAGACGATGATGATGATGATGATGAGGACGATCCCAGTCTCAACATTGAAAAAATGCTAGACACACCGGAAGGAAGACGTGAAGCGCGTAGATATTTTCAGGACAAATATGACAGTGAATCATTAGCGAACAAGTACATGCGTATGATCGTTTCGTCCGAACGCGATCGTCTGATGGACTATACGTACGGTGTAAGACATGAAAACGGAAAATGGATGATCGGTGATTCACAGTTCGAAATCGATACGGACGATTCGATTCTTATCAACGGTAAACGATACAAAGGTACACCAGGACTCTACGAACTAGTGTTCATGAAGCATCCTAATGAAAATATTTACAAGGAATCAGATCTGAAAGCGTACAAAGATATACTGCGTAACACCAACGCGCATAAGCAGTATTACTTAGCGAACGCACAGGTGAACGCGAACAGAGGTGTAAAGTATAAACGAATAATATCGCAACTGTTTCCGCCGAAACGTACAGGACAGGGGCATAATAATATTGATACATCGTATATGACGTTAACGAGAAAAAAAGACAAAATCGATTACGTGCACTGGGACGATCCGAACGAACTGGTGGACAGATTGCGACTGTTAATGGCATCACAACGTGTTGGAAACAGTGGGCACACGAACGAAATCGTCTCCATAGTGGAAGAACTACGTGAAGCAGGCATAATCGTATAATAAGAGCGGTTCGATTCTGAAAGCCGATAAAGTGTATAAATAATACTGTCGTACATGCGCCGGGGACATTCCACGTTTGGTTGTGACAACATGGATATCGTGCTACTGTTTATTATCGTGTGCACAAGTGCCGTTGTCGCATCGAGCGTTAACGCTAACGATGTTGATTTCGCTATAGATTACTTGGTGCGATACGGTTACGTACCCGACGATAGTTTACGACTCACGGACAACGCCACCATCGATATGGACGCCTACCTTCGCACGTTTCAAGTGAATTACAATTTAACCGTAAATGGAGAATTGAACAACGAAACGATGAATCTGATGCGTGCGCGGAGATGCGGTAACGAAGATTTCGTGTCGTACACCTTACGAACACCGTGGGCCAAGAGACGTTTGTCGTGGCGGTTCTTTCACGGTAGCGCCAGCGCTATAGAAGCGTCGCGACAAGCGTTCACTGTATGGCAGAAACATTCGAACCTGGAATTCGAATATCGACCCAACGACATAAACGCCGACATGGTCATTGCTATGAAATATTTTAAACACAGGTGTCTGACTTCCAGGTGCACGATCTGCGGGTACGATTTGGACGGACGAGGAGGTATACTCGCTCACGCTTATTACCCGCCCGATTTACCGTATAACACTACCGAAATACACATGGACTACTACGAATCGTGGAATTATACGAACGCAACCGAAATACCGGACGATCAGACCAGTTTCCTTCAGGTGTTAACGCACGAAATGGGACACGCGTTAGGACTGTCTCATTCCCTCGAGAAGGATTCGATCATGTACCCGTTCTACGTACCACGCTCGAACGGTGCGTTCGACCTGAGAGACGACGATATAAAAGGCATTCAACGCTTGTACGGGAAGCCGCCGCCGCCGCCGCCACCAGCTACGACGACGACGTCAACGACGACGGCGACGACAACGAACGACACCGTTCGGACGACGGATTTATGTCGGCTAAAGAACGTTAATCAATTTTTAATAATCAACAGACATCTGTATATTGTGCACGATAACTTTTTGTGGACATTGGATCTCGAGTCGAAGCGATCGAGTCCGTCGTCACCGCTTCTGTTGACGGATTGGTTGACTTTCTTACCGTTGACGTTCACCAACGTTTCAGCGATGTACCAGAGACCGCGAACCGAAGAAGTGGTGCTATTCATAGACAACTACGTATACATGTTCGATATACACAGTCTGCAACCGCTGAACGGGTATCCGCGTTCTATCACAACGCTCGGTGTTCGCACGATGACGAAAATAAACGCTGCGATACACACGTACACGGGTCGAACTCTTCTGTTGTACAACGATATGTATTACGGCGAAATAGACGAGTGCACGTTCACGATCAAGAAACACGGATACGTTAAAGATCGTTTTGTCGGCTTACCAGAAGCCGTCGACAGTGCGTTCCGATACATCGACGGAAAGATTTATTTCTTCAAAGACACACGCGTATACGTGTACGATGAATTTCTAAATACGATCGTAAAAGGAAAATATAGCGACGGACTCTCCGTTGTCGGAATAAAATGCATAGACAGTACGATCGTATCAAAACTAATCGATTTATTACGCGAGTACGTATAAATGCCGTGAACAACGGACGAGACGCATCATTCACAAGATGAGTGTTGACAAGTTCGGCAGACACCAGAGCGCTGTCAGAGCGCGAAGGGAGACGCGTCGCAGTCTACGGGAGGATATTGGTATCTCGATGACCGAGGACGGGCACTTCGACGTAGCGGGGAAAAAAATACACAACTTGGGCGAACCGCAAGACGGTAACGATGCCGTTCCACTGCGCTTCGTGCGTGACCACTGTCTGTTTGCCGACGATCCGTCGTCGACGACGACGACGCAAGGAATAGACGCGAAAGGTCGTAAGCTCGTCAACGTCGGCGCTCCTGTCGATCTCGGGGACGCTGTCAACAAGCAGTACGTAGACTACTCGTGCTTACGTTTCACACAGCTGGTACCGAACAAGAAGAACGGAGCTGTCGTCGACGCGCGGGATCATCGCATACAGTCTCTGAGGGAACCGATTCGTGCGAGAGACGCTGCGACCAAAGTATACGTGGACTCGAAAATCATACCGAAGGATACGAACTCTAACCTAATGGTCGGCAACGTGCGGATAACACAGTTAGCGCCACCAGTCAACAACAAGGACGCGGTGAATTTGGAATTTTTGAACCGACACACGATCACCGCGGTAAACGACGCTTATTTCAACGCACAAGGAAAGACTATTCTAAACGTCGGCGACGGTGGCGCACGGGCTACGGACGCGGTGAACGCACGTCAATTGGAGGAGGCGAAGCGGTACGCGAAGAGCGAAACGTACAAACTCGCAAAAGTGTTCCAACATCGTTGGGAGAAAGTGGTATCGTATATCTATAAATTGCATAAGCACGCAGCGCGTACTTCACTTGGTGCCGAAGAGGCGGACTTACTACTTACGAACAAGTCGGAGACGAACGAGTTGATTAGTGATCTGGACAAATCTAAGGACGAGCACGATTGGAGATCCCTTTATCGAGAGCAAGCGAAACAGTAGTCATGTACGAACTACGTAGCCGAAAAAAAAAGGGAGGGCGTGGTCTTATCGGAAAAATAGTTAAAAGCACGGTACCATTCGTTGCGAAGTCAGTACCTACACTGATCAATCGAGCGGTGGACGTATTACCGGTGGAACTACATCTGCCCGGCTACAGGTTCTGTGGACCCGGAACGAAACTAGAGCAGAGATTGGCTCGTGGTGATCGAGGAATCAACGAGTTGGACGAAGCTTGTCGTGAACACGATATCGCTTACAGCAAGTACAAGGACAACGAACGACGACGTGTAGCGGATCGTGTGCTAGCCGGTAAAGCGTGGGAACGAGTGAAAGCTTTGAATTCCGGCATCAGTGAAAGAGCGTACGCGGCAGCCGTAGCAGCAGCGATGAAGGCGAAATCAGCGTTAGGCAGCGGGCTATGCTGCGGTGGCAGTGTGCGTAAACGTCGCACCAGACGACGCAAGCCGGTTCGACGCACGACAATCAGGAAGAGGAGGAGGAGGAGGACAACGACAACTGGGGCAGGACGTCGACGAAGACGGGCCGATGGTAAAAAGGCTTCAGGACTATACCTTCGACCGTACCGAAAAAACTAATCAAAATACCCGTGCGTCCGTTGTCCGATCGAGATCTTTATGAGTACACGAAACTATTGCGTATACCTTATTTCAGAGGCGTGTACATGCGCGACACACTTCCTAGTACATCACCGTGGGAGAACGAAAGCGCAATCGTGAATCTGGACGACGCTACCGGACCGGGCACGCACTGGGTATGCTACAAGAAGCGAGGCGACAGAGTCTGGTACTTTGATGGATTCGGCAATCTGCGCCCTCCTGTCGAGCTAATACGGTACTTTGGATCGAACGTGACCGACATTCATTACAATTACGCACAGAAACAGCCATCGAACACGGTCATCTGCGGACATTTATGTTTAGAGTTTTTGATATCGAACGATCAGTAAACGCCAAGATGTCTTCGCTTACGGTCACTGTCACAGGAACGGATCCAAGCGCACTGGTTTGTGACTTTTTTCCACCGCTTGAACTGACGAACGGTGAATGGTACGCGGGACTGCTGGACTTTACCACGTACAACTCTATACCGAACGTGGAAAGCGGAAGAAATAACATCTTTTCCGTACTAAAGGGAGCACGTAAAACGTTAGAACTCGTCAATATACCGACCGGAGTGTACGAAATCAGTGATATCGAAACATACCTGAAGAAAGAACTAGCAGACCCGAAATTTTCTCTACGACCCAACAACAACACGTTGAAATGTGAAATTTATTGTTCATACGATATCGATTTCGGATGTACGGAACACACGATCGGTACCATGTTGGGTTTTTCCAAGAACAGAAAGTTAGAAGCGTATATATTACACACGTCGGACGTGCCTGTAAACATTAACAAAGTGAACGTTTTGGAGATAAGGTGTAACGCTGTACAAGGCTCGTACAAGACGGGACGAAACGAGCATATACTGCACTCGTTCTATCCAACGGTTGAGCCAGGATTCAAGATAGTAGAAACGCCTAGAAACGTCACTTAACGTACTACACTTGCGTAACGTTACACTGTCCGTACACGATCAGGACGGTGATATTGTGAATTTTCAAGGCGAAGTCATCACCGCACGTATACATTTGAAACGTGTGTAGTAATCATGGGAATTTATTTCACCGATACCCCCGTGATGAAGAGCGGTGGCGGCGGCGGCTCGCACCACGAGATAAAAGAGGTCAACACTTTTGGAAAAGGTATCAGTAGACGTTCGTCGTTGACACGGTTAACAGCAACTAACCGACGCTACCTGATTTCATTAGGATTCAAAGTCAAGAAAAACAAGTAATATGGCGGACAGCGGTATCGTCTTATCGGTTGAACGTCGACCATTCTTCGAAGACAACATCACACATTACGAATATCATCCTCATGCACCGTACGCGTCAGCGTCACGATACGGAAATAACGATGAGATACGCATACCTATACTGCAACAGGAAGTCTTCACTTTACCGATGGAAAGTTTCCTGTACGTTGAAGGCAAATTGAGCAAAAAGACCGACAGCACCGGTAGTGTGAACGTGAAAATGATCAACAACGCGATCGCGTTTCTCTTCGAAGAAATCCGTTACGAACTGGCCGGTGTGGAAGTGGATCGTACCAAGAGCGTCGGCATCACGTCCACTATTAAAACCATGCTATCTGCCGGCAAGCAGGACATTGTTTCGATGCAAAACGCCGGTTGGGTTGCTCCTACAGCTAACGAGATAACACCGACCGGCCAACACGAGGAATTCAACTTTTGCATACCGTTGAGGATGCTGATGGGATTCGCTGAGGATTTCACGCATGTTATTTTAAACATGAAACAGGAACTTATACTGTTGCGCACTTCCAGCAACGTTAACGCTTTGTTCTCGTCTACGGATGCGCCCGCTAACGCCGATATAGAACTGACCAAAATCTCTTGGATGATTCCGTTCGTGTACGTGAACAACGAAGTACGGATACGATTGTTGGATGTCATACGCAAGGACCTACCGCTATTCTTACCGTTTCGTAGTTGGGAACTGCACGAGTATCCGGCTTTACCGACGACTGACAGACAGACTTGGACTGTGAAAACAACTACACAACTGGAGAAACCACGGTACGTGATACTCACCTTTCAGACCGCCAGAAAAAACAATCTGAAAAAACACGCAGGTGAATTCGATCACTGCAATGTGACAAACGCGAGACTCTTTCTGAACGACAAATACTACCCGTACGATAACCTGAACCTGGATATCGATAACGGACGTTACGCATTGCTGTACGACATGTATACACGATTTCAAAAATCGTACTACCACAGAAGTCAACCCAACGTACTTCTAACACCTACAGAGTTCATAGCAAAAGCACCGTTATTCGTCTTCGATTGTAGCAGACAGGACGAATCGCTCAAGTCATCACCAGTCGACGTCAGATTGGAATTCGAGTCATCGACCAATTTCCCCGCTCAGACAGCGGCCTACTGCTTGATACTGCATGATTCAATAAATGTGTACACTCCGTTATCCAACACGGTGCGCAGACACAATTAAACGTTTACTATATATTAATGTTTTTTTTTACTGTAAATAGAAATTTGCTTTTTTAGAATGTAATTTTTAATTAAAAAAAAATGTAATCAATTTTCATGTATTTTTATTTTATTGTAAATAGAATGTAATGTAATCAATTTTCGTGTATTTTATTTTTGTGGAGGGGGAAAACGATTCTCCTCTTCTCCCTATTCTTCGTTCAGTGTTTCATCAGCACGAGTCGCGAGTGGACGTACAAGATGCTTTCACACGATATCTATGTTGACGATATCAATCACAACAGCAACAACCGCTATTTCACACAATGCGGTGAAGCGGCAACGACTACATCAATCAAGTCTTTATCACCGGACGATAAAGAAGTACAGGTCATCTTAATTCAAAAAATCACATCTCCGTACCCACGTTACAGAAACTTGGAAAACCGTTTAAAGAGTTTTAAAGAATGGCCTGTATCGTTAACGATAACACCTAAAGAATTATCAGAAGCGGGTTTCTTTTACACCGGATGCAACGATAGAGTGATTTGTTTTTGCTGTGGAGGCGGATTAAACAAATGGGAACGTGGAGAATATGCTTGGATGGAACACGCACGACATTTCCCTGCGTGCTCTTACGTAATGTTAATGAAAGATAAAAATTTTATCCTCAAGGCACTGGGTATTGTTACCGAGGCGCAAGCACCAACAGCTGTAGCAGTGACAGCAAAGAACGAACAACGCACCGACACGATCAAGGAGAATATAAAAAACGTAGAAGAAAGCTCGAATCGTGATACGATGTGCAAAGTCTGTTACACACATAACGTGGAAGTTGTACTTATTCCCTGTCGACATTTTATTACATGTGTGAATTGTGCCATAACCCTACATAATTGTCCCTTATGTAGAACCGCATACACTGCTTACATGAGAGCGTATTTCTAGTTCGTTTTCACGCGTCTATTGAACACCCGGTTTGAAAATATATATGCTGCTGTGACAAAAGTGTTTTATACAACCTCCGCTAATATCGCATACCTCAGTGTTTGAACAGCACGCGTTGAAGACGGACGCATGGAGCTGCTATCTCCGTACGAGTACATACGCTGCAGTGACTTAAAGCATACAGTACTGTACCCTATAGAAATTTTTGTATACAACGTTCTGACATGTAAATTTGTTGCACTGATCCGTGACGAAAATATAAAGTACAAAATAAACGTTCCGAACAAATTCTTTACGAGCGTTTCACAATATACAACGTGTCTGTTCCGTAAGACGGACGGATCTGCAACGTTCCTAGTAAAACCAAACACGTTGTATATAACGAAAAAAGGATGTGCGAGGATAAACTAGCAGTCATAGTTGACTTTCACTGTTTTATCGACAACGATGGAAACGAACTCGTTAAGGAACTAGCCGTTATGGACGTCACTGCATTTGCCAGCAGGCATTGGATATTTACACATCCAGTAGAGACGATTGTTTCGAATCACAAGCATGTGAGGACAAACAGATGGTTAACAGACCATTATCATGGACTAACGTGGACGGACGGGGACACATCGTACGAACATCTTGTACCGATATTAGAAAAGTATACGTTTCCTTTTAACTTCGTGTTCGTAAAAGGATTGCAAAAAAAAAGATTTCTACAGAAGCGTATCGTGCATTTTAATATTATAAATTTAGAAGATTTCGGATGTCCTAAACTCGATCAATTACAATCAATACACGGAACAGCCTGTCTCACGCACCGCTTATGTCCGGAAATATGTACAAATAGTAGAGTACACGCTTTACGCGAGTGGGTTGTGTCAGATTTTAGAATAGTCAATACGTTTCTGATAAATTACTAAAATTATTGTTTAGCGCTTACATAAAAAAAAACAGTCGTCGTCTTTCTATCGATTACATCATCTGTCTAAAAATAAATTAGTGTGTTCAAACAAGCGCGACCGCTGTCTAGACGTATAAAAAAAAATAACCGACACCCCTCTTCCCCACCTACCCATCGAACCGTGAGAAATCAAGTTGCATCCTGTTCACACAGTTAAAAATAAAATAAAAACAGTCGTCGTCTTTCTATCGATTACATCATCTGTCTAAAAATAAATTAGTGTGTTCAAACAAGCGCGACCGCTGTCTAGACGTATAAAAAAAAATAACCGACACCCCTCTTCCCCACCTACCCATCGAGCCGTGAGAAATCAACTCGTGACCTGTTCACACGGTTAAAAATAAACGCTTACTGTGCGTTGAGTGGTTTCCCCCCTCTCCGGTTTCCACCTCCACAACTACCTCCCTATATATTCCACTGCGCGCAAGCGTTATTCGTTCATTCGTTGAGAGACGTGCCGCAAATTATTATAAGTTCTTTATTTTAAAATGGCATCATTCACTGAAAAGTTTGCTACTATTAGCGCAATCGAGTATAAAAAAATAAAGGAATTGATAATCGGTGTAAAATATCCGATAGAAGAAATGCAAAATATAGACGCAAAATACGGTAAAACTATACTCGTCACTCTTCAAGATTACAAAGACCCTAGACTAAAATATCGTGTATATCTACCAAAGAGATACGCAGGTGTTTTTGAAGATGAGGAATTAAAAAATTTATTACCGTGCTCGCTGCAACTAATTTATCGCGGAGAAAAGGATAGAGCTTACATAGTAGAAATTGTACAGTAGTATCGAATGGACATCTTCATTTGTCACGTACGATTACATATATATATATATATATATTAACATGTACTTAGTTCTATTTCATTTAATTATAAATAATATATGTGATTACACATATTTCATTTGATTATGCCTAGATAATAAAACAAGGCTTACATGTTGTACACTTTAGACATCTTCAGAATTAACAAATATATTTGTACATAATTGTCATTGCACACGTTTACCAATAATATTTAAAATAATGTGCTTACACATAATTCATTTGATATAATTGTATACAATTGTATTTTTTTTAATTGTTACTACTGTGTGTGTTTATTTCATTTTTTGTACATATTTGTCATGTCATAGTGCACTGTAATTTTCACTACTGTGTACGTTTACATATTATGTATTTTAAGTTGTAATATATTTTGATTACTTTCACTACTGTGTGCGTTTACATATTATGTATTTTAAATTGTAATATATTTTGATTACATGTATTTTAATTATTTGTAATTAAACAGTATTGCTTTAACCTTTTTATTGTTTTTTTTTAATTTCAAAATTCCTTGGAACATTAACACTATTCTAAAAAAAATCAATTTTATTAAACAACAAGTGTATGATTATAATATAATTTAGAAATTAAAGAATATTTAAAAATCAAACTGACCTTATACAAGTTCCAGTTGAGTCTCGCGACGAACTATGTGTCTTGGAGAGCAGTTCGTACAGGCTTATATATAGTATTTCAAGGATGTACACGAAAGAGATGGTAACAACAAAAAAAGCTCCCACACACAAAGTCATGAACACGCACTTAGCTCGGTCTGCGTTCTAATTCCCACACGCTGTGATAACAGATGGTGTCACACATCCTGTTCTGTTATTAAAAAAAACTTTATGTACGACCACGTTCGCACGCTGCGATAAACAGATGGCCATACAGACGGACCGATTACATCATCAACAAAAAAAAAAGTAACGACTGCCACGCATATTTATCTTGACTTGTTCACACAATAATTTATGTACGCCTTTAAATTCGTTCACACCCAACATTAACATATGTTCAGACAGACAGCGACAATTAATTATACGCTCAGACAGACGGCGACAACTAACAGATGGTGGCAATTAATTCTACGCTGACAGCCGGATGCAATTAATTTAGCGACTCGCTAAACAGATGTCTAGACAGCTGCAAATGCACGTGGGAGTCAACTGCTACATTCCAAAAAAAAAAGCGTGTGGCAGCCAACTACTGCTTGTCCCTATTATATTACATACACACCAGTAATAACGTGTGGTCTGTCAGCATTCTGTTGTAAAAAATAACTCCACATGTGAAAAGCATGGATTTTTTTTTATCGTATAATATTTTTATGTTTATTTTCAACTATCCTTTTCGCATACTACAATTTACTTAACACATAGACACACAGTTGTCAACAATGCAATCGTTCAGATAAGTGAATCGAACACTGAATATCATGTGTATTTTTTACAGGGAAAATGAGAGTTCTAGCCTGGACCGTCACACGGCGAGAAATTCAAAAATTGTGGTGGTGGGAATAACCATGTTTATACACAACATCGACGATATCGGCACGGCAGGGTAAATATACACGAAACCAGTACACTATAACACCGAGTTGGCAACAATGGCGAAACATACATTCAACCCGTACACTATAACACCGAACCGACAACAGTTGGCAACACCGACGCTTTTCCAACATGGCCGAACTTCCGGAAAAACCCCTTACATATACATAACCATACACTATAACACACGCACGAATCGGCAACCAGGCCGTACCTTAACCACTACTCTCTTACACCAATCGACAACATCGCACCTTTTCCAACATGGCCGCCGGCGACACACCACGGCGGGCGGCCATCAAGCCACCACCAGGCCGCCGCCCAGCGACGATGACGACGTCAACGACGACGTCAACGGCGAACGGCGAACGGCGAACGGCGAACATAGCCACGCCTCCGCCAATCAACGCACACATTACCCCACTTTAGGCGGCGACGACGACAACATGGCCGACAGACTACTGCCGCATGGTTACCCCCACCACCACAATTTTTGAATTTCCCGCCGTGTGACGTCACTTCCGGGGTAGAACTCTCATTTTCCCCCTACTGCTGGCCTCACTGTCAATCCCGAAAAGGTTCGTTTTGCCCAAGAGAGTATTTCTTTCTTGGGCCATTTAATTTCATACAAGGGCGTGACGGTAGACCCAGAGAGGACACAAGGCATCCGTGACTTTCCTCCGCCAAGGGATGCGAAAGGCATAGCGAGATTCGTCGGTATGATAAATTTTTATCGGCGTTTCATACCGAATATCGCTGAAATTGCCGCTCCCTTGAATGAACTGAGGAAGAAGGGGGCAAAGTTTACATGGGGGGAAAAACCAACAGAAGGCTTTCGCTACCTTAAAGGAAGCCATCATTTCCCCACCGGTGTTGCGGATGCCCGACTTTTCAAAGCCGTTCATTTTGCAGACGGACGCGAGTTCGGTTGCGCTCGGAGCGGTCCTTTCCCAAGTTATTGACGACGCTAGGCAGCCTGTGGCTTTTATCTCACACACGTTGACCCAGCAAGAACGTAAATCATCCGTTTATGAGCTAGAGTGTTTAGCTGTTGTGTACGCTCTAGATAAGTTCAGGCGTTTCCTGGAACATGCTGAGTTCCTGCTCGAGACTGATAATCAGGCTCTCTCATGGCTTCTAGCTCATCCCCGGCAACTGGGTAAAATTGGTAGATGGGTGGTGAAAATCTCATCCTTTAAGTTCACCGTGCAACACATCAGGGGATCCCAGAATGTGGTTGCAGATGCCTTATCCCGTATGTTCGCCCAACCCAGTGATGCCCAAGCTGAGCAACCCTGTTCCGTTCTTCTCGATTTTCCATTAGCCTTCACTGATGTGTTACCCCATCAGTTAAACGACGAAGTGCTGGGTCAAGTCATCCAAAATATTAAGCAGGGTAACGTACAGGCCCCTTATTTCTTGTCCAAGGGAGTCCTTTGTTGTCGAGAAAGAAAAGGACGAGCACCTAAAATCGTGCTGCCTAGCAAATTAGTGCCCATGGTCTTCAGTTATTACCATGATTCCCCAATCGGAGGCCACAAGGGAATTTCGAAGACCATTTCCAGTATTAGGAAACATTTTATCTGGAAGGGCATGGATAGAGACATCGCGACGAGAGTAAAAAACTGTCATCTGTGTGGCTTGAGCAAGCCTGCCCAGAACACGAAATTAGGGTTGTTATCTTCTGAGGTGGCGAGCAGACCAATGGAAAAGTTATTTATTGACTACGTGGGGCCGTTCCCCCGTAGCAAGTCAGGTAATGCTTACCTGCTTGTTTGTGTAGATGCTTTTTCAAAGTTTGCCTGGCTACTGCCCTTACGACAGGCAACCGCTCGTTTGACCATCAACGCTTTACAGAACCACGTTTTTCAGCATTTCGGTCTTCCGACCATCATTGTCTCGGACAATGGCCAGAAATTTCTTTCAAACGAATTCAGGCGTATGTGTTTCGCCAGTGGCATCAAACACGTAACCACTTCCCCTTATTACCCACAACCGTCCCATGCGGAGAGATTCAATCGGAATCTCCGGTCCGCCTTGATTGCTTATCACGCTGAGCAACAAACCACCTGGGATCAGAATCTGAAGTGGTTACAATTAGCCTTCAACACGGCCAGACACGACAGTCATCAGGCCGTGCCCTTTGAAATTTTGTTTGGATTCTCGCCCGCACTCCCGTTGACCAACCTATGGGATATCGAAGATCTTCTGCCGCGGGAGCCCAATAATAGAACTGCGGAGAGATGGAAAATGGCTCGGAAGAATTTGCTGCGAGCGCACGAGCGGGTCCGTCGGCGTTATAATCAGGGGCGTATTCCAAACCCCTTCCGGATTGGTGACTGGGTCTATTGCCAAAGCCACCCACTCAGCTCGGCCGCCGACAAACGTGCTGCGAAACTATGCTACCGTTGGTCGGGGCCATACCGTATCATAGGATTTACGTCACCGGTGACGGCCCGGATGGGCGTACCGGGAGACAAACAAAAATTGATGACAAGCCACATTTCCAAACTCAAACGTTGTCGGGGGCTATCAAAAACGTTCGAAGGGGGATAGTCCCCGTAAAGATAGGACGGAGGTCCTTGTTAAATGTGGAAGTCGTGTTCAGGCGAATGGGGCGAGCCTCAGGAGATCGGAATATCTACGTACGTAGGAATCTTTCTTTTGTCTTTAGCTGTCTCTCTCTCTTGTGCTGTATGCGGACTCTGATCAGGTCAGCATGCAGCACCCGCACACTTACATAATACATATCTTCTTTCGTCTCTTTCATTTTCCCTTTTTGATTTCTGTTCTCCTGAGAGCAAGCTCAGCTGAGCCAACCCAACCACGACGTCCACCGGTATCTTTTGGGGAGAGGTACACTGCAGGGTACCCTCCTGGCCTTTAACGTTGGGGCAACTATGTTGCCCTTTTGGGGTGAGGGTGTGCTGAACTTTGTCGTGCAGCTCTGTCAGTCAATTCCAATCGGAGAGTGCACCGATACCTAGCGGTAAAACGATGCGAAATTAATGTATACACCGCTGGTAGTTAAGGGCAGTACAGAATTAAAGCAATAATTAGTGCTGCTCCCTACCCGGAAGAGCAGAAACTACCGTTTTCTACTCTACACTATTTGATCGGTGTCGCCATCTGCTGAGTTTTTGCAGCAGTTTTAAAAAACGGTGCTGCAGCCTGGTGAGATTTTCCTTACCCAAACGAGCAAGGAACGAAAATTTCTGTTAAGGTCTGTCTGGCTACATACCGCGTGGGTGACGATCGACATTATTTTCTCTTCGGTGGAGAGAAGAGTTAATTCCATCTTCTACTTCTAATAACTATGGAAAAATAGTTTCTTAAACGACTGCGGGTTCGCCGATCAGAGACAGAGTCCTGCTACATAACTGAACAAATTCCATCTTAAAAAGCTACACACTCGCCACCGAAGAGAATTAGCTCACCACAACAACAACAACATGCCAATTATAAGATCGCCACGTTACCAATAAAAGATCATCCTTCTGGACCCATAAGCAGGTGAAAAACAACCATTTATAATTAACACGTAGAATCAACATGGCACCACCAGTTATACATAACCATCAGTTTCTACCGTTCAAGTAAACATTCATTTGGATCCCCAATTGATGGGACAGTTTAGTGTGTACACTAAGAAAAAGAATTAATTGTAAAATTTCAATATATTTATAGTAAATTGTCAGTTCAGAGACTGACATGGTTACAAGACAGCATCCAACATAGATTTCCACTCATTTCTTTATAGGGCTATCGCTACAGATTTAAAGTCAGTTTTGTTATTAGTAATTTTCTCAAGTTTAATTTACTATGCATAAAAACATATATTTTCTCTTAATTTAAAATATCAGTTTATTTCATTGTATAAAAAGATTACTGGGGAGGTAGGCGAATTTTTAACTAGGTTCAACCAAGCTATGCATGTCGAAACACTTTTCAACTTGTTTGTCGAGACTTGTTTGTTGAAACAAGCCGAAAGTTGAATGAACATGTCCGTCTCTGACCCAAGTGTATTTTTTTATAAGGTGCTAATATTGTGCAATTTTTCTCTTTTCATTAATTGGCCCTATTTAAGTATATACAAATTCTTTATACTAATTATGATAACTGGGGGGGCGTTAAGTATTTTAAAACAATTTTTATTTCTCACCGGAATTAGATACTTAAGCACTTAGCCACTTAGGCACTTACTTTTGAATTTTTATTAGGTCCTGGGGACATTTGTATGCTATACATTCTCTTATACACATGACGTGCAATTAACCCACACCATGTGGGTACTATTATAAATGTAAATTTCTAATCCTAATTCGGATTATTATAAAAGGAAAAGTTAGAATTTATATACACCAGAAGGGTAATATAAAAAAGGGCGTGGCAAGAGACCTTTATGTATTTTATGTACACTGTTGTATAATGTATTTCTGTACTGTGGAACATGTTATGTCTGTATATTTCTGTGTACATTTTGGGGGATATATATATATATATATATATATATATAAATATTATGCATTACTGTACTTTTGGTGGGAACTTGGGATATAGGGATTTATTATTCAGGGTCTTTTACAACAGAAAGTTAACACATGTAGTCATGTGGATATATCCTTTTCATTTTCTTTTTAAGGGAGGTATTCTATCTCAATAATCGTGCCTGATCATTTCTTTTAGGAAATTAATTATTTTATTTAACAAGTATAGGAATTGTCACCTTTAAAATTTATTTAATTTGTTGCGTAATTATTTTATTATTAATAGTAACAAGGAATGAAATTATTTATCTTCATTGATTCATATACAGTATTCTAAAAGGAACACATGATATAAATTTTATATTTTAATAAATAGTTTAATGGGAGCTTTATTTTGAGGTTAATGATTATTTTAAATTTTCAATTCATTGATGGTGTGACATAGCAATTATTTTCTTGGATTCAGTTAATATTTTTCAGGTGGCCTTGTTGAGACAGTATACTTATTTATTTAACTATTTAAAGGGGAATTACAGATTACTGTTGTATTTATTTATTCATTATATTTTTATTATGAGATAGAATAATAAAATGGGATTGTTAATTATTTAATTCTTGAGTTTTCATTGGAAGTCCCGTCATACTGGACCCGGCACAATTTTTGCTTCTCTAGGCCTTAGCCTAGTTTTAAATAACTTGTGGCCCCTCTTTACAAAAAGAAATATTCTTTTTGTTTTAACTACTCAAGATGAAGTAGGGGTTTCAAAGTGAGTTGGTTTTTGTAAACCGTTTTGACAGCTTATTGAACTTCTAGAAAACACGACCAGGTACGTGAAAGTATATTATATTTATTCTATTGTCCAGACATTACTAGACGTAACGTACTTAGACTATTATCGACCTGGAGAAGACGTTTCACAGCTAGTATCAACAAAGCGACCAACTATTATACTTTACTTTTAAACTTAAGCAAAGCTAGTATTTAAATAATATTAACACAACTATTTTATTTGTTTTATCTAAGGGAATTCTTTTCAGACAATTATAATTCTACAATTGTAAACACACTTTGAGTAACCTCGAATGTTACATTTTAAATTGTTCTATAAAATTAGTAACCTTCAACGACTACAGCCTTTTAATAATATTCTAAATAAACACAAAACACTTTTAAATTGTTACAAATTGACGAACCCAACAGTGTGGCTTTTAAGAATAAAGGAGAATATATAAATAATACGTTACAAATTGACGATCCAACGTTAAGGCAGAATTACATCCCACGCAAACATTATTTTCATTTAGTTACAAATTGACGCTAACAACGTAGGGCTCTTCAACACATGAACAAGTTTGTTATTTGTTTTATAACAATATATATATATATTGCAACGAATCACAGGATCATGATAAGCGGGGCAAGCTCATATATTACACAGACTATGGACATTTATGTTTATATTGGTAGATGGTTAAATTTGGTTATGTTATCAGTTGTATTTAGTAAGGATAAGGGTTTAGTTTAGTAAAACTGTGCATTATTTATTTATTGTTATTCTGTACTGTGTTTGTGGAAATGTGCGCGCGTGCGCAAGTGGTAAACGTTTCCCGGGCTGTGCGTGAAGTAATTATCGTTGTGTTTGACATTGAACTGAACATAGACATATGTATTTGCTACAATCCCTATATATTTCTGACTATTATTTACGTTCATATATGATATTAGTAAAGTATGCAGTTATGCATGAGATAAGGGTATTCTGATTACCGCTATGCATGCTCTTACAAAGTAAATGCACTTTACAGCATGAAAAGTGCATGTCATGTGTACTAACCCTGTGACTTCCGTCCACCAATAGAATGCTGAATGGTGGTTGGAAATTTTCTTAAGCCTGTTGTTACACAGGTAGTTCTTCTACGCCAGCTACCGCGAACGGGACGTGCAATCCTTGTCCAAGATTCTACCGCTTGCAAGGAGTTGTAAAGACTATTCGTTGTTAGTGACGCGTGAAGACTCAGAACTGTGTGTGTTATTATACCGGCACACAGTATTGTTATTAACGCATTGCGCATATAATTACGAGAGTTCTTCTAGGCCAGCTATCGCGAACAGGACGTGCAATCCTTGTCCAAGATTCTACCGCTTGCAAGGTGTTGTAAAGACTATTCGTCGATAGCAGCGTGAAGACTCAGAACTGTGTGTGTATTACACCTACACACCGTATTGTTTTAACGCATTGTGCATATAATTACGACAGTTCTTCTCAGCCTGCTACCGCGAACGGGACGTACAATTCTTGTTCAAGATTCTGTCGCTTGCAAGAATTTGTAAAGACTATTTGTCGATAGTAACGCGTGAAGACTCAGAGTTGTTCGTGTTTTACAACTGTACACAGTGTTATTATTACAGCATTGTGTGCATAATTACGAGAGTTCGACTCTACCCGCTATCACGATCGGGTCACGCAGTTCTTATACAAGACTCTGTCGCTTGCAAGAATCTGTAAAGACTATTCGGGGATAGTAACGTGTGTGACGCAGAACAGTTGATTATTATCTATTTACACACGGTATTATTATTAAAGTATTACGTGTGTAATAAGTGAGTGTAACTGTATCACTGTGTGAGATTTTCTGCAGTGTCAGTAAAATTTAGTAGTTACGCAATAGTAAGTTGTTTCATCAAGAAGTTTCCGTGTTAGTGCAAGATTTCCTCATAGGGTGGTCTGCTGATCGCGGTAGACCCTATGATTCGCGTGAACACTTGAAGAGTCCGGAGTGGTATAAGTTCAATATACCGTTATTAGATTAAACTCACTGTCACCTGAGATACTTGTTGGTCATAAACTCTATATTAATTTAACGTGTAGTAAGATCCATAGTACCGTTGTGTGTGTGAAGCGTCAGATTCATCGTGGGAATTACAGGACACCAGCCCAGCTGTTACAGGACACCAGCCCAGCTGTAAGCGTTTCAGGGTGAACGTCTGTCATTTATAAGCCACACCTGACGACCCAACTACACAGCAAAGACCTGCCCTTATCTTCAGCAACTTCATCGTGGGAATCTTCTTTATGTAACGTATCACGTCATGTGTATGAACAGTATTTAACATTTTTAAAAAAGAAAGACTCTATATCAAACACTACATTCTGTACATATCAAATATAGCATATAAACAATTACTTATGTCTTGTGCAATAAATAATCTTAAACCCTCCAATATAGACTTTTAATTTAAGATACACATACTATCATATCCTATGCGCCAATAGTTTAGTAATTTGTGTTGTCGTATAGAGATATTTTGGCGCCCAACGTGAGGCTCGTAAAATTGCGGTAATTTTACGCTAGTATATATTTGTCTATGAGTATAAAATTTGTTGGTAAAAATCCGACGTATAATTATAATTAACGTAATAATTGTATGTGTATAGCATATAAAAATCTGAGGGTATAATTTATCAATTGTGCATATTCTCTTGTATGTCATATATGAACAGATTTAACAGTATATTGGAGGTAGATTATTAGTTGTTGTGTGTTAGATAAGGTTTATTTACATGTTGATATTTTGAACTGCTTTCTCTGTGTGTATAAGCTGATTACACTACGTTAATAATCTGGTGATAATAATAATTTTCTTTGCGTATAAATCAGTGAATTTAAATTTACTAAATTTTAAATTACTTTGTGATCACTATGGCGGAGTCAAAAAGGGGTAGAGAATCTTTAGCTGCCATGTTAGCGAAGCTCGAAACCAGGTCTGAAGAAATTTTAGCTGGTAGAGAAAAGATGATAGCGGATGTGCAGAGAATCGCGGAAGAAAATAAAGCTGATATGCAGCAACTCGCAGAGGAAATTAGAGCCTGCCATGAGAGGATGAATGCCGAAAATGAAGAACTTGACGCAATTAGGCAGAAAATTTGGAAAGAATTGGACGCTGATACAGAGGGGAGGATGGCGAAACTACAGGAAATGTCAGCTGATATTGAAGTGGATTTAACTGTTGGGAATAGTGTACCTTGTGATAATTTTGAAGTACCGAATGTTCTGGTTGAACATATTCTCAACGAAAGTAATATGGAAGTTAACCAAGATGTGACATCTGAAGGATTAACGGAGAACAGTAGCGTAGTAGATGAAAGTGAAAGTGATTATACAGAAACCACCGTATTAGGGCCTAGTAGTTCATATCTCGGTAAAGTCGAGTATGTAGATTCTGCATCAAATTGTAGTGAAGATAACAGAAATGAAATTAGTAGTAACAACACTATTAGTCTGGAACATACTTCAGGTAAGTGCTGTGATGAGGTGATAGTTTATAGTGTAACAGATATAGCATGCGAGAACCGTGAACGTATGGTAGAATTTGAAGCTATCATGGATGCGGACAGTGTATGCATAACACATAAAAATCCCGAACCAGTAGTAGAGCCTGGAACTAGTATGGATACTAACGGTGCAGGTATTTATGACACATGTCGTAATGATGAGGTACTAGATGAATTTATATCAGATACTGAGGTGTTTATGGAGGATGGAGAGGTGAATGATACTGGTGACAATAAGGTGACAACAATTATGGTAAATAATAATGAACCGCCGCGTAATCAGTTTCATGTTCAAACACCACAAAATCAGCCGCAATCACAACAACATAAAAATACAACTCAGCAAATTAATACCAACTTATTAGCAACAGTTACTGAAAATGATTCAGTTGAAAAGCAGTTCAATCAATCAAGTATGAAAAATGTTAGTTATAAGAATGAAACTGTTATGTCTGGCCTATATCCTGCAGCAATTACGGATAATTTAGTGTGTAATAATGATAATAGTAATAAACATGAGGGAAATATTAGTATTGAAAATTGCACCGACCTTATTGTCGAAGCAAAAATCAGTGGTTATGTTGACGAGATGTTCGACAGCGGCACAGAAATATCGCTGTTGGACGAGCAGTTACGAAAGAGGTGTAAAAACCACTTTATACAAATGCCGATTCTGCCGGTAAGTCACACAAGGATAAAATCAGCAACGTGTGAGTCGCAGATAGTTGAAAAACAGGCACGTATAACAAGATACGTGCAGGGAACGGAAATAGATGCGACCGTACTTGGAGTTAGAAAATTCGGACATAATATTATGTTGGAAGTCGACAAATTGAATAAACAGCACGCTACGTTTGGATTTCTGAACGAAACATTGCAAAATAAAGTAGATAGTGTACCGCACGTTATCAGACTGGGACGCTCGAAAGATAAGATAACGAGTAACTCGCTGACCTGCAAGGTTCAGTTAGTGAGGTGCGAGATAAAGCAAATACGGCGTATATTAGACAAATTCAAATCTATATTTCCAAGTAAACGTGTGCGTTTAAAAACTGAGAAAAATTTATACAAAAAACTCAGAAATAAATGTCAGGATATAGGGGTAAGAATTTGTAGCTATTTAAATATGTCAGTTCAAGTTTAAATGTTATATGTAAGATGACTCTGTGAATGAACAATAATCTAGTTAAGATAAGGAATGCAGTCTGTGTACTTTGTAAACCTGCATAAAATTTTGTTATCTGCTTGTCAGGTACATGTGTGTTTGTTTTGGTTTTAAGGTTACCACGTGTCTTTGATTTGGTGCTTCTGTCAAAGTGACAGTTAGGAAATGTTAGTATTGATTTGAGGATGTTTTTTTCATTTTAGTTCGAGGGTATTAGTATTATTGTTTTAGGATTAGGAAATTGTTTTGGTTATATCGGAAAAAAAAAATTTTATTTTTTGTTAGTTAACTAAAAAAGAAAAAAAAAATTTTTTTTATGCGGGAAGGGGTTAATCCTGCAACGAATCACAGGATCATGATAAGCGGGGCAAGCTCATATATTACACAGACTATGGACATTCATGTTTATATTGGTAGATGGTTAAATTTGGTTATGTTATCAGTTGTATTTAGTAAGGATAAGGGTTTAGTTTAGTAAAACTGTGCATTATTTATTTATTGTTATTCTGTACTGTGTTTGTGGAAATGTGCGCGCGTGCGCGAGTGGTAAACGTTTCCCGGGCTGTGCGTGAAGTAATTATCGTTGTGTTTGACATTGTATGAACATAGACATATGTATTTGCTACAATCCCTATATATTTATGACTATTATTTACGTTCATATATGATATTAGTAAAGTATGCAGTTATGCATGAGATAAGGGTATTCTGATTACCGCTATGCATGCTCTTACAAAGTAAATGCACTTTACAGCATGAAAAGTGCATGTCATGTGTACTAACCCTGTGACTTCCGTCCACCAATAGAATGCTGAATGGTGGTTGGAAATTTTCTTAAGCCTGTTGTTACACAGGTAGTTCTTCTACGCCAGCTACCGCGAACGGGACGTGCAATCCTTGTCCAAGATTCTACCGCTTGCAAGGAGTTGTAAAGACTATTCGTTGTTAGTGACGCGTGAAGACTCAGAACTGTGTGTGTTATTATACCGGCACACAGTATTGTTATTAACGCATTGCGCATATAATTACGAGAGTTCTTCTAGGCCAGCTATCGCGAACAGGACGTGCAATCCTTGTCCAGGATTCTACCGCTTGCAAGGTGTTGTAAAGACTATTCGTCGATAGCAGCGTGAAGACTCAGAACTGTGTGTGTATTACACCTACACACCGTATTGTTTTAACGCATTGTGCATATAATTACGACAGTTCTTCTCAGCCTGCTACCGCGAACGGGACGTACAATTCTTGTTCAAGATTCTGTCGCTTGCAAGAATTTGTAAAGACTATTTGTCGATAGTAACGCGTGAAGACTCAGAGTTGTTCGTGTTTTACAACTGTACACAGTGTTATTATTACAGCATTGTGTGCATAATTACGAGAGTTCGACTCTACCCGCTATCACGATCGGGTCACGCAGTTCTTATACAAGACTCTGTCGCTTGCAAGAATCTGTAAAGACTATTCGGGGATAGTAACGTGTGTGACGCAGAACAGTTGATTATTATCTATTTACACACGGTATTATTATTAAAGTATTACGTGTGTAATAAGTGAGTGTAACTGTATCACTGTGTGAGATTTTCTGCAGTGTCAGTAAAATTTAGTAGTTACGCAATAGTAAGTTGTTTCATCAAGAAGTTTCCGTGTTAGTGCAAGATTTCCTCATAGGGTGGTCTGCTGATCGCGGTAGACCCTATGATTCGCGTGAACACTTGAAGAGTCCGGAGTGGTATAAGTTCAATATACCGTTATTAGATTAAACTCACTGTCACCTGAGATACTTGTTGGTCATAAACTCTATATTAATTTAACGTGTAGTAAGATCCATAGTACCGTTGTGTGTGTGAAGCGTCAGATTCATCGTAGGAATTACAGGACACCAGCCCAGCTGTAAGCGTTTCAGGGTGAACGTCTGTCATTTATAAGCCACACCTGACGACCCAACTACACAGCAAAGACCTGCCCTTCTCTTCAGCAACTTCATCGTGGGAATCTTCTTTATGTAACGTATCACGTCATGTGTATGAACAGTATTTAACATTTTTAAAAAAGAAAGACTCAATATCAAACACTACATTCTGTACATATCAAATATAGCATATAAACAATTACTTATGTCTTGTGCAATAAATAATCTTAAACCCTCCAATATAGACTTTTAATTTAAGATACACATACTATCATATCCTATGCGCCAATAGTTTAGTAATTTGTGTTGTCGTAATATATATATATATATATATATATATATATATATATAAAGCAACGATACTCTTAACAACTCACTTTTGCACATATGCTATTATTCATTTGTGTGCACTTACCCACGTCTCGAAGGTATACTCTTCTTCTGCAGTATTTACCTTGATGTTTCCCAGCTAGGTCGCAGGCTTTGGTAGTTAATTGAGAGTGGATAAGCACGTGAATATCATTACAAGTAAAGAGTACAGAGGATATAGTACTGGTTGTGAAATTAGTACGACTTTGTTAATAAAATTATATTCATTTTGTTTATTAATTAAAACTGCAAATTGTCATGTTATTAATTAGTGTGTGGGTTAACTAATATTGGAACCCTTATATTCCCTTATACGAATATTGTATAATTATAACGTGGCAAACTCTTAGCTCTTATAGTCTAAGACACATTATACACAAACATAAGACATTTATATGACCTGGAATATTTACACAGACATATAATACATAACACATATTAACTTTGTCAAATTTTGTTGATTCCCTGCTATATACACTTTTTCCTCGAACGAGGCCTTGTTCGAGGGAAAAGTGTATATAGTAGGGAAGCAACAAAATTTGACAAAGTTGTTATGAAGACTGCTAACATAGAGAAAATAACTGAAAACACATATTATTACAATGCGTGATGAACACGTACGAAATTGAATATTAATATTGACTTAGCAAGTGTGGTTTTTTTTCTTATGTACCACTTAATTAAAAAAATAAATAATTAAACATTTATAAAAATTCTAATAGAGACCATTCTATTACTTTATTTAACTATACTCCTAATGTCTCAATTAATAAAAATCTACAATTGAAGTAAACTTTTGTACTTGATTTTACGATACAGTTACTTGATTTTAATTATTTAATAATATAAAAATATAATAAAATATGGTTTCTCTGATTACCATTTATTTATGAGATTAATAAGTTTTATGTTCTTTGTTATAAATTATTATTCTCTGAACTTTTATTAATTATTCATTATGCAAATAAAAATAATAAAATTTATGTAAACTTGGATATGGAATCTAGAGCCTTCTTTTGATAGACCTCAGGGTCATTTATAAGATTGAATAAATGTCTGACTTCACCTGCATATTTCTGCAACCATTTAACTGTGTTGTTACCGTCACCTGGACTCTCGAGTTTTGGGATCCCCTTCCGGTATCACCTTCTCTGTCTCTGCGTCGTTTGGAATTACTCTCTCCGTCTAATGGATGCTGAGTTCTGACATGGACCTCTGGTCGTGATGATGTATGGCTGGCTGTAGCTGCGTGTGGCTGTCCCTGCGTCCTCTAGTATATTGCTCTGTTTCCTCTCCTCTCCTCATCTTTTCCCTCGTGGATGTCTCGAAGTTCTACGTGGACTTCTTGAAGTTCATCGACGATGTTTCGACTCCTCGTAGTTTACGGTATTATTGTCTTTTACATCACTTGTGTTGTAACATGACATAAGATAGCACCAAAAAGCACTAATAACTGATAGAAGAAGAAGCTGAAAGTAGAAAGAAAAATAAGAACTTATAACCTGAAGATTGATAGCCCAACACTACCAAATAAAAATTTGACTAAGACACTGACTACGACTTAAGCCAATAGATTGGATAAGGTGAGAGAACAAGAAACCATGAAGCAACCCAAAATATGACTACAATCATTATAGCCCAAAATGTAGCTAAAACAAAATGTAAAATAAATGTACTAAAATCAGATAGGGCATAATTGAGATGGAAACTATATAAAACATAAATGTAAAATAGATATATTATGTGATTTAAATGAAAAGAAAAGAAAAATAAATGTATAAACCCAAGATAGGAAGATAGGAATAAAAATATCCTATTAAATAATGAGTTAGCCAAAAGCAAGTAGAATAAAAGCAAACTTAGCAAATGTAATAATGAATACAAAAGTGACAAATGAAAAATAATAATAAAGAACAGTTAATGACAGATAGCAACCCAGTGATATATATTAAACTAGATGACCTGGCAGACTTTGTCCTGCCTCTAAATTTTTTCATTTTGCTGAGGCCAAAAAAAATGATGTACCAATTTCTGGATCATATTCAAATGCAAGGCGGTTAAATGATGCTGCTATTAATGCCCGTCATACTTGAATTCGTTGTCGTTCTGCTAATAGATGAAGGCCTCTGTTTTCATTAGTTAAACATTGACATGCCTGTCTGTGTCGTAATCTGTCTGCTTCTTAACGTTGACTGCGCTGCTCTCCACTTTCTTGCGCACGTGAACGTACATTTAAATTCCTAATATTTTCATTCTACTGCGAGTATTGTTCCTCCGTTCTTCTTTGTCGTCGCACCTGCTCGTTTTGAGCATATTGTGATTTTCGACTGATGTTTGCCCGCCCTCTTCTTGGCATTTCTCTATCACAAATTTCACAAATGTATATATGAAAATAAAATGTTTTAATTGTAACAATTTTATAAATACATCATGTAGCATTGCGGTTATATTGAATTTCCTTTAATTGATTTGTTGTTTGCAGCACATTCCTAAACAAAATGTAAATAGAACCTACCATTGAGTTTATATTGAATTGCCGGTAATTGATTTGTTGTTTGCAGCACATTCCTAAACAAAATGTAAATAGAGTATTATATTCACCACTAAACAAAATATAAATACAGTATTATATTTATCACTGTGTGTGGACCAAAACACCTATCCTATTGTTGCTTCTCCCATTGCATAAAATATTTCTGGCAAGTTGGTTGAAATCGGTCCTGCCATTTTTCATATTTTCCATTTTTGACAACCCCCCCCCTCAAACCACCCATTTATTAAGCCCAAGGGCCCAAAAATTTTCAATAGTGCATACATGCATGTAAAATTGTTACTTCCATCGAAATTCCCTTCAATTCGATTCCCCATATGCTGTATTTTCATTTTTTCCAATTTTTACCCCACCCTTGGCCAAACTGACACCCCCAACCGCCCAAAAATTTTCAATAGTGCATACATGTATGTAAAATTGTTACTTGCATGGAAATTCCCTTTAATTTTATACCCCATATGCGGTATTTTCATTTTTTCCAATTTTTACCCCCCCCTTTGGGCCAACCTCACACTCGGCACAGGTAAACCTTACTCTGAACCTAACGAACATACGATGCGAATATGAGCTCTATCGGATAAGTGGTTCAAAATTTTTAAGAACATGTGCAGACGTACACTGAATTTTTATATATAAAGATAAATAAACAATGTGTGAAATGTAAGGTGAAGTATAGAACCATATAAGTAGAAACTAATGACCACAAACTATGTAAATAACACAGAGTAAAAAGTGATAGTGATATGGTAAATAAACAAACCCTATGTGAAAGGAAAAGTGAAGTGTAAGGGTCTATATTGTGAAATACAATAAACCATAAACTATATTAATATAGCAAACCAATCTTTAGTAGTATGTTAGCTAGTAATTATCTAAAACTTGTTGTGTTATTAATTTAAGTAATAGAAAATAAGAAATACTTAGAAATAAGATAAAAGGTAATATCTATTACCTTATAGAGTGGAAGCTGGGAGAAGGGGACACTATATCTTAGTGAAGGAGTTTGTAAGGGAGTTATATTGCTTAGAGTAATGTTAAAAATTATTATTATAAGAGCTTTGTTGGTAAATGAACCATAGTATTAGTAAATTTAAAAGACAAGTGATGTAGAAGTCAGAAAACAATAATAAGTAGAAGTTTAGTTTCAGGCATGGACCTGGAAAGAAAAATATGTTGATTATATAAAATGTGTGATGTTAAAAGCACAAATGTTTTTATTAAGTTAGTTTGTTTCTTTAGAAAATGTGCAATAAACAAATAAATAGAGTTAATAAATATAAAAGATTGTAAAGAATATTGAATATAAGTATTGTGAAACCTAGGCATTAGGCCTAGCATGGGTGAAAGGAATTTTGTAATTTTCAAGACAAAGCACTAGCAAAAAGTCAATTAAAGTATATAATATGTTTAGGTATTCAAGTAAGAATATCAGGTACAAAAATGTGTACATAATGTTTAGTTTAAAGATAATTACATAAAGAAATATCAATAGGAAAAATAAGAAATATGTTAATAATGAACCAAAAGTAACTATAAGTGATATCAAAATAATCTTTAACAAAAAAGCAAAACAATGCTGTTAATATAATTAAAATTACTGCTAACAAAAGAAAGTAATTATAATTTAAAGGATTTTTATAAATTTGAACAGAAATAAAACGTTAGAATGTAACAATGTTATAAGAT
This sequence comes from Magicicada septendecula, assembly GCA_034769895.1. Taxonomy (NCBI): domain Eukaryota; kingdom Metazoa; phylum Arthropoda; class Insecta; order Hemiptera; family Cicadidae; genus Magicicada; species Magicicada septendecula. The sequence continues at coordinate 427,797,417 of CM068370.1, read as the reverse complement.
ATTAGCCAATGAGAATTAGAGTATTTTGAAGAGTTGCCATGACAACAAAAGCTTGTTATATGTTTGACCATTGAAATTTAATTATTCCATTATTGACCAGCATAGAGGGCGGACGTATGTAGCCCGTGAAGACAAATAAATTATAAAATCATTAAGTTTTACTAAATTGGGATGAAGAAGATACACGAAGCAAACATAAGTTAGAAGACTGATGAGATGTACAATAACTAAACCAATTATATAATAAATATTATATCAAAAACTTGGAAAAAGCGAACCAATTTCATAGATGACCAACTACTGAAGGAAGAACAGGAAAAACCTAACTCAACCTGAGGATACATCTGAATCTGCAAGACTGATGGAAGCTGAACCTTGAATTTAGATCATTTGAACCTGGATCTCACCACCATACCAGAAGGGATCATTAGAGGGATTCCAAAAGAAGAGGATCGCCCAAGAGAAGCAGCATTAAGGAAGTGTTGAGTATAATTTAAATGCTTCACCAAAATTAAAACTTTAAATAACCAACAGTAACTGAACAATTTTATTTTCACTTCACCAGTCACTTAATTAACTTTTCGAACTGAACTTTATTAAATAATCATCTTTGATAAACCAAAAAGGTCACTGAATTTTGATTTTATATTAATAGGTTTTAAAAACGTAAACTTGCTAAGTAAACATTAGCCTAATAGTAACCTAATTCTCATTTGCGATAACTTACTTTTCACATTTAAACATATCACCTATTATGTATTAGTTGTAAGGTATATTATAAAATTTTGTGCATTTATTAGTCTGTAAACCAACATTCTGTAGTCCAAAGAACTTTTCCCTGAGATATTAAAATATTTAACCAATGAAGAAATAGACGCCATTATCAAGTGTATATTAGAGGTGGACCGATATACCTGTAATAGGTATTTTGGAACGATATTTTTGTGGAACGGATGTAACAGTGACTGAAAAGTTGAAATACCTGTTATTCGCGGCAACGCTGTTCCGAGTCGTGACACGCCGCCCTCGCTGTTCCGAGTCGAGGCACACCCCCTATGCAACTACACAGACACACACACACACACACACAAAAAGTATGCAAGATAACGTAAACGAATATGCCAAGGCCAAATACTAGGCGTACAAAAATATCGCTGTTACACAAGGAACAGCCAGTAACGCGTATTTAAAATACTAGGTATTTCAAATACTAGTGGTATCACTGATACACAAGGAACAACGCGTTCCCCAGAGTAACAGTAGTATTTTAGTAACACCTAATATTTTAGGACCACCTAGTATTTTAGGAACAGGTAGATCAAGCATATTTCGAGTAGGACTAGTAGACTTTTCGTCCTGTATACTTCATTCTGCGCAAAGAGCGGAGCTGTTTTTAATCAAGGAAAAAATTCATCCTGATGTTACATTTATTCTCGTGTGATATGCAGATATAAATACAGATTATATGCTAATAAATTATATATTATACTAATCACCAACTTGGTAAGTTTTGAAATAACGAATTATATTGTGTTATAACTTATAGAGTGGCTGATGTTGATAGGTTATACTTTTTATTAATGTGATTTTAACTGCACTACACATCTGATCTCACGTAAATGATAAGATTGTTGTAATGGGCGTTTATGCACTTTATCAAGTCCTGTTCCTTAAATCTAATTCCTTAAGGGTAATCGGTTTAAATTATGTCCGATGAAAATTTATTATTGCTTTGAACATAAATTTGTATTTATTATTTTTTTAAGTAAATATTTTTTTCCTAGCTAGGTCTTCTTGCTTACCACTAGTGGTATGCCTACCAAGGGTCGGGAACCCCTGTACTATGGGGGAAAGCCTTTTTAAGTATTGCTGTCCAGTGGAAAGTGTTGACTGTGACTGTTGTTGGTTTTGCTTGGTGACTTGAATCGAAGAAGAAAAACAAGTGATATGTGGAGCTTTTTTGAATCAGTCGGTAACTGTGTTGCATTGTGCAACATTTGCAAAACAAAACTATCATATAAAATTGAGAAGCTAGTGATTTATTATAAAAAAATTATTAACAATAATAGACACTCCTCACAACTCTTACCTTTCTCGGGTTCAAAGTTCTTAGCACGAAGTCGTGAAGAATAAGCGTGACTTAGGTTAACATTATTCAAGAAATCATACTCTCAATTATATTCAGAAATAGCTGTATTTATTTACTCATTCTTTGACATTAAATTTTATTGTTGTACTCTTTCATTTAATCTCAAAAACTAACATTGATCTTTTTTATCATTTTCAAAAAAAACGTATGTCCACCAAACATAGTAGTTTATCTATTCTGATATACTGTGAAGATTCATTATTTTTGAATTGTCTTTCTCCGAGAGTTATTTTCCAAACAATATAAATAAATGCTACATATTCTCTAATATTATTCTTTACTGAAAAAAAATATAAAGTTCTTAAAGTATTACTTAAATTCTAATTTTGAGACGACCCAGCAATGCTCATACTCGACACTCACGCATTTTTTTAATTCCCCATTTTAATTATTTATAACCCCTTTATAAAATGACATAATTATATTGATCGAGGATTACCCAACCGGCGTCGTTCCTCTCGTCATCATGCGTCGCGTTGTACGTATATGTCCGAAAGTTTGTCTTTTTCCCTTCACCACATTTTATTTTACATTCGTTCACTTCACTGGTTCCGTTCTGATTTACCGCTTCACTTTTTTATACAATTGTTACGGGGTCTCACTGGTTAGGTCGGCCGACACTAGTTACGCTCAAGCAAAATGTTTATATGACCGCGCGTTATTGTTTACATACTTTATTAATATTTGTTTTAAATATTAATATCACTTTATTAGATAGGCCGAATTTGTTTTAACGGCCTATCTTGTAAACCCGAGGCCACTGTTTTTAAATTCACAAACTTTATGCGGCTTCCTGCTGCTGGCTAAGGTTACAACTGGTGACAGCCTGCAGACTGTCACAAGGACTGCTGCTTACTGGGCGGTTATGCAACACGTCTGTGCAATTGTTTTGGCTAACAATGTGCATTGCTGGTTACTGGGGTACCTCACAGGTGAAAGTTAACAATTTGATACTGGAACTGAATTAATATAAAGTAAAATTAAAACTGTGGTAGCCTACAATTCTGTACCGTTACAAAATTACAGTTAGTAATTTAAAAAAACATTTACAAAGAAGCCATCCAACAGTTGCTCTTCCTACTATATCCACCCAAACTGCTGTGCAATCTTTGCCAAGAACAGAAACTTCTTCAGGTGATATATTGCAAATAGGACCAGATGTGCAAGAAAACTTAGTAGTAGAATCTTCCTCCCATTTTTTTAGTCCAGAGAGACCAACCACTTTAAGAGCTACTGACACCTTCCAAAATCAACCATCTTCATTTCAGTCGCCTGTTCCAACAAGTAAAAAACAAATGTCAATATCAACTTACATACCCAAAAAATTAGCAGTATCTGATAAAAACAAAATTGATGAGGCCATAATGAAACTTTTTATTTGGGATCTTCAACCATTTACAGTTGTTGAAGACAGAGGTTTCCGAAATTTGATGAATACTTGTGCCCCTAGTTATCAAATTCCTTCTAGAAAGTATTTTGCTAACACACTGTTACCAGCTTATTATGAAACAAAGGTAAATGAAATGAAAGAATCTATTAAAAAAGATGCACCAAGTGTTTGCTTAACAACTGACACATGGTCTTCTTCAACAAATGAAACTTTTAATGCAATTACTGCACATTACATTAATCAGGATTTTGAAATGAAACATATACTATTAGACTGTTCAGTTATCAAAATAAATAAAACATCTCAAAATTTAGCAGATGAAATTTGGCGTATTATAAATGAATGGGACTTGTCTGGAAAAATTTCAATTGTTATTACTGATAATGCCATAAATATTACTAGTGCTATACAAAGCATACTTAAGTGGAAGCATTTTGGATGTTATGCTCACACATTAAATTTAATTGTTCAAGACAGCCTGTTAATTGTAAATGACATAATCAAAAAAGTAAAAGCAATTGTAACATTTTTTAAGAGAAGGTGTTCAGCAACCTAAAAAACTTCTGCAAGATGTTGTAACACGCTGGAATTCTGTTTACTGTATGCTTAAACGATTTGTTGAACTGGAAGATGCTGTAAAACACTCTCTGGCATTACTAACAACAGACATAGAAACATTAACAGCTGAAGAATGGGGATTTTGTAAAGAACTGTGTGCTATTCTGCGACCTTGTGAGGAGGTAACAAAAGAAATGAGTGGAGAGAAATATATCACCGCCAGCCAGATAATACATATAACCCAAGGATTAAAATTATCAATACAAAAGGTAAGTGTGAAATTAACTAAACCACTTGTCAGAGAAATTGCACTTAAATTTCCAGAAGGAAAATCTGTAAGGTTTGCTAATTTGGAAAAAAGCAAAACAATTTCACTTTGCATGATGCTTGACCCCAGGTACAAACACTACTTTTTTGAAGACAATACTTCTCTAGAAAATACAAAAAAATATGCAGCTGAACTAGTATCTTCACAAATTACAAAAAATTCAAGAACCAATACAAGCATTGAAACCAAAGTAAATCTACAACCTAACATAACAGAGGAGGAAACAGTTTCAATTTGGGACCATTATAAAAACCAGATAAGCAAAGTTAAACAAATAGGGACATCTTTATCAATGGCTATACAAGAAGTAGATAAATATCTTCAAGACACACCAATAGAGAGAAGCGAAAATCCCTTACTGTTATAACACAAAAAATTTTGAAAAATTTTATTTTATAATTAGCAGTACGGAATGTCGCTGAAAGCAATAACGAAGGGTATATGTGTGGAAAACATATTTTGTAAGGGACAAAAGGAGAACGAGCAAACACGCTCTAATGACGGACAGGTCATAAATTTCGTAGGCAGCTGCAACGCATACCCTGTGAACAAGCAGAGTTCACTGCTCCCGGTACGTAGAACACCAGTTTTTTGTGAAAACACATTGATTCCATACGAAACTGCATACAATGTGTACAGAGCCATTAAAGGAGAAAAGGCTTAACAATGGTCAAGCATACATGTGTACGCCAGCTGTCAGGAGAAAGCGACGAAGGGTGGATTGATTTGAAGGACTCCAGCGGTCGATGACAGGGTTTTGACCTTACTTGGAAACGAAAGCGCAGAGAGTACGTCCCAAACTCAAGGATGGGGTGTTGACTGACAACTAAAAGAAAAAACCAACTTTCAAAGAAGGGTAGGCGAGGCCCTTGAACAACAATAGATAATAACGGCAGAGCGACGAAGTTGAGAAACAATACAAATGGAAGAGAAACTCAGAGTTATCACTGAAGACTTTAGAAAAAACGACAGATACAATTTATTGCTGCGTTGTCTGGAAATGACAACGACCTCAAAATATGAAGCAAGGGAAGAATCTGGTGGGGAGCAGAAGCCCTATCAGAGAATGCCTTTGAAAAGATAGGTGGTATTTGGACTTGGAGGGAAAAATAGGAAACCAATAAGGACACGGCGTCGTTGGAATCAGAAGTCTGGTGGGAGATTTGGTAAGGAAAATATAGGAAGGAGACAGGAACGCGCTGGGGAGTTCTAACTAAATTTCGGACGCGAGAGGAGTGCTAACTACATTTCGGACACGATCAGAGTGAAGTCCGTGACGGGAGAAATTAGCATTTTATCGAACTTAAAATAATTCAATACACACTGTGAGAAGGTAGTTTTCGAACTTATAACAAGAATTAATACAGTTATTACAAGCAAACGAACTATGAAGTAGAGTCACACTATTAGCCTACCAGTGAACTTTAACTGAAACAAATAGTAACCAGACAATAATGTAATTTCAGTGTATACGAACACTTTACAACAATAACTTTTAAGAACGATTAACAACACAAACTACATTCATGAACACTTAATAACCAGACATACCGCAACAAAGGTGCGTAATATTAATTCAGATTTGAAATAATTTACGATGTCGGTGTACAACAGAGAATGCTAACTTTTATTCATAAATTATAATCCGAATGCGTGGAGTTGGTGAGTGAAGTGTCTGTGAGTGACATCGTGGAATTCATCCAGTGCCATCTATCATCTGGAGGAGTTATCTGCACGATTCTAGAACGATCGACATGGGGGAATCATCACCGCAACCACCAAGTGTTTGGATATTCGAATATCAAGTATAGTAAAACATGTCTTAATTAATTTAGATCCACTGTCTGTCATCTCAAAGAATCCACACACAATAAAATTCAATAAAGTAATCGTAAAGGAATTAAAGAAATCGATTCTAAAGTTTGTGTAGAAGTAAAATTATCATTGTTTATCAGTTTTGGAGTAATGTTTATTTCCAAGTTCTAAATGAATCCGTAATTACAAAATATAGTAACAACTTAAGAGATATTCATATTAAGAATTTATAAGATGAAGCTAAACATTATAATTTACTTAAGTACTAAACGCAATTGATGAATGATCATTAATATGCAACCATTAGATTGAGTTTGGATAACTAATTTTATTAATGTATTATTTTTGATATTTACAATTTAATGAGTATTCAATTTTATTAATGTATTATTTTGATAGTTACAATTTAATGAGTATTCAATTTTATTAATGTATTATTGTTTGATATTTACGATTTAGCCATGAGTATTAAATTTTGGTAATGTGTTAATTTTATATATTTACAAGTATTAATGAGTACGTAGAATTTTGTGCTATTTTAATATTTACAAGTAATAGCAAACTAATGTGAATAAATTTAAGAGCTATCAGTAGAAATGAGCATTTATTATTATTTTTTAACCCTGAGATAAAGAGAATAAACAGTAATTAATTTTAAATTTTTGCTAAATTGACGCACACAACGTCGGGCATATTTTATTGTTAAATTGGCGTCCATCGCTGGGCGTAAACGGGTACAACTCGTAATTTTATTGTTAAACTGTGGTGGAAAGATCACCAACGTGTATACCCTAATCTTGCACATTTGGTCAGAACTAGATGTAACATGGTTGCAACATCCATTCCCTGTGAAAGGATATTTTCCAGGGCAGGAATAATTTTATCTGAATGAAGAACACGATTAACTTCGAGGAAAGTGCAACAGCTGATATTTTTAAATACAAATTTAAAATAGTGACTGAATAACTGAAATTCTAGTATTTTAAAAACCATTCAGTAGTTTAATTTTACCTATAATGTGTTATTTGAGTGAAGCAAATTGTAATGTGAATAGGTGTGACAAAGATTAGTTCATGACTTGTATATTCTGTGTACACTGGTCAGTGGATCTGAAGATTTCGAGGTGTGACGATTTCATTAATAAAAATATGTTAATTAACTAAATTGATAATATATAAGCGGAGAAATTTTAAATTCTTAATAAAATCTCACATTGTAAACTAAATCTTATGGCAATCATTTAATAATAATAATATTTAATATAAGTCTAATAATAAAATTAAATGGGAATTGAATTGTACAGAAAGGGTAAAGCTTATTAATTATTCCTGCATAAACAGGCGCTGACCAGAATTAACTTGTTTTCTGACCCCTAAATAAACTAAGTATTATTGTAAATTTGTTATTATTTAAATAATTAATTAAGACCATTGTTACGTACTTTGATAACTTCTGCAACTAAGAATATCTCTATTTAATTATTTAATCAACCGTAGTCCTTAAATTTAAATTAGAAACACGGAACTACTTTTATGTTGCCTAGTAATTGTCTTGAGATTACTACGCTCCCCTTAACTATTTTCTGCCACTTGGAATGGAGCGCTCACGCCGTAAGCAGCGTAAAGCGTTGTTTCGCTACGTGTATATAAAAATGTGAAAATCTTGATACAATGACTAGTTAAATAAGTAAATTTGTGTGGTGATGACATCTCTCTATATTATAAAATAACGGACCATGTAAATAATACAGTATTACAACCAAGAAGGTGATAGTAAACTAATCTATCATCATGTGAAGTGTATAACAGTGAAACAAACTTTCTATCTATGTGTTCTAACTACAAGAATTACTAAGAATAACTACAGTCGCCTGAGATGAATGTACCACACCAGGAATGATTTCACATACTTCTAGAACTTCACCACCACAGTATGATAATGTAACGACTGAACTTCAAGAAACATCAGGAGGACCGAAGAACTAATTCTGCAGCAACTTCAGGAAACACACAGGTGACATGGAGGCTTGTCTTCCATGGTTAAGAGTTACAAAATTATAAACCCCAAAAGACAATTTAAATTATCATATTAAAGACTTTAAAAATTATGCTTTAAATGTAATAACATTAAAGACTTTAGAAAACTGACATTATAGGTAACATGTAATCTAATATTTGTTGTTTTAGAAGATTAATAAAAAACCATTCTTCAAATGGTTAGAGTTTCAATATTGTACATGGCAAGGTGACCATTATTCATTTAACATATTTGATCCCGGATCCGTGGAATTAATTAAAAAGGATGTACATCATATTTTGAGGCCCCTTTGTAAAGTAGTAATTTATATATTTAATCATATAGTAAACTATATTGTTTGAGAACTTTCAATAGAGAACTTAATCACCAAATGTAATAAAGAGATGTCATCTAAGTACCGAGTAAACTGAGTGCATAAATCAACAGTCTTCCCTTCCTAATATCCTGCTATAAGAATTGTTTTTATTTGTTGTGATTATTTTCAGTGCTTCACAACGAAGGCAGCCGGTATAATTGGCACATCCAATTATTACTGGTTCCCTAAGTTATAACTCAAGAGAAGAGGTTATAAGTTGCGCCACTCTGCTATTTTGCTATTCTGCTGCTATTTTGCTAATTTGCTAATTTTGCGTAAGAGAAAAGAAAGAAGTAATTGCGTCCCGATATCCCACGCACAAAAGCTGTTGATCTATTCACTCATGTATTTCAATATGTGTCAGAGTTTTAATAAGATAAAAATAATAATTAATATTATAGTAATAAAGTATAAATAACTTTATTAGTAAATATAATTTGTGTAAAGTAATATTAGCATATAATCCCATGTAAACAAACCATGTCGGTACTTGTTAAAAGTCCCATTCATAAACGTGCCACATTCTCGACAATCTTGGACGTGTAAGTTTCCTGTTGCCGTTTGTTTAAAATTGTCATTGTTTAGTTGAGTTTGACAATAAGCCACCCTCCTTGTGTGGTCTATTGTTATAAGAAGCGTGTCAGTTCATGTGTTAGTAACCGAAGGGGGAATCTTTTGTCGTACGCATATTCATGCCTGTGTGAAATTTCTCTCTCTCGCTCTATGTAAAACGATAAACGTTGTCATAACATTTTAAGTGTCTATTTGTAAAAAAGAAAAAGGAGTAAGAATACGATTGATTTATATTTTTATATTTTTGTGTAAAAGAAAAAGGAAGCGTTGTATAGCATTTAATGCAAATTGTAGAATAATTAGTTATAGCCGCTCACGTTACAAAATGGCTGAATTTAATCCTGATCTATTATTAAAAGATGAGCTATGCTACGAGGCACTTTTACGAGGTCTAAAACACGTAAATGTAACCGTGTCGGAGTTACGAAAATCATTACGCCAAACCGGATCAGATACACCCTCGCAGTTAGATAGATTGCGTGAACTCGATTATGACGGCGAACGAGAAACCTGTTATGCGAAATATAGGGAACTGATAGTATTATCTCAGAACCTTGAGGACAAGAAATCACCTAAGGAATTTTTGCGCGTTACGCAACGTATAGAACATTTAACCCGCCGGTTAAATAATTTATTAAGTTGGCCCGACGTCACCATAATCCCCGGCGATGTGCAGAAATTTGCGGAGGAGGCATTAAGCCAATTACCCATAATTATCAATGACTTACGACGAAAATCAGACTCATCGAGAATGGAGGAAATTGAGCACTACTTACAAAAATTATATATCTCCCCAGTTCAATCCCCTACTTTAGAACACCCTCCCTCCACCTCGAACCCCGAATCACCCACCGTATCGAAGATACAACCGAGTCATGAACAATTACCTAGTAGAGAATTAAATACCCACACTATGTCAGAACCCCCACCGCCAAATGTTCAGCATACTCGCACTAGTAAATATGCGATTACAAATCCCAATGCAAACACCAATCTTTCGAAAAGTACACCTAACGTATGTTTTAATGTAGACCTCTACGGAAAGATTTCCCACCCAGTAGAGAAAATAATTAATGAAATTCCTTACACCGATGGCTTAAGTATCACGACTCTATTGACTTTTATCAGATATCTACTGCAAATAAAAGATCTACAACTATTGAGCGATTGGCAAATACTGCAGGTCATGTTACCCAAATGTAAACCACCTTTACGAGATCGCGTGCTAGAAGCATTAAACTCGACTCTTCCGGTAGAAGAACTTCATACAAATATAATCAAATATTTTATCCCCACTGGAATATATGAGGAGATAAAAAGGAATACCGTACTTCGAGTACAAAGAGCTCAAGAAAGACTGGCCCACTATATCGCAGACATCAAAGAATCTTCACGTCTACTGCAAGTCGACTGGACTGAAAAACAATTGGTCGATACTATATTGGTAGGCTTATCTCCTGAAGAACGCTCCCGTTTAGCTCTAATAAGTAGACCTCTTACTTTCGCTGACCTTGAACAATGTAGTGTGCACTCTTCAAATGTGTGGTATGCAGATCAGCATCGACATGCACCGGTATCCACAACACCACATAGAAAGGAAACGCAAGCCCTATCATCAGATACAAGAAGTCTACGAGAACGACGACCATTTCGGCGACCAACCTATGTTCATGGCCAAGGTAAGTCCAAAGAGGCACCACCTAGACACGAAACCAGTGAGACCCCGCGTAAAGAATATATATGCTATAACTGCGGAAAACCTGGACACCTCAGTAGAAACTGTAAACGGAAACAGTATCATCAGAAAACCGATTATCCAAAAAACGTGTAAGGCAGGGAGATCCGAAACCCTGTGTCTTCCGCAGCATCGTGAAAACAGGTAAACCCCTGAGAGACCACAAATTAAAACAAAACACTAATAATAATAACAAAAGAAAATTAGACCCCTATGTTAGGAAATTTATCGATAAATGTAACTCTATTAGTAAATGTGATTACAATAGGTGTGAATTACCTTATATACAAGTTGACATTGGTGTTACATCCACCCTCGGATTAATTGATTCCGGATCCACGCGAAGTTTAATTAGTCAAGAGCTAGCCAATCAATTATTTAAACACAATTTAGTTAAACGCAGTCAATCAGTAAATATTAGATGCGCTACAGCTAATAAGCAAAACTTAATGATAAAGCTTATCATCACTTTTAAAGTAAAAATTAAAAATCTAACGTGGTATTTTCCAATGTTGGTATGCGACGAATTAGGACCCGAATTAATATTGGGAGCTGATTTTATCAGTAAGACAGGAATAATTTTAGACATTCACGAGAAGATATTTTACTTTGGATTCGATCGTTCACGGAAATATAACTTGCATGATAATGCAAATAACAGAGAAAGTACTAGCACCACTTCTACACATATAAAGCATCACGAATCTGAATTAAGTCATCTGAAAAGTAAAGATAGACGGAACATACAGACTTTAATAAAACAATTCTCGAACGTCCTCACCCCAAAGTTAGGACTGACGGATCTGATAGAGTACAAAATAAATTTGAGCGACAACAAAGTAATTCGTTTAGCCCCATACAAATTATCACCACCGAAAATGGAAGTGATGAGGAACCAAATTAATAAATTGTTAGAACAAGGAGTCATCGAACCTTCTACGTCATCTTATTCATCACCCGCGTTTTTAGTACCCAAAAGTAACGACAAACATAGATTAGTGGTGGACTACAGACAACTAAATAAACGGATAGAATTTGAATCTATACCACTTCCCGACATCCACAGTGCATTTCATTATTTACTAAAGCAAAAATCTTTACCATTATGGATTTAAATCAGGCATTTCATCAGATACCTCTTTCGGAAGAATCAAAACGTCTTACCGCCTTTGCCGTCCCTTTCAACCTGTACCAATTTACAAGGGTACCTTTTGGTATATCCCAAGGTAGTTCTGTATGTAGCAGATTATTAGAAAAGTTATTTCATGACATAAAATTTAAATATGTGTATCACTACTTAGATGACATTGTTATCTACAGCGAGTCAATTGAGCAACATCTTAATCATCTACGTGAAGTACTAACCCGATTGGAGAAAGCTGGATTAACCGTAAATCCCAGTAAGGTAAATTTTGCTGTGACACAATTCTCATTTTTAGGTCACATCGTAAAAGCAAACGGAAAGGTAAGCATAGACCCAGAGCGAACCCGTGCCATCAGAGAATTTTTACCGCCGCGGGATGCAAAAGGAATAGCCCGATTTTTAGGAATGATAAATTATTTCCATAAGTACATCCCACATCTAGCCGAAATTGCAGCACCGCTAAATACCTTAAGAAAAAAGGGAATTAAATTTGAATGGAATGAGCAACACCAAACAGCATTCGAGAAATTAAAAGAAAGCATAATATCTCCCCCCGTACTACAATTAGCCGACTTTACAAAACCATTTGTAGTGCAAACAGACAGTTCTAGTGTCGCACTAGGTGCAGTAATATATCAGGAAGTAGATAACTCAAGGTTACCTATTAGTTACGCTTCTCGCACCCTGACTGAGCAAGAAAAGAAATACTCCGCATACGAATTAGAATGTTTAGCAATAGTTTTCGCTTTTGAGAAGTTCAAACCATTTTTAGAACATAAGGAGTTTTTATTAGAAACAGATAATCAAGCGTTATCTTGGCTACTAAATCACCCAAAACAGTTAGGCCGTATCGGAAGATGGGTATTAAGATTAAATTGTTTTAAATTCAAAGTACAACATATTAGAGGCACCCAAAACGTAGTTGCCGATACACTGTCACGTATGTTCCAGCCTAGTAGTAATACTTACGAACACAAGAGTAGAGAAACGCCGATTATTAATACTTTAATTACCGAATTTCCTCTTGCATTTACGGATTTAGCCCAGTATCAAATACAAGACCCACGTTTGAGTCCAATTATTGAACAACTTGGAAAAGGAAATAAGTCAGAGAAATACATATTAAGTAGGAGAGTATTATGTTGTAAAATAGCGAACGGAAAATATCTACGAATAATCGCCCCTGATATTATTAAACCTATGCTGATGGAATATTATCACTCTTCCACCATTGGAGCACATATGGGAATAAATAAAACTATACACCGAATTCGTAAAGAATATCACTGGGAAAATATGAACAGTGAGATCGCCAATTTTGTAAAAAAGTGTAAGTTGTGTGCACTCAGCAAACCAGCGAGAAACAGCCAAATAAGTCAGTTAATCTCAGAGATTCCTGCTACCCCGTTCTCCAAAATTTATGTAGACTTTTCAGGACCCTACCCGCGTTCCAAATCAGGAAATACAATGTTACTAATGTGTGTAGACTCTTTTAGCAAATTCGTCTGGATGTACCCCATGCGGCGAGCCTTAGCTACAACCACAGTAAATATTTTACAGCATAGATTATTTAAAGAATTCGGTATTCCGGTCCATCTAGTGTCGGATAACTGACCACAGTTTAAGTCCAAGGAATTCAGGAACATGTGTTTCAAACTAGGTATAAACCATATTACCACTACAGAGTATCGTCCGCAAGGTAATATAGCTGAGAGGTATTTGCGAAACCTAAAATCTGCTTTAATTGCCTACCATGCTAACGACCATACTTCTTGGGACCAGAACTTATCCTGGATACAGTTCGCCTATAATTCTGCATATCATGAAGGACATAAGTCTACCCCATTTGAATTATTGTTCAAATATAAACCTAACCACCCATTATCCGCTAAGTGGAAAATACATGAATTGTTACCCCTTGAAATTAGGGATAAAAATATTAAGAAAATATGGAATGAAGCGCGCGCTAATTTACGAACAAACTTAGCGAAATCAAGGAAATATCACGTGCGAAATAATAATAATGAAGTAAAGTACCAAATCGGTAACTTAGTTATGTGTAAAACACATCCTACGAGTAGTGCAATCGATAAGACCACTTCCAAGCTATCATACCGATGGTGCGGTCCTTATCAAATTCGCAAATATTTGACTCCAGTAACCGTAGCACTGTATGAACCCTCTACTCAAAAATATGTACGAAGGACACATATTTCTCAGATAAAACATTATCACGAAGAAGGTAATGGTAGAGTGCAAGTTAAATGAATGTACAGAAAAAGAAAGGTATATGTTTTGTACTCAACTGCAAAGGAGTACTAGAGTAACGTTTAGCTAGCTAATGGTATAAATAGGTACGAGGCCTGATCACCCTTGAATCCTATTCTTCGAAAGTAGAGCAAAGTAAGAAGTCAGCTGACAGCAAATATGAGGAATAATTAAGTAACAAATTACTTAATGAGTAATTCTATCACTAGAATAACTCCCAACTAAAGAAAAACCCGGTAGTAGTCATAAGTAGTAGTGTTAAGAAAATTTAGAATGTTAAGTAGATGTTTTAAAATGTGTGAATTTTATGTAGTATTAGAATTAGTCTGTAAAGTATGATAAGTAGATAGTAAGAATAAACAATTCGAGACTGACGTGTGTAACTCATAATTACATACAGAGAGAAACTGGTGAGAGAAATTACACACGGAAATCCCTAAACATACTCCCGGTATTTTCAAAAAAAATTATACCGGAGTCTGTGGCTAAAGCGGCGGAGTATGTGACGGTTTCATTAATAAAAATATGTTAATTAACTAAATTGATAATATATAAGCGGAGAAATTTTAAATTCTTAATAAAATCTCACATTGTAAACTAAATCTTATGGCAATCATTTAATAATAATAATATTTAATATAAGTCTAATAATAAAATTAAATGGGAATTGAATTGTACAGAAAGGGTAAAGCTTATTAATTATTCCTGCATAAACAGGCGCTGACCAGAATTAACTTGTTTTCTGACCCCTAAATAAACTAAGTATTATTGTAAATTTGTTATTATTTAAATAATTAATTAAGACCATTGTTACGTACTTTGATAACTTCTGCAACTAAGAATATCTCTATTTAATTATTTAATCAACCGTAGTCCTTAAATTTAAATTAGAAACACGGAACTACTTTTATGTTGCCTAGTAATTGTCTTGAGATTACTACGCTCCCCTTAACTATTTTCTGCCACTTGGAATGGAGCGCTCACGCCGTAAGCAGCGTAAAGCGTTGTTTCGCTACGTGTATATAAAAATGTGAAAATCTTGATACAATGACTAGTTAAATAAGTAAATTTGTGTGGTGATGACATCTCTCTATATTATAAAATAACGGACCATGTAAATAATACAGTATTACAACCAAGAAGGTGATAGTAAACTAATCTATCATCATGTGAAGTGTATAACAGTGAAACAAACTTTCTATCTATGTGTTCTAACTACAAGAATTACTAAGAATAACTACAGTCGCCTGAGATGAATGTACCACACCAGGAATGATTTCACATAC
Source organism: Magicicada septendecula (assembly GCA_034769895.1). NCBI lineage: Eukaryota > Metazoa > Arthropoda > Insecta > Hemiptera > Cicadidae > Magicicada > Magicicada septendecula. The sequence goes on along the minus strand of CM068370.1, from coordinate 427,781,779 downwards.
TTCTAGAACTTCACCACCACAGTATGATAATGTAACGACTGAACTTCAAGAAACATCAGGAGGACCGAAGAACTAATTCTGCAGCAACTTCAGGAAACACACAGGTGACATGGAGGCTTGTCTTCCATGGTTAAGAGTTACAAAATTATAAACCCCAAAAGACAATTTAAATTATCATATTAAAGACTTTAAAAATTATGCTTTAAATGTAATAACATTAAAGACTTTAGAAAACTGACATTATAGGTAACATGTAATCTAATATTTGTTGTTTTAGAAGATTAATAAAAAACCATTCTTCAAATGGTTAGAGTTTCAATATTGTACATGGCAAGGTGACCATTATTCATTTAACATATTTGATCCCGGATCCGTGGAATTAATTAAAAAGGATGTACATCATATTTTGAGGCCCCTTTGTAAAGTAGTAATTTATATATTTAATCATATAGTAAACTATATTGTTTGAGAACTTTCAATAGAGAACTTAATCACCAAATGTAATAAAGAGATGTCATCTAAGTACCGAGTAAACTGAGTGCATAAATCAACAGTCTTCCCTTCCTAATATCCTGCTATAAGAATTGTTTTTATTTGTTGTGATTATTTTCAGTGCTTCACAACGAAGGCAGCCGGTATAATTGGCACATCCAATTATTACTGGTTCCCTAAGTTATAACTCAAGAGAAGAGGTTATAAGTTGCGCCACTCTGCTATTTTGCTATTCTGCTGCTATTTTGCTAATTTGCTAATTTTGCGTAAGAGAAAAGAAAGAAGTAATTGCGTCCCGATATCCCACGCACAAAAGCTGTTGATCTATTCACTCATGTATTTCAATATGTGTCAGAGTTTTAATAAGATAAAAATAATAATTAATATTATAGTAATATAGTATAAATAACTTTATTAGTAAATATAATTTGTGTAAAGTAATATTAGCATATAATCCCATGTAAACAAACCATGTCGGTACTTGTTAAAAGTCCCATTCATAAACGTGCCACATTCTCGACAATCTTGGACGTGTAAGTTTCCTGTTGCCGTTTGTTTAAAATTGTCATTGTTTAGTTGAGTTTGACAATAAGCCACCCTCCTTGTGTGGTCTATTGTTATAAGAAGCGTGTCAGTTCATGTGTTAGTAACCGAAGGGGGAATCTTTTGTCGTACGCATATTCATGCCTGTGTGAAATTTCTCTCTCTCGCTCTATGTAAAACGATAAACGTTGTCATAACATTTTAAGTGTCTATTTGTAAAAAAGAAAAAGGAGTAAGAATACGATTGATTTATATTTTTATATTTTTGTGTAAAAGAAAAAGGAAGCGTTGTATAGCATTTAATGCAAATTGTAGAATAATTAGTTATAGCCGCTCACGTTACAAAAATGGCTGAATTTAATCTTGATCTATTATTAAAAGATGAGCTATGCTACGAGGCACTTTTACGAGGTCTAAAACACGTAAATGTAACCGTGTCGGAGTTACGAAAATCATTACGCCAAACCAGATCAGATACACCCTCGCAGTTAGATAGATTGCGTGAACTCGATTATGACGGCGAACGAGAAACCTGTTATGCGAAATATAGGGAACTGATAGTATTATCTCAGAACCTTGAGGACAAGAAATCACCTACGGAATTTTTGCGCGTTACGCAACGTATAGAACATTTAACCCGCCGGTTAAATAATTTATTAAGTTGGCCCGACGTCACCATAATCCCCGGCGATGTGCAGAAATTTGCGGAGGAGGCATTAAGCCAATTACCCATAATTATCAATGACTTACGACGAAAATCAGACTCATCGAGAATGGAGGAAATTGAGCACTACTTACAAAAATTATATATCTCCCCAGTTCAATCCCCTACTTTAGAACACCCTCCCTCCACCTCGAACCCCGAATCACCCACCGTATCGAAGATACAACCGAGTCATGAACAATTACCTAGTAGAGAATTAAATACCCACACTATGTCAGAACCCCCACCGCCAAATGTTCAGCATACTCGCACTAGTAAATATGCGATTACAAATCCCAATGCAAACACCAATCTTTCGAAAAGTACACCTAACGTATGTTTTAATGTAGACCTCTACGGAAAGATTTCCCACCCAGTAGAGAAAATAATTAATGAAATTCCTTACACCGATGGCTTAAGTATCACGACTCTATTGACTTTTATCAGATATCTACTGCAAATAAAAGATCTACAACTATTGAGCGATTGGCAAATACTGCAGGTCATGTTACCCAAATGTAAACCACCTTTACGAGATCGCGTGCTAGAAGCATTAAACTCGACTCTTCCGGTAGAAGAACTTCATACAAATATAATCAAATATTTTATCCCCACTGGAATATATGAGGAGATAAAAAGGAATACCGTACTTCGAGTACAAAGAGCTCAAGAAAGACTGGCCCACTATATCGCAGACATCAAAGAATCTTCACGTCTACTGCAAGTCGACTGGACTGAAAAACAATTGGTCGATACTATATTGGTAGGCTTATCTCCTGAAGAACGCTCCCGTTTAGCTCTAATAAGTAGACCTCTTACTTTCGCTGACCTTGAACAATGTAGTGTGCACTCTTCAAATGTGTGGTATGCAGATCAGCATCGACATGCACCGGTATCCACAACACCACATAGAAAGGAAACGCAAGCCCTATCATCAGATACAAGAAGTCTACGAGAACGACGACCATTTCGGCGACCAACCTATGTTCATGGCCAAGGTAAGTCCAAAGAGGCACCACCTAGACACGAAACCAGTGAGACCCCGCGTAAAGAATATATATGCTATAACTGCGGAAAACCTGGACACCTCAGTAGAAACTGTAAACGGAAACAGTATCATCAGAAAACCGATTATCCAAAAAACGTGTAAGGCAGGGAGATCCGAAACCCTGTGTCTTCCGCAGCATCGTGAAAACAGGTAAACCCCTGAGAGACCACAAATTAAAACAAAACACTAATAATAATAACAAAAGAAAATTAGACCACTATGTTAGGAAATTTATCGATAAATGTAACTCTATTAGTAAATGTGATTACAATAGGTGTGAATTACCTTATATACAAGTTGACATTGGTGTTACATCCACCCTCGGATTAATTGATTCCGGATCCACGCGAAGTTTAATTAGTCAAGAGCTAGCCAATCAATTATTTAAACACAATTTAGTTAAACGCAGTCAATCAGTAAATATTAGATGCGCTACAGCTAATAAGCAAAACTTAATGATAAAGCTTATCATCACTTTTAAAGTAAAAATTAAAAATCTAACGTGGTATTTTCCAATGTTGGTATGCGACGAATTAGGACCCGAATTAATATTGGGAGCTGATTTTATCAGTAAGACAGGAATAATTTTAGACATTCACGAGAAGATATTTTACTTTGGATTCGATCGTTCACGGAAATATAACTTGCATGATAATGCAAATAACAGAGAAAGTACTAGCACCACTTCTACACATATAAAGCATCACGAATCTGAATTAAGTCAATGGTAGTTTGTTCACTCCTAGTAAAAACTTAAATTGGTATTCCCAAAGGGAGATAGGCGTATAAATGCTCTTGTTTCTTATTTTCTTTTAAACAGTAATAGTTTAATAAAGTCACAGTGTAAAATAACACTGTTAATACTTTTAGCATAGCGAGTAGAAGGGGAAGTGTGCTCACTCCCGCTTGTAAAGCATTGTGACAATGGGACGGCTGAAGGCACGCTGTAGAGAGTGCGCCACAGTCGACTCAGATCCAGATGTGTAGTTGCTAGGCTGTGCTCGTGCGTGTATGCTGGCTATTTTCGTAAAAGATAAGTGCAAAATAAAGTCGTATACGTGTGAGTGTGTAAGCCGAAGTGTGTGATATATTCGTAAGATCATTATCAATAAAAATGCGGGCCTGTTTCGTGCCGGGATGTCGCTCTGGATATAGAATAGATAAAGGTAAACATTTCTTTACACCTCCTAAAGATGAGAAGCTGTTTTCAGCGTGTGCTAGGGCGATTCCAAGGAAAGATATCCCACTTACGCGTAAATCTGCCGTTTGTGAATGCCATTTTGCTGATGCTCTTTTAATTAAAGCAGATTCCTTTGTTATTGATGGGAAACATGTGGAAATTCCGAGAATTAGATGGACCTTGAAGCCGGGTGCTGTTCCACATATTTTTCCTAGCTTGCCTTCTTATTTAAGTAAAAAATTAAAGGTTCGGAAATTCCCTGTGAAACGGGAATCACGCAAGGAGTCCGCAGCTAGTGGCAACAGCGCTAAATGCAATAATTTAGAAGTAATCGACCCTAATCATAATCTTCCCTCTACATCTAAATTAACCAATTCTAGTGCTCATGATCCACCAGTTATTCAAAATTTGAAGAAAAGAATAAGAAACTTAAACAGGAACTTAAAAAGAACACAAAATAAATTAGCAGTTTACAAAGCTAAAATAAATTTGCTTGAAAGAAAGACGCGCCAAATCAATTCGACTGAAGCAGAGGATCGCTTAAGTTGTCTAAGTAAGAAACAAAAACTTATGGTTGACACGAAGCTGAAGAAATGTAACGCTCGTTCCAAAGCATGCGATATTCAAATGAATTTATATTGGACAGTTTGCTGTTAAAAATAAAATCGCCTAGAGGTTACAGACATTGTCTGAAGCATGAATTACTACCTTTGCCTTCAGAATCTCACCTGAGAAAACTGTGTAAAGGTTTTAAGAGTAATTATGGTGTGAACGGAAACGCCATAAATGCGATTAAGGAAGCTTACGCAAATGAGAAAGATGAAAATAAACGGTTAGGAATTCTCATTTTCGATGAAGTAAAATTAAGGGAGGACATTAGATTCAATTAGTCCACTTTGAAAATTGATGGTTTTGTTGATTTAGGTGATGAGACTCCGGACAGTAATGAGAATATTCTAGCAAATCATGCCCTTGTGTTTATGTTCGTTCCTTTGCTGTGTAATTGGATCCAGCCCGTGGCAATTTATGCAAGCAAAAATGCCACTCTGGGGACATACTTTCAAAAATATTAATTCAAGTTATTATTCAATTAGAACAATCTGGAGTGAAAGTGATAGCATTCACGTGTGATGGTAGCCAGTCTAATAAAAGGGTCTGGACGATTCTAGGGATCTCAGGAAAGGAGGGGAAAACAAAGTGCTTTATTGAAAATCCAGTTGACCACAAATATGGGCGTTCTCCGATAGTGTTCATATTTTTAAATGCATTCGCAATCATTTCCACGACAAAGTAAATTTGATATATAAAAGCACAGAAGTGAATTATGAATTTTATCGAAAGTTATTTAAAATTGACACATCATGTGAATTCGCCGGTCTTCGAAGCTGCCCGAAGTTGACATCCTCCCACATAGACCCTAACTCATTTCAAAGAATGAACGCGAGGTTGGCTTTTCAGCAACAGTGTACCAAATGCAAAAGATTTTTCAGAGAAATGAAGCCTATTGAGTTTCGTGGCAGTGAGAATACTGAATGTTTAACCAGAGATCTCAATAACCTTGTGGATGTCCTGAACTCTACGTTGCCCGTAAAAGGACTGTACAAAGGTTCTCCCTCACACAAACTTCTATTAGAATTTTTAGAAAATATCAAAACTCAGAAGAACACATTTGCGTCCTCAAGAACTATGGAATCATTGAGAGTAACCCTGACAAGTACTCTTGAAATATCGGAATTTTTGTGGGCTACAGGATTTACCTATGTTTTAACTGCTAAATTTAATCAAGAGCCCTTAGAGCGTCATTTCGGAATTTTGAGATCTCTAAGTTGTGATGATCATCCTTCGACCGTCGACTTTTTACATTTACATATGTTGCAATCCATATATGTTCCAACGAAACTTGTTCTAAATTCGTCAGCAAACAGCGAACCCAAAGTAGAAGCACCCCTTACTTCGTTTGTAAATCAGATGTGCGCAATGGCTAGAGAAAGTGCACAGAGGAGCAAAGAAATTAAGGACAGTGTAGAGATGAAAATCAAAGATAAAATTGTAGTGACTGACTGGGAAAATGAAATCACCCTCCCATATCAAGCAGACCTCGTTAAGCAGAATTTAGTGTTCTATCTGGCAGGCTACATAGTGAAAAAAAGTTACAAGTATATTAATTGTCCACAGTGTATTCGTACACTGTCTAGTGAACAAGTTCCTGACCCTTCGGTAGCAATGTTTACTTCCTTGAAAGATTATGGTTACGATAGAGATGTCAGGTATTTAACATACCCCTCCCGGTGCGTACTCCAGTTGCTTTTACAAGCAGAGGCGGTCATCTCAGAGAAACTTCGCTCGGAACATAATTTATGGGGCGACATATTTTTCAACTGTTTGGATAGCATTGATTCTATCTTCGTCGGTTCTTCAGATTTAGGATGCAGTGGTGACCACAGAAGTGAACTTGCGGGAAAGTTAATTTTCCACTACCTCAAGTGTCGTTTTTTCTTCCGCACCAAGGAACTGAGGAAGGAGCTCCTATCATCCAAGAAAGCCAAGTCTTCGCGGAAGTTGTCCAAGGTTTCCGACAGCTGATGCAATCACGGTGAGTTCAGGGTAATTTTATATGGTTTGACACACAGATATTAGAAATGTAAGCAGTTTTTATCTTGATGTGTGTTGGCTTATCGTACCGCGACATATCCGGTTACCTCACAGATAGTTAACTGGTTATTAGATTCCTCAAATAATAATACGTCGATATGTGTGATAACTGTGTCTCTTAAGTTTATTTCTCGCAGTGATTTCCGTACAGATATTATTTGGCATCTGCATTAAACGTAATCATAACAACAAATTGTCTCGCCCTGTCTCGGTTGTTGGATCTGTAACGACACGAGTGCGATCTGCTGGCTGGGCCAGGTAACAGCGAGAGTGAGCTGACTTCCTTGTTCTATAGGCTATGCTTTTAGTTTCAATTTATTTCTTATAACAAATTATATAGTATAGGTTATATAATATCTTCAAATAAATACACTGCAAGTAGGTTTATTAATATATTAATAGGTTTATCTAGGTGAAAATAAACCTACTTGCAGTGTATTTATTTGAAGATATTACATAGGAGACCTGCAGGAAACTCAAAACGAGTTACAGTACTTACAAATAGAGGTGGGCCGATATACCTGTAATAGGTATTTTGGAACGATATTTTTGTGGAACGGATGTAACAGTGACTGAAAAGTTGAAATACCTGTTATTCGCGGCGACGCTGTTCCGAGTCGAGACACGCCGCCCTCGCTGTTCTGAGTCGAGGCACACCCCCTACGCACCTACGCAGACACACACACACACACACACACTAAGTACGCAAGATCACGTAACCAAGGCCAAATACTAGGCGTACAAAAATATCACTGGAACGCAAGGAACAGCCAGTAACGCGTATTTAAAATACTAGGTATTTCAAATACTAGTGGTATCACCGATACACAAGGAACAACGCGTTCCAGAGTAACAGTAGTATTTTAGTAACACCTAATATTTTAGGAACACCTAGTATTTCAGGAACAGGTAGTATCAAGCACATTTCGAGTAAGAACTAGTATGAGCCACTTTTTCGTCCTGTATACTTCATTCTGCGCAAAGAGACGGAGCTGTTTTTAATAAAGGAAATAATTCATCCTGCTGTTACATTTATTCTCGTGTGATATGCAGATATATAATACAGATTATATGCTAATAATTATATATTATACTAGTCACCAACTTGTAACTAAAATCGATTGGTAAAACTTTATGTTTTTACTCAAAAAAAACTTTATGTTCCGATCGTTAGTGAAATAGTTGAATTTAATTATATTGAGTTATAACCTATAGAGTGGCTGATGTTGATAAGCTATATTATAATTTTTATTAATGTGATTTTAACTTCACTACACATCTCACGTAAATGATGAGATTGTTGTAATGGACATTTATGCACTTTATCTAGTTCTGTTCCTTAAATATCTGTAATGCATTTAATTTACTTTTGTTGGTGCTTATTATTTATTAGTTTTTATTTATGTATTTGTATTTATTTTATTACAATTTGTTTTTTTATTTTTATTTGTAAAATTTTGTTTATTCTCTCATTCACTCTTGTGACTTACTGTTATGTTTTTATTATACGTTTCTGATGTTTTTTCACATTATTTTTCGTGGTATTACGTGTAGGCCTACTCTAAATTATTTAATTGCCCCGAGTTTCGCAACTGATTTGTCTAACCAATGTTAGTTTGTTTACTACTAATGAAAACTTAAATTGGTATTCCCAAAGGGAGATAGGCCTATAAATTCTCTCCTGTTCTAATTGAATAATAACTTGAATTAATATTTTTGAAAGTATGTCCCCAGAGTGGCATTTTTACTTGCATAAATTGCCACGGGCTGGATCCAATTACACAGCAAAGGAACGAACATAAACACAAGAGCATGATTTGCTAGAATATTCTTATTACTGTCCGAAGTCTCATCACCTAAATCAACAAAACCATCAATTTTCAAAGTGGACTAATTGAATCTAATGTCCTCCCTTAATTTTACTTCACCGAAATTGAGAATTCCTAACCGTTTATTTTCATCTTTCTCATTTGCGTAAGCTTCCTTAATCGCATTTATGGCGTTTCCGTTCACACCATAATTACTCTTAAAACCTTTACACAGTTTTCTCAGGTGAGATTCTGAAGGCAAAGGTAGTAATTCATGCTCCAGACAATGTCTGTAACCTCTAGGCGATTTTATTTTTAACAGCAAACTGTCCAATATAAATTCATTTGAATATCGCATGCTTTGGAACGAGCGTTACATTTCTTCAGCTTCGTGTCAACCATAAGTTTTTGTTTCTTACTTAGACAACTTAAGCGATCCTCTGCTTCAGTCGAATTGATTTGGCGCGTCTTTCTTTCAAGCAAATTTATTTTAGCTTTGTAAACTGCTAATTTATTTTGTGTTCTTTTTAAGTTCCTGTTTAAGTTTCTTATTCTTTTCTTCAAATTTTGAATAACTGGTGGATCATGAGCACTAGAATTGGTTAATTTAGATGTAGAGGGAAGATTATGATTAGGGTCGATTACTTCTAAATTATTGCATTTAGCGCTGTTGCCACTAGCTGCGGACTCCTTGCGTGATTCCCGTTTCACAGGGAATTTCCGAACCTTTAATTTTTTACTTAAATAAGAAGGCAAGCTAGGAAAAATATGTGGAACAGCACCCGGCTTCAAGGTCCATCTAATTCTCGGAATTTCCACATGTTTCCCATCAATAACAAAGGAATCTGCTTTAATTAAAAGAGCATCAGCAAAATGGCATTCACAAACGGCAGATTTACGCGTAAGTGGGATATCTTTCCTTGGAATCGCCCTAACCCACGCTGAAAACAGCTTCTCATCTTTAGGAGGTGTAAAGAAATGTTTACCTTTATCTGTTCTATATCCAGAGCGACATCCCGGCACGAAACAGGCCCGCATTTTTATTGATAATGATCTTACGAATATATCACACACTTCGGCTTACACACTCACACGTATACGACTTTATTTTGCACTTATCTTTTACGAAAATAGCCAGCATACACGCACGAGCACAGCCTAGCAACTACACATCTGGATCTGAGTCGACTGTGGCGCACTCTCTACAGCGTGCCTTCAGCCGTCCCATTGTCACAATGCTTTACAAGCGGGAGTGAGCACACTTCCCCTTCTACTCGCTATGCTAAAAGTATTAACAGTGTTATTTTACACTGTGACTTTATTAAACTATTACTGTTTAAAAGAAAATAAGAAACAAGAGCATTTATACGCCTATCTCCCTTTGGGAATACCAATTTAAGTTTTTACTAGGAGTGAACAAACTACCATTGGTTAGACAAATCAGTTGCGAAACTCAAGGCAATGAAATAATTTAGAGTACACGTAATACCACAACAAATAATGTGAAAAAAACATCAGAAACATATAATAAAAACATAACAGTAAGCCACAAGAGTGAATAAACAAAATTTTACAAATAATAAAAACAACTGTAATAAAATAAATATAAATAAATAAATAAAAACTTATAAATAATAAGCAACAACAAAAGTAAATTAAATACATTACATACCTCGAAATCTTCAGATCCATTGACCAGTGTACACAGAATATACAAGTCATGAACTAATCTTTGTCACACCTATTCACATTACAATTTGCTTCACTCAAATAACACATTATAGGTAAAATTAAACTACTGAATGGTTTTTAAAATACTAGAATTTCAGTTATTCAGTCACTATTTTAAATCTGTATTTAAAAATATCAGCTGTTGCACTTTCCTCGAAGTTAATCGTGTTCTTCATTCAGATAAAATTATTCCTGCCCTGGAAAATATCCTTTCACAGGGAATGGATGTTGCAACCATGTTACATCTAGTTCTGACCAAATGTGCAAGATTAGGGTATACACGTTGGTGATCTTTCCACCACAGTAAGGGATTTTCGCTTCTCTCTATTGGTGTGTCTTGAAGATATTTATCTACTTCTTGTATAGCCATTGATAAAGATGTCCCTATTTGTTTAACTTTGCTTATCTGGTTTTTATAATGGTCCCAAATTGAAACTGTTTCCTCCTCTGTTATGTTAGGTTGTAGATTTACTTTGGTTTCAATGCTTGTATTGGTTCTTGAATTTTTTGTAATTTGTGAAGATACTAGTTCAGCTGCATATTTTTTTGTATTTTCTAGAGAAGTATTGTCTTCAAAAAAGTAGTGTTTGTACCTGGGGTCTAGCATCATGCAAAGTGAAATTGTTTTGCTTTTTTCCAAATTAGCAAACCTTACAGATTTTCCTTCTGGAAATTTAAGTGCAATTTCTCTGACAAGTGGTTTAGTTAATTTCACACTTACCTTTTGTATTGATAATTTTAATCCTTGGGTTATATGTATTATCTGGCTGGCGGTGATATATTTCTCTCCACTCATTTCTTTTGTTACCTCCTCACAAGGTCGCAGAATAGCACACAGTTCTTTATAAACTCCCCATTCTTCAGCTGTTAATGTTTCTATGTCTGTTGTTAGTAATGCCAGAGAGTGTTTTACAGCATCTTCCAGTTCAACAAATCGTTTAAGCATATAGTAAACAGAATTCCAGCGTGTTACAACATCTTGCAGAAGTTTTTTAGGTTGCTGAACACCTTCTCTTAAAAAATGTTACAATTGTTTTTATTGTTCTTGATACACTTATTCAACTTCTATTACAATAATAACGACCCGAATGGGTTGTGCAGTACGCGTTCTGAATCCACGCTACTGCGCATGACGTCACCTTCGAGGCGGAATTACTGCTTGCTTAGTATTGTTACATTGTTGTTATATAGGTGTTATCCGGGTGTTATAAATCGTGAGTTTAATCACTGTTAATTTATGCGTTTGTTCATAGGTATAGCAATACAGATTTAGAACAAATACTGGTACGTGTAGTGTTTTGCAAAAAAAAAGTGGTACAGAACTGTTTAAATTTAAATATTGTTGGTGTATTTCTGTGAGCTGAGTGTTTGTTTTATCTCGTGACATTTCACAAGAATGTTTCGACAGTAACAGTGTTAGTTACCAATACGTTTGTATAGGTGTTTACGAAAATTTAATTATTTTCAATTCCCTTTCTTAATTTTCTATTTATTCTTTTGTTTGTTGGCATAGTTTTGGGTTTTTTAATATGTGTATGTTTTTTGTTGTGACATGGAGGTAAACATTTGTTTTTTTTTGCCGTTGTTTTGTTGTTTGTTGAACATAGCTATTACTTTAGTGTTGTACTTTTATTCTTGTACAGTTACTTTCTAAATATCACTATTATATTGACGACTCGGAACACTAAGTTTTTTATAAGTAAAATCGTAAAGTTTTACCTTACAGCCTAAACCGGCTTTCACCTTTAAAAGGCTTCTTCGAGCCTCTGAAGAAGCCTTTTAAAGGTGAAAGCCGGTTTAGGCTGTAAGGTAAAACTTTACGATTTTACTTATAAAAAACTTAGTGTTCCGAGTCGTCAATATAATAGTGATATTTAGTTAAGTAACGGACACGTCATGGACAACGAAATCCAAGAAGTTACTTTCTCTTAATTTTCTATTTATTATTAGATTTCTTGTTGCTTGTTGCGATAGTTTTTAGTTTTCAAGGCGTATTCGTTTTTTGTTGTGACACCAAGGTAAACTTTGTTGTTTCGTCTCATTTTGATTTTTCGTTATTGAACATAGCTATTAACTTATTTCCGATGTTTGATCTTACTCTTGTCCTTATTTTATTGCCAATATGCCTTCGTGTGCTGTAGCCGGTTGTAGGTTGTAATTCACACAACAAAACAACGAAGGGGACAGATATTAAATATCATTCATTTCCAAAAGACCCCAAAGTACAAAAAATATGGATTTCGAAGTGCTACAGAAAAGATAATATTAATATTTCAAATGCTACGGTTTGCTAAAAACACTTTTCTACAACAGATTATGTTCGTGACATATGTGCTGAGTTAATGAATATACCATCAAGAAGAGTTCTCAGAGAAGATGTTGTCCCCCATATGAATCTTCCCGTCGTCATCACTGCTTGTAATGACGGTATGCCTTGCCGCAGTGATGATAATACAGGGGTATCAGGCATTCTTGAAAGTAATAAAGTCAGTGGCAGAAGAGAGAGATGTCATGCGAGAGAGGTCAGGAAAACAGCCTTAAAAACCCTATCGCCTTTGTCACCCAAAAAAATTAAAATGGACCAAAGCACTATTACAAACTGTGAGATTGAGCTCGAGGATGTACAATCACTTAAGAAGCATGTAAAAAAGTTGGAAAGTGAAAACCGTATTTTGAAATCTATGTGCGGGACTTTGAAGCTTAGAATACACTTCTGAAGGAACAAAGAAAGGTTGCTCTTGAAAATTAAAACGTCAAGTTGAGAATCTGAAAAAAACTTGTTGAAGATAAGATAAAAAAAGTTTTAGGACAAATTTTTACTGAAACACAAATTAACTGCTTACTGTCAAATAAAAACCGTGCAAAATGGAACTCTGAAGACATCACAAAGGCAGTTACACTACGCACTGTATCAAGAAAATGTTACTTATTCTTGAGAAATAAACGTGGTTTCCTCTTGCCAGGACTATCAACTTTGAAGAGATGGACATCTGCTTCATTTTGCTGTCAGCCGGGCATACACCATGATGTTCTGTGTTTCATGAAGGCCCAGGTGAACACACTGGCCACTGCTGAAAGAATGTGTGTTATTTCTTTTGATGAAATGAATGTAGATAGTAGCGTCAGTTATGATCAGAACGAAGATCGTGTTGTAGGGCCTCACAGCAATTGTCAGATTGCTATGCTTCATGGCCTCGTAGCTGGTTGGAAGCAGCCAATATATTATGATTTCGATGTCCAAATGTCGGCTGAATTGTTAAAAAACATTATTTGTTGCATGGAAGACGTAGGGTACAATGTTGTTGCCACTGTAGCAGATCTAGGGACAAAAAATCGACAAGTGTTGAATGAACTAAATGTAACGTATACAAATTCGTGGTTCCCAAACCCACACGACGTAGAAAAAGTCATAATGGTTTTCACAGATGTTCCCCACCTTTACAAGCTTTTACGAAACCATTTTCTAGATGACGGTCTGACACTCTCCGACAACAAACAGATCACAAAGACGACCATTGAAAAATTGTTGGCATTGGATAATGGTGAATTCAAATTGTGCCCTAAGCTCTCACCTCACCATCAAAGGTAGGGAACGTCAGCGCGTGTTTTTGGCGACGCAGTTATTCTCAAACACAATGGCTGAAGCAATTCGATATTTATTTCCTGAAGAAGAACATGTGGCTGAATTTTTAAACTGATTAACGATTCTTTCGATATTTTAAATTCAAGACGTGTAGATAATAAACCTTTGGCTACCGGGCATGGCACTCACCACGAAGTACAAGAAGGTGTACTTAAAAAAATGTATACTTGTTGTGAAATAATGTGCGTAGGAAAATCTCGGAATTTGTTGCCATTTCAAAAAGGTTTCATGATGACCATCAACTCGTTATTTGGCCTTTTTAGTCATATACAAAAAAACAATCTTAAATATATTTAAACTGCACGACTAAATCAAGACTGCCTGGAAAAGCTTTTCTCCCAAATACGAGGCATTGGGCAGTTTTTTATTAACCCACCACTGACAGAAGTTAAACATCTACTTCGTTTGCTTTTGGTGGGTCAAAATACTAATAAAATACCTTTTTCGAAGGAAGCACCTGTTGTCCAAGATGATGATCAGGAAATTATGACTTCTCATCTCTTGCAAGGTATCCTACCTGACATGACCGAGCAGCTATCTATGATTGAAGGGTCAACAGAAATGCAAGATTTCTCCTTGTCATTTAGTGCAGACATTGACGTTCCTGCGATCAGTGATGGAGCAGACTGCTCTACTGAGGGGTTCCGCTACCTAGCTGGCTACATTACCTATCGTGGGAGAAAGCACGATCCTACAATGGGAACACCTTCATAAAATGTATATCCCCCTCCCGTTGGTACTTCTGCTGAAGGCTGGATAAGTTTTTATCTCGAGGAGGTCTTCTTGTTCCTTCAGAAGACTGGGTGCACAAGATTTCACAGTGTGAAATAATTTTTAGGGACATCAATGGGCCGGATAGTTTGTATAAAAGTAAAAATATTATAAAAAATATGACTACAAGAATTTTAAGTAAATTTCCTGAGATGCCAACAGAAGTTGTAAAAATATATGCCAGGACGAGAATGTTCATTCGCATTTGTTTCATGAATGGCTGCATGAAAGCAGCAGAAGCACAGAAGAGAAAATCACGCCAGTGGCACGCATCGTCCATAGTTAAACCCACACATTAATTAATATATTTCTACTTTGTATTAATTAGGATGGTATTATAGGCATCATTGTTCTTTGCAGGAAGGCGGAACTTAGACAGCCGCTGTCTGGTTTGGACTTTGAACTGAGTAGAGGTCTGATAAGTAACTGGCCAGTGGACTCTGGGTTCCTTCTATAAACAAACGGGTTCAATGTATAATTAGCCCACAATTTTTAAACCACCTATATTCTGTAAAATTAAAATTTTAAATTAATTTTGTACAGAATATAGCTAGTCCCAAGCCTAGATAAAGCGTGAGGGGAAGTTGTGGTTGAAAAAAATACATGTGTGTGC
The DNA here is from genome assembly GCA_034769895.1 of Magicicada septendecula. Lineage (NCBI taxonomy): Eukaryota > Metazoa > Arthropoda > Insecta > Hemiptera > Cicadidae > Magicicada > Magicicada septendecula. The sequence continues at coordinate 427,766,595 of CM068370.1, read as the reverse complement.
GCGCGTACACGAGCGCTACCAAATTTGATATATTTTCATCAAATTATAAAGAATACTATGATAAAAAAAAAAAGTTACAAAGCCTATTGTACTGCAATTTGATTTCTAAAGTCTAACACGGGCTTTAAAAAATTATAAAAAAAGGGTGTAGAAAATAGGAACTAAAAATAGTACAAAGAGCATTTAATGGTCATTACTTTCAATTTTTTTAAACCGTGTCTATTGTATGCAGGCGAACGGAAACGTTCTAACAAATAAGTGTATAGTTTGATGAAACAAGTCACTTCTATAATTAGTCTACTAAAATTTGCTTCATTAGTATTCAGGCTTTGTTTATATCGGTCTAGACTGATCTAATTCTAAATTTAAATTTTAGCAAAGTGTTTCGGTATTATTTTGTTGACTATCAATCGGTTTATTAAAAATTATGTATAGGAAATCCGTACTGCTTCTTCAGTTGCTATACGATTAATATTAAAAGCGTACACAGTTAAATTATGCAAACATTCGCTTCATATAACATTATTACGTACTTCATTCAATAAAATAAGTTCCTTAAATAAAAATATAAATAACAAACAAACTGTAGTTAATAAAAAAATAACAACATATTTGTATTGAGAGGTATTTACCGCGCAGCTCGTTACTCAATGGTGATGTCATTTCAACAGCCAACAGCAATTCGTTTCAGTTCGGGCCCAACCTTATAGTAGAGTAACCTTGATAACGACCTAACATAACACTTATTTATTATAAACAATTAATCTTGATTCCTTGGTTCAGGATAGTGACTCTTAATTTCACTCTTATTTTGATAATACAAGTTTCTTTGTATTATTTCATTATTCTAACATGTTCTTCATAACTTACTGAAACTTTGACAACATAGTTTGTCACTTAACATTGTCTTTATTACTTATTATAGAAGTTATTAGCTTCAGAATCTGTATTCTGAAGGTTCAGTACATGCATTTGGTTTCACTATTTTCTTTGGTTTATACTTATTGTTTACTAACATCTTTATTCCTAGAATATTCTTCGAAAATTACTGCTTCTAGCATTATTTCCATCCAGTCAACGAGAGAATATGTAGAATAAGATTGGCTACTAAATTCTTCAATCTGTCAATCATAAACGTACACTGCCCGACTGATGAGAAGGATGAGGACATAAAAGCAGAATTTTACCAATTGCTGGAAAAAATATATGACACCGCCCCTAAGAATGACATTAAACTAATCATGGGGGACATGAATGAGAAAATTGGGAAAGAAGATGCATACCTTGGCACCACAGGTGGGCACAGTTTACACAATGAATCCAACAGAAATGGGGAACTGCTTATCGACTTCGCTACAAGCAGGAATATGGTTATCAGCTCAACTCAGTTCCCACATCGGGATATCCATAAGGGAACGTGGGTAGCCCCAGATGGGAAAACAGTCAACCAGATAGATCATGTGATCATAGATAAAAGAGCAGCTACAAGTATCATTGATGTCTTGTAGCATCACCGCAGGAACGGTGGAAGAGAAATGGCAGAGCCTTAAGTGCGCACTCCTGGAAACCGCCAGAGAGGTACTATGAATAGAGGAGAGACGGAGGCGGGAGGACTGGTTTGATGAGGAATGCAGGGAGAGTGTTGCACGGAGGAATGAGGCTCACAGGAAGTATTCTCAGCGTAGGACTAGAGAAAGGAAGCAAGAATATGAAGAGAATAGAAGACTGGCAAATAAAGTATGTAGAAAAAAGAAAAGAACTTTTGAAAACGGGCTGCTTCTCAAAATGGAGCAGGACTTTGGAGATGGAAGAATAAGGAATGCTTATAAATATCTTAAGCATCTCAGGGAAGGTTATAAACCATCTACAACACTATGTAGAGACAGAGAGAATAGAATTGTCAGTGATCCAGAGAAAATTAAAACTATCTGGCGAGAGTACTTCGATGGCCTCCTTGGTGGTATGCTACAGGGAGGAGAAATTGTTGCTCACACTCCGCGGAATGCAAACATTGGGGGGATGGAATCTGACCCACCATCAATTCAGGAAATAGAAGAAGCTATTAGGGCCCTCAGGAACAACAAGGCACCAGCTACAGACTTGATTCCTGCAGAACTGCTTAAAGCTGGAGGTGCTGATGTGGCGGTCGCACTGCACTCCTTAATCGTGGACATATGGCAAACGGAACGAATTCCCATGGAATGGAATAAGTGCATTATATGCCCCATTTATAAAAAAGGCGACAAACTTCAATGTAGAAATTACAGAGGCATTTCGTTGCTATGCACCTTCTACAAGGTTTTTGCGTATATCTTGAACCAAAGGCTGAGACCCCTCACAGAAAATATAATACGGGAATACCAAGCTGGATTCCGACCTGGAAGGTCTACAATCGACCAACTCTTCTCGGTAAAACAGATACTAAGATGCGGATGGGAACGTGATATTGATGTGTACCAGATCTTTGTGGACTTCAGGCAAGCGTATGACTCTATTAATAGAGACAAACTCTACACCATAATGCATGAATTTGGAATACCAGGTAAGCTGGTAAGATTAACCCAAGTTACTATGCAGCAGACTGAAGCACACAAGTAAAGGTGGATAGCCAACTAACTGAACCCATAAATATTACACGGGGACTAAAGCAGGGAGATGGGTTGGCCCCAACACTATTTAATATTGCATTGGAATATGTAATTAGAGGCTTATCAATAAATAGCTCCAATCTGTTAACAAATAAAACTGTACAGATAGCCGCATATGCGGATGACATTAACATCATGTCAAGACGGATCACGGCAGCTAAAGAAATATTTATAGAGCTTAAAAACAAAGCCAAGGAAGTTGGGCTAGCCATAAATATGGATAAAACAAAAATACTTATCCAAACAAGAAGGGACCAGGTTCATAACAATATCGAGATAGAGGAGGACACAATTGAGGTGGTGGACAATTTCACGTATCTCGGAGTGAATCTAGCAAAGACTGGATCAGAGGAGCCGGAGATCCAAAGACGGACCACCATGGCTAACAAGACGTACTTCGCATTGCTGCCATCATTTAGGTCTGGGGATGTGCACAGGGAAACAAAAATGAAAATATATAGGACTGTCATCAGACCGGTGCTATGCTACGGGTGTGAGGCATGGGCAATCACACAGAAAACAGTCGACATAGTAGACACCTTTGAAAGGAAAATCCTCAGACGCATTATAGGCCCAATACAAGAAAATGGCTCATGGAGACTGAGATACAACAACAAACTGTATCAAATATATAAAGAGATACCAGTCTCAAAATTTATAAGAATTCAAAGATTGCGTTGGGCCGGACATGTTATGAGAATGGAGGGTGGCAGGAACCCTAAGAGGGCTTTGCTGGGTACATGGGAGGGAACGAGACCTAGAGGTAGACCGAGGAAGAGGTGGGAAGATGGCGTTGCAGAGGACGCGAGAGACATGGGGATAAGAAACTGGAGGAGGGTTGCGGTGGATAGAGTGGATTGGAGGCGGAGATTGGTGGAGGCCAGGGCCCGACTTGGGCTGTAGCGCCATAGGAGAGAGAGAGAGCATTATTTATATAATATAGTTTGTTTCAATAATTTACATTTAAAAACTTGTTTTCTTTCATTACAATTACTGACAAGGTTCAGTGTCTCATATTTCTTCTGATTTATGTTATAATTTATATTATAACTGTTCTTATTTAGTTATAATGTTATCATTTACTACTTCATAGGTAGTTTTCAATTTCTATTTATAATTCAGGGATCTTACAAAGTGTTTTAGTCCTTTCTGTTACTTAAAACAATACAATGGTACATAACCTTACATTTGTTTCATTGTTGTTTTATAGTACATTTTCATCTCACTAGTTTTAATACTTTTCTTGCTTTACATTATTTTATTTATAATCAGAAATAAAAGTTATTATTTGATTTCATTCCTTTATTCTTTAGAAACTAATTATTGTATTCATAATTTAATTTATTGAGTATCCAGTTTATTGCTGCATTATGGAATATAAGTTCTATCCTTTTTACCATTTTTAATGAAGTTTACTGGAGTAAATCTTATTCTTGTTAATGTACTCAGGTATATTATTCTAGTTTTTACTAATTTTATTACATTGTTCTTATTTACTAATCTTATCTCAGATCATAATGATGGTATATAATTTATTTAATGACTTTGTATTCTGTTCTTTCTTTATCATGGTCATGAAATGGTTTAATTTGGGACCTACTTTATGTAATGGGATAACATAACGTTACAATATATAGCCTACGCTTAGCAATAATATTATTCATTAGAAAGTTAGAAAGATGCTGGTTAACATAGCTTTGGAGTGGTATGTTTATGCATACCTGATGGCACAACACAAGATATTACGAGTGAATTACCATATTACCGTCTCAACCATCCACAAACTGAAATGAGGCAATCAAACATTGGAATGGGAATCGGACATGAGAAGACTGACAGAGTGCTAAGAGTAGTAATCTCATTATACATAGGATTACTCTTTGTGATAATGAAAATGATTTGTGTTCCGAGTCGTCAATATTATAGTGATATTTAGTTAAGTAACGGACACGTCATGGACAACGAAATCCAAGAAAATGAGTATTACATAAGGGATAAAGTAAGAAGAAGAAGAACATACTAGTGAAAATATATTTGATTATTCTAAATGTCGACATTTGTCATAACAGTTAGGAGACACTAATATTTAAGATACCACTTACAGGGCCTACGTTATTTTGGAAATAGTTTAGAAGCAAATGTTCTAGTTCTGTAGAAAACATCAGTACAAAAATTACACAGTTATTTTTTCCGTTGGTGTCTTAAGGTTGACACTTTCAGTCTCGTGTTAAAACGTACGCAGTGTAAGTCGTTTGACTAAGATTTTATTCCGTAATATAAAAACAACTTTAACAACAGCGTAGCCTACGTTTCTAATTAATTTTTTTCAAAACGTTTGTCATCTAAAACCGTTTTAAAGCATTTCTATAGTATTCATATTGATAGTCTTTATTCGCTTTATCACATTTCGTACCGACGAGCCGATGAGTTTCGTTTGTTTGAGTTGACTCGATGATGCAGGTAAAATGTGCAAAAGATTTTATAATAAAAATGTCAAGCCGTGAAAGGTGTTGAACCGCTTCAACCGAGAGAGAAAGAGCGAATGAGGGAGAGAGAGAGAGAGAGAGTATCGATCGTTATTCGTATTGTCTCGGAAGTCATCATCCGGCATGTCAACAAGGCCGGCTTCTCACAAAACAGGTTACAACACACACAGACACGCATGCGCAAAACAATAAAAATTTCAAGTAGGCCTATAGGCCTAAATATGACGAAATATTTAAAGGGGATTGGTGTTTTCTAATGATTTCACTTATTATGTTAAACATTTTAAGTAACCCGTTGTTAATTACATATTAATGTAAGTTAAATAAAAATGTGATAAAGTAATACACAGTGTTGATACAACATACTGTAACACTTGTGTTGCCTGATCAGTAGGATGAAGCAATATCTGGAATAACGTACAAATTGATCAATTCACGTATTATTCTCTTGTGGAAGAAGTAATGTCTGGAATGGCGTACAAATTGACCAATTCACCTAATATTCTCTTGTGGAAGAAGTAATATCTGGAATAGCGTACAAATTGACCAATTCACCTAGTATTCTCTTGTGGAAGAAGTAGTATCTGGAATAGTGTAGAAATTGTTCAATTCACCTAATATTCTCTTGTCCAGCTACCTTATGTAGGTACTGTGTATCGGGAAATTAGCATGTTTACTTTTGAAAGTTCGGGCAACTACCAGCGCTGAAAGGATGACAGTCAGAAGTAAGAATTTGTTGTTAAGACTGTGATACTGTCGCTACACGTCTCTGGGCACCAATCAGGTTGTGTCGTTTAGTAAAATCACGTTTTCACTATTATTAACCATCAACCGCAGCGAAGCATCTTCAGTAAGCATCATGTCGTCGTCTTCCGCTGTCGGTGTAGTTGTTTTTTTTAAGTGACTTGCTGTAACGTGTCAACAAAGTAACTGTGGTGCTGGAAAATTAATTAAAATGAATTGCGACTGGCAGCAGTTGTTTTGATAGCCGATGGGAGTAATACGAGAGCGAATTGTACTGTTCAATCACTGTTATCATAAAAGCATATGTAGGTAAAAGTGTTGAGTATTTAATTGTTTATTTGCGTGCAGACTATTAAATATATAACTATCTTGACTATTTTTTTAGTCAACAATCTGTCTTAACGAGATAATAAGCGTCACATTAACCAATGTAAAAATGACATGAGCAGTGCTTTCTCAGTAAACAGAAAATAATTGTACACTTTACATAATTATAACCGAACAGTTAATTAACATATTGTAACGCGACCTACGATAGCACAAGATTTACAAGTATAATTAAAGGAAGAAAAGCTGTATACTAAAGGAAAATAAAAAATTATTAAAAGAGGAATGATAGAACAACACTACTAACTGATTTTGACTTAGACAATGACGATGACTAGACCCAATAGATTGGATAAGGTGAGACAGAGAAAATAATCCAAGCCACAATATAACAACAATTATAAGAACCTAAGTATTAACAAGAATGATATATAAAAAATATAAGTACAAAATTAGATAGGAAAATAAATAATATGTAACCTATAGGAAAGATAAAAGAAAATGAAATGTAAAAACAAATATACTAATAAAATATAGAAAGAATGTTAATAAATAAGCTATCAAAAGACACTAATTTAAAATGAACCTGAGTAACAATAATTCATTAGGAAAGAGGTAATAAATAATAAAGATTGATAGGACCCAGTGATCATAAATACATAAAATCTAGAATAAAATGTTAGGAGGTGAACACCAAAAGTGATAAATGAATAAGAAGGTTAATAATCAATAATAAACTATTATAGGACCCAATGATAGTAAATGAACTACATAAACACACTAGTTAAGAAAGTGCAGTGCAGTCAGAAATAAGGAAATGAACTTGTAATAACAGATTATAAGTACGGTAATCTATTAACCCAATTATAAGTGTATTAAAATATAAGAATATTTGTGGGAAACAAACCATTGAGAATTGTTTTCCATTATATTAAAGAAGTTTGTTATTAATAGTATAAGGATGATAAAAGATACGAGGGCTGTCCAGAAAGTAACTTACGTTTTAGAATAAATAAATAAAAAAACGAAAGACAAATTTTTTATTTACACAGTTGCAAACTACATTCTTACACTATTTTTCCACATAGTTGCCATTCAAGTTAAACCACTTATCGTAACGATTTACGAGTTTTTGAAAGCCCTTATCGTAAAAATCTGCGGCCTGTGATTTCGGCCATTCATTAATGCCCGCCTTCAGCTCTTCGTCGTCTTCAAAGCACTGTGTTGTCAGCCACTTTTTCATACGCATAAACAGGTGATAATCGCTCGGTGCCAGATCAGGATCGGTGCTGTATGGGGGATGATTGAAAAGCTCCCATCCAAACTTTCCCAGAAGTTCTTGCGTTCGTGATGCTGTATGCGGTCGGGCGTTGTCATGGAAGAACAATACCCCGGAGCCCAACTTACCGCGTCGCTTGTTTTTGATTGCTCTCCGCAGATTTTTAAGGTTTCACAGTAAACCTCGGAGTTGCTTGTGGTATCCCGTTCCATAAACTCTACCAGGAGAACCCCTTTTATGTCCCAAAAAACTGTCACCATCATTTTCCTTGCTGACAAGGTCTGCAAACACTTCCTCGGTTTTTTGGGCGAGCGAGTATGGCCCCATTCCATGGATTGATTTTTTGTTTCACAATTAACATACCTAACCCAGATTTCATTCCCCGTTACAATACGGTCCAGTAGAGAATCACCATCCTTTTCGTAGGCATGAAGAAATGACAATGCTGATGGCATCCGCTGGTTTTTGTGTATTTCTGTAAGAATTTTCGGGACCCATCGCGCACAAAACTTATGGTAATCAAGCTTTATCGTGACAACTTCATGAAGCAAACTATGTGAAATTTGAAGAAACTCAGTAATCGTAAAGCGGCGATTTTCACGGATTTTTTTTATTGATTTTCTCCACCAATTTGTCAGTAAGAACACTCGGCCGGCCACTCCACTCATCATCGTGCACATTGGTCCGGCCATTTTTAAACAGAACACACCACTGTCTTACTCCTCCCTCACTCATTACATTCTTCGCATACACCTCACACAGTCGCCGATGAATGTCCACCGGTCTGCAGTTTTCTGCTTGCAGAAATCGTATTACTGAGCGCACTTCACAGCTCGCGCGATTTTCAATCGGTGCACTCATTTTAAAAATTATTATTGAAGCACAGAAACACAACACAGACCTATACCGGCCCGAGCTGGATGCACAGAGTACGAATATATGCCTCTCGTGTCACCAACATGGCGGCGCTAGCCCCTCCCCATTGCCGCCCACACTGAAACGTAAGTTACTTTCTGGACAGCCCTCTGTAACGAAGATTTTAGACGTCCGTCTCTTTTAAGCCCCGCGATGGAAGCCAATCTGTAACGAAGAGTTGTTGTCGTCTCTGTAAAAGTGTATATGTTGTGTGTTCGCCTCACACTAGTGTCGTTACATCTATGTGTTGCGCTAGCGATTTCCGTAGCGATCCTTCAATTGCCAGTACAACGCAAGTGGAAACCTTACCTGTTGTTTCATAGGGGTTTAATAATCCCGGGTGGCGCCAAATTGTTTATGCAGAACAATTGAAATTAATAAATATTGTGGTTTAGCGATCTTCGTTATGACGGCCTGGAGCATTCAAATTTGTTCCCGCCTTCGTTCGACCTACTTAATCGATCAGGTAGTTCGTAGATTTGGCGACGTGAGCGCTTGCCGTCATTCTCGCTGGTCTCTGCTATACAATACACAATTTATACAATACTCTGTACTAGTTTCTTTGGGTCTTTCACTAAATCCTGCGGCCAAAGACAACTTCCGTCTCCACGTTTGTATTTCCTTTCCGTGTTCGATGTGTACTAGAACTGTTTTCTTCACAAGTAACTAATGCCAGTTTATGGAGGTTATGTAGACAATGTAACTTAAATAAAATTTACTTTGTTAGTGTACAATAAAAGGGTGTATTTACTGGAAGTACAGAAATAATTTTCCATTTATCGCACATAATTACGGTACACAGACGATTTTTGGAGGTTGTGTCTACGTTTAACAATGCAACTTAACCTTTTAGATTTTTAAAATTAATTAGATTTAACAAAAATTTCCTTTGTTAGTGTACATTAAATTATTGTATGCATACAAGGCTGCTGTACATAACATTAAAGGCTGTATTTATTCGAAGTACCGGAATTAAAACCTAGTTCCAATTTAGAACGTAGACCTATAACCTATTTGCATATTTTATTGGGGTTTGTTGGCACATATTTTATTAAAAGGGTGTATTTATTGGAAGTACAGAAATTATTTTCCATTTATCGCACATAATTACGGTACACAGACGATTTTTGGAGGTTGTGTCTACGTTTAACAATGCAACTTAACCTTTTAGATTTTTAAAATTAATTAGATTTAACAAAAATTTCCTTTGTTAGTGTACATTCAAAGGCTGTATTTATTGTATGGATTTTTAGGCTGTATATACATTAAAGGCTGTATTTATTCGAATTAAAACCTATCGGTACTTTCAATTTAGAACGTATAACCTAGTAGGCTACGTTATTCGTACATACAGTATTTTATTGGAGTTTATTGGTACATATTTTATTAAAAGGGTGTATTTATTGGAAGTACAGAAATTAGTTTCCATTTATCGCACATAATTACGGTACAGAGACGATTTTGGGAGGTTGTGTCTACGTTTAATTATCTAACTTAACCTTTTAGATTTTTAAAATTAATTAGACTTGTAGGGGTGTGCATGGCAGAACTACTTGTAGGGGTGTGCACCCACTTTATAATCATATTTTTGGTAACACTGAGAACTTTAAGCCTTCTTTTATACTTAAACAAATTATATATACACTTAATTATAGAAAAGCAAAAAGCAAATATGTAATTCAAAAGACTAATTTTCTCTAATAAACACATGCTGAAGTTAAAAACAAAAGAGTTTTTACTTGCCTAACTAATCATTAGTTACTAATGTGACAGTTGGAGCTGCTTTTTCTGCAAAAGCTGGGGTATGTTGGATTCAAGAGTGGTTAAATTAAGTCATAAATCTGAGTGTGCGTCAAGTCTATTTGTGTGCTTGCTTTTCACTTGAGATGAAAATCCCATTTCACTCAAGAATGAGGTGGTGAATGGGATGAGCAACTCCGAAAGTTCAGGATATTCATCTCTTAAAGATATCCAGAACTTTGTTAAGTCAGAATCTAAAAGTTTATGGATTTTGTTGTCCATGACATGTCTCATGTTATCACTAACTATACAAAATAATTTACTAAAAATTTAGTTTTAATCCCAGCATCACAGATGATATCACACAATTGCTCATTTAGTTTTACTGACAACATGTTAGAACTTTCAAAATACAAGAATGGGTCTTGAATCCAATTGAATTCACTGTATCCCTCTGGGAAGCAACTTTCAATCTGGTTATAGAGAGTTAAACATCAGAGCTGGTAAAAAACAATGGTAGAGCATGAATAACAAAAATGTACAGTTTAGACTATGTACAAAACAGGTTGAATTTAAATTGTTAAAATGATATATCTTAGTTATTTACATGTAGTAGCTTTTTAAGACACAGTAAATAAATTTTCGAACCTGACTTTGCAACCCTCCAAATGCCCTCTCAGGACCCTGCAGTGGCTCATGCCCAATAGGTTAAGAAATGCTGAACTAAAGGCATTTTTGTGGAGTGAAACATAAAAGATAACCCAGACTTCTAAAATGCTCTTAGTGAAATGGGATTTTCAGGAGTAACAACACACTATTTGGTTAACAAGCACATTTTACTAATATTCTAATACCAAGTCAATTAGATAGCTTAAATGTGTAGTACTCTATGTGATGCTGATCACATACTGTTAATCAGCAGCACTGCAGAATATTCTAGAGCCACACTCTTGGCATTCATCTGGAACTTTATCACATTAGCCTGATAATTAGGATGTTGCCACCAGCTGAGTTTTAGAAAGTTGGTGTAGTAGGTTGTGCATTCATATAGGATGATATTAGACAGCAGTTTTTAATAAAAGTGACAAATGATCAATTGTTTACTTGTGTTGTAAACTATTGTGATTTTTTTATTACTGTTTGTAGGCTATACAGTGTGTCCTGGATAATTATATAAAGAGAACTGTTGTAATATAAGTGTGTTTGTTTTAGCAATTGAGAGTATCTGGTATTCAGTAATTCATTCCACTGTTTTAAGTTCATAATTCTTGTCACTGGTTGTAAGAATATTATTCTCATTAATTTTCCAATTCTATGAAGTCTTCAGTAGTTTTACCATGATGAGACTCAACTTTATCACTGAAGATGCCACATCACTGAATGAGCAAAACTTTTCTTTAATAATCTCAACAAAGCATGGTTATCAGCTGAAAAAAAGTTTTAGTATTAAAAGTTTTGATCACGAAAAACTATAAGGGATACTAAAAAGAAATAACATAATAATTGTATTGGACATAAAGTTATGTCCACAAAACAGATTTTGTTTGAAATAAATAAAACACAATTTGACACAAATATTAATTTTATGAATACTTGTTTGGCACATATTACAGAAGGTTACACCATTAAATGAGTTTGCCTAAGTATAAAATTCTTGTCAGATGAAAAACGTGTACAGTCAGAATACTATTTGTTATGTACAATACAAATGATTCACTATGGGTAGCAGTGACACATAAACACTAGACATTGACACTGAATTGTACTTGTTTTGAATGATTCATTGTGTGCTACCTGACCAGAGTACAGGTATTAACCAAGAGATGTTTAGTATACTGCTGTGTAACTGCTACAATGATGAATTATAAGTAGTACTTTTTGTTTTGGTCATCAACCTTGAAAAGGATAATAGAAACTTTGTATACCATGCTTCCAGCAGTTTTACATGATACATTCCTAGCACAAATAAGAAAAGTTTAAATCTGCTGATGATCTAAAGGAGTGATAGTTATTTGCAGACTGACAGGGTTATAAAATAATTATGAAAGAATTGTTGCTTTTACAATACCATCCTTTATCAAGTGGCTACTCAAATCTGCCAGCTTTTCACAGAAACTGAAGTTTGATTATTAGATCCATCATGATGACCTAGTGATGCTCCAAACATTTCAAGGATTCTCCTAGCCTTAAAAAACTGGACTGGCCTCATTGATTGACATGATTAATGTTAAATTTACTTTGGGATACTTCCAAACATAATACAGTTTAAAATAAACAAAAAAAATTGTATTTCTAATTTTTCCAGAACTGTATACACATAATTTGATCTGGATAGAACGTGTATTAAACAATAATACTATTCGATGCAAATAATGAAAATATCCGTGTGGAGATACATGACTTCCATGTTTTAAGATTTATATTTAAAATCGTTTTAGAAATGAAATATTTCTACAGAAACTACTTCTATCTTCAGCCTCAACCACAGAAAACACACACACACACAATTCCTTTTTTCTTTATTTAATTTGAATTCAGAGTATTGGCACATATTTTATTAAAAGGGTGTGTTTATTGGAAGTACAGAAATTAGTTTCCATTTATTGCACATAATTACGGTACACAGACGATTTTTGGAGGTTGTGTCTACGTTTAACAATTCAACTGATAATCACACATTAGTACATAGTGTTACTAATTTCACAAGTCCACAAAATTTGTAATTATTAAATTCCACTCTAACCCATTATTAATACTTAATCATTTGCGTGTTAACAGAAACTGCAGATTGCTTTTTATTGCATTATGTTGAAAAAAGGATTTTAATGTACTTGTTTGGTTATACGTTAGATTGTACTGGGTTCTAAATTGGAAGTAGAATTCTTGAAAAGAACGAATCCATAATATTTTTACCATGTGGGGCGCATTCCTTGAAACATGTGAGTGTTAATGCTGCAAAACTCAATGCAGATGTGATGACATTTTTCGGGCATGTTGCAAGTCTTTACTCATTTTTCTCTAGCAGCCCTAGAGAAAAATGTTGGGAAGTTTTGAAAAAGCACATTCCTTTATCACTGCAGAGCTTCCCTGAAACAAGATGAAGTGAGAGGATCCAAGCTGTCAAACCGATAGTTAAGCACTACCCATTAGTTAAGCAATTACCGAAACTAATTTCTGTACTTCCAATAAATACACCCTTTTAATAAAATATGTACCAATAAACTCCAATAAAATACTGTATGTACGAATAACGTAGCCTACTAGGTTATACGTTCTAAATTGGAAGTACCGATAGGTTTTAATTCGAATAAATACAGCCTTTAATGTATATACAGCCTTTTATCCATACAATAAATACAGCCTTTGAATGTACACTAACAAAGGAAATTTTTGTTAAATCTAATTAATTTTAAAAATCTAAAAGGTTAAGTTGCATTGTTAAACGTAGACACAACCTCCAAAAATCGTCTGTGTACCGTAATTATGTGCGATAAATGGAAAATAATTTCTGTACTTCCAATAAATACACCCTTTTAATAAAATATGTGCCAATAAACCCCAATAAAATATGCAAATAGGTTATAGGTCTACGTTCTAAATTGGAACTAGGTTTTAATTCCGGTACTTCGAATAAATACAGCCTTTAATGTTATGTACAGCAGCCTTGTATGCATACAATAATTTAATGTACACTAACAAAGGAAATTTTTGTTAAATCTAATTAATTTTAAAAATCTAAAAGGTTAAGTTGCATTGTTAAACGTAGACACAACCTCCAAAAATCGTCTGTGTACCGTAATTATGTGCGATAAATGGAAAATTATTTCTGTACTTCCAGTAAATACACCCTTTTATTGTACACTAACAAAGTAAATTTTATTTAAGTTACATTGTCTACATAACCTCCATAAACTGGCATTAGTTACTTGTGAAGAAAACAGTTCTAGTACACATCGAACACGGAAAGAAAATACAAACGTGGAGACGGAAGTTGTCTTTGGCCGCAGGATTTAGTGAAAGACCCGTTTCTTTAATTATTGAATGGTAATTATTCTGTTTGACAATCAAAACCCCAAATTATTCTTGGTTATTAACAATTTTGCACCGACAATTAATATGAGTCTAGGGTTCGGCGAAAATCGATTTTGAACGAGCGATTTAGTTAAGTATGGCGACAGTGTTGTCTGTTTACATTTATTATCGTTCAAAATCTGGGTCCTTGTGATTACAAGAAAAATATTAATAATGATTACAATAAAAAGTACACTACCTTACATTATTTGTACTTAAATAATATAATGTGTAGCTACAGTTTGTTCCTGCAGTGTAGTAAAGTGTGTTTCAAAAGTTCGCAATCTAATACTAGGTTATTTTCTTAGTTAATAAATTTTCAGTGTTTGTTTATTTTACTTAATCTTTGAAAGAAATTATATTCAGTTTATAGTGAGAGTTCAGATGACTGTGAGAAATATTTAAAGTGAGTTTATTTCTGGAATATGGGTAATTTAATGATACTTATCACATCAGTAGGCTTGACATAAACCGTTGTTCAGGTAAAATGGAATTGTCATCAATTTTGAATGATTTGGGCTTCTGGCATCTTTTTCATGCTAGTTGTGGTAATTTCTTCATTTAATTTTTATTTAAACTGGTCCTCGGCATAAGTTAAATGTTATTGTACCTCTTCTGCTGCTTACTGGTTCTGTTTTTTGAATTTTGGTTACTTTTTATACATTTTATATTAAAATTTAGGTAATTCAACATCTGGCGTCTAGTCTGGATGAGCGTCACATTGAGTACCATAAAATTAACTTAAAATTCGTAACCAACGGTCTGTTGTCTAGGTTACGAATAAATTCTGATTGGTTAAATTCTTGGATTTCGTTGTCCATGACGTGTCCGTTACTTAACTAAATATCACTATAATATTGACGACTCGGAACACTAAGTTTTTTATAAGTAAAAACGTAAAGTTTTACCTTACAGCCTAAACCGGCTTTCACCTATAGAAGGCTTCATCAGAGGCTGTCGTTAGTAGAGCTGTTCATCTTGTTGTTGGCGACGAGATAGTGTTTCGAAAGATCGAAGCTGTGTGTGTGTGTGTGTGGTGAGATGTGTTCGAATAATGCGTGCGATTTGAATTGTGTCTGTTCGTTTAGGATGTCGTTTTTATTTGTTTTTGTGTGTTTGTATATTTCTAATTGTTCTAGAGTGTCTAGTTTTCGGCCTTTTGTGTGTACGTGTAGTATGTTCATGTTATTGTCGATGTTTTTTATATGTGTGGTTTGCTTCAATGAGGTGGTTTGCGAAGGTAGATTCTGTAGTGGTGTGGAGTGCTTTTGTGTGTTCAATGTATCTCTGTTTGAAGCTACGTCCTGTCTGGCCTATGTAGAATTTATTGCAATTTGAACAATTTAGTTTATATACACCGGGTAGATCGAATTTGTTTTGTGCTTTGGGCATGCGTGTTGATAGTGTGTGTTCTGTTTTGTTAGTAGTTTTGTAAGCGATTCTGTATCCTGCTTTTTTGAATTTGTGGGCAATTTTTTCTGTTTGTTTGTTGATGTATGTTAGTGTTATGAATTTGTTGTTTTCTGTCTTTGTCTGTTGTTTGTTTTGTGTTTTGTGTAGGAGTTTACTGACTATTGTTCTGTCATAACCGTTAGATTCTGCTAGATATTTTATCGTGTTTAGTTCGTCTTTGTAGTCTATTTCATCTAAGGGGATGTTGTTAAGTCTATGTATCATGGTTCTAAAAGCAGCTAGTTTGTGTTGTATTGGGTGATTGGAGGTGTTGTGTATTAGTGTGTCAGTTGTAGTTGGTTTTCTGTATATACTGAATTTGTGCCTGTGTTCTAGTTTTGTGATGGAGAGGTCTAAGAAGTTTATGGTATTGTTGTGTTCATATTCGGCAGTGAAGGTTATGTTTTTATGTATTTTGTTTATGTGCGTTAGTAACTGTTCACATTGTCTTTTGTTTCCCCTGTATAGTATTAGAATGTCATCAACGTATCTGTGCCAATATAGTATTTTATGTGAGTGTCTGTCATTGTTTGTGAGTATTTTTGTTTTTTCTAAGTGTTGGAGGAAGACTTCTGCTAGAATGCTGGATATGGGGGAGCCCATGGGTAGGCCATCGTTCTGTGTGTAGTATTTATTGTTATAAGTAAAGTAGTTTTGTTTTGTGATAATGTTCAGAGTTTCTGTTATTTCATTGATAAGTTCGTTTGGTGTGTTGTTCTGTTTGAGTTTGTTTTGTAGGATGGTGATTGTTTCAGAGATGGGGATGTTTGTGTACAGGTTTTTAATGTCAAAGGAGGCTAATGTGGCGTTATGGGGGATGTGTATGTCTTTTATTTTTGTTACTAGGTCAGTGTTGTTTTTTACTGCAATGTTGTTGTCTATTTGTGTGTGTTGTCTAATAATTTTGTCTAGATATTTTGCCAGTTTGTGTGCAGGGGCATTACGGTAGTTGATAATGGGGCGGATTGGAATGTCTTCTTTATGGATTTTGGGAAGCGCTTGGAGTGTAGGTGCTGATGGTCGGATTTGTTTCATGTAGGGCTTTTGTTTATGTGTCATAATGTGTTTGGCTTTGTTGACTATTTGTTTTACTGAGTTTTGGTATCTGTCGGTGGGGTCGTGTTTTAGTTCTGTGATGTTGTTCTGTTCTATGAAGTCTTGTACTTTTTTGTGTAGGTTGTCTGTGGGGATAATTACAGTCGTGTTGCCTTTGTCAGCTTTTACAAATGTGATGTTGTGTTTGTGTGCCTTTTCCCTCAGTTTGATGGCTGTGTGTATTTCTGAGTTGTGGTTGTTGTTGTCTGGTGTCTTATGTACTCCTATTGTGTTGTTTATATTATGTCTTAATGTGTCTTGATGTTCTGGTGCTGTGTTTTGTATATTTGTTTCTGTGTCAATTATGAGCTTTGTTAGTGTTTGGTTGTTATGTTTGTAATGTATGTTATGTTTTAGGCCTTTATCAAGGAGTGTTTGTTCGTTTTTTGTGAGTGTGTATACCTCACGAACGTCACACTCCATACGCCACACCATGGCCACCATAAGGCCATAAGACCATACACCATAAGGCCATGAGGCACTCTACGCTCCTGTTCTGACGCTCCAGCCAGCCCAGGACCGCGGTCACAACACCACAAAACTCTGAAACATTGAATATAAAAATTTAAAATAGTGGTCTAAGATACCTCCATATCTACAACTGATATGTTCCCTTTTAGACGCATTGGTTTGTGTTTGGGGCATTGGCTTGTTCTAATTCAAAAGTTTAACATAACAACAACAAGACTCTAAACTGAATATTCTTTTACCACCACCAAACTCAATTTCTTCCTTGTAAGAAAAACAAACTATATATATAACTACAAATAACACAATATATCAACAATTCTCCAATATTCCCCCAAAATACCTTCACCTAATTATTACTATAAATTCAACCTACAACTATTATGGCAGACACTTTTATTATTCAAATTTTATTATTCAACTTAGAATCATTTCTCTATTTTGTAAATGGCATCCTACTATATTTTTGCACAACTTCATTTGTACCTTTAGACTTTCAACTTTTAAAAGCTACTATTTTTTGACACTTGTTAACGTCATTACCCCTGTAACGATCTGCTGACCACACACTCTATTGCCCCCCAACCGAACTGTAGCGCTCGGGTGCCTCTGCAAGGACTGTAAATGTGGAGGAATTTGTCATCTCCTTTGTCCTTGTGTTGGCTTTACATTTAAACAACAAGATATTATAATATCTAAACTTATATAATCACACGCCCTTAAACGGGTCTACCACCTGGCTCTGCTGTTCCTCCTCGAACAGAGTGGCAGCCGCTGTTCCATAGTTCTGGGGAATTTCCCCTAGGTATACCCCCCTGTTAATTTCTACTATACACCAATTTCAAGACAGCTATGGTCAAGGGACATAAATTATGGCCATAGCTGACCGCTCGCCAAAACCACGATTAGTGCTGGTAAGGCAGTAATCGCCCGAAAAGTCGGGGAAATCAATTTCATTTTCATGTTTTAGATTCCAACAATATTGATACACTGCACGGTTATAAGCACAAACAATATACATTATTCTAAAGGTGTACAGTGTATTTACGCCCCATGAGGCCTCCGATGATGGCAGCATTCTATGTGTTGCTCATCAACCCATTTCGTTAGCCACAGTAGTACATGTCACTACTGTTCTAGCCCATTACTTATACTTTAGCTTCTCATACATCAGCTGTTCTCACAGTCCAATTTTGACTTATAATTTACTAACACCAAATAACTACAAAACACTCTTCACTCTTGCTGAAAAACAAGTTCATTAATTATTTAAAATTTTCACATAGACACTTTACAAGTTTGAGCTTTACCTTTTTTCACAACTATTCTCACTGCTATAACAAGATAGGAACTACAACAATGGATCACCTGCTCTGCTTACCTTACACACATATATTTCCTTGTTTTCAGAGGGAAAACAAGCAACACTGATTTCTGTATTTACAACAATTTTGGCATCTCTTACTTCACATCTTCAAATAAACTATTTGTTAATGGAATACATACTTTTTTTTCCATACACAATTAATTCTCATTCACACATCTAATCAAGTACCCATTGTTCCTTTCTACGCTGTCCAGTACAACTTCAAATTACTAGCATTTTGTGTACCCACTATTTCTTTAGTCTCCCTATCCTGTAATACATAGGCATTCTGCATTTTAACTTCAATTACCTCATAAGGTCCTTCGTAGAGCAGGAAGAACTTCTTAATTTCCTTCTCCTGTGCATTTGATAAATCGTGCCTCTTCACCAATACCAACTGTCCAATTTCATACTTCATCCACTTACTTCTTGTGTCGTGCCTACGCTTCCGTCTTTCTCCTTTGCTCAACAGGTTCTCATTCGCCAAACGAATCTTGATGCTCACGTCCATAGGTGTACTCTCAGGTGGGTAATAAAATAACTGTTCCAATATTCTCGGAGGGCGTGTTCCTTTGATCAACTCGTGAGGTGTATAGCCAGTGGACTCGTGGGTGGTACTGTTCAGCCAACTCTCTACCTTCTTGACATACAACGGCCACTCGCTGTGTTTAGCGTGACAATAGGCTCTAAAGATCCTGCCTATCTCTCTCATTACACGCTCAGCCTGGTTGGACTGGGGATGGTACACAGCCGTATGCTTCGTGATGATTCCTTCCCATCCTAACGTCTGATGCCATCTACCACTGATGAATTGCGGTCCGTGATCCGATAAAATTATTTTCGGCTTACCCACTTGTATCATGTAGCCTTTAGTCACTTTCTCACTCAATACCCGACTGGTAGCTCTTTTAATACTATACAGCCTCACACACTTAGAAAAGGTATCTAACATTACAAACACATACTGCACTCCGCCTCTACCCTTTGGTAACGGTCCAAACAAATCCACTGCAACCAAATCAAATGGTCTCTCCACTTTTATAAAATTCATCTCCCCTTCGACTCTATAGTTGACTACTTTTGATTTCTGGCATAAATCACAACTCTTTAACAACCTTCTAACCCTTCTCTCCATATTTCTAAAAACACATGACTCTTTCAATACACTCACACACTTCTTTGCTCCGAAATGACCATACCTTAAATGACAATCCCAAATAAACTTCTCAACTAACCCTTCTGGAACTACTAATTTCCAAACACGCTCACCCCCTACTATCCTCTTAAACAATAACCCCTTCCGAACTTGAAAATACTGACTATACTCTGATCCACTTATCTCCTTTTCTAAACTCTCTATAACCTTACCTGACTTGCCATCTGCTCGCTGCATGGCCTGGATGTCTCTCATCTCCTCTCCAAAAATTCTATCCTCTCGGCTGATCTGAAAAATCTCGATTTCCTTTAAATCTCTCCCCGTTTTATTGTACAGCATGTCTATCCTTGACAGAGTGTCCGGCACCTTGTTCTCCGACCCTTTGATATATTCCCACTCAAAATTATATTCCTGCAATATCAGTACCCACCTGGTTAGACGGCTATGAGCAAGTTTACATGTGTTTAAAAATGACAAAGCCTTGTGGTCCGTCCTAATTACTGTGCGATTTCCTAGAATGTATGTTCGAAACTTTCCAACGGCGAATACTATACTCAATAACTCCTTCTCCGTCGTCGTATAGTTCTTCTCTGCCTGTATTAATGATCTACTTGCAAATGCTATTACCTTATGTTCCTTGTCCTCGCCTTCTTGGTATAATTCTGCACCGATGGCCACATTGCTCGCATCCGTTTGTAAATAAGACACTCTCTCAAAGTCTGGGTGGTTCATCATTACCATTTGACTGAATTTATTTTTAATCTCTTCAAATGCTGTGCGCTCCTTCTCTCCCCATTTCCATTGTTTGGTTTTCTGGAGTACTGAGCTCAATCTTGTGGTTAAATCTGCATAGTTCTGCTGAAACTTTCGGTAAAAATTACATAACCCAAGGAAACTTTGTAATTGTTTCACATTCCTCGGTTCAGGGAAACGCATGATTGATTCGACTTTGTCGGGGTTCGCTGAGATTCCTTCAGGCGTGATAATAAATCCTAAAAAATTGACCTGCGTCTGCAAAAATGTCGACTTGTCCCAATTTACTGTGAGTCCTCCTTCCTCTAGTCTAGCCAATACATATTCCAAGTGATCTAAATGGTCCTCGAAGGTCCTGGATGCAATCAAAATATCGTCCACGTAGACCGTCAAAAAGTCTAAGTCCTTGGGCTGCAAAATTTTATCTAAATACTTTATAAAGCTGGCGACGCTGGTGTTCAATTTGAAGGGTAGACGTTGAAACTGGTAGTTCTTGCCATTAAACAAAAATGCTGTGTACTTTTTACTAACCTCTGCTAGCGGAACCTGCCAATATCCAGCTGTTAAATCCAACGATGTCATATATTTTACTCCACTGAACTTCTGGAAGATCTCATTGATAGGCTCTGGTGACTCTCGGTCGGGAATTATGATTTGGTTTATTCTTCTGGCATCTAGACATAAACGTACTCGTCCGTCCTTCTTAATTACTACTACTAGTGGATTAGAATAATGTGATACTGACTGTTCGATTATACCTGTTTCCACCATCCTGTCGAGTTCTCTCTGCACCGCTCTTCTTTTTGAGTAAGGGACGGGGTAGCTCCTTTGCATGAATGGTGTGTGTTCCCTTATTTGTAATACACATTCATACTCTCTTGCCCTTCCTGGA
The DNA here is from genome assembly GCA_034769895.1 of Magicicada septendecula. Taxonomy (NCBI): domain Eukaryota; kingdom Metazoa; phylum Arthropoda; class Insecta; order Hemiptera; family Cicadidae; genus Magicicada; species Magicicada septendecula. The sequence goes on along the minus strand of CM068370.1, from coordinate 427,745,203 downwards.
ACCTCGGCAAACACTCCTCTATACCGCTCTATCATTCGCCATAACGCTGCATGCTGGCCACTCCTTACCACCTCACCTTCACTACAAAATTCATCCGCCCTTAACTCCCATACAGCATCATTAATATTACTCTTTTCACTCTCCAACTCACTCATATATTCTGCCTCTATACATGCACTTACCTTGGTATCTAAATTATTCTCACTTACACCCGTCTGTAGTATTTTAACTCTGCACGTTCTAACATTATCTAATATTTGCTCAAATTTTACTCTTACCGACCGGTCACCCCCATCTAATTCTATCACCTTCTCTCTAAAATTTATAACAGCTTTCGTCCTTCGTAAAAAGTCATTACCCAGTATGACATCTAAACTTAACCCTCTTACTACCAAAAATGTGTTTATAAATTCTATATTATCTATTAGAAAACTCAAATGTATCTGTTTAGTTACTCGCTTGCTGCGTACATCCGTGACTCCTGCTACTGGCAAAACTGGAATATCTTTATTAAACTCTCTTAATTCTGCTAAAATGTTCTCTGCTATCACGGAAATTTCGCTACCCGTATCTATCAATGTTTTAAAATTCTTATTTCCTACAGTTACCTGAATTTCTGTTAGTCCTGCTCTCACCTCGTTGTTGGCATTGTTTTCTTCTTCCATCAGGTCAGCTACAATATCTGCTTTGATTACATGGCTGTGTATCTCCTCGACTGGTTGGACCTCCTGCGTTTCCCTGAACAGTGGTCGGGTCCTGGCTACCACTGTCATTTCTAGTTTTCCTGGTGTCTGCTGGTGGTTGGGCCTCGGTGTCCCTTATCTGGCCTCTGGTTGTTGTTCACCGCTCCTCTTGTGTCCGGTGTCTCTCTGCCTTGTGGTTTGTCTTGTCTCGTCTCCTCTCTCCTCCGTTGTACTTCTCTCGGCGTTCTACACTTGAAACACTGTCGACGGAATGCGAAATTCTCCTGCTGACACCTATAACATCTCCATTCACCTGGTTTATAATGATTATCTTTATTTGTCACATTACGTTCATTGTAATTGTTTCTTTGTGAATTATATTCTACCTGGTTTGATTTATAATTACCCTGTGTTAATCGCCTATTCACTTCCCTGTCTCTAATACTCTGCAAAATATCATGGACTTTCTCGAGTTCGCTTAAATTTGCTATTTCTTTAGTCATTAATGTTATTTGTACTTCTCGAGGTAGGTGTTTACTAACGTACCTTACAAAAGATTTAAAAGGAATTTGAGGTTCTAAATATTTAACCTCATTGTACAACTGTGTTACATATATTGTTATGTTATTATTTGAGTGGCTCCCGAAACTACCCGTTCCCATTATTTTACTCCTCAACGCTTCCTGTTCCTCCTCTGGCCAATACTTTCCCTTAAAAACTTGTTCAAACATCTCATAATTACCCCACTCTATTCTGTGTGCTTCTGCCCATACCGCGGCACTACCCTTGAAACACCTGATTATCTTGGTTAACTGTATCTCCCAATTACTATTACTAAAATGGCGGTACTCCCTGGTTTGGTTAATAAATCGCATGGGGTGTATTGTGTGGTTTTCATAACTGAATAATTCTAACTCTATTTCATTGTAAAAATCTCTCGTAATAATAACCCTTTCCATATTTCCCGTTAAATTTCTGCTAATCTCCCCCCGCAACTCATTTTTCATTTTTGTTAAATCACTCTCAACTAGGTTGTATCTATCATGCACATCGTTATAATTTTGTATATGTAAACTATCTATTTCTTCAATTCTATTCTGCAACATACTTATTTTATTGGTTGTATTATTTTCATGTTTTGATATAATGCTATCTATTGTCTGAATACCTTTTGTTAGGTCTACTACATTTAATTCACATTGTTCTAATTTGTTTTGTAAAACATAAGTTCTTAATTCTAACTGTTTACTCACTTCATTCTTAGTTTTAATTTCTAACTGTTCTACTGTCTCTATATATTTATTTTCTACTTCTCTACTCTGGATTTCTATCTGATTTTGAACGGTTTTATTAATTTGTTTGACTTTATCATCTAAATTACTTATCTTAGTTTTCACTTGCTCATTTACAATTTCTGTTTGCTTTTTAACATCATCATATTGTGTTTCTATTGTATTAATTTTCTCATTAACATTGGAATTTTGTTTATGTATTTCGTTTTCAACTTTTTTAAGTTTCTCATCTAATTGGTTCAATTTTACATCTTGTACATTGTTTTGTTTCTTTAATTCATTCTCAAGGCTATCAAACTTTTTGTCAATTTCTTTTAATACACTATTTTGTGTTTTAATTAATATAAACAGATCTTCCAACGATATTTTATTTTCGACTGCTCTAGGCGTAGAATTCGCGCTTATTTTGTCTAATAAAATAGATTCTGTGTCTGTATTGTTTACACATAACATACTATCATTTCTTTCTGCCATAATTTAACTGTTTAAATGACTATTTATTTTTTAATTATACAATTACTGGTTGCTTTGTTTCATCAACATAACCTCTTGTGTATTAGGTTATGTTCCGTCTTGTACCACCTTCTGTGTTTCTCAATCTGGCTGTTTTATATAAATTAATTTTTATATAACGTCCACAGTTCAGGCGCCATTTGTGACTTTACTAATAATGTCCCTAGTTCTGGGCGGCATTTGTGACTTTACCCACTTTATTATTTATTACTACACACATATACTGATATTTATGTGTATAAAAAGTACCATAATATGGTACCTCTACGTACTTACCAATTTCAGTCGCTGCCGGGCTCATATTCTTCTTTTTAAATGTGCTTTTACCTAAAGGGGGCCAGGATTCATTTACAGCGAGATTTTGATACACAGAAGATAACACAAATAATAACACTGTATTATGGAAAGCAACCATCAAAATTTTAATTTCCCAGATATGTTTTACATACACGACCATGCGGTCAAAATGGTGTCATATAAGATTACCAAAAACAAAATGGTGGTTAGTTTAATATTGTAACGCAACAGAAATGCAGTCATCCATGTTACATAAATATTATATTAACAAAATAATAAGCAAATCAATATCTAACCCCATGATAAAACAAAAGTCTAATAATTACATTTATAATTATAGATAAAGATAAATAAGGATGCAAGGTAGAAATAACGAGAATAAACAAACCTGTAAATTAGACAATAGTTAATGATCCATGTTCAGTGAAAAGTAAATCAATATGATACTGATGAGAAGCGTAAGAAGTAAAATAGTACAGAAATTGTCAAAGTAAATGACCATGAAAGTAAACAAAAATGAAACAATAATTTAACTTATAGCAATAGCAAGTAAGGATTCTGAATTAAATGATATTATTTTGTGACAACGAATGTTATGATAAAGTTTATGTTATGTTATACCAATTACTTGTTGAGTTAATGAAAGGTAATGAAACAAGATGTATTATTCAATTACTGTTATAGAATGATGTGGGAAGCAGCTAGTTAGCGTTAATAGATTTCAATTTTCTTATATGTGATCCATAGATCAAGATAAAATTGTCATTAGATATGAAAAGAATAATTATTTATGTAAATGTTAATAGTTAAGATTTGATTATATGTATGAATTTATGTAAAAGGGCTATAGTTGTTCACCAGTTATAAACAAAGGTAGGTCCGTATACAATAAAAGGCCTAACAGCCAATAACACTATATAACCACTCATAACATAAAGGTTAGGTACGTAAGTTAATAATAATTAATGAATACGGTTCGAAGAGCTAGGAAAAAACATTAAATAAGTAATGATATATAATAAACCATCTCAATTTATACAAATTATGATAATGCCACAATGCCATGATATCGATTGATAACGTTTGATATCGAAAAAGTAGTAAATATAAAAGAAACAGGCTCATATAAAAAAACCAGCAGAATATATGTAGAAAATAATAAACCAACTATCGGTAAAGTTATATTCCGATATGGTAGCAAATTAATAAGGAATAGACAAAAAATATATGAAATAAACACTATATACAAAACATGGAGAAGGAAGAAAAATAATGCGTTGCTATGGACTACAGGGAATGAAGAAGTTGTTGATTTTCAATTATTGCCTTTTATGATCTGAATGTGATGAGATTAAAAAACCTAAGAAATGTCTAATATAATCGGAATATTCTAAATTATTTGATACTCTTGTAAAACACAAAATTGTAATGATAATATTCTTGAATCTTGCCAGTACAGTTTAACCAAACGAGACTATAGTATGATATCACAATAAAAAATAAATAACTGGGTTCTACAAGGAAGGACTTGAATTGTCCTATACCCGAAAGGAATTGACGATATATTAAACCCAATATAAAGAGTTAACTGTATCACAACCAATAATATACACTACACTGGAACTCATAACCTTTCAAATACATGGAACATCACTAATTACTTCAGACGAGAGAAGAACGTATTCGGATCCAGAAATTGCAGAAGGAACATCAGTCTGGCCGTAAATCAATCCAGGGAGCTGTATTTCCGAGGTGAACAGGACAAGAATTCCATTTTATTAAATCGAAGAAAGAATATCGTACGACATAGTCATTCAGAACGGTGAAGTTATCAGCCAACAGCCTACACGATTCGCTTCGTTCTAGTCTGGTAAATTATTATTGTATAAACCATATTAACAACACAACACTTCAAATTTGTAAATCTTGCATTCTTATCTATGTATTTTTAATCTTCCCCACAGTTACAAGAACCTTCACACCCTGAATTAAGTTAATTACAAACTAAAACACATTATATAACCGAATCTAAATAAAGTATCGGACTGATCAATAATCGATTCACGCAATCTATAGCCTTTGTGTATGCCAGTTGGAACATATCTTATTTAATGTTGAAGAAGTGAACAAATAAAGAATCTTTCTATAGTTGTCATTTGGAGTATTATTTAATGACTTGGGAATAAAAAAGTAACTGACTAAGTATAGAATAATTGGTTAACGTAAACAGTGAATTAACCTCTAAGTTTCGTTGCCCCGGTACTACAGCGCTTATAGCGGAATTCTCCGACACCAAAGAGAAGAGCGTTAACATACAAAATTTTACATAATTCTCTTCAAGGTATAATAGGGTTGAACGAAATTACAGAATAACACATTAATTATTTAAGTTTCAAGTACACTAACACTGATATTTTTTTTAGAGAGATAAGTTAATATCAGTTAATTAAATTACTATATCCCACAACTCCAAATATCTCAGATATTTAAATAATTGAAGTAAATTAAAACGACCGAAGAGAGGAAAGACCGGGGAGCATACCCGTTCATAGCAACGAATAGGTTTACATTGCGTGAAAATAACGAGACACATTTATTCGGTTACGACACAAATTGACGAACTCCACAGTGGGGTTTAAACCGTATGTACTCGTTTAATCACAATATCCAAAATCATTCTTAATACTTCTTTTTTTTCTGTTTCTAAATCAAGATCATTGTAACGTTTATAATGCTGCAGCTTTAATCATTTATTAATTAGTATTTACTTACACACAAACCAATTTCCTCGGCATATATTAGTGGCCACGAGCTCACTCACTCACTTTCACACGCATTCGCCCTATTACAAGTACATTCGTTTAATTAATTATTCTTGATCAATGAGCTCATTAAACTATAAGAAAGATGGTAAAATTGGACTTCTCTTATTGTTGTTCGGTGTTGCTCCTTAGCTGTTGGTGGTTGACGCCCATGTTGATGGCTGGTGTTCGCCTCAAGTTCTGCTGAGTTTTATTAAGTAAATATAAGCACTGATTCTACATATTATAGTTCATACTGTTATTAAATTCGAGCCTTTATTGCTCCACTATTATACTGGTAATTTTGATTCTAGTTATAATAAACTTTTGTTATAAAATTGATCACACAGCGATACATCGCTGTTGATCCTTTGAAGAACTGTGTTGAATTGAGAACGAGGCAAATGTAAATTTGCGCTTGTGTGTGTGTTTCTTACGTCATCCAGCTTTGTCTTACTGGACAATGCCTCGTTGTACGTGTTGTAGTCAGTGCGTCATTGTTTTTAGTTATGACGGAACAGTGCTATGATCCAATCACAATGCATATTTAAAGTCATTCGTCACAAACACCGCCATGGCCTTTTCCGATTCGCGCACGTCCAACGGTGACCTTGGTATAGTACTCTTGTTGAATTTACTTTGTTCCTCCGTATATAGGGACAATGGACCTAACCATTCTGTGTTTTAATGATTAAACAATACAAAACATTGAAAAATACCTTTAAATCCCATAATTATGGTATTGAGTCATTATGTACTGTTACAAACTGAGGAAATAATAATAATAATAATAACAAAAAGTATTAAGGGAACCTACAACCAGTCTTCATTGAAGAAGTATTATGAGGCGGTATAAGACCATTGATAAAATACAAAATTCAAAACAAAGTAAGAACAACTTACACAAAATATTTGAACCAATTTAATTTTGAAAAGAACAAAATACCTAAATTCAAAAAGGAAGTAAGAACAACTTACAACCAAATGTTTAAAGTAAAATAATTTGGAAGAAAAAAACAAAATAAGGACAAGGTAAACCACATCTTTCAGAACAAGTAATTTTAAAAAAGAGAACTATAATAAAGAATAATAAAAAACTGAGATAAAATACAAAAAAAATTAAAGGAAATGAGGACAGATTATACAAAACAATTATATAACCCAATTTTGAAGGGAATAACGGAAAAATAACATTTTTATGGAGAACAAACGAGACAATTAACAATAAATTAATAAGACAAGACGATCAATTAAAAAGGACAATGAACCACTAACTATCATTATAATGAGAAGAATTGAATTAATAACTATTTATACAGCTACAAATTAGATTTTTATTGTAAATGATAAAAGAAGTAAGAACATGGAAAACAACTATCGTAAGGGGTAAGTTAGAGAAATACTACAGTATATATGTTAAGAACATCGCCACAAGTATAAATCAATAAGAAGATAAAATCAGTTGATCTGAATAACAACAGAGTAATTAATCCCAAGAGTGTTTTTAGTTATATTTTATATTATATTAGTCGCAAATAGACTATTTATTATTATTATAATTATTAAATGGTGATTGTATGTTGAGATAAGTTCCAACAATCATTTTATTGAGCAGATGGCATGACCTCTGAACTCAGAATATGTATAAATGGACAGCAGTATAATAGAGCCACACGTGCCCTCTGACTAGGACCAGTTTATATGAATAGGAGAAAAATTTTGGGAAGTAAAATTTTCAAGGGATAGGGGAGAGGCGGGTAGTATGGCCCACTTATGCAAAAAGTGTCACAAAATATTAAATGATAGGCAGAATCATCTAAAATTGTGTAATACTAAGTAGTGAAACATTTACTTCACACACACTCTGAAAAAGGAATTAAAATTAAACAAATAAAATGTATGTGGTATTTCAAATTTATAGCTGTAATTATGATTACATTTTCGGCGTCGGGTAGTATGGGCCACAATTAAAAAACAGGAGTCAAGATAAATAAAAATTATTTTTGTTAACAGAATTGTTTAATTTTTATACAAATTCAATTTAAATTGTGTAAATACATTTTTTAACTTTTATTTAAACTGCATACTGTTGAACTTGCAGTAATCGCAATAATAATACAGTGTGTCTTCAATATCTGCACAAAGTTCATGTGCCCACCCTTCACATGTATGACACTGAATCCAGTTTTCATCAAAATGTTCACCACAAAATAGTCTACATTTTCACACATAGAGGATTCTGGAGTGTCATGATGAGATGCTTCACTTTTTTTCTTTCCAGTCTTAGGGCCATTGGATTTTGATTTTTTCCTTTTTCTTTTTCACTCTGCTGTTTTTCAAACTTTAATTTTCTTCTATATGTCTAAGCTTCTTCTCTTTCTTTTCCTATCTTTTTCTTTTCGCTTAATGCATTTTTTACGGGAGTTGATGTCAAAATCTCACTTTTTCCTGCCTTCCTCTTGCGACTTGTCAATCTTCTTTCACTGCACGATGGCAAAGGCGACACTTTTTTAAGAATGTTTTCGAAGTTTGAGTGCCTAACAACTGGAGACGATACTATAATATTTGAGTGTGTTTTCAAAGAAGGCCCAGGAATTGGTAATACAGCAATTGTAGGAGCTGAATTGTCAGGCATTTCCGATATCCCAGGAGAAGGTTCAGTAGACGTTGGGACAGGAACTGCAGCAGCTGAGTTATCAGGCATCACCGATGTCCCAGGAGAAGTCTCAGCAGACTGTTGAACAGCAATTAAAGCAGTTGAAATGACAGACATTCCCGATGTCCCAGGAGACGGTTCAGTAGACGTTGGAACAGGAACTGCAGCAGCTGAGTTGTCAGGCATCGACGATGTCCCAGTAGAAGTCTCACCAGACTGTTGAACAGCAACTCTTGATTTTGAGGGGCTGTTGGTTATGTTGGTTAACTCACTTCCCATAAAGTCCAAATCAGTGAATATCTGTGAATTCAAAGGATATATTCCTGTGCATTTGAAACCATTTTTGGCAATGTCCAAACGACAGACTTTCCTATAGGCATCGGCAACTAGCTTTGCGATGTCGTAGTCATTTATTCTGAGGCCAGGATTAGCCCTCATCCACAAACTCCAAGCAAGTTGATAGGCACCTTTAAACGGTTTCATGAATGTTCTATCAAGGGGCTGCAATTTATGGGTCGTATGAGGGGGGGACGCTCAGCATATTAACGTTGTTTTCACCTTCATACATGATAACGACCAGCTCCTTGTGACTGCCATGCCCATCGATGATCAGTAAATCTGGGTCTTCTGTAGTGGGTTTCGTAAATGAAACAAAATGTTTCAACCACATCAGAAAAGCTGGTCCATTTATCCATCCAGTTGGAGTTGGGAAACTAATACTTTTATTTTTATTTAAATGGAATAACTCCTATTGTAGTCCCAAGCCACATGTTTGTTAACCAAATATACTGTTACTCACCGTCTGTGGCCTTTCCGTGATGTTATTTCGTTGTTTACATGTTTCGAGGCACTTGCCTCATCATCAGAACTTTATAAAAACTAATGTATGTCATCAATGATGACATGTGTCAAAATACTAAAACACAATACGGCATTAAACTATGTACAGAACTTGCTTTAAAAATGAGCACGTCAATGTTAGGTGTGCCTTGCAAGGTACTGATCACAAGAGTACGGCGCGTGTTGTCTTGCAAGGCACACCTAACATTGACGTGCTCATTTTTAAAGCAAGTTCTGTACATAGTTTAATGCCGTATTGTGTTTTAGTATTTTGACACATGTCATCATTGATGACATACATTAGTTTTTATAAAGTTCTGATGATGAGGCAAGTGCCTCGAAACATGTAAACAACGAAATAACATCACGGAAAGGCCATAGACGGTGAGTAACAGTATATTTGGTTAATACTTTCAGATGGTGCACCAATCATCAATCAGTCATTCATTCTTTTTCGGGGGAATACAAACAGCGGTGGAATAAGGAGTCCAGTCACACTCATACAAAACATGAGTGTTACCGTGCGACCCCTCTCCCCCGAAGTTATTTTCCCAACTTGGCGCTTTCCTTTTGTTGAAGTTACCATCTCATTTTCGTGGACGCATGTCACCCCCGTTTCGTCAGCGTTAAAGATTCTAGACGGACGGAAGCAACGCTCGTCTTGCAGTTTCATAAGTTGTTTGAAAAATCTCTCAACTTGAGGCTTATTAAAGCCTACTGAGCGCATTTTACCAAAACACGGCACACCCCCACCCCAAAAGGGCAACATGGTTGCCCAACTGGAACTCAGGGGTACCCTGCAGTGTACCCCTGTAGTCTATGAAAACTCGCGTTGCTATCGGTGTTCCCACCCGTCATGGCTCTCAGGAGAACAGAGACTCAGAACACTGCGGCCATCCCCATGCGACCCTCTCCGCCATGCCGACCCCACGGGACCGCCCCAACACGTCACCCTCTGCGGTGACCATCACCTACTTCTACCGGTCCCACTCACATACCCGTCCGAAGACCAAACAAGGTATCACCCACCTTGGTATGTGAGTGACCGTACTACCTCTCGTCCACCTCTTAGACCGACCAGCCATATGCACCAACAAGGCATCTCCATCCTTGCCACATGGCTGGCCCACATCCCTACACTAGGGCGGACGGCCCCACTTAGCCCGACAGAGAAGACCGCATAGAGGGCACGCGCACATCAATCCCAAATCTTACTTCATCTTGCTTACACACAGTAACTAGCAGGGGGGTAACTCTCCACAGCTCCGTCTAGACAACTCTCTCCCTCAACGAAGAAAACAAAACACCCGGGAATCACCCGGGGAATGCGGCATGGCTCGGACCCTACAATAATCAACAAACAAACCCCAACAAAGAAAAGCGAAAACAACACCACCCTATCACACTCCTTATCGATTTTTGTTTGTTTTTTTTTCTAACGGGAGGGGTAGGAAAATCGGGAAGATGAAACGGGGCAAGGATCATTGAAGGTCAAGAGCGAGGACTAAGGGTAAGGACATGGTTCCCTCCGAAAAGGAGAATGACTGGAGAAACCAAGGCTCGCGTGGGCAGGGGCGCAACCCTGAAGTAGACGAACACCACTGGGACTGTGGGGAACATCTACCCGCTACCCGTTAACCGCTTCTTCTCACCTTTCTATGACGCACTTTAGGTACTCGTTCCTTTCTGACACCATTCTCTGAGAAATTATCTCGTGTTGAGCTGTACTGATTTGTTTCTTCTGAATCAGAATCAAGGCAACTTACCTCACTACTTTTACCCCGATTTGGATTATCCTCAACCTCTAACTCCTCTGCTTCTACCTCCCCTGATTCTCTTTCTTCCACCTCTTCCTTTTCTTCCTCTACATAATCCAAATCACCATCACGACACTGCACATCCTCAGCATCTTCCGGTTGCTCATCTGATCCATCTTCGACCGCATCTTCGCCCAGCTCCTCACCAATTTCTGCATCACCCTTGTCACCAGCTCCTTCACAAACTTCTTCACCAACCTCCTCTCCAATCTCATTTCCATCAACACATTCATCATCAACATCATCGCCATCACGTCCACTACCACCATTCGAACACTGCACATCTTCATCATCCTCTAGTTGCTCCTCTGGTCCATATGAAACTCCTTTTCGTTCTTCGGAATACTCCGCACTACCTACAGAAGGCGTCTGCACATCTTCACACACTACATCATTCTCACTCGCACACTCCACAACGCTGCCACCAAATTTCCCCTCAACTTCTACCTCATCTCCTTTTACCACACTTGCGGCATGGACATCCTCGTGTCCATCCGCAACCTCAGAAACCTTTGCAGCATGGACATCCCCGTGTCCATCCGCAAACTCAGACTCTTCAGTTTCCCTACACTTACAAGTATACTCCCCCTGCGCAGCATCTGCAGACCGCTCTTCTGCCTCGTCCTTCGATTCTTCTCCTTCACCACTCTCAGCAACTACAATGTCCTCAACATTTCCCACCCTGGAATCCAGCTGTTCAGGTCCATGTGCAATGTCTAAATTAAATTCCACTGGCGATGGTAAAGCTACACCATCAAGTGACTTCTCAGATCCCTGCGTAGGCGATGATGATGTAACAGGATTTGGATCCCTCATGAACCGAGATGGAGATACCGGAACAAACTCTGCGGCATCCGGATTCAACCATGACGTCCTCTCTGAGTCCTGCAATTCAGTATCAACAGACGTGTTCTTGTCGTCTTGTATTGATCCACAGAAGTTATTCCGCTTTTCTTCTTCTGCTTCACCTTCTTCATCCACTACTCTATTAGGCACTCGTAATTCCTCTGGAACGTTTAAAGTTTCCTTTCTCTCCAAATAGGAATAACTTGCTACAGGATCCCTACTTGCCGATGTTTGTTCCCTAATATAACTTCTTCTTCCCCTGTTAATTTCACACTTATTTCTTCTCTCTGCTGTAACTGTTGTTACTGTCTTCACACTTGCCACCCCCTTGTAGCCTCCATTACTTCCGGAATATTCAGTTTTTCTGACCGTCTCTCGTGTTCTCCTCCATCCGCCATGCTTGTCTTCTTTAGCTTTTCCTAATAAACCACTGGAGTATTGGACATCTTTAGCAGCTCTTCCCCGGGACTCGTCATTCTCCTGGACAGTACTAGAAAACACACACAACCGGTCCAGATCCGCGAAACAACGTGGAGGATCTGCGAAGACCAGCCGGCATCTCTCCTGGGGAGTCAGCCCTTCTAGAATTGCTTGTATTACTTCCGTCTCAGGCAACCCCAACCTTAATACCCGGGCAGCTTTCCTTACGTCGTGCACGAAGTCCCCCAATGCCTCTCCGTTGGCCTGTAGGCGATAGAATAAATCAAACTTAAGCTGGGCACGTCGTCGATGGGGTATGAAGAAATCCAACACTTCCCCATGGAAAGCGTCGACACTGCCGCCCCGACGCAGAGTGTTGGTGACCAGCCCTGCCAATGAACCCCGGCAATACGGGTATATAAGGGACAAGACCTCCCCATCGGACACCCCCGGGAAATCTGCCAACTGCAGGACCAGGTCCAAGAAGACCAACAACCTGTCCTCATCTAGTCCATCCAACACCGAAAGTTTCTGGAGAACCCCTGAAATGGGGTGGGGCAATCTCTGATAGCATACCGCCGCCAGATTTGCACAATTCACAACACACAACAATAAAACATAAATTCCCACGAAACACCTAACACAAACCTAACTTACAAAACATAGTCACAAAGAATCAGGAAAAAACTCGAGTACTCTACTTCCTTCGAGCGACCACCGGGTTTCCTAGCCCTGCGGGGACCCAACCCAAAACAACAAAACGTATGCCGCGTGGCGACACCAGGCTAACAATTATATGTTCACCAATGCACATTAAACATTGCATAACTCTTATATGCTACCTACATATATTCACTCTTTCAAAATTCTGAAATTCAACTTTTCCAAACTATTTCCGGGTTAGCAAGCCCCGTCACACCCAAGGACCTAAGGGTTTGACCCTGGAATCGACCACGTTCTGCTACCATTTGTAACCCCTCTTTCAAATTTTTTTAGACTATAAAAAAATTCCAAAATTTTTTTTTTTTTGAAAGAGGAGCCACCAGTTATTTAAAACTAGGCCGAGGGCCTAGAGAAGCCAAAAATGCGCTGGGTCCAGTGGGACAGGACTTGCAATTAAACTCGGTTGTCAAACAACAATAACAATTTTTATTAGAAATTTTAAAGCCTTGACATTCATGCATATTAATAGTAAAATTGATAACTCTTCTTTAATACAAAATATAACTTTCAAATTTCAACAAATCCACATTAGTATTAAATATACAACTTTAAAATTTTTTCCTCTCCTTTCTTTTTGAATTCAATCTTGATACATAATGCAATTTTAAGCTGAAATTACAACTTTAATTTGTGGTTCAATGCTAGTGCAAAGTATAAGGTTTAGATCTCGATAATCTAATTCACAATATAAAATATGAACTTCGAATTGTAAACATTTTCCCAAATTCGCAATTAAAAAAATTAACATCATAAGTGAGTATCCATCTCACCCTTCTGAAAGCTTCATTTTATCTTAAATGTGGATAAATGCATAGTTGCATGAATACTCCTCACCTTGTAATTATAAACAATCATATTATTTCCATAACACTTAATCAGGTACATAGGGCGAACAGAATATGTAATTATATAGATTATCCTTAAAAATACTCAACATTACAACATCTAATCACACATAAAAAATACATATACACCAAACACATATCACAGCTACAGCACAGCATCACAGAATACAGCTTGTTAATTTCGACAGGCAGCCTGCACCTTCCCTTGTACCCATACCTGAATGGGAGACCACAGGACTGGTCATACTGTACCAGCACTCAATTAATCGTTTAAATAGCAAACACCTCCTTATATAACCTCCAAATAAAAAAAAAACCATTAACTCACAAGAGCGAGTAAATGGAAATTAACGTAGGCGAAAATAAGTAACAGCATGTAAAACAAACTGAATAAAGGTGATGATTGGAAATTACAAAATTTATATTGGCATAGTCGCCCCGCATATCAGCAATTACAAACTAAAATTGAACAAAAAATCCCCTTTTAGAAGCATACCTTCACGTAGTTAACATAGCTGTATTTTATTTTTATAAATAGTAAGTTTTTATAGAGATAAATATTCAAACGTTTACAGAACTCCCAAGTGGACATGACCACCAGCAAATTAGGTGTAAAAAAAAATAAACTGAAGCTAAAATTATAAATTACAAATCTAGTATGAAGTAGTAAATATTCTCTTATAAGGTATACATAAAGCTTAACACATTCTGAAATTACAATGGGAGTGATAAAGTTTCTAAATCGTGTTAAGGTATACATAAAGCTTAACACATTCTGAAATTACAATGGGAGTGATAAAGTTTCTAAATCGTGTTACATGTTGCATACTTCCATAAAATTACGACATACCTTTACTTAAAGGAGCCAATATATGGATATAGATATATATATATATACATACTGGTATATGGCTTTACAAACCTGAATTGACCCGACCGAGTAGACGCGCCCGGACTGATCGAACAATTAACAACACGCCCAGTACCTGCATATAACTGCCCCTGCCGCAGGTACCAGAATCAATTAATGAAATCAAAATCCCTTAAGATCACCCGCCCCCTATTAAAGAACGTTTATTAGTGTGGAATAAAGAGAACTAGACACCGATACATGAAAGAATTCAGATTGGTCACAACTTTTGCAACCTCAAATTTTACTACCCAAAAATATTTAAAAAAATTACGTGAACGCCGGTCGTGGCACCTCGGCAAGGCCTACATAAAATTGGGACGTAATTACATCAAGAAATTATTCCAATAAAGTTCATCACCCCGCCCAATTATGTTTAGTTAGACGCGGCACCATAACGTAGAACTCGTTAACGGCGAAATGTCCCACACAGGAGGTTTGTTAAAGTGGCCCAATGTGTATAAAAAGATTAAATTTCACCTTATAGTCCTGATATGTCTCATGGGGGCATTTTCGGCATGACGTGCAGACGCTCTTCCAGCCGCACCCGCATTGAGTCTGATTGTTGTTGCTTGTGGCCGGTGTACTGCCAACTGCTGGAATGGGTAGATCTCCCGGCGGTGCGGAAACCCGGGGATCACAGTAAACTCTACTCAATCATAGTAGATAGTTTTGTAGAATCAAGCAACTAGGTCGGCTAGAAAGACGTCTGCCCCAATACGTAGCGGCTGTCCAGTCGAGACTGAAGCGTCGCAACAAACTACAAGTCGGAAACCGCAACTCCGCTCCCCACCACCAGAGAGCGACAGTAAGCAGGCCCGTTCAAAACACGGAGTTACCATATCGCCCGCATACGCGCACTTACAAAATAACTATTTCGGGAGTTAGACCCTTTTATATATTTTTTTTTATATTCTCGTTTATGGCACGCCGGGTTTTTACCAAAACACAGCACAGTTTATAATATACTATATATAATATACTATACAGTATATAATTTATATAATAGTTTCACCAATGTGAAGCAAAAGTAAACTAGCTTCCAACACTAAAAAACTCACGACACGAACGGAGCAACAGTCAACGCATTACTGACCGAGGTTGTATTACTTGTATTGAACGAAAAACATGTGGCGAGGCGGGTCGGGAAGAACAAAAGGTCCCGTCAACCCAAACAAGCCCGTCGACTCTCCCCTCTACTACTCGAGCAGCTGCACTTGTTGGCAGGCAGCTTGCACGCCTGGCTACCCCCCCCCCCACCCACCGGCCGTCGTTCATCTCCTTCACTGTAAAACTGCTAACTTGAATACTATCGACTATAATTTCATTTTATAAGCATATTATGTACAAATGCATGTGTTTGAAACCATTTACAATGGAGTATGCAATAAACCCTAGTCCTGAGTAAATATGAAAAATTCTGAAGCTCATAGCTCCGAAAGTATTGGTCCTACGTAAAAAATGCATAGGACCATTTTTGTAGGAAAGTTTGTCAGCTTCAATTTTATGTATATAATTCTTTTACTACGAGTAACAGTTTCGGGGATATGAGCGAGAAACTAAAAAAAGTCACCTTTCAACGCCCCCCTCCATCTAGCTCACCCCCCACCGACCAGGACTTTTTATTTTCTTCAAACTTAGGTACCAAGGAACAACTGTGCCAATTTTCAAAACTCCAGTCAGTAGCGCAACCAGCATTGTTCCATGGGGAGTGGGGGGAGTTGTAGACACTAGTACGTTTCTACGGTGACAGATTACTGATGATGAACGAAGACAGAAGGAGCGTTAATGGTAGCAGAGGATTGACTATTTACATCGTATTGAATATGCTATATAGTGGCCGCTAGCCAGCTGGTACCGATTGCAGGCATATAACCCTTAGCAGCCCCCTCCGGCTACGCAGTTGTATTTGATAGACAGTTCTAAAGCTATGGTACCGGTTATTGACCAGTAAACACGACGTCTATATCTGTTATCTTAGAGAAAGAAGACAGGAATAAATAATCGTTATAGATATGACTTCCTTCAGTGAACATTTGTATTATATTCCCGTGGAAATTACAGGGGAATACAATATTACTTTAGAATATTTTCCTTTAGCGTTACATTTACATGATTCATTTATAAGTTTTTTAAATTTCATTTTGCTCTTAACTAAGACCATAACAAAATTTTAATACATGTTACGGATTTAGAATTTACTATTTTATTGTGTATGGGATGAATTGGGGGATACTGGTGAAGAAGAGGGTGGAAAGGTTGAAGAAGAAAGCCAGTATTATGGTCCACATTTGGACATACCGCCACCAGGAGAAGATGAAATAACAGCAGAACTAGTCAAAAGCGGAGGAGAAGAACTGATAAACTAGATACATGAGCTATTTAAAGATATATGGATGCAAGAAAAATACCAACCGAATGGACAGATGCGGTAATATGCCTCATATACAAGAAAAAGGGAGGTAAGCTAAAATGTAACAACTACAGAGGAATATCATTGCCAGGCGTAGTTTATAAAATTTTGGCCGCGATTATAGCAGAGATAATTAAGCCATATGCAGATGAGGTTTTAGGAGAGTACCAATCAGTGTTTAGAAGCGGAAGATCCACTATAGACCATATATTCACTATATGAATGATTTTGATCCAATATTGACGTATGACAGTTTAAAAAAGAAGTATTTACTACAGACAATGGAAAAATTTGGAATTTACAAGAAATTGGTTAATCTCACAAAAATGACAATATAAAAAGCAATAAATAGGGTGAGAAAATAGGGAGTTCTATCAAAACAGTTAAAACGAAAAGGGGGCTAAGACGGGGTCATCCGCTTTCCTCAGTGCTATTCAGTCTAGTACTGGAGAGATGTATAAGAAAGATAGAAATATACCCTGCAGGAAATATGTATATATATATATATATATATTGTAATAGTAGCGGTTTTCGTAGAGGTTTTAGCGAAACGTCCACCTTTAGTCAAGCCCCACTATTGGAAGCGCCAATTTGTAATAGTAGTACTAATGATGAGTCCTTCTTAATTCAGCCCCACGTTGCAGGCGGCAATTTGTAATAAACTAGATACCTCTCCTTAAAGCTCCACTGTTGTAATCGTCAATTTAGTAAAGAATTACTTGTTAATTATGTGAGGACGTATGTTATATTATATGCTGCACGCTGGAAACGTCAAATTGTAAAGAAATCTTGTCTATGGGTGTAATTAGTTATAAGCTATTCCTGTGTAACAAACGCCAAGTAATACGTGCAGGTGGCAATTCGTAACAATTAAAATGTTGTTACCTGGTTTAATTAATATGTTATTAATTAATACATCTTTCGGTTGTGACCGGTGAAACCCTCAGAACATAGATTATTAAGCCAACAAAATGATAATTATGTTCCTGAATTTATAATTGTATTACTCTATAGACTCAACTTAGTTTTCAGTGGTTGTGTAATATTAGCAATATGTATTGAGTATTAACTGAATGTAAGGGGTATTTATGTCAACCCTAGTCCCTCGATGGTAGAAAATTTCATTCAAATTTAGTATTAAACACCAGTTAGTTCAACAATCTCCCGTCACACCAGCTGCAAACTTTAAGCGCTGTTACTAGAACTAAGCGTACTTATAGGTTAGTTATTCGGAGTGTTTGTATCAATCTGTTTATAAATTATTCCACCCACTACATATAGTATTTACTCTGCAATAACTTAAACGTTATCTCATACAATAAATGTACTTTATTTATTTTCTCTGTTAATTAACAAGTTACGTTGTCTCAAAAAAAACAATAATACGATCCAATCGATTATCCAGACATATATCGATTATTAATTATTCAAATTCTAAAAACATATACACTTGAAAATAATAACAAATAATTCTTATCCCAGGGTTCGTATAGTTCTTTGAACCATTAGTAAGGCCAGGTAAAACGCATAATTAAGGTTTTTCAATTTACAAAATAATATTATTTACTTAAAATACAGGGAATGAAAATAAGTTGTTTTTTACCAAACCGACGAAACTTCGTCTGGCGGTGAACGTTTGTCAACAGTGGCCAAAATGCGGCTTACCTCGTCTTCATCCAGTGAAACTGCTCTGATTTTCAATAAAATTGATGGTGGTGTGTACTGGTAACCCCTCAGGAGATCTTCTGGCTTCTATTCTTCTTTTACGGTCTTCACAATTCTTGGTCCCAGTGAACTGGAATTAGGATCTCAGCTTCTGCTGCCAATGAAGGTTATTTCATCAAACCGAGTCTTCTGTATTTCCAATAATTCCGTCAATTCAGGCTTTAATTCTTTACTGGTCTTCGATTTATAGCATGAATTGGTTTAATACCACATTCAGCGGAATTATTTAGTAAATGAGGTGAGAGGCTTTCAATTCTTTTTTATTGTATTCATTGATAATTTAGAGGGTTATTTAATTTGTATGATTCATTAGCATTCAAGTATAATAGTTTTACAAAAAGGTTTTTTCAATTTGGATACATATTTCATTCAGATTTATTCATCTTTTTTAAATATATCGGTCCATCTCAACCTAATAGCTTGTAACAATCAGAACGAATTAATTCAAAATCAACAACTTCTGCAATTCAGTTGCCTTAACAACCACGTTTTCTATATATCCTTGAGCCGGCATTATAGACTATTACTACTTCTTTCCAATAAAATACTCCATGCTTGTATTAATATTGAATCACATAAAATTCTCCCCTAACCTTCCTTACTAAACAGTAAATGTTTTACCAGAGTTTCGTTGGACTGGGTTAACTAAAAAGGTATTAATTTCCTTTCACTAGGCCTATAGATTCACTTACAACCATTATAACATTATTGGTTTTTTTTAACTTAATTTTCTTTTTACCTGACCTACTGTACAATTAATTATTGGTTACATAGTTAATTACAATTTACTGGTGGTTATTTGTTTTTATATTAATTAACTGGTTCTGGAACCCTTTATTAACTTATGATATAATTGTCAGAACTACTTATTAGACTTGAAACACTGGTCACACTCCTGATCCAGTTTATAAACATTAATTAAAACAACAGTATTTTTCAACTTTATACAATACTGAAAACTTAGTACAGTGCCTAACATTGGTAACTATACTGGGCTGTATAAAGACAAATCTAATATAAATATAAACATAATTATTGGTGAAGTATTATTATCAAACAACATCATTTCATTTTTAGCATATTCAACATACAACATAAATACTCTGTAGACCTTAACATGTCACAGTACAAAACAAACATTTCATTACATTCAATCATTCATTGGTCTGGCTCTTTTACATTTAACATTAGTCATTGCCTCCTTTTGACTTGAGGTACTTCTCAAGCACATGAACTATTGAACAACCTTAAATCAGGGTATGGTCCTTGACCATATTTCATTCAATTTTTATGTAACGTTGGGGAACCTCAACTATGTTACGTTACATAACACCCCCCCCTTCGAAATAAGTTTATTTTGGTATAAACAAAGTTTAGCAAGAAATAAACTCATAACTTGTATCTGGCCAATTGGTTTCCTATTTATAGTACTTTTATATTTCAGAATTATCCGTTATATTATTATCATTTCTTCGTTCCTTCTTAAAATCAATTATTTCCCAAGTTTAAATCTTATTTCTATATCTGACATTCTTTATTAATTATACATTTTGGATCTGGTTTTATTTAATTCTCTATATTTATTTGTGAATTTTCCCTCTAATATTTAATTTTCCTAAACCTCCCTAACATTATAACTGGAATCAAATCGGTGGTGCTCTATCGGCTAACCAATTACCGTCGTCCGTTACATACTGTCTGGGATCAGAGGAACATCATCTCTGCCCAGTTAAATGATTGCTGGAATATTCTACGTC
The DNA here is from genome assembly GCA_034769895.1 of Magicicada septendecula. NCBI lineage: Eukaryota > Metazoa > Arthropoda > Insecta > Hemiptera > Cicadidae > Magicicada > Magicicada septendecula. Next base: position 427,724,665 of record CM068370.1, on the reverse strand, counting down.
AGTCTTCATTAATAAACCTCGTAAGGTAGTCATCATGTGACCTTCAATAAAATAATAAATAATAATCATACTCTAGGGATTATTCACTGTACTTTAACTCAGATCATATTATTTCTTCATATTAATTCTTCCTTCTATTATACACTTTTCTTCTCCAATACTTGGCTATTTTATTGACATTTATTAATTGGTTTTTTACGGATAATACTTAACCATTTTTTTTTTTTTCTTTTGATCCTTTTGACGGTTCCATTTTGGCTTCTTCATTCTCTTATCTTCATTGGCTCATATTTCTTTATGATCAATACAGCTGGTTATGAGATTTTGGTTAGTACTATACATTACATCATGTAGTTATATTCTTCTGACACAATCATTATTATTCCTTTTACATTCTAAATTACATTTCTCACTATTATATTACCTCAGATAAACTCATTTTGTTTTTTGGTTTTGATGATTTTTATTAGTTTGAATCAGTGTTATTTTTTTTTTCTTTCATATTAGTTTAAAGCAATTTCTTCTGAATTATATATTAAGGTGTTCTTACTTATTTTTCGAATTTGGTTGTTTTTTTTATCTTCAAAATTCTCCTTCTTATATACCTCATAAATTGTTTTCTTAGATACTTGTTTGTAAGTTGAGCTTACTTCATTTTTTGAATTTTGGGGTATTTATCCTCTTTATTTTAAATTATACTGTTTCTGAATAATTATTGAGTAAGTTGTTCTTACAGTTTCTTTAGAATTTTGGGTTTTTCATTAAATCATCTTGTTTGTATAAGGTTTATATACATTTTTTTTTCATATTTTTTCTGTCCTAGTTATCATTGTTGTATTTATTTTGTCATCAACCATTTCATAGTATCGCTTAATTGAGGATTGGTTGTATGTACCCTTCTTCTTTAGTGTATGGGGATCCAATATTTCGTAAGTATTATTTCCGTTATCTTTGCTTACAGTATACGGTCCCGTGTACAATAGTAACAACTTCTTAGCGATGCCTTCCATTGTGCTGGGCAATTCTCGATTCTTCAACAGTATCTTGTCTCCCACTAAGTATCACTCCGGTTTTGGTTGAAATTGCTGATATTTTCTTCTCGTTCTCTCGGTTCGTTCTAGTATATTCTCATAAAATTTTACACTGTTAAATTTATATTCATCCCCGCTAGGGAATTGTATTAATTCCGCTATCTCTCTGGGTGGTGGTCTCTGGAACATTGCTGTATAGGGGGTCATTTCGATAAATTGATGGTGTGATAAGTTTATGAAATCTTCTGCAGCTGGTAGGTACTCGGCCCACTTTCTCTGTTGGTTAAAGCAATACGTGCGTAGGATCCTCCCTACTTCCCTTAATACTTGTTCGGCCGGGTTTCTGCTCAGGTGGTATACAGATGTTTTGCTTATTGGTAACGTAAGTATGTGCTTCTTCCCTTCTTCAAGTATTTTGTTTAGTTCTATTGCGTCGATTAGCGACACGTTAGCCCCAGTATCTATCATAATTTTGGTTTGTACACTGTTGATCTCTGCCGTTATGTAAATTATTTCGTTACTGTTTTTTCTTGGATTTCCGTCTTCTTCTTCCAACAACTCGTCCCTTAAATTTTTCAAGTAGTTACTACAAATTATTGTGATACACTTATTATTTTTACTGTGATTTCTTATGTCGTTAAACCCGATAAAGTGGTTCAGTGAGGGTCCTGCTGGTGTTTTCACTGCCGTGTGGGGTTTAAAATCGGCTCGGATTCTTCGTCTCCTCTGCCGGTTTGGTTCGTTTGATTTATTTCATTTTCTGTTGACCTGGGTTCCGGTCGTTGACGGTCTTCTTCGTAATTAATCCGGCGGTAGTCCTCCTGACTCCGACTTCTGCCTCCATTAGTTCTAGTATCTCTTCTATCGTTATTATTGTACTGGTTCCAGTCGGTGTCCCTATTAAAACTCCGACGTCCTTGGTAGTATGTCCTCCCGTTATAGTTGTCGTACGCCCCCACATAATTAACTCTTCTGTAGTTTTGGTTTTGGTTGTTCGGGTTACGGTTACTGTTATCATAATTTCGGTTGTTTGTGTTCTGATTCTGGTAACTTGGGTTATACGACCGGTTATATTGGTTGTTCGAAATACTCTGTCTATTCCCGTAATTGTTTCCGTTGTTCCTTGGGCTGTTGTTGTTATTTTGCCGTTGGTACGCCTCATTACCATAATTACCTGGCCTGCCATTATAGTTCGTCCGGTTATTCGTCTCATGACTGTTATGGTTATTGTTTCTATTGTTATAGTCTGGGAAATCCCTGTTCCCGTACCGGTCGTTTCTCTGCTAACTCCTTCGATAATGTACCTCACGCTCGTGCTCTTCCAATAGCGTTGACATGGCCTGTATAGTTTTTATCTGTCCACCCGATCGTGCTATTGATATACCGTTATCATAGTGGTATGCTAACCTGGTGACGAGAATTTCCTCCGGGATTTAGGTTCAAGGTGTCTTGCCAAACATACTTTTCCCAGGAAGTAGGCGGTAAGTGTTGTTCCCCTGCTGGCGTCATACCTTCCATAGCTGATGCTCTCCCTTACCACGTTCTGGGTGGCGTCTGACCAGTACCTGGCTTTAAAAGCTATTTTAAATTCTTCGTAGCTTCGTATGTCGTGCCTGGTGGTTGTCCACCAGTTATCATAAGTTTCTTTGAAATGTTCGTCTAAGTAACGACGAATTATTGGCCACCTGTTTTCACCAGTTCTCATTATTTGTTCGCCGACCCGTTCCAAGAATTCCATTGGGTTTCTCCTGTATGACTTAAAGTTGATGGTCTCCCGGTCGTCTGTATGTTGTGTATATGGAACAGTGATCGATCGGTTGTCAACTGACCGTTGTAGGTTCTCGATTCTATCCTGGTTACGTTGTCCTTGCTCCTGTACTTCGTTCATGACCGTATCTAAATTTCGATGCTGGTTTCCGCAATCTGCTCGTATTGATTCCACTTGAATTCGGTTTTCTTCTTCTCTATGGCCTATCTTGACTTCTAGTTCAGCTCTATTTGTGTAATAGCTTCATCGGTCGCTCTCAGTTTTCTATTTGTTTCCGCTATCTCCTGTTTTCTTTCGCCGTCGTTCTTACCTACCTTCTGGCTGCTTGCCTCACTAGCGTCCTCGATTTTCTTATTGAAAGCTTGTCTTAACACTTCATTCTGTTTATCAACATTTTCCCTTATTTCCTGGTTAGAACGTTCAATTCTCTCATCGATTCGTATAAGATTATCCTCATTGATTTTCTCAAGATCTGCTTTCATTCGTTTATTGTTTTCCTCAAGTTTTTCGTTCATTAGTTTGTTATCGTCTTGAATCCGTCTCAGATTCTCGTCATTCCCGTCAAACTTTTCATTCATTTGTTTGATTAAATTTTCGCTCAAAATTTCGTTTTGTTTTCTTGAGTTTTCATTAATACTGTCTATTTTATTTTCCAGCTTTTTATTGATTTGTCTGAAATCGGCCTTCAATTGTTCATTATTTTCATTTATGGTTTGCCTCAAAAGTTCACTAGTACTTTCCTTAATACTGTCTTTTAATTCTTCCTTCTGTTTCTTGGAATCTTCTTTAATTAATTCCCATAATTTTTGTAAATCTAGGCCTCCTCTGGCTTCCTCCTTATCACCCGCCTGTTGTTCCATTTCAATATCTGTACCTGCCTCTGTTTCTTCTTTCCTCCTATCTTCTTCTGTTTCTTGTTCCTTCTCCATTCTTTTCGTAACACCTCTCGTATGCATTCCTGTGCCTCTAATGGTTGCCTGCTCAAGTTAAGTAACAAATAATATGATTTTTTACTTAACTAAAGCCCACTCGTTGAGCGCCAATTTGTAATAAAACTATTGAAGGTGTTAAGAGGAGATGATGATGCCCCACGTTGCAGGCGGCAATTTGTAATAAACTAGATACCTCTCCTTAAAGCTCCACTGTTGTAATCGTCAATTTAGTAAAGAATTACTTGTTAATTATGTGAGGACGTATGTTATATTATATGCTGCACGCTGGAAACGTCAAATTGTAAAGAAATCTTGTCTATGGATGTAATTAGTTATAAGCTATTCCTGTGTAACAAACGCCAAGTAATACGTGCAGGTGGCAATTCGTAACAATTAAAATGTTGTTACCTGGTTTAATTAATATGTTATTAATTAATACATCTTTCGGTTGTGACCGGTGAAACCCTCAGAACATAGATTATTAAGCCAACAAAATGATAATTATGTTCCTGAATTTATAATTGTATTACTCTATAGACTCAACTTAGTTTTCAGTGGTTGTGTAATATTAGCAATATGTATTGAGTATTAACTGAATGTAAGGGGTATTTATGTCAACCCTAGTCCCTCGATGGTAGAAAATTTCATTCAAATTTAGTATTAAAAACCAGTTAGTTCAACAATCTCCCGTCACACCAGCTGCAAACTTTAAGCGCTGTTACTAGAACTAAGCGTACTTATAGGTTAGTTATTCGGAGTGTTTGTATCAATCTGTTTATAAATTATTCCACCCACTACATATAGTATTTACTCTGCAATAACTTAAACGTTATCTCATACAATAAATGTACTTTATTTATTTTCTCTGTTAATTAACAAGTTACGTTGTCTCAAAAAAAAACAATAATACGATCCAATCGATTATCCAGACATATATCGATTATTAATTATTCAAATTCTAAAAACATATACACTTGAAAATAATAACAAATAATTCTTATCCCAGGGTTCGTATAGTTCTTTGAACCATTAGTAAGGCCAGGTAAAACGCATAATTAAGGTTGTTCAATTTACAAAATAATATTATTTACTTAAAATACAGGGAATGAAAATAAGTTGTTTTTTACCAAACCGACGAAACTTCGTCTGGCGGTGAACGTTTGTCAACAGTGGCCAAAATGCGGCTTACCTCGTCTTCATCCAGTGAAACTGCTCTGATTTTCAATAAAATTGATGGTGGTGTGTACTGGTAACCCCTCAGGAGATCTTCTGGCTTCTATTCTTCTTTTACGGTCTTCACAATTCTTGGTCCCAGTGAACTGGAATTAGGATCTCAGCTTCTGCTGCCAATGAAGGTTATTTCATCAAACCGAGTCTTCTGTATTTCCAATAATTCCGTCAATTCAGGCTTTAATTCTTTACTGGTCTTCGATTTATAGCATGAATTGGTTTAATACCACATTCAGCGGAATTATTTAGTAAATGAGGTGAGAGGCTTTCAATTCTTTTTTATTGTATTCATTGATAATTTAGAGGGTTATTTAATTTGTATGATTCATTAGCATTCAAGTATAATAGTTTTACAAAAAGGTTTTTTCAATTTGGATACATATTTCATTCAGATTTATTCATCTTTTTTAAATATATCGGTCCATCTCAACCTAATAGCTTGTAACAATCAGAACGAATTAATTCAAAATCAACAACTTCTGCAATTCAGTTGCCTTAACAACCACGTTTTCTATATATCCTTGAGCCGGCATTATAGACTATTACTACTTCTTTCCAATAAAATACTCCATGCTTGTATTAATATTGAATCACATAAAATTCTCCCCTAACCTTCCTTACTAAACAGTAAATGTTTTACCAGAGTTTCGTTGGACTGGGTTAACTAAAAAGGTATTAATTTCCTTTCACTAGGCCTATAGATTCACTTACAACCATTATAACATTATTGGTTTTTTTTAACTTAATTTTCTTTTTACCTGACCTACTGTACAATTAATTATTGGTTACATAGTTAATTACAATTTACTGGTGGTTATTTGTTTTTATATTAATTAACTGGTTCTGGAACCCTTTATTAACTTATGATATAATTGTCAGAACTACTTATTAGACTTGAAACACTGGTCACACTCCTGATCCAGTTTATAAACATTAATTAAAACAACAGTATTTTTCAACTTTATACAATACTGAAAACTTAGTACAGTGCCTAACATTGGTAACTATACTGGGCTGTATAAAGACAAATCTAATATAAATATAAACATAATTATTGGTGAAGTATTATTATCAAACAACATCATTTCATTTTTAGCATATTCAACATACAACATAAATACTCTGTAGACCTTAACATGTCACAGTACAAAACAAACATTTCATTACATTCAATCATTCATTGGTCTGGCTCTTTTACATTTAACATTAGTCATTGCCTCCTTTTGACTTGAGGTACTTCTCAAGCACATGAACTATTGAACAACCTTAAATCAGGGTATGGTCCTTGACCATATTTCATTCAATTTTTATGTAACGTTGGGGAACCTCAACTATGTTACGTTACATAACACCCCCCCCTTCGAAATAAGTTTATTTTGGTATAAACAAAGTTTAGCAAGAAATAAACTCATAACTTGTATCTGGCCAATTGGTTTCCTATTTATAGTACTTTTATATTTCAGAATTATCCGTTATATTATTATCATTTCTTCGTTCCTTCTTAAAATCAATTATTTCCCAAGTTTAAATCTTATTTCTATATCTGACATTCTTTATTAATTATACATTTTGGATCTGGTTTTATTTAATTCTCTATATTTATTTGTGAATTTTCCCTCTAATATTTAATTTTCCTAAACCTCCCTAACATTATAACTGGAATCAAATCGGTGGTGCTCTATCGGCTAACCAATTACCGTCGTCCGTTACATACTGTCTGGGATCAGAGGAACATCATCTCTGCCCAGTTAAATGATTGCTGGAATATTCTACGTCAGTCTTCATTAATAAACCTCGTAAGGTAGTCATCATGTGACCTTCAATAAAATAATAAATAATAATCATACTCTAGGGATTATTCACTGTACTTTAACTCAGATCATATTATTTCTTCATATTAATTCTTCCTTCTATTATACACTTTTCTTCTCCAATACTTGGCTATTTTATTGACATTTATTAATTGGTTTTTTACGGATAATACTTAACCATTTTTTTTTTTTTCTTTTGATCCTTTTGACGGTTCCATTTTGGCTTCTTCATTCTCTTATCTTCATTGGCTCATATTTCTTTATGATCAATACAGCTGGTTATGAGATTTTGGTTAGTACTATACATTACATCATGTAGTTATATTCTTCTGACACAATCATTATTATTCCTTTTACATTCTAAATTACATTTCTCACTATTATATTACCTCAGATAAACTCATTTTGTTTTTTGGTTTTGATGATTTTTATTAGTTTGAATCAGTGTTATTTTTTTTTTCTTTCATATTAGTTTAAAGCAATTTCTTCTGAATTATATATTAAGGTGTTCTTACTTATTTTTCGAATTTGGTTGTTTTTTTTATCTTCAAAATTCTCCTTCTTATATACCTCATAAATTGTTTTCTTAGATACTTGTTTGTAAGTTGAGCTTACTTCATTTTTTGAATTTTGGGGTATTTATCCTCTTTATTTTAAATTATACTGTTTCTGAATAATTATTGAGTAAGTTGTTCTTACAGTTTCTTTAGAATTTTGGGTTTTTCATTAAATCATCTTGTTTGTATAAGGTTTATATACATTTTTTTTTCATATTTTTTCTGTCCTAGTTATCATTGTTGTATTTATTTTGTCATCAACCATTTCATAGTATCGCTTAATTGAGGATTGGTTGTATGTACCCTTCTTCTTTAGTGTATGGGGATCCAATATTTCGTAAGTATTATTTCCGTTATCTTTGCTTACAGTATACGGTCCCGTGTACAATAGTAACAACTTCTTAGCGATGCCTTCCATTGTGCTGGGCAATTCTCGATTCTTCAACAGTATCTTGTCTCCCACTAAGTATCACTCCGGTTTTGGTTGAAATTGCTGATATTTTCTTCTCGTTCTCTCGGTTCGTTCTAGTATATTCTCATAAAATTTTACACTGTTAAATTTATATTCATCCCCGCTAGGGAATTGTATTAATTCCGCTATCTCTCTGGGTGGTGGTCTCTGGAACATTGCTGTATAGGGGGTCATTTCGATAAATTGATGGTGTGATAAGTTTATGAAATCTTCTGCAGCTGGTAGGTACTCGGCCCACTTTCTCTGTTGGTTAAAGCAATACGTGCGTAGGATCCTCCCTACTTCCCTTAATACTTGTTCGGCCGGGTTTCTGCTCAGGTGGTATACAGATGTTTTGCTTATTGGTAACGTAAGTATGTGCTTCTTCCCTTCTTCAAGTATTTTGTTTAGTTCTATTGCGTCGATTAGCGACACGTTAGCCCCAGTATCTATCATAATTTTGGTTTGTACACTGTTGATCTCTGCCGTTATGTAAATTATTTCGTTACTGTTTTTTCTTGGATTTCCGTCTTCTTCTTCCAACAACTCGTCCCTTAAATTTTTCAAGTAGTTACTACAAATTATTGTGATACACTTATTATTTTTACTGTGATTTCTTATGTCGTTAAACCCGATAAAGTGGTTCAGTGAGGGTCCTGCTGGTGTTTTCACTGCCGTGTGGGGTTTAAAATCGGCTCGGATTCTTCGTCTCCTCTGCCGGTTTGGTTCGTTTGATTTATTTCATTTTCTGTTGACCTGGGTTCCGGTCGTTGACGGTCTTCTTCGTAATTAATCCGGCGGTAGTCCTCCTGACTCCGACTTCTGCCTCCATTAGTTCTAGTATCTCTTCTATCGTTATTATTGTACTGGTTCCAGTCGGTGTCCCTATTAAAACTCCGACGTCCTTGGTAGTATGTCCTCCCGTTATAGTTGTCGTACGCCCCCACATAATTAACTCTTCTGTAGTTTTGGTTTTGGTTGTTCGGGTTACGGTTACTGTTATCATAATTTCGGTTGTTTGTGTTCTGATTCTGGTAACTTGGGTTATACGACCGGTTATATTGGTTGTTCGAAATACTCTGTCTATTCCCGTAATTGTTTCCGTTGTTCCTTGGGCTGTTGTTGTTATTTTGCCGTTGGTACGCCTCATTACCATAATTACCTGGCCTGCCATTATAGTTCGTCCGGTTATTCGTCTCATGACTGTTATGGTTATTGTTTCTATTGTTATAGTCTGGGAAATCCCTGTTCCCGTACCGGTCGTTTCTCTGCTAACTCCTTCGATAATGTACCTCACGCTCGTGCTCTTCCAATAGCGTTGACATGGCCTGTATAGTTTTTATCTGTCCACCCGATCGTGCTATTGATATACCGTTATCATAGTGGTATGCTAACCTGGTGACGAGAATTTCCTCCGGGATTTAGGTTCAAGGTGTCTTGCCAAACATACTTTTCCCAGGAAGTAGGCGGTAAGTGTTGTTCCCCTGCTGGCGTCATACCTTCCATAGCTGATGCTCTCCCTTACCACGTTCTGGGTGGCGTCTGACCAGTACCTGGCTTTAAAAGCTATTTTAAATTCTTCGTAGCTTCGTATGTCGTGCCTGGTGGTTGTCCACCAGTTATCATAAGTTTCTTTGAAATGTTCGTCTAAGTAACGACGAATTATTGGCCACCTGTTTTCACCAGTTCTCATTATTTGTTCGCCGACCCGTTCCAAGAATTCCATTGGGTTTCTCCTGTATGACTTAAAGTTGATGGTCTCCCGGTCGTCTGTATGTTGTGTATATGGAACAGTGATCGATCGGTTGTCAACTGACCGTTGTAGGTTCTCGATTCTATCCTGGTTACGTTGTCCTTGCTCCTGTACTTCGTTCATGACCGTATCTAAATTTCGATGCTGGTTTCCGCAATCTGCTCGTATTGATTCCACTTGAATTCGGTTTTCTTCTTCTCTATGGCCTATCTTGACTTCTAGTTCAGCTCTATTTGTGTAATAGCTTCATCGGTCGCTCTCAGTTTTCTATTTGTTTCCGCTATCTCCTGTTTTCTTTCGCCGTCGTTCTTACCTACCTTCTGGCTGCTTGCCTCACTAGCGTCCTCGATTTTCTTATTGAAAGCTTGTCTTAACACTTCATTCTGTTTATCAACATTTTCCCTTATTTCCTGGTTAGAACGTTCAATTCTCTCATCGATTCGTATAAGATTATCCTCATTGATTTTCTCAAGATCTGCTTTCATTCGTTTATTGTTTTCCTCAAGTTTTTCGTTCATTAGTTTGTTATCGTCTTGAATCCGTCTCAGATTCTCGTCATTCCCGTCAAACTTTTCATTCATTTGTTTGATTAAATTTTCGCTCAAAATTTCGTTTTGTTTTCTTGAGTTTTCATTAATACTGTCTATTTTATTTTCCAGCTTTTTATTGATTTGTCTGAAATCGGCCTTCAATTGTTCATTATTTTCATTTATGGTTTGCCTCAAAAGTTCACTAGTACTTTCCTTAATACTGTCTTTTAATTCTTCCTTCTGTTTCTTGGAATCTTCTTTAATTAATTCCCATAATTTTTGTAAATCTAGGCCTCCTCTGGCTTCCTCCTTATCACCCGCCTGTTGTTCCATTTCAATATCTGTACCTGCCTCTGTTTCTTCTTTCCTCCTATCTTCTTCTGTTTCTTGTTCCTTCTCCATTCTTTTCGTAACACCTCTCGTATGCATTCCTGTGCCTCTAATGGTTGCCTGCTCAAGTTAAGTAACAAATAATATGATTTTTTACTTAACTAAAGCCCACTCGTTGAGCGCCAATTTGTAATAAAACTATTGAAGGTGTTAAGAGGAGATGATGATGCCCCACGTTGCAGGCGGCAATTTGTAATAAACTAGATACCTCTCCTTAAAGCTCCACTGTTGTAATCGTCAATTTAGTAAAGAATTACTTGTTAATTATGTGAGGACGTATGTTATATTATATGCTGCACGCTGGAAACGTCAAATTGTAAAGAAATCTTGTCTATGGATGTAATTAGTTATAAGCTATTCCTGTGTAACAAACGCCAAGTAATACGTGCAGGTGGCAATTCGTAACAATTAAAATGTTGTTACCTGGTTTAATTAATATGTTATTAATTAATACATCTTTCGGTTGTGACCGGTGAAACCCTCAGAACATAGATTATTAAGCCAACAAAATGATAATTATGTTCCTGAATTTATAATTGTATTACTCTATAGACTCAACTTAGTTTTCAGTGGTTGTGTAATATTAGCAATATGTATTGAGTATTAACTGAATGTAAGGGGTATTTATGTCAACCCTAGTCCCTCGATGGTAGAAAATTTCATTCAAATTTAGTATTAAAAACCAGTTAGTTCAACAATCTCCCGTCACACCAGCTGCAAACTTTAAGCGCTGTTACTAGAACTAAGCGTACTTATAGGTTAGTTATTCGGAGTGTTTGTATCAATCTGTTTATAAATTATTCCACCCACTACATATAGTATTTACTCTGCAATAACTTAAACGTTATCTCATACAATAAATGTACTTTATTTATTTTCTCTGTTAATTAACAAGTTACGTTGTCTCAAAAAAAAACAATAATACGATCCAATCGATTATCCAGACATATATCGATTATTAATTATTCAAATTCTAAAAACATATACACTTGAAAATAATAACAAATAATTCTTATCCCAGGGTTCGTATAGTTCTTTGAACCATTAGTAAGGCCAGGTAAAACGCATAATTAAGGTTGTTCAATTTACAAAATAATATTATTTACTTAAAATACAGTGGAATGAAAATAAGTTGTTTTTTACCAAACCGACGAAACTTCGTCTGGCGGTGAACGTTTGTCAACAGTGGCCAAAATGCGGCTTACCTCGTCTTCATCCAGTGAAACTGCTCTGATTTTCAATAAAATTGATGGTGGTGTGTACTGGTAACCCCTCAGGAGATCTTCTGGCTTCTATTCTTCTTTTACGGTCTTCACAATTCTTGGTCCCAGTGAACTGGAATTAGGATCTCAGCTTCTGCTGCCAATGAAGGTTATTTCATCAAACCGAGTCTTCTGTATTTCCAATAATTCCGTCAATTCAGGCTTTAATTCTTTACTGGTCTTCGATTTATAGCATGAATTGGTTTAATACCACATTCAGCGGAATTATTTAGTAAATGAGGTGAGAGGCTTTCAATTCTTTTTTATTGTATTCATTGATAATTTAGAGGGTTATTTAATTTGTATGATTCATTAGCATTCAAGTATAATAGTTTTACAAAAAGGTTTTTTTCAATTTGGATACATATTTCATTCAGATTTATTCATCTTTTTTAAATATATCGGTCCATCTCAATCTAATAGCTTGTAACAATCAGAACGAATTAATTCAAAATCAACAACTTCTGCAATTCAGTTGCCTTAACAACCACGTTTTCTATATATCCTTGAGCCGACATTATAGAATATTACTACTTCTTTCCAATAAAATACTCCATGCTTGTATTAATATTGAATCACATAAAATTCTCCCCTAACCTTCCTTACTAAACAGTAAATGTTTTACCAGAGTTTCGTTGGACTGGGTTAACTAAAAAGGTATTAATTTCCTTTCACTAGGCCTATAGATTCACTTACAACCATTATAACATTATTTGGTTTTTTTAACTTAATTTTCTTTTTACCTGACCTACTGTACAATTAATTATTGGTTACATAGTTAATTACAATTTACTGGTGGTTATTTGTTTTTATATTAATTAACTGGTTCTGGAACACTTTATTAACTTATGATATAACTGTCAGAACTACTTGTTAGACTTGAAACACTGGTCACACTCCTGATCCAGTTTATAAGCATTAATTAAAACAACAGTATTTTTCAACTTTATACAATACTGAAAACTTAGTACAGTGCCTAACATTGGTAACTATACTGGGCTGTATAAAGACAAATCTAATATAAATATAAACAAATTATTGATGAAGTATTATTATCAAACAACATCATTTCATTTTTAGCATATTCAACATACAACATAAATACTCTGTAGACCTTAACATGTCACAGTACAAAATAAACATTTCATTACATTCAATCATTCATTGGTCTGGCTCTTTTACATTTAACATTAGTCATTGCCTCCTTTTGACTTGAGGTACTTCTCAAGCACATGAACTATTGAACAACCTTAAATCAGGGTATGGTCCTTGACCATATTTCATTCAATTTTTATGTAACGTTGGGGAACCTCAACTATGTTACGTTACAATATATATATATTTCAATCACTTTCTGCTACAGTCCGTTTCTTGATGTATATAATACTTTAATATTTATAACTAAATTTACCTCAAGATATACTTTTTTCCTTTAGGAACATGTTTCGAGAGTTCTTGTTCTCTCATCTTCAGCCTTCGCCATCTTCAGAAAACAAGATGGCGAAGGCTGAAGATGAGAGAACAAGAACTCTCGAAACATGTTCCTAAAGGAAAAAAGTATATCTTGAGGTAAATTTAGTTATAAATATTAAAGTAATATATATATATATATATATATATATAATAGATCCTGATAATTTCTAGCATATGCAAACGACGTGGTAATTATGGCAAGAAAAATACAAGCGCTAGTGGCAGCATATCACGAATTGGAAAGAGAGAGGCAAAAGGCCGGATTAAAAATAACTGAAGAGAAAACAAAGTATATTTGATGATACGGAATGAGAGAAGAGAGAAGGGAAGAATAAGAATAGGCAACCACAGTTTTGATGTGTTCCAAGAATTTAAATATCTCGGAAGCACAATGACAGAGAATAATGAAACAAGCGAAGAACTCAAAGCAAGAATGGCAGCGGGAAACAGAAGCTACTACGCATTAAAAAATATATTCCAATCCAGGAATGTATTAAAAAATGTCAAAAAGAAAATATACACGACTGTAATCAGACCTATAGTAACATATTCAAGCGAGACATGGGTGCTGAAGTTGAAAGTTGTGAAAAACCTTGGTGTTATCGAGAGGAAATGTCTGAGAAGAACTTATGGATCGGTGTGGGACGGACAGATATGGAGGATAAGAAGGAATCGTGAGCTAAGAGACCTTTATGGACAATTGGACATAGTTGCGGCAGTGAAGGCGCAAAGGTTGAGATGGTTTGGGCATGTGGTGAGAATGAGAAGTGATCAAGGCCCAAAAATGGCATTGGAAAGGAAGCAGGAGGGACTAAGGAGGAGAGAACGTCCGAGGAGGAGATGGTATGAAGATATGGAAGGGGATTTGAGGGAGATGCGAGTGGCAGTTTGAAGGAGTAAGGCTCTGGACCTTGAAGAATGAAGGAGAATCATTGAGCAAGCCAGGGCTCCACAGGGACCGTAGTGCCAGAAGAAGAAGGAGAATGGGATGAATAATTTTATTGTATTTCCGACTGTCAGAAAATAAAACGATTAAATACATAATTAAAAATAACTTCAGCTACTTTATTATATTGCTCTTCATTAATGCTGCTTGCCATCCAAGCTTTCTGTACATTTTCCTGTCATTGACTACTGTTCCGGGGGTGTCCAACACGTTGACACCTTTTCAGGTTGCATAAGTTCAACCATATGTAAACTCTGAAGTTACAAGTATGGTTAAGGAGAACTCTGAAGTTAGCAAGTAAGAACCTTTTAAGGTTCTTCAAGGTTGTGGCCCTTCTCACACTTCTTTATGGGTCTGAGAATTGGTCTACGACAAAGGGCTGAAGTGAGGTTCCTCAGGCGTGTGGTACGATACGGTATTCAAGATCGCAAAAAGAGCACTGGCATATTGCATATTATGAATACATTATACGTTATGTCGACTAAATTGGTTGGACCATATCAACCGAATGAATAGCCGAAAGGACGGGGAGTGTGGGACTTCCGAAGAGGCGTTGGAGTAACCAGTTTTAGACTTTGTCTACTTGGGACCGAAAAAGTTCTGGTTTAACCCGGGGAGCTGATGATTATCATGGTTTTTAGTATCTATTGTTTCTTCACTCCCATCAGTTTTAATATCCTTCATTACTCACACCATCTCTTGTTAACTTTCTACAAAATCTTCTTAATAATCCTCTCAAGAAGAGTGACTATTTTTTTCCATACTTTTCTGTTACCGACCATGCTTACAGACCTTACAGTATTCATCATTGGTCTATAAATGTTCATGCTCCTTAATTTCAAAACACCGATACCCTTTCTCCAGCACATGTTCAGGCAAAAAATTGTAATACATAAATAATAAAATATCATTTTAAAATTTGATAAACACATAACATATTGGTTTTGTATTTTGCTCTTTGCACAGTCACCAAGAAATTTTTCCCTGTCTACAAACATTTCTTTACTTCCATTATTTGGAGCTAAAATTAAACCGTGTATCCTCGTATACACGTGAGAAAATATGCGCTCACACACACACACACACACACACACACACACACACACACACACACACACACACACACACACACACACACACACACACACACACACACACACAGAGGCATATGTAGAGCGATTGCCAACTCAAGATTCGAGCACGGCATTAAAAGAAGAAAGAAGACAAACGAATCCATATAATAAAAAGTACACGCAATCCAATAAATAAATACATTTTTATTATAACCTTTAAATCCTTAAATTTGTAGTGACCGTCAATCAATGAATTTTTTAATGGATGGTTAGTGAGGATCGGTCAAAAATAACACAAATTTTAACTATTTTGAGTCGACGTTTCGACAATGTTTATTGTCATCTTCAGGACCTGTGCTTGAAATACAAAAGAAATGTCAAACACAACGGAACAATTAAATATTTGGGTGAACGTGTTCGTGTATGTGAGTGTGTGCGTGCGTATGTGTATGCGTATATGTGAAGACTTATGATAGTTTGTTTACATCTAACAATTATCTTTAAGAAAACGAGCAAATTATAGTATGACAGAACTTAATTTATACAGTACTAGCAAAATACCCGTGCTTCGCTACGGAGTTTCACGTTGTACGTAATTGTACAATTATTGCTCGCTTAATAGTATAGGATTAGATAGATTGTACAAATTCTCAACTCTTAGTTTGTTTATTTACATTCATAGCAACATCTATTTATTATTTATTTCGAGAAAATCGTTAGAGCCGTTTCCGAGAAAAAAAAGGACATACATTTATTAATTAATTGAACTTCGTAATTTTCTCGACTGTAAGAACCTGCAAACAACGAAGTTTTTCAATTTAAAACAATGATTAAAAACTCAGAACTAAATGTATTCGGGATTTCCAATAAACTGAGATGTCAACCACTTCATTTACAAAGTATACAATTCCCGCGATAAATTTCATTATTTGGTTTTTTGCCCCTTAGGAGTGAAAGTTTTTAAAACAGTTTCTTAGTGAGCACCTAAGACCTATGATGAAGCTACGTTCAAAGTTTCATTGATATCCATTCAGTGGTTTCAGAGATATCGTGATCAGTGAGTCAGTCAGTGGTTTTGGCTTATATAGATATCTATATCTAGCCGATTTACCCAGCGTTGCTCGGGTTCATAATTTATTCATAGGCACCTATTCTTGTTCTAACGTTATATTACTTGTATATTGTATAATCTTCCTTATATTGTTACGTTCGCATTCTCACTGGAGTAATACTCTGTAGCGCACCTGTTTAAGAACATGTCATAAACTGTATTCTTATATCTGGAGAAGAATTCTGTTGCACGTGATGCTCCTGCTCGATTTCTAACTCTGGGAGAGGGCGAACAGCTAAATTAGTTTTCAATAAAATGTCTACAGTACTTGCACGCGCTGCGTATTTACTGTCTTTTATAATTCATTGTGTTAATGTTGAAATAAGGCATTTGTTAAATTAGTGTCTCCTAAACTTATTCTAACAATACAATACCTCTATAGATTTCAGCTTATCAATTTTTAAATTCAAACTGAAGCAAGTGCATTTATATTGTTTGAACACTATGATCTGAATACATTTGCTATCAAAACTTTGTTTTTTATACTCGCTTATAACTTACTTCGATCTTAACTTATCCACTTTTAAATTCAAACTGAAACAACTCTGAATTCACACACTATTAAGAAGTTTCTTAAGATGCATACACCAACTTTGATATCATAACCTATATCTTTATTTATAAGAACCGTGGACTCTGGCCCCGCCGTCTTTCGCGGAATCCGACCTAAGACTCCCCGGGTTCCGTGGATGAACTCCGGGGAAGGCCCGTCGGACGACTCCCGCGCTATTTCCTACGCGGGAGACTTCCACCGATGCTATGGTAACCAGAATCTATTCTATTGGGTTGCCATAGTAACCAGATCTAATAGTTGTTTAAGACCCAAAGGACCCCCCAGAGGATCGTATCGAAAAAACACTTGTCCTATGTTGGTTCTCCCGTTGCGTAAAATATTTGTGCCAAGTTTGGTTGAAATCGGTCCAGTGGTTTAGGAGGAGATGTGGAAGACCCCAAAGGACCCCCCGAAGGATCGTATCGAAAAAACCTACCCTAAGATTGGTTCTCCCGTTGAGTAAAATATTTGTGCCAAGTTTGGTTGAAATCGGTCCAGTGGTATAGGAGGAGATGTGGAAGACCCCAAAGGACCCCATCGAAGAAAACACCTATCCTATGTTGGTTCTCCCGTTGCGTAAAATATTTGTGCCAAGTTTGGTTGAAATCGGTCCAGTGGTTTAGGAGGAGATGTGGAAGACCCCAAAGAACCCCCCAAAGGACCCCATCGAAAAAAACACCTATCCTATGTTGGTTCTCCCGTAAATTAATAAATGTACATAAATTAAAAAATGTCGCTACGGAGTTTCACGTTGTACGTAATTGTACAATTATTGCTCGCTTAATAGTATAGGATTAGATAGATTGTACAAATTCTCAACTCTTAGTTTGTCTATTTACATTCATAGCAACAGCTATTTATTATTTATTTCGAGAAAATCGTTAAAGCCGTTTCCGAGAACAAAAAGGACATACATTTATTAATTAATTGAACTTCGAAATTTTCTCGACTATAAGAACCTGCAAACAACGAAGTTTTTTCAATTTAAAACAATGATTAAAAACTCAGGACTAAATGTATTCGGGGTTTCCAGTAAACTGAGATGTCAACCACTTCATTTACCAAGTATGCATTTCCCGCTATAAATTTCAATATTTGGTTTTTTGCCCCTTAGGAGTGAAAGTTTTTAAAACCGTTTCTTAGTGAGCACCTAAGACCTATGATGAAGCTATGTTCAAAGTTTCACTGATATCCATTCAGTGGTTTCAGAGATATCGTGATCAGTGAGTCAGTCAGTGGTTTTGGCTTATATAGATATCTATATCTAGCCGATTTACCCAGCGTTGCTCGGGTTCATAATTTATTCATAGGCACCTATTCTTGTTCTAACGTTATATTACTTGTATACTGTATAATCTTCCTTATATTGTTACGTTCGCATTCTCACTGGAGGAATACTCTGTAGCGCACCTGTTTAAGAACATGTCATAAACTGTATTCTTATATCTGGAGAAGAATTCTGTTGCGCATGATGCTCCTGCTCGATTTCTAACTCTGGGAGAACAGCTAAATTAGTTTTCAATAAAATGTCTACAGTACTTGCACGAGCTGCGTATTTAACTGTCGTTTTATAATTCATTGTGTTAATGTTGAAATAAGGCATTTGTGAAATTAGTGTCTCCTAAACGTATTCTAACAATACAATACCTCTATAGATTTCAGCTTATCAATTTTTAAATTCAAACTGAAGCAAGTGCATTTATATTGTCTGAGCTCTATGGTCTGAATACATTCGCTATCAAAACTTTGTTTTTTGTACTCGCTTATAACTTACTTCGATCTTAACTCTTAAACACTTTACACACTTTTTAACACTTTTAAATTCAAACTGAAACAACTCTGAATTCACACACTATTAAGACGTTTCTTAAGATGCATACACCACCTTTGATATCATAACCTATATCTTTATTTATAAGAACCGTGGACTCTGGCCCCGCCGTCTTTCGCGGGATCCGACCTAAGACTCCCCGGGTTCCGTGGATGAACTCCGGGGAAGGCCCGTCGGACGACTCCCGCGCTATTTCCTACGCGGGAGACTTCCACCGATGCTATGGTAACAAGAATCTATTCTATTGGGTTGCCATAGTAACCAGATCTAATAGTTGTTTAAGACCCAAAGGACCCCCCAGAGGATCGTATCGAAAAAAAACCTGTCCTATGTTGGTTCTCCCGTTGCGTAAAATATTTGTGCCAAGTTTGGTTGAAATCGGTCCACTGGTTTAGGAGGAGATGTGGAAGACCCCAAAGGATCGTATAAAAAAAACACTTGTCCTATGTTGGTTCTCCCGTTGCGTAAAATATTTGTGCCATGTTTGGTTGAAATAGGTCCAGTGGTTTAGGAGGAGATGTGGAAGACCCCAAAGGACCCCCCGAAGGATCGTATCGAAAAAACACCTATCTTATGTTGGTTCTTCCGTTGCGTAAAATATTTGTGCCAAGTTTGGTTGAAGTCGGTCCAGTGGTTTAGGAGGAGATGTGGAAGACCCCAAAGAACCCCCAAAGGACCCCACCGAAGAAAACAAATATCCTATGTTGATTCTCCCGCTGCGTAAAATATTTGTCCCAAGTTTGGTTGAAATCGGTCCAGTGGTTTAGGAGGAGATGTGAAAAACCCCAAAGAACCCCCCAAAGGACCCCATCGAAAAAAACACCTATCCTATGTTGGTTCTCCCGTCGCGTAAAATATTTGTGCCAAGTTTGGTTGAAATCGGTCCAGTGGTTTAGGAGGAGATGTGGAACATACATACAATGGGGGGGGGGTTTGCCCCTTAGGAGTGAAAGTTTTTAAAACCGTTTCTTAGTGAGCACCTAAGACCTATGATGAAGCTATGTTCAAAGTTTCATTGATATCCATTCAGTAGTTTTGCTCTACGTTGATTCTATGTCAGTCAGTCAGTCAAACTTTCCCCCCTTTTTTCCCCCTTTAAAGGTCGAATTTCCAAAAATCCCTTCTTAGCGGATACCTACATCACATAAGGAACCTACATGCCAAATTTCAAGTTTCTAGGTGTTATAGTTTCGGAGATTTCGTGATGAGTCAGTGAGTGAGTCAGTGGTATTTCTCTTTTATATATATAGATTACAATTTAAATTACTAAATGTAATGATATTTTAATTTATTAAACAAATAGTAATCAACAATTGGATATTAGATTGGTACATAAATTGTTTATACAGCAGTCAACATATAGCAAAGTAAAATATATTACCTATAACTAAAACAGATTAGGGGATGTTCACTACGTAATTATTAAGTTATTTTTAACATGTTTCACTCCCTACTGGTATTAACAAACAATCATAATTTTGAAATATACAATTTACACAATAACTGTAGAACTTTACGACTTACACCAGATAGTTGACATAAGGTTACAAACAAACGTTTCTGGTAAATTTTACTAACAGGTAAACTTTAATAATAATTGTAATCCTATTGTAAATTATAGTCAAGAGTACTATAGAATATTGTAATTTATGTATGTGTCCACAATCACACCTTCTCTCTCACCCATTCTCCCCCTACCAATCCTTCTCACAGTCTCTCACTCTAATCTGAAATCGCTCTGTCACTCACTATCCCTCCCACTCACTCTCTCTCTTACTGCATCTCACTCACTGTCTCCCTTCTTCCCTCTCTCACTCTTCCAACCTTCTCTCTCTCTCTCCCCCCTCTCATTATCTCTCTATCATTCTCTCCGTCTCTCTCTCTCTCTCTCTCTCTCTCTCACTTGTCTTTGTCCACAATTGGCACTCTAAAACACTCACCATTTTTATTACACTATCATCCTCACATAAAATAGAGAATTATGCACACGATAACAGAATAGATTTACCAGCTTGCATTAAAGGGTTACAAACTTTTATAACACAACATTATAGATAACAGATCTATTATATGAAAATGGTTATTACTTAATATTTACATTTTGTACAATGTTATTTACCTGGAACTTGGTCTATACAGAGTACCATGAGTACCATATAGTACTGAGAGAGAGAGAGAGAGAGAGAGATTATGACCGACATATATACGAACTACATGAGACTATGGTACTAACTAACCAAAACATGAGATCCTCACTATCATCGACTAAAAAAAATAATCTTTAAATTTATATAGAATTTCACAATACATTATTAAAAATGAACAGATAGATACTAAAGCAAGCAACCACAATATTCTGATATGCTTCAATGTTTTTAAATGCCTTTGTCTCCAAAAATAAATCAGCCTGACGCTTTAGTTCTTCAGTAAAATATCTGCAGTTAAATTTTTAATACTAGGAGTGACACGATTGAAACATCAGAACGTGGTGGACCTACGTTATACATGAGAAAATAAGGAAGAGTGAAAATTGAAAGACAACGTAAAACGTTGGTGTTGTAAGAAAAGGAATTAACTATGAAAGAATAAAGCGAGGCGCTGAAAAAAAGGTAAGGTAGAGACGGAATGGGAAGAAGGTTTATGAAGTTGGGATGGATTGATAGCAGTCGCAGAGAGTCAAGAGTAATAAGGTATGCGTAAGGGATCAGGTAGGGCAAGATGCGAAAGGGCGGGCGAAAAGACAATTTAGAGGGAGGTGAAAGTAGCACCTCCTACTCTCTAAACCCGTTTTCGCACACACTTTAACACCTTACACTACTCTATACACTTACTCATGCCTTAGTTCCCCCCTTTTCTGGCTATTCTCAATCCAGGGGGTGGGGGAGTTGGGTTGGATTCATAGCAGACGCAGAGAGTCAAGAGTAATAAGGTATGCGTAAGAGATCAGGTACGGCAAGGTGTGAAAGAGCGGGCGAAAAGACAATTTGGAGGGAGGTGAAAGTAGCACCTCCTACTCTCTAAACCCGTTTTCGCACACACTTTAACACCTTTCACTACTCTATACACTTACTCATGCCTTAGTACTCCCCTTTTCTGGCTGTTCTCAATTCAGAGGGTGGGGGAGTTGGGTTGGATTGATAGCAGACGCAGAGAGTCAAGAGTAATAAGGTATGCGTAAGAAATCAGGTAGGGCAAGGTGTGAAAGAGCGGGCGAAAAGACAATTTAGAGGGAGGTGAAAGTAGCACCTCCTACTCTCTAAACCCGTTTTCGCACACACTTTAACACCTTACACTACTCTATACACTTACTCATGCCTTAGTACTCCCCCTTTCTGGCTGTTCTCAATCCGGGAGGGAGTGGGGCGCCTGTGTTTCAACCGTGCCATTCATAATAATAAAAATTTATACATACCTCAAATATTATACTGTAATGGGAAGCTAAAGCACCAGTTGATTTATTAGTGGAGACATCTTTAGCTGCAACAAATTATGTTGAATCTGCTACGATCATAATTATGTCCCTTGTTGGAAACAAATTGAATATTTTTTTTAATTTCGTTTGTTTCCTGGAAACGGTAACCTAATTTTTGTAAACAATCGCAACAATTACGTTTATATTACATTAAACTTTAGCCAAATATACAGTTTTTCTAGTAGATTTTAAAACAAGTATACTGTGTTGGCCTACTGTGAAGGATATTGTGAATAGATAATATATAAACAATACAACAATATTATATATAAACACAATATTTTTAAAAAACGTCTGTGGTAGTTTAGAGAATTCGTAGAGCTTCTTTATATGCTGACAATGTAACTTAAATTTACTGTTTTTGTTTAATATAAAAAAGTATAATATTTTTAATCATATACAACTGAATTGCAGTACTTCCTCTAGATGATTTTTACCACAACACAAATTAATTCCTACGTATTAGATAAATAAGATAATTTCGTGACAATTTGATTACAATTAATTATCGGTTTTCTTTTACGTTAGTGGTTGCTTTTATCCTTAAGGCAGTATTAGTTACACATTAACATTCTTCTGATCAAACTTATACAACTCACGTTTGTTTACGTTTATCTTTGTTGCTTAGTAATATTTCCTTTAGGTTTATGTTGATATTGACGTATATTTTCAATTAGGTTACAGAGTTATACCTTGTCTTGACTTTTAATTTAACGTTCTATTTTTTTCAGTTTTTATCTTGTTTAATAGATCTGATGCACAAAATATTTCTTAATTTTTAAACGATGTTTTAAGTCATAATTCATCATTTCTTATTTTTAAATTTCTACTTATTACCGAAGTAAAAAATTAGCTTTCGACTTTAGTATTTCTTGTGCGTCACTTCCGTTGCACGAAATTGCAGCTCCAGTTTCATGGCGCAAACGATTTAAACACTTAATCCAGTACTGAATCAGCAGTGACGTTGTCATATCATCTCATCAGCTTTTGTGAGAACTGTAGGCTGAGGGTCTCATTTTAGTATAGACTAAACAAACCTGACTTTTGACAAACAATACTGAGACAACAACTTATAATATCATTATTGTTATTCTTAAAGCATTCAATGACTATAATTCAATAAAATAAACTGTAATTTGAATTATTTTTATTTACTATATCTGGTACTTGTGAATTACTTGTGATCCTCCAGTTCACTGGAACCGATCATCAATATGTTCAGCACTAGATGTGGATTCGATACCTACATTGGTCTGTACAATTCAAACATATGAATCGCGGCTGACCGCAGACCTTGTATCGTAAAATGGAAGGGGTAGATTTTGTAGCTGATGCATACTCACACTCATTAATACACTCATAGATAATGCATACTTTTATTTTATAATAAAATATGTTTAACCATGCAACAAATTTAATGTATTCAAGCAGAAGGCTAGAAAACCTGGTTTTGATTTAGTTAAAAAAACAGTCAGCTTAAAAAAAATATATCCTAATAATAATTTTATTATATCAGTTTCTGAGGTGTAAAGTCCAATTGTTATCCGTTAACTTTTCCCTTTTTAATAAAAGTATGACGTCTTTTAAGTCACTGAACAATTCTTCAATTCTTCACTGTTTAGGTCATGTGGATACAGTTTTCCAAGCACTGTGCTTTTAATATTGATTTGGGACAGCTGTTCCTTAAAATGTGTATCCCCATTATTTATGTACGCCTAAATTTACAGAGGAACCCAAAGCGTTTTTCTAACTCTTTTATGTTAGAGAAATGGTTTGAAATTTTGAATGACAGTTAATGAAATAATGAAATTTTGAATTAAATTTCTTGACACACGGCCTTGCGCCCCCCCCCCCCCCAGCCGCTGTATGCGTGGGTCATGGCGAAAAAGGAATGCGGCAAGATTCAGAGTGCTGACATCCAGTTTCTTCGAAATACTTTAAATTGTACATTGCAAGATAGAATAAGTTATGAGGATATCATAGCAGAACTCGAAGTAAAGGACATAAATGAAATTATTTGAAGAAGAGACGTGGGTCGTCCGAGGATGAAATGGGTGCCGGAACAGGTTTATGTAATTTAATTCTTGAAAAGGAGAAGAAGAAGAAGAAGAAGAAGAAGAAGAAGAAGAAGAAGAAGAAGAAGAAGAAGAAGAAGAAGAAGAAGAAGAAGAAGAAGAAGAAGAAGAAAACTTCATGAAGATATAAATCCTGGGACCTCCATATAAATTTTGGATAAACCAAACTTCGTCATATTTTATTGGAGTTGAAGGAACCGACATGACAGTAGGTTCGCACATTATAAAATGTAGTGCTTTTTTTGGGTATCTTGGAGTCACATTATCAAAAGCTGATAGAACTGATGAAAATACCATCAATAAAATAAAACAAGGGAAAATCGTGATAGAGCAGATGAATTCTGCGCTTTGAAGTTTGAAAATGAAGGACAAACCACAAAAGATGATTTTCTCAGCAACTATAGTCATCATCTATGGTTCTGAAACTTTGAAGATAAATCAAAGAATCTCCCGAAGGATGCAAGCAGTGGAAATGGACTTGTGGAAGAAGGTCTTGTGGGGTGTCCAAGCTCCAGTGCATTAGAAACGATATCAGTAGGCAACATGATGTTGAGAAGACAATTTTAGACATCGTAAATACAAAGCATTTTCAGTACCTTTTTTTGTTTTCAACATTCCCAAAAGGTCGTTGTTTTATCTTACTGACATTTTGACAGATTACAATCAAACGATTTCCTTATCCAACACAAAAGCGGGGCAAATCATATTAGAATAAAGATTGTCTACAGAACTCGCCAATAGAACAGGTGCCTTATTTCAAGTATCTAGGGTGCAGCACCACATATCAAGATGATTCGGAGTTTTAAAGCAAACTTAGTCTCTTCCAGTCGCTTTGTGGCTGTATCATTAAACATTTAAATAAGAAAACAAGGAAAGAGACGCAGTTGAAATATTATAGTGTAATGACCGTACCTCAACTACTGTATGCTAGTGAGACTTGGGTTGGAAAGGCCAAAGATATATCTAGAATACAAGGAAGGAAAATGAGGTTTCTGAGGGCTGTTAAGAGTTGTACTAGGGCAGATCTTATCAGAAATGATCATATTAGAATGAAGCTGGGCTGAAAGCTTAAATGAGAAAACCTCCCGGTACAAAACGGAGTGGCGGTTACACGTAGAGAGAATGGATCCAACTAGATTCGCAAGAAGAGCCCTTGAATATTATGCAAGGGGGAAGAGGAGTTTGGTAAGACCCCGTAAGCGATGGTTGGATGACTTCCATTGAGACTGGAACAAGCTGCTAGGCTAAGCCGTAAAGGATGACGACGACGACGACATTCCAAAATACCGCAATAGCGTTAAGAATATCATTTGTATTAACGATATCAGCTGCAGCTGGCAAAAGATCACACTTAAAATGCTATTTAACATCCACAGTTTCTTTACCAGTTTACCAATCATCGACTGTAACTATACCGACCTTGACACTACGTAACCACCACATCGCCGGCTGTGACAACACAGGAACCCCCGGCTTCGACGAATACCGACCGGAAGAGGGACGTTGGACCCCAGGCGCCTCCAGAGGATTCTAGTAAAGAAGTCTTGTGGCCTCTGCAGAGTCGCGAAGGGCGCCTACGAAGGGCTCCCGGACGGCAATCCTCTCCCCGAAATCCAGCGATGTACGACGTACGGGAGGGGATTACACCACCGGCCTTGACATTACACTCCACCACTTCGGTTTCCGGATGTGACGAAAAATAACAGCACCGGAGTTGTACTTTGCCTATCAATAGTAAGTTCAATACTTTAAACAGTACAGTACTATACTATCAAACAATAAACTATTTGAATAAACTGAGGTGTGTGTTATCAAAATATTAATTCTTTGTACTCGTGGAATAAATCTGAATTTTCCATTGAATGTGTCTTCTAAATATTATTTCATTAAATGTCGTTTTATTGTGTTTCAGGCTGTGAGAATACTGGCGCCATCAGACTTTGACGAAACTATCAACTATTTGTGGAAGAATCAATAAACACCATTATTTTTATTTATTTGTTGTCTTAATTAGAAGTTCAAAAACAAAAAATAAACAAAATTCACAGTACTGTTGTTAATTTGTTTATATTTTTTAGGAACCCAAAAATCCATTCAGCAGATAGGGAGTATGTAACGAAAAATGTTATTAATGATTGCAAGCGTGGATTTAAGTTGGAGAGAGGATAATTAACAATGTAGGGTATAATCTGAAGTCTGACAGCTCTGAAATTAAAAAAAAAAGAGTAGAAATAATGTTAAGATCAGACAACTGTGGTAGAGATTACAGTTTTTGAACTTGAATCACTTTAAGACGCAAGTCATGATAACCGATCATCGCAGTTATAATTCAGACAAGAAATCAGGTTCAGCCAATATCAGTAAAGACAGGATACGTGAAAATGTAAACAAATTTATATATTTGCATTCACTAATGTCTTACAACCGAATTTGCTCTGTGTAATTAAAATAATATTAGCAAAAGCCTGAATAGCAACAATAAAGTATCAAACTTGTGCAGAATGGGTAGACGGAATTATACAAACCGGAATACTGGACATAATAGAAGACAAAGTAAAGACATAATGGATAACGGACGGCTCAGAATATTTAAATAACTCTACTCAGTTTCAATAGCAGACAAAACTGACCGAAATGGTGCACTATAGTGGCCATTTAAATATCCAATTTTATGAAGATTTTTGAAGTAATGGAGATTTAACTTAGAATAAAAGAGAAAGTTGCCATATAATAAAAGTGTACATGAAAACAACAAGTGCTTTTGATGAAATAATTAAAGAAATACTTATTTCTTATTTTCATAAAAACTATGTAAAACAAATTCTGTTAATCGTGATGCGTGAATTTAGTATAAAGGAAGAAGAGATATCCAGCCGGCAGGAATTGTATATGACTACGTGATAACCTCATCATGGCATACCGAGTTTCGGGTTGAACAACAGCAACTCAACCGTCTATATTTTCAGAAGCACAGACGATTTAGATGATTTTCAAATTAACAGATTATACATCGGACAGTGGATATTTTTGTGAAGTCATGAAATATAAACTCGCGGATTATAACATTTAATGTACTTTACACTATATTCTGAAAATGTAGGAGATCATTAACGGAAAGAATACTTGCTGAAACAAATAGATGTGCGAAGAATGAAGACGTCTCCAGCGTACGGAATCTCTCAGAGCAAGAACTGACGGATTAGTGAAGAAGACAAACGGGAGAACAATTTTTTCAAGTCTATGCCTTCTTGGCCCCCCTAGCTAAGCCTCTGCATCTTATAATACAATATTAATAAAATATAAACTCAAAACTAGGATAAAAGTAAGAACCACCAGACAATTGGCATGTTTCGCACAAAGCGATTTCGTACTTGCAAATGGTTATAGCATACTGCAATAAAAATTATCCTACTGACATAATTAATTAACCTTATTTTCTTCGGCGAATATGACTACATTTTTACTAGCAAATTTTTTTTTAATTTTTGACATTTTCATCCTTTTTATGCCTCTGGGAAGGAGATTTGACTCTAAAACCCCCCTCATTCACCAGGAGTGTTCATTGAGTCACCGAATTGCAATGAAAATAAACAAAACGATTTTTTACTTATATAATAAGCTATGACAAAAACTTAAACGATTCTATTGAACGCAGAGAGATAGGATTATATTAGATTAGATTAGTAATAATTAATTATTAATCTAGTCATCATTGATTTAAAAAATTACTTAATCATTACAGAGACAGACAGCGGAAGCCCGTCTTAAAATTTCAAACTACGTGTCCCATTGAAGAGTACCACGGGTCCAATACTGTAACATTTACATAAGTGGAATTATTTGTTAATGAAACTTACTCCGCGGCGTCAGTCAGCTCCTTGAAATACTCTCACTAACCGCTGTTTCGTTTTCCTCACTTGACGCAATCTATAAACAGTAAAATTTACGACAGGACATTAAAGAACACCCAACAATATGCAAGCAGTTCTCTTGTTCGTTCAGGCAAAGGTAAACATGCGGAGGGATTTCGTAGTCTTGGTTACTCTTCCTTCAACATTTTCATTCTCAGATTTGCTAATGCCTAGTATAGTAGCTACTTACTACTCTCTGCTTGCTGCTAGTATCGAGTGTAGTGAGGACACTTCGAAGCAAAATTCGAAGGTTTTTTACCGTCTGCGCGGTTAAAGCTTCAGATGCTATGTGTCTAGTGAAACTATAAGTGTATCAGAGAAACATTCTTATTTACATATTTGAAATGATTTGGCCTTTTCTTATGTCCGATCGTAGTGCCGTAATTTGGCCGGACAAATGGTGAGTCTCAGATAATGCGGTCAAGAGCACAGTAATAGACGATACCCGACTCCCATGGTCTCCCGGTGTGAAGTGTCTAGGGATTTCACTTTGACTGACGTCTCACCCGGCGGACACATTCCGAGCAAGTATCCCGCAAAACAGCCCATCGTCGTTACTAACTATGTGCAGCAACGCCTTGACCTGTCGCCGAGGTAAATTTATCGTAACCATGTGTGTGATACCGATGGTTACATACGTGCTCCTAGTATGTAGCTATTTTGTCTAATCCCATCAATGAAGGGTCAAATTTCTCATTGTCTGAGGACTTCGCTAGGCCTCCATAGCTCCCTGTCTCACCTCCAACCAGACCATCCACATTGCCATCGATGTCCGTTCCCTGAACGCCACCATATGCACATTTTCCTGTATACCGCCACTGCGTCCGTTTATACGGCAGCTCCTTAGTAAGCGCATTCGGTCAGCACCCATCAGTGCCACTGAATCTTGTCCCAGACTGGGCGAACGCTCACCCTTAAATAGACATAGTTAAGTGAACCCCTTCGACCGGTAGCAAGCTACACCTAAAGATCGAACGATTTTCACCCCGTCCCTGCGGGGAAGAACTCATCTGAAACTCGGGGGACGCGGTACAATCGTTGAGCTGCCGTCACCATCAGTTCGTGCACCCCCTCATCGACTCATTTTCATGTTTTTGTCACTGTTTTGATGCAATTTTCTTTTAAATATCCTCGTTGGAACCCCATTATTAGACACTGTCATATCCAAGATACCCTTAGGTTTAAAGTTTTAAACTTAAAACTGAAAATAGTCGTCATTAAAGTCAAATGTAGTAAATTCTTTTCCAGCTTTGAATAATGTCCTGAAATCGAGGTAGGGGTGTTGAACGGACTTGATTAATTAACCACACTGTCAATATGAATAATTAAATAGTAAATACACGAGTGTATATTATCATTTACGAAATAATACAAATCAAATGTTAATGGCGTACACTTGACCGTAGCTTGTCAAAAGAGATGACAACAAAAACCGTGATCACTGCTTAATAAACAATGTGAACATATGATTTTGCTAAGTGGGGAGTGAGACTATATCTAAATGTGTCTTGACATGTCACAAATCCGATGAATCTAATGTAACGAGCAGAAAATTTTAAAAATTTTAAATTTTCACCTCGGCAGAGTACGTTCACACGAGGCAAGTGTCAACGACTTATGGTGGAGCAATAAATAAGGAGTAATGAGAACGTGTCAGTGAAGCGTTGCTGACTTGACAATAGAAACGCATTAAGTTCAATCCAACTATAGAATTTGGTGGCGTAAGATGACAGGGAAAGTTTCGTCCAGAATTATTGCTCTCCGCAGCTGTAACAAAGTAAGTGAGGACATTCACACCCGTACCAAGAATTGTAGCAGATGTGGCCGTGTTACGTCAGTAGACGATAAGCGACAAAAACAAGTGATGCTCCATACTACAATGAAACGGATACGCTGCACCTTAAGTAACAATACTGGAAGATAGGCTGACAAAAACTAAAGTCATGTTACACAGCTGGAGGTATCGTCTAATTGACAGACAAGAATTTACGAAGGGAAAGTTGGGGTGACTTCAACGACCAGCAGATGTTCGAAATTAGTAATAGCCAGAAAAAAGGGGTAAGAGCATAGAACAATACGCCAGGAAGACTGTAAGTATAGATAATGGGAATCTATAGAAACGCAGAGTTTACTCAGACAATAGGCTGATAGACAAGTTGTTTATAGCCATAGTTTCTTCGAAGCGGGTCAACGATCGTCAAGCCAGAGAGCAGGGAGACCTAAGGACCTATCAGAGACCTTCAGCCAGCGAGAAATTTGATGGTGAGGGATGTTTCCATAGCAACTGAGACGAAGAACCTATCGGAAGAACTATGACGTAGGATTTTGACAGAGTGGGACAGTATTTTCCGAGAAAATCAAAAACTGACCAATCTCGAAAAGAAGTGGGCGCGAAGCGCGCCAGAGACAAAATTTTGAGTAGGGACGAATTAATAAAACTAGCTGTCCAGGAAGACGGAGAGGCAGTCATACTCAATTTTTTAGTCAGTCATACTCAAATTTTAGACAGTGATATTCAATTTTCAGACAGACAGTCAACACTTAAATTTTGAATAGTTATACTAATGTTTTTACAGTTAGAATTTTCAGACAGATTACATTTCAATTATCAAGTAGTTTAACTTCAAGTGCGAGAGACGGTATATCATAAACTTTCCATTGTTTACTCAAATCTTTCGGAAGTCAGATAAATAACAAGGAACTTAAAACTTAATAATACATTCATATCGCGGTAGTGAACGTTACCGGAGTGCGCAGTAACGGACTTAGTGAAATTTACACCAAGTGAACAATCAGACCATTACACTAACAGACAGCATCACTAAACGATATACAAATTATTGGAACTTAGTATTGTGTATCAACAACATAATGAACACGAAACATTAAACAAACTAATCAATTATAGGATCGTTTGTGGAAGCAGCGACAAATGAAACTAGACATGTATATTGACTTTAAAACGAACACACAGCAAACACAATAAGATAGAACATTGATTGAACACTGAACTTCAATTACCCACACATATACAAACACCTACGCGAGTGGTCGGAAGAATAAAGTGATAAGTGGCAGTGATAAAACAACTTACTACGGAATGTATCTACGAGCCATCTCCATCACCAGAACGAGACTTCATCAACAACTAATGGATATTCAATAACCAAGTAACCACTATTATAATTACTTCTAATTAATAACTTCTACTGACCTGGTTTCTTTCAAAGAATTCACACCTGAGAAATTTATTAAGAAAAGTAATGAGTAAATCTGATAAAGTATTTAATAAACGTATAAACAAAAGCTTATTTGGGATTTAATGAACGCATTAAATAAGTAGAATATTGAATTGTAACATCATTTGATTTATATATGTATGTATGTTTTCCTTTGTTTCAGCAGATATTAAGATATATCTTTGTTTATTATAAATATGTATGTATTTCAGGTACAGCGACGTAACCTATGTACTATTATAATATGTCATAAATGATAATTAAACTAGTATTTTAGTTAACCAGAACATGCGTTCATTATTACCAATGCAACCCAAATATTAACCTAAAGTTTGAAAGAATGCAAATAGATTTTAAGAGTTTCTTATGTTCAATTAAATAAATGATATCACGTATGTGTTGATGAGCATAGATAGTTAGAATCATCATTAAGTTTAAATTATACACATACATGTCAGAGATCGATAATTTTATATATTTAATAATTAATTTATTGTGCTATCAATACGCATATAAAATTAAAGTTATAAATAGCGTCCAACTTAAGGGCTAGATACATTTGAGAAATTATTAAAATTACATATATAATAAATAACCCATTAACATTGAAAGTTATAAAATGGCGCCCATTCGCACGGCATGATACGTATTAACACAGATTGTTAACACGTACGGCTTAGGTAAAGAACAGGCAGTAGAAGTAGTAGAAAAGTAGCGTCATAGAAGT
Source organism: Magicicada septendecula (assembly GCA_034769895.1). Lineage (NCBI taxonomy): Eukaryota > Metazoa > Arthropoda > Insecta > Hemiptera > Cicadidae > Magicicada > Magicicada septendecula. The sequence goes on along the minus strand of CM068370.1, from coordinate 427,692,539 downwards.
AGAAGATAAGTGTTATTAGTGTAAGTCAGTTTGAATGATTACGCGCAGTAGGGCTAAAATGGCGAGCAATTCAGACAGTGTAGAATTTGACACGAATAACCAATTAGGCGTAGTAAATACCGAGGACAATACTACACCTAGTGAACCAAGTAGCATGATAGAGAGTCCAGAAGATAGGGCGCGAGGACAGACATCGAAACCAGAAGATGGGACTCTACAAATGTTAATGGAGTTCATGCGTCAACAAGAAAAGAAACAAGAAGAACGAGACAAGAAACAAGAAGAACGAGACGAGAAACAAGAAGAACGAAGCAAGAAACTAGAAGAAAATATTAAATTAATTAGAGAAGAAAGTCTTGAATTAATTAGTGAAAAGTTAGAAAAACAAAATGAAAAACTCGACCAGCATAAGGAAGAGATGAAACGACAGTCAGAGGAGCAGCTGACGCAGATAAGATCCGAGATACGTGACTGCCAGCAGACCTGGGAAAGAAAGGTCGATGAATTACAGAAAAGGCAAGATGAGATCGTGAGGGACTTGAGAGAAGAAGCCGACAAGAAGTACGTAGAAATACGAGAAAAACAAGATAATGATCGTCAAGAATGGATGGCGGCGGTACACTCTACCCAGACGACCGTTAAAAAGATTAATCACAAGTTCGATGTTCACGTTAAGGATTACAATAAGAAGCACGAAGAACTCAAGGCCGAGATGCACAATACCATACTGCAGAGACAACAGGAGCAAGAAGGAACAAATAGTAATATTATACAAAGATTAGAAGACGTAGACGGTAGACAACGTTCAACAGAACAGAAGTTGGACGAGACTACGAAAGAAAAGACAACTAGGATCGAAGAATTAAAGGGACATTTAAATAAGGTAAGAGAAAACCAAGAAAGGTTACAGCGACAACTGATGGAAGGTGATTGTGGAATATTAAATCGATCTAACGGACCTAACCACAATGATCTCAAATATAATGGCACAGACAGATTCCCTATGGAATTCCTCAAAGAATTGTCCGAAGTTCAAGAGCTATATTATCCCGCTGACAATATCAAGTGGATTGGCAAACATCTGGAGTTAGACGCAGGAATTTGGTGGCGAGTGATACGTGACCAGATATCAAACTTCGCAGAATTCAAGGAAGCGTTCTCTCTAAAATATTGGGGCCAGGAACGACAGGACAGTATCCGGGACCATTTGGAGTTTGGCAGATTTGATTGGCGCGGACCAGTTACTGCTATTCAATATATTGAACGGATTTTATTGGAAAGTAAGCAGTTAACACCTACTTTGTCTGATTATCAGTTAATACGTAAGATATCTCGTCACTTTGGGCGGGACATCCAGCTTGCGGTGGTCACAAGAGGAATTGTGACGATACCAAACTTCGAATCTCTGATCATCGAGTATTCACAGATTCAACCAAGAATTAATAGAGAAGCGAACTATGCAGCAAACGAGGGAAGAAATGCGCATAAGGAAGGTGAAAGTAGCCTGAACAAAGGAGGCGGTATACAGAAGAAAACATGGGGTGACAGACCCGCCATAAATAACCAGCCCCGTAACGCAGACCGGCGCGCTGTCAACACAATAGAGTTTACAAACACGACAGCTGGTGCATCGGGCACTCAACCTAAAAGAAATCGTCAACAAGAAGAGGAAAAAAAAATCCCTCCACCCATTAACAAAGATAGCCGTCAAAACAAATGACTACCAGACGAATATTATCCTACCGGACTTACGAAGCGATTTATTGTGTAATGATGATGAAGAAATTTCTCAACGAATAATCAGGTGTCCAGAGATAAATATCAAGTTCAATAATGATGTTAGTGTACAAGCGTTAATCGATACTGGATCTGTAATAGCTGGGTTATCTGAGTCGTGGTTTCACCAAAACAAACATGACATTACACCTTATGAAATATTACCGATGTCTAACACATTAATAGTTAGCGCAGTTGGTAATAAATCAAAGCTAATCAGAAAACAAATATTATGTGATATCTATATTGAAGAAATTAAATATGAAGGTGTTTTCCTAATAATACCAGATTTGATAAAACCATGCATATTAGGAACCAATTTTCTTCAAGAAACAGGGTGTCTCATTGACATGGGAAGAAGAATCGTCGAGATAAGAAGAGAGGATAACGAAGCGACGTACACGGTGCCTATGATGCATATAGAAGTGGTGGACGTAGAAGAAGAAGAAGAGATCATCAGAAACATTAACAAGAAGATAGAAAGTATAGAATGCGGAGATAGAGGTACGTTGGAAAGGTTAAGGGAGATTCTAATAAGAAATTGTAGTTTATTCAGAGAATGCCCCGGAAGAATCGATGGGTATGTCCACGAGTTCCGAGTCACTGACCAGACACCGTACTTCCAGAGAGGATGGCCTGTCCCATTAGCCTATAAAGGGAAGGTAGATGAGGAGATTCGGAAAATGTTACGGTATGGGGTAATTGAGAGATGCAACAGCGCATATATCAACCCACTAGTTACGGTAATCAAGAAGGACGGTAGCGTACGATTGTGTTTGGATGCGAGGAAGGTGAACAGTGTGACTATCCCAGACTACGAGGGTGCCCCTCCAATAAACGACATTTTGGCGAGATGTGGAGAGATGAAGTACTTATCTACCGTAGATCTAACTAGCAGTTTCTGGCAAGTACCACTGAAATCGGAATGCCGGAACTTCACCGCTTTTATGTACGAAGGCAAGTGTTATCGTTTTACAGTTACACTATTCGGCCTGAGTACCAGTTCTGCTGCACTGACCAGGGGATTGGACACAGTACTGGACGAAGAAGTAAAAGAGAATACCATTATTTATGTCGACGATTGCCTGTGTTATTCAGAAGATTTAGAAACGCATTTGTTACATTTAGACTTATTATTATCTAATTTAAGAAGGGCAAATTTAACCATCAATTTGGAGAAGTCGCAGTTCTTCAGACAAGAAATCGCGTACCTCGGTTATCAACTAACAACGCAAGGAATACGAGCAACGGACGAGAAGATAGATGCCATTATGAAGTCTCCTGCACCTCGGAACCAAAAACAATTAAAAGGTTTCCTGGGGCTGACAAATTTCTATAATCGTTTTACAGACAAATACGCGGAAACTACTAAACCATTACTGGAGTTGTTACGGAAAGGACAGAAATTCACCTGGACACAGGAATTAAATGAATGCTTTCAGCAGGTTAAAAGGTTATTCATAGAAACAGTCATCTTAAAGTTTCCCCGAATAAACCAAAGATATTATATGCAATGTGACGCCAGCAACTTTGCATATGGCGGACAACTATATCAATTGGACGAAGAAGGAAGAATTGGAGTAATAGCTTTTACCAGCAGGACATTCAAGGGTGCGGAAATAAATTATTACACTACGGAGAAGGAGCTTTTGTGTATTGTAAGATGTCTTGAGCGGTTCCGTATATACATACTAGGACAACCGTTAACCATCATTACTGATAATAAAGCACTGACTTTTATGAATAAATGTCATTTAAACAACTCGCGTATTACACGCTGGATCTTAAGTATTCAGGAGTACAAATTTGACATTGTCCATTGTAGAGGTAAGGACAATATTATTGCCGATCTTCTGAGCAGAAATCCAGAAGATGCCACACCAGAAGTAATTAGTGACAATGTTTCCGAATATTTGATTAACCACCTGACAATCAAAATGGATAAGAAGGTAAGCAAGATCCTAATGGATATTGGAAGGCACCAAATTCAAGATCATAAGCTTAAGTATATTATTGATAAGATTAGGGAAAATTGTATAGATAAGAAATTAAATAAATTTTATAGATTCGTCGATGAGAAATTGTACAGATTACGCAAAGGAGAGTGGAAACTATACGTACCGAACAGTGTGTCTGGCGAAATAATTGCTGAAATACACCGTATGTATGGGCATCCCGGTGCGAAGAGATGTATCAAATTATTGCAGGAGTACTTTACCATGGACGGGATGTTAAAGAGGGTGAAAAATTATGTACGGACTTGCGACACTTGTCAGAAAAAAAAGGATTCCGGCAACAGAAATTCGTTCGGAGGAACAAAAGCCATAATACCGTTACGCAAGGGTGACCTTGTGAGCGCGGACTATTACGGACCGTTACCTGCTTCGTCCAGCGGGGTGAGGTATCTATTTATTATGGTTGACAACTTTACCAAATACGTACGACTTTTCACACTTCGAAGGGCAACGACCGTCGCTACACTGAGGAGAGTACACCAATATCGTGAAGAACTAGGGTCTCCTAGAGTGATTATCACAGACAACGGAACGCAATTTTCATCTAAAAAATGGTTAGATGGATTAACTGAACTAAATATCCAACCACGATTTACCGCAATAAGGAACCCTTGTGCGAATCTGGCTGAAAGAATCAACAGACAGCTTGGGAACTTATTTAGGATCTTTGTTGGTGATCAACATACAAAGTGGTCGCGTTACGTACCAATCGTCGAGAGTTGTATTAACGAAACGTACCACGAGACGATAGAAGTAACACCGTACGAAGCTCAGCTCGGAAAAAAACCTCCCAGAGCGTGGGAAAAATACATCAACAAGGATATGCTCCTAGTTAAAGGGGTAGATCATAACCAAATATTTATCAAAATGAAGGAGAAGAGAGAAAAACAAGCAAAATTATGTAATGAGACTAAAACCATTACAAGATTCAACATTGGTGAGAAAGTGTTAATCAGAACATATCATCAATCGGACGCGGTCCAGAAAAGAATTGAAAAATTTTGCGAACTATACTGCGGACCATATAAAGTGCATCAAATTCTCGGAGAAGCTACTTATCTACTCGTTGATTGCGATGATGACAAGAAACTCCGTGGAAAATTTAATGCCAGACAATTGAAAAAATACTATGAACCAGAGAATTGAAGATGAAGGAAGAGGAAGAAATTGAAGAAGATGTCGTAAGAAGCTAGCCGATGCTGATGAATCAACTGCGTTAGGGTAATTGACGCGGTGATATCATTCAAGCTGGCTTATCCAAGAAAGTTATGTACTTTAATTGTTGAAACATAACATCAAAATGTATTTAGTCAATTAAGCACTAATTAAATGTTAGATAATAAGATAAATTAACATTCAGTGTGACATTTTATAAAAATATTGCAGTGAATGCAAAGGACATTTAATTGCTATTATTTGATTTATATGGTAATAAGTTAAAAGGACAAAGTGAAAAATGGACACTTAAAATCAGATAAGTGATAATATTCAACGAACTAGATGGTGAATGAACTTTATTAATATGAGTGTATGTAATTAGCAGGTTAGGATTATAAATGATGTTATCATGAAGTAGGTAAATCATTGAAACTAAATGTAATACGTGTATGTAAATTATTAAGATAATTACAGTTAACGTAGCGATTGTGTCAATTAACAATCTAATTTTAAAATAACAGTTTAAAAGATTTTATTGGTAAGATCATTAGTAGTGTACAAAGGTGTATATGTATAGGAGATTTTCTTTGATATCATGTAAAGGTTACATTGAACCGCTTAACTGTTTGATAATATCTTGTGAATATGATATTTTAGAAGGTAAAATTTTATTCAATTGATGAAATTATTTAATTGCTTATGGAATTTATGATTTGTCTTATAATTATAAAGATAAGGTATTTATATGTCAATTCGACAATGTGAAATGCGTTCAGCTATCCCAAATAGCTGGCAATAAATTCAGAGAACCAATTAAAACCAAAAGGGGGTGTACCACTGGTCATATAAGCTTTTGAAAGTAGGTTATTGTGTATACCTTCCCCTGAAGAAGATGGACACGGCGAGGCGACGTACAGGGCGCAGAATTTAGATTTGAGTTGTTCCCATAGGTCACATCGTCAAATCGAAATTGAGGACACTGTAACGAGCAGAAAATTTTAAAAATTTTAAATTTTCACCTCGGCAGAGTACGTTCACACGAGGCAAGTGTCGACGACTTATGGTGGAGCAATAAATAAGGAGTAATGAGAAGGTGTCAGTGAAGCGTTGCTGACTTGACAATAGAAACGCATTAAGTTCAATCCAACTATAGAATTTGGTGGCGTAAGATGACAGGGAAAGTTTCGTCCAGAATTATTGCTCTCCGCAGCTGTAACAAAGTAAGTGAGGACATTCACACCCGTACCAAGAATTGTAGCAGATGTGGCCGTGTTACGTCAGTAGACGATAAGCGACAAAAACAAGTGATGCTCCATACTACAATGAAACGGATACGCTGCACCTTAAGTAACAATACTGGAAGATAGGCTGACAAAAACTAAAGTCATGTTACACAGCTGGAGGTATCGTCTAATTGACAGACAAGAATTTACGAAGGGAAAGTTGGGGTGACTTCAACGACCAGCAGATGTTCGAAATTAGTAATAGCCAGAAAAAAGGGGTAAGAGCATAGAACAATACGCCAGGAAGACTGTAAGTATAGATAATGGGAATCTATAGAAACGCAGAGTTTACTCAGACAATAGGCTAATAGACAAGTTGTTTATAGCCATAGTTTCTTCGAAGCGGGTCAACGATCGTCAAGCCAGAGAGCAGGGAGACCTAAGGACCTATCAGAGACCTTCAGCCAGCGAGAAATTTGATGGTGAGGGATGTTTCCATAGCAACTGAGACGAAGAACCTATCGGAAGAACTATGACGTAGGATTTTGACAGAGTGGGACAGTATTTTCCGAGAAAATCAAAAACTGACCAATCTCGAAAAGAAGTGGGCGTGAAGCGCGCCAGAGACAAAATTTTGAGTAGGGACGAATTAATAAAACTAGCTGTCCAGGAAGACGGAGAGGCAGTCATACTCAATTTTTTAGTCAGTCATACTCAAATTTTAGACAGTGATATTCAATTTTCAGACAGACAGTCAACACTTAAATTTTGAATAGTTATACTAAAGTTTTTACAGTTAGAATTTTCAGACAGATTACATTTCAATTATCAAGTAGTTTAACTTCAAGTGCGAGAGACGGTATATCATAAACTTTCCATTGTTTACTCAAATCTTTCGGAAGTCAGATAAATAACAAGGAACTTAAAACTTAATAATACATTCATATCGCGGTAGTGAACGTTACCGGAGTGCGCAGTAACGGACTTAGTGAAATTTACACCAAGTGAACAATCAGACCATTACACTAACAGACAGCATCACTAAACGATATACAAATTATTGGAACTTAGTATTGTGTATCAACAACATAATGAACACGAAACATTAAACAAACTAATCAATTATAGGATCGTTTGTGGAAGCAGCGACAAATGAAACTAGACATGTATATTGACTTTAAAACGAACACACAGCAAACACAGTAAGATAGAACATTGATTGAACACTGAACTTCAATTACCCACACATATACAAACACCTACGCGAGTGGTCGGAAGAATAAAGTGATAAGTGGCAGTGATAAAACAACTTACTACGGAATGTATCTACGAGCCATCTCCATCACCAGAACGAGACTTCATCAACAACTAATGGATATTCAATAACCAAGTAACTACTATTATAATTACTTCTAATTAATAACTTCTACTGACCTGGTTTCTTTCAAAGAATTCACACCTGAGAAATTTATTAAGAAAAGTAATGAGTAAATCTGATAAAGTATTTAATAAACGTATAAACAAAAGCTTATTTGGGATTTAATGAACGCATTAAATAAGTAGAATATTGAATTGTAACATCATTTGATTTATATATGTATGTATGTTTTCCTTTGTTTCAGCAGATATTAAGATATATCTTTGTTTATTATAAATATGTATGTATTTCAGGTACAGCGACGTAACCTATGTACTATTATAATATGTCATAAATGATAATTAAACTAGTATTTTAGTTAACCAGAACATGCGTTCATTATTACCAATGCAACCCAAATATTAACCTAAAGTTTGAAAGAATGCAAATAGATTTTAAGAGTTTCTTATGTTCAATTAAATAAATGATATCACGTATGTGTTGATGAGCATAGATAGTTAGAATCATCATTAAGATTAAATTATACACATACATGTCAGAGATCGATAATTTTATATATTTAATAATTAATTTATTGTGCTATCAATACGCATATAAAATTAAAGTTATAAATAGCGTCCAACTTAAGGGCTAGATACATTTGAGAAATTATTAAAATTACATATATAATAAATAACCCATTAACATTGAAAGTTATACTAATTAACTATATCAATTTTCTTTTACTGCTTCACGATTGCCTGGTTTATAATAATCGAACTATTGTTGTTGTTGTTGGTACTGAGACAATCGAACTGAGTTTTAGATTGATTTACAGTAAGAGTTTATCCGATACCCTATTATCCAGAACGCATTGTCAACTGGCACATTTTCGATGGACTGTATTCACCGCAGAAGAAACACTTTCGACACCGCATATGTACATTCGATTGATGTCCTCTTTTTTTATAGCAATATTTAATGAAAGTCTGCAAATCTAATAAAGTTCTCAGAAAACCGGTCATGTTACGCCGATCAGTAATGTACAGTAGGTGCATGCTTTCTTCGACTTTCCTTCAGTATCAATCACTATTTCTAGACAAGCGGACATTCGCGATTTGGTTAAGAATAATTAAAACAACCACGTAAATTCTCTTTTATATTTTTTCATACAGTACTGTATTTTGAATAGATTTTTATACAGTTATATTTAATTAAGTGTATTTTAAATTGAACTTTTTTTAAGAATACGAATAAAACTTTGTGCCTGTGAATGGTATAATCTCATTTTCGTAATTTTACAATTTATAGAGTTCAGATTAGTAAAATAGACTTCGAATTACAGTTACAGTAATTAAGACTAAACCTTAATATTACTTAGGTGGGTATATTTAATAATGTACTTAATATAATTTCATTTGATTAAAAATAATGGCTTGTTGCGTATATGTAATAATGTACTTAATATAATTTCATTTAATTAAAAATAATGAATTAATAAATTATTTACCTTAAATTATCCGCCGTGTGATTTCTTGTAACTTCGTCTATTACGCGTTTCAGAGCTTATGCTCCATCATCAGATATTAAAAAAGATAAAACTATCACTCTTGCGAGATCGTTAAGTAGTAAAAAATGTCAAAATTTGCATGTGAACCGTACGCGGATTTGGGTGCGCACCCGTTCAAGTTCATTCTGCCACTGAGTGGTTGCTACCTTATCGTAGCCCCAGCGAGCAGACTCAAGGCGGTATCGTACAATCGGTTGGATACAAAGTTCAGGTGGTCATTTAACACGATATGGCGACTCCTTGAGTTTGCATTTGGGTAAATTTCAAATTCCTCCAAGGCATTCATGAAACGGCCCTTCTTACACACATGTAACCGTATTAAATTGGAACTAAAATCTGTGTAATTATGATTGTGTGAAGTCAGGTGTCGGGTATTTGATTTGATGTTGTCAATGTTTCTTATTTTCTTAGGTAAATGTTCTCGAAATCGTTTTAGGAAACCTCTCCCAGTCTGTCCAATGTAGAAGCACTCGCAATCATTGGATGTTAACTTATATATGCCAGTTTTTTCTTCTGGAGGCGTGTGTTTTTTCGGTTTGAGAATATCCAGTAACTTATTATTAGTCCTGAATGAAATAGTGAAACTATTATTATTCAATATAGAAGACAAAACCTTAGGCATAAAGCTAGTGTAATTAGTAGATATAAAAATTTTTTGCGTGTTGTTGTTTATTCGGGGTTTAAGCATTCTTTTTTCATGTTTTCTCAACAGTTTGTCAATGGTTAAACTATTGTAACCATTGGCAACCGCGATATATTTTATGACATTTAGCTCATCACGAAAGTCATTATCATCCAAAGGAATTGTCAATAATCTATGAATGAAAATATTGTACGTTGCCATTTTATGTGAAAGAGGATGATGAGAGTCTGCGTGTATTGTGGTGTCAGTGGTAGTCGGTTTCCTATAAATGTTGAACTTTAGTTTATTCATCTGTCGAGTGATGGTTAAATCTAGAAAGTTTATCTTGTTATCAACCTCTGTTTCAAGAGTAAACTGGATGTTTCTATTTATTTAATTTAAACAGTTTTTAAATAATTCGATTTGTCTTATAGTACCATCAAAAATTAAAAACGTATCGTCTACATACCGTGCATAAAATATTATTTTATTTGCATATATATTATTGTTCAACAAGTGAGTATTCTCATAATAATTCAAATAAATATCGGCCAGTAGGCCGGAGAGGGGTGAGCCCATAGCTAGGCCATCATCTTGAATGTAAAACGAGCCATTAAAAGTGAAATAGTTTTGTTTCAAAACAACCTCGAGTAAATTAATTAACTCATTTATCGTCTGTGTGTTCATGCAACTATTGTCAGATAAATTGTTTCTCAAAATCTGTAATGTATCTATGACTGGGATGTTCGTGTATAAATTAGTTATGTCGAACGACGCCAATTTGTGGTTAGGTTGTAGTTCAACAGATTTAATATCATTAATAAAATTATTGTTGTTCTTAATACTATGATTATTACGTAATTGTAAATTATCTTTTATCAAACAAACTAGTGCTTTTGCAGTTTTGAAGCAAGGAGCAGTGGTAAAGTTCACGAGCGGTCTGATAGGTATGTTATGTTTATGAATTTTAGGCAGTCCTGTGAATATCGGGGCTTTAGCGTTGATGGGCTTTAAGTAACGTCGTGTGCTTTTATTGAATAAATTGATACATTTATTAATACAATTGTTAAGTTCCCTGACGTACAATTCAGTGGGGTCAGAGTTTAATATTTTAATGTTGTTGTTAGAAATAAAATCATGAACTTTATCACTGTATGAATCAGTGTCCATGATGACTAGCGTATTTCCTTTATCTGCCTTAACGATAAGGGCATTGTTGTCGATTAATTTTTTTTTATGTGTTTTAAAGTTTTATATTCACTAGAGTACCTAGACTGACCACGTGAAACGAGAGGTAGATTATTGTTTAAGTAATACTTTCCTAAATATGCTACTGTGAAAATTAATTGCTCTTCCAAGGCCGCGAAAATAACACAACAATACGCTGAACGATTTCGCGTCAAGGAAAATTATTAAGGCGTTATACATTAAAAAATCTCTCCTCAATACTCGTTTGCTTAAACTGCATTTGTAAATTCTTAACAATATTCATCCTGTCATTATCGATAAAGGTTTAGATTCCGTACACAGATACATATATAATATTGTACGTCGTACACATTTTAGTCAATCACGCAGACTTCTTAGGCTAGAACATAAACATCGCCAAGAGTCTGCCATTGTTTGTAAACACATATTTTACCCTAGAGTCATGAAGTTAACTACAATAGTCTTCGACGATAACGAAATGAAGCTTTTTAGTAAAGGGATAAATTATAATCTCCCACCCGTCGGTAAAAACAAACTTATCTATGAAGTCGTTGAAGCGGAGGCAGCCATCAAATCTATTCCGGACCCACACTTACAAAATGAAGCACGTGTACTTATAAACAATAAATTCAATAGAGCCATTAAATTAAACAATAATCTACCTCTCGTTTCACGTGGTCAGTCTAGCTACTCTAGTGAATATTGTAACGTTACATAACCCATTCCCAAATATGATAACAATCACCATCGTTAAAACCAGTAACCACCCCATTCTAAAAGTCAGAAATGGGTATTATGTACCAAGCTATAAAAAAACTTTGTACTACAAAACACTGTAAACAATATAATAAAAGTGCAGTGTATCAAGTGAAATATAGTGTACTTGGTGAGAGTGTAAACTTTTAAAAAGAGCATCTCACAGATTGGTACTGGAGATGAAAAACTATTAATATTGTAGTAGTGGACTATATTGCTGCTGACAAGTTTTGTATTTTTTGTATTTTGTGTAATTTTTTATTGTGTAGGCCACAAAGGTCTTGTACCTAGGAATAATCTTTGTGTTTAATATAATGATTTTGTTTAAATCTATATATATAAAAGAGAAATACCACTGACTCACTGACTCACTGATTCATCACGAAATCTCCGAAACTATAACACCTAGAAACTTGAAATTTGGCATGTAGGTATCCGCTAAGAGCGATTTTTGGAAATTCGACCTTTAAAGGGGGAAAAGGGGGGGGTTTGCCTGACTGACTGACATAGAATCAACGTAGAGCAAAAATTACTGAATGGATATCAATGAAACTTTGAACATAGCTTCATCATAGGTCTTAGGTGCTCACTAAGAAACGGTTTTAAAACTTTCGCTCCTAAGGGGCAAACCCCCCCCCCCCAATTATATCTATGTATGTATGTTCCACATCTCCTCCTACACCACTGGACCGATTTCAACCAAACTTGGCACAAATATTTTACGCGACGGGAGAACCAACATAGGATAGGTGTTTTATTCGATGGGGTCCTTTGGGGGGTACTTTGGGGTCTTTCACATCTCCTCCTAAACCACTGGACCGATTTCAACCAAACTTGGCACAAATATTTTACGCGACGGGAGAACCAACATAGGTGAGGTGCTTGTTTCGATGGGGTCCTTTGGGGGGTTCTTTGGGGTCTTCCACATCTCCTCCTAAACTACTGGACCGATTTCAACCAAACTTGGCACAAATATTTTACGCAACGGGAGAACCAACATAGGATAGGTGTTTTTTTCGATGGGGTCCTTTGGGGGGTTCTTTGGGGTCTTCCACATCTCCTCCTAAACCACTGGACCGATTTCAACCAAACTTGGCACAAATATTTTACGCAACGGGAGAACCAACATAGGATAGGTGTTTTCTTCGATGGGGTCCTTTGGGGGGTCCTTTGGGTCTTAAAAAACTATTAGATCTGGTTACTATGGCAACCCAATAGAATAGATTCTGGTTACCATAGCATCGGTGGAAGTCTCCCGCGTAGGAAATAGCGCGGGAGTCGTCCTACGAGCCTTCCCCGGAACGATACCTCTGAAACCTTCTGGTTTCACGATATCTCTGAAACCACTGAATGGATATCAATGAAACTTTGAACATAGCTTCATCATAGGTCTTAGGTGCTCACTAAGAAACGGTTTTACAAACTTTCACTCCTAAGGGGCAAAAAGCCAAATACTGAAATTTATCCACTGTAAGTGGTTGACATCTCAGTTTACTGGAAACCCCGAATACATTTAGTCCTGAGTTTTTAAGCATTGTTTTAAATTGAAGAAAACTTCGTTGTTTGCAGGTTCTTATAGTCGAGAAAATTTCGAAGTTCAATTAATTAATAAATGTATGTCCTTTTTTTCTCGGAAACGGCTCTAACGATTTTCTCGAAATAAATAATAAATAGCTGTTGCTATGAATGTAAATAAACAAACTAAGAGTTGAGAATTTGTACAATCTATCTAATCCTGTACTATTAAGCGAGCAATAATTGTACAGTTACGTACAACGTGAAACTCCGTAGCGAAGCACGGGTATTTTGCTAGAGAGATAGCAAGTAAAAGTAGGGCAGAGTAGTGATACATTCACTAAAAGTTAAATCATAAATAAACTAAAATAAAAGAAATTAAATTCGAAAAAGTCAGTAGACAAGTTTAAGTAAAGACAAAAAGAAAAATCGTATATAAATGAAATTTAACTAAAACCAAAATTTGTAAAGAATTATTTTTCTAAAAGAAGAAACAAAATAATAACAATAATTATTAGCCTATTTACAAAAAGGTATCTAGGTTACCTAATAAAAAAGTATAAACATTTATTGGTTACTAGGAGTAACTGACTAACAAGAAATATTAATTGTTAAATGCAATTCAATGTGAGATGAAAAAGTGTAATGTCCTATAAAAGTTAAATAAATTTCAAAGAATATTCAGAATTAACCACTTCTAAATTAAGAAAACAAGTCAGCACTAGACACTACATCCGAGATATCCATTGGAATAAACTGATCCACACCAGAAAATCGATGAACAAACAATAAATTCTGCTAATATCAGCTCAATCCAGAAGAAGAAATATATAAATAAATACAAACAGCTACAGTATGAAGAATCCCAAAAGTGTTTGGTACTAGTCGCTAATTGACTACTACTTATAATTTTTTTATTTTTATGTATTGACCGTAGAAATGTTCCTACAAATCTAAAACACTAGAAACAGCACCATCTCTGTAAATTCATTATTTTGGTTAATAATACATGGTTAATAACATTATAGCCATACTAAGTAAATAGTGTTTGTTTTTTTTGTCAGTGAAGAAACGTAGTGTGCGCTCTAGCGGCCAAACAATCAACTGAATATTACAGATTATACAAATTTTAACATAATTTATGTAAAGTTTGATACAGACCAATATGCTAAATATAATAAAATAACAGTAACATAACAATAATAGTAATAATAACATAATAATAATTTAACATTATTATGTTAAATGTAATAAAATAACATAATTACCTACGCTACGCTAAGTCAGTCGGTCTGACCGGTTTGTGCGCTCTCGCTTTTTTAGTTAAGTACCTAAGTAAGCAGCTACGAATTTTTATACCTATTAGCTAAATAAACGTTCTATTTTGAAAGTAGAAAATGGACGAGGAAATTGAGTTTATAATAAGGAACGGATTACAGATTCCTTACCGAATAGTAAAGAAAAGTGGTGACGGCGCGTGTCTCTTCTCCTCCCTGTCCTATCTGGTGCACGGCGACGTTTCAAGGGCCGCTCAAATTCGTGCAGAAATAGTGAATCACGTGTCCAATAACTGGCAAAGGTTCAAATGCTTTACTCACCAGCGGTCTGGAGTTGCTTATGGTACCAAACGTCTGTACCACGCCGAAATGTCTAGGCCGTACACATATGGGACTACTTGCGAGCTCAAGGCTGCTGGAGAAATATTTCCTTATGAGTTTCAGGTGTTTCAAGGTGGCTCTATTCTTGCTATTTTGGGGGAGGCATTACAGGGAGTCAAACGAATTCGGTTCACTGGAGATTTCAATGAAGGGCATTTTGATGTTTTAATTCCCTTGGCCGAATCAACACATAATACAATTAACTTAGAATCCCCGAATACCAATAACCCAGCGGAATGTCAACTGAATTTGTCTTGCACTGTCTCCCAGTCCCAATCCTCTCCTTACGTTGACCTCTCCAGTCCAAGTTCAGACGAATCTGTTGCTTCGACTGTAGCATCAGTCAAAGGGAAAAGAGGAAAAAACGCAGAAAAAGGTTTACAAATGCAGGAAAAAACAAGTAAGGGAAGCTGCTACCAAATATGCCAAAAACAACCCAAAAATTCATAGGGAGGCAGTCAAAAAATATACTGATAGTCACCCGACAGTTAACCGGGAGGTGTAAAAAAATACAATGAAAATCATCCAACAGTTCATAGGGAGGCCGTAAAAAAATACAATGAAAGTCATCCAACAGTTAATAGAGAGGCCGTAAAAAAATACAATAAAAGTCATCCAACAGTTCATAGGGAGGCTGTTAAAAAATATGCATCTAATAACCCCCATATCAATCCAGTAGCTTCTGCGAAATATAATGAAAAGAGAGCACATAATAGATTATTGACCTGGGATAAACTTTTGTCCGGATTTCAATATGAACCGGAAATAGATTATTCCACGGACAAGTTCGTTGAGCTTGGAGTTCGGTCACCATGTAACTGGTGCCGTGCACTGAAGTGGAAGGATGAGACTCCTGGTTTGTGTTGCAATAATGGTAAGGTCCAGCTTCCTCTCCTTGAGCCCTATCCTGAACCCTTACACAGTCTCCTCAATCACCAGCATGCAATGACTGAGCACTTTCTTCCTGCTACCCGGAAGTACAACGGATGCTTCCAAATGACGTCTTTTGGAGCCAAAGAGGTAAAAGAAGGAAACTTTATGCCAACTTATAAAGTACAGGGCCAGGTCTATCACAGGATAAGGAGTCTTATGGCTGAGCCTGAGCAACAGCCTTCATTTCTCCAAATATACTTTGTTGGTGATGATGACAAAGAGAGGGATATCCGTTGTGGAATATACCCTGGCGTCAAGCCAGGATTGGTTAGCCAGCTGCAGAAATTACTTCATGAGCACAACAAGTATATTTTGGATTTTAAGGCTGTTGTTGATTCTGTTCCCAAGGACCAGAAGGAGTTTCAGGTAGTTATTAAAGCAAATATGAAGCCTTCTGGAGAACACCATGGTCGTTTCAATGTTCCAACAACTAGAGAAGTGGCAATTCTCATTGTCGGCCAGGATTTTGATAAAAGAGATATCGTTCTCCATAGCAGAGACAATAGATATCGTCTATCGATATTCGTATGGATTGATACGAATCAGTGAGACGCACCGTGCCTATGATGCTCTTCAATACCCTTTGATGTTCTGTCGTGGAGAAGACGGCTATTCTATAGACATACCACAGCGCGACCCAAAGACAAAGGCTCCTCTCAAGAAAACTGTGTCTGCTACTGACTTTTACAGCTACAGGATAATGGAGCGTGATGGTGAACAATGCAACCTACTGCTGTTTCGCAACCTTCTCAACCAATTTCTGGTTGATATGTATGCGAAAATTGAAACTGAGAGACTCAATTGGATACGTAACAACCAGAAAAAGCTGAGAAGTGAGAATTATGTCCACCTGAAGGATGCCATGAGTAGAAAGGACGGCCAGTTATCAGAAATAGGCAAGATGGTTGTGCTGCCGTCCACTTTCACTGGAGGACCCCGATACATGCATGAGCGAACTCAAGACGCGATGACGTATGTGCGCCATTTTAGACGACCGGATCTGTTTATTACGTTCACTTGCAATCCAAAATGGCCGGAAATCACAGAGATATTGACACAAGGCCAAAAATCTCACGATAGACATGACATAGTAGCGAGGGTTTTCAACATAAAAGTGAAGCATATGATGAAACTCCTCACTAAAGGTTACATCTTTGGCCCTGCTAGGTGTCACATGTACTCCGTGGAGTGGCAGAAGCGTGGGCTCCCTCACGTTCATATCCTTCTGTGGTTGGAGGAGAAGATAAGGCCAGAGTCCATAGATAAAATTATCAAAGCTGAAGTACCTGATCCCAACCTAGATCCAGCCCTCCATGAGATTGTCAAGACAAATATGATTCACGGACCATGTGGACCGCTTAACAGGAACTCACCATGCATGGTGGATGGCGCCTGTACAAAGAATTACCCACGGCCATTCTTAAAAGAGACTCAGACAGGAGAGGATGGCTATCCTAAGTATCGCAGACGGTCGCCGGCAGACGGCGGATTTACAGTAAAAATCAATGAGGTTATTCTTGACAATAGCTGGGTAGTTCCGTACAACCCCGTCCTGTCTCGCACATTCTCAGCCCACATAAATGTTGAATATTGCAACTCTGTCAAATCAATCAAATATTTAAACATTGTATTTGCCTCCAAAAGCGTTTTAAGACTATAAAACAGGTTAATTACCTACCGTCACGCTTTTTGAAATCCGAAAACAGGATTACTCGAGTTTCGACACATTAAGTGTCATCTTCAGATCCTCGATGAATATAAGTTAAAAATACATTTGTTGATGTATGCACATCCCGTCAGATAATAAAAACAACACAAACATAACAACAAAAATACTTAAACAATTTAACACACATTAAAACCGAGACAAAACAGAACGAAAACACGATACACGCGGCTGACGCGGACCTGCGAAGGTAGATTCTGTAGTGGTGTGGAGTGCTTTTGTGTGTTCAATGTATCTCTGTTTGAAGCTACATTGAACACACATTGAACACACAAAAGCACTCCACACCACTACAGAATCTACCTTCGCAAACCACCTCATTGAAGCAAACCACACATATAAAAACATCGACAATAACATGAACATACTACACGTACACACAAAAGGCCGAAAACTAGACACTCTAGAACAATTAGAAATATACAAACACACAAAAACAAATAAAAACGACATCCTAAACGAACAGACACAATTCAAATCGCACGCATTATTCGAACACATCTCACCACACACACACAGCTTCGATCTTTCTAAAAACTATCTCGTCGCCAACAACAAGACGAACAACGCTACCTACGACAGCCTCTGATGAAGCCTTCTATAGGTGAAAGCCGGTTTGGGCTGTAAGGTAAAACTTTACGTTTTTACTTATAAAAAACTTAGTGTTCCGAGTCGTCAATATTATAGTGATATTTAGTTAAGTAACGGACACGTCATGGACAACGAAATCCAAGAATTTGGCTAAGACGTTTCGGATGAAGAAGAAAATAGAACAGTTGATTGTTATACGTTGAACAGGACACATCTAAGCCAGCTCTCGCTAAATATTCACACATAGCGAAGGAGTAAAACATGGCGAGAGTCTAACCAAGTCGAATAATTTTGAAATCGCGAATTTTGGAAAAAGTTTAAATAACCACTAAATTCAGTGAATTAAACCAATACTATTGAAGTAAACTAATACTGAACAGTTACAGTGTAATAACAATTTTCACACCTATAAACGATAATTCTGAAAAGCGAGACGAAACCTGCCATTATCGACCTTATGGCATAAAGTGAATTAAAAACATTATCCAACACAATTTAATAAGGCGAATCACTGAACACTGATCCAGGACAACTACACTATCACCAGAGGGATTAATCGCTCTGCTGGGGACGAGGAAAACTTGGAAAGGCGACATTTATTTGAAGAGAATTCCTTGACATGCAGCCTTCGACAACATATGCAGCACGAAGCAGCCATTTTGAAATCCCATAATCCTCTGCAGGACCGCTAGCTTCACATCAAACGGAAATTGGTTCGAACAACTACTTTACTAAACAATATATATTAAATCATATCTTTGTATTTTTAGATAATTAAGCTTATAATTGTAAGTGTTATACTTTCCAGACTTGCCCTTTCTCTGACTATTATAATATAACAGCTCAAAGAACCTGTGAATTAATCTTAATAATTTATATAAATATAATCGTTCGCCCTGAGAGAACGAGTCGATATTTTAACTGTTGAATAATCGATTTACAATCGATCCATAATTAATTTGTTAATAAAACTTGGAATTCTGCAAAATTGATTTCTATTTATTTCTAAAACATATAAATAGAATAAATAGGATAATATTTAAATCACGGACTACACGAAAAGCGGCAATTACCAAAGTGGAAGGAGCATACACTCCGAAGAAGAAGAACCGCAAATCGATTAGTACAGGAGACAATCCTATTAACGCAGAACCTAATTCTAATTACACGATGTAATATAATTTGACGAAAACAATTTCAATAGAATTAAATTTACACCACAACAGTTTAAAATAACTAATCCAAAAACAATTAAAACATAAAACATAAATTTTCAAAAAAAATAAACAAAATTTTTATTTTGTTACAAAATTGGCATCCAACTGAAGGGGCTTTAATTAGTGACTGACAGGCCACTATAATTTGCCCAATTCCTAATTTTAGCTTGGCAGCTGTTATCAAGTCAGAAGAATATGAAAAATGCAACGTCGAGCAACATCGAAGAAACGGGCGGCAGAGGCCAAAAGAGAAATCGATATGGAGGACAAAGAGGCAACTCCGGTAGAAGATTTAGAAGGAAGATTACCTCCTGCGGAACCGAAACAACCCGCACAACCAGAGGAACAACCCGAGGTACCCACACAAACAGGAAATGTCAATCTCCAGGAGGAACAACCCGAGAACACTACACCAACAGGGGATGTCAATTTCCAGGAAACCATGATGAGAATGATGATGGAGATAAATCAGAACATCAAATCCACAAAAGAAGAGTTGACGGATACAAATAAGAAGATGGAGGATTTGGAAGAAGACAACCAATCCTTAAGTAACAAGATGAAGGATGACAACCAACTGATAAAGGAAGAATTGAGTAAGAAGATGGACGAAAACAACCAATCCACCAAGGAAGAATTGGGAGAATTAAGTCAAAAAATCGAAAATACCAATAAGAAAATAGATGAAAACAATAAGAAGATGGAGGAGAAACTGGATGAGAATAACCAAATATTAAGGGAAGAACTAAGGGAGGTTAACCAGAAAAATATTGACAAGTTAGACGAAAGGATAGAGTTGTTGAAAGAAGAGTTGAACAAGGAAATCAACGATAATAAGGAATCTACAAATAAGAAATTAGAAGAGGAAACCGTAGTACTAAAACAACAAATCAGGGAAGTTGACGAAAGATGTAGCCAGACTGAGCGGGAAGTACAGGATTTTAAGGAAGTAGTAAACACCAAAATAACCAATATCGAAGAACCAATAGAACCAAATTGGAAGAAAACCGAAAGGAAACTCAGGAAGAATTAGGGAAGGTACGGAACCAAGTTACGGAAAGATGTGATGGTATGGAAGTTGCTATGACGAATATCACCGGTCAAGTGCGGCAGAACCAAGAAGAGATGGAAGTAATTCGGAACAGACCCACTAAGAGTACGGGTATTCAAATGAACGAGAATCGAGAATGGCTGAATTTCCACCAGTATAAAAGGAAGCCGATGGAGTTCTTGCCCCGAATCGAAGAATACTTTGCCAAACATCGGGGCAATAGGTGAAGTAACAACCGGGAACTTTTGGACGAATCGTTCCGAGAGATGACGGACAATTGGTGGATGGCGAACCGGAGTGAGATCGCGGACTACCAGCAATTCAAAAACCTCTTCAAAGCAAAGTACTGGTCGGAGACAACGCAGAATTTAATACGGGACCACATCTGTCATGGTCGATACAATACCCAAGTAGGTAACACTATGACCGCTTATTTCCTAGGAAAGGTGTGTCTTGCGAAGCATTTGGAACCGGCCATACCAGAAGAATGCCTAGTGAACAAGCTGTCATACCATTACGATGAAGACATCATAAGAGCGAGAAGGGGTAGCCAGATAAAGACGGTACAAGCGATGACCGAATTATTGGAAAACTATGAGAATGAAGATTACTATCGGCAAAGTAGAAGGAGGAATGATAGGCCGGAAACAAGAAATAATCAGTACCCCAATAACGGTAATAACCATAATGGAAATAACTACCAAGGGAACCGCAACCATTCAAATTATTATTATAATAATAATAACACCAATAATAATAATAATTTCCAGAATAACCAAAATCATAATAGGAATAACAACAGCTACCCGAGTAATCGAAATAATTATCACCAGAATCCGAATAATTATAATAGTCAGAGAAATCGCAACCAAAATAATACCGAACGGTATTACAATAATAATCGAGGTTACCAACAGAATAACAACAACAATAACAATAGGGTTTCCCGACCCAGAGTAAATTTCATACGGGCCGAAGACAATATTCAACGAAGACCCATCAGCGGCGGAACAGTTTCCACGATTATGATGATCGGCGGAGAAACGGAGAACGTGATGGTCCGAGGTACAATCAACATAGACGAAGTACCAGTTTAGATGATCCAGAACGACAACCAAACCAAGAACGACCATTTGATCATCGTACGGAGCGGCAGGAACACACTCAAAGTTTCCAGACTGACACCTCGGTCGGAACTAACAATAATAACAATGAAAATGATAATTTAAACGGGAGGAGGCAGTGATGAATGATCACGACCCTTCACTGCTCCTATCTCCTGGGTATCAACAAGAGATGCAAGGTGCAACTGAAACTAATAATATTACAATCATTAGTTGTAACTATCTAAAAAATATCAGAAACGAACTATTGGAGGAGAACGACACCAGCCTCAATAGTCCGAATAACGAGATAATATACATAAACGCGGAAGTAGAAGGAATTTTCGCCCAATTAATGATTGATACAGGTGCGAACGTATCTATAATTAACACTATCGAATTGGAAAGAATCCAAAAAGAATGTGGTCAAACATTGCCAATATTACCGGTGAATGACATTGTATTAATAGGTGCCACTGGTCGCCAAAACAAAACAATAAGAAAGCAAGTTTCAGGAAACGTTATTAGCAAGGGTATAGCTATAAACATGGTATTTTTAATTGCGACAGGATTGCCCTTTAATATATTGGTAGGGTGCGATGTACTAAGGAGGAACTCCGCTATCATTGATTTGCGCACAGAAAAGTATCACTGTTTACAGAAGGTATAACGTGGACGTCTGATTTAGTAGATAGCGAGACAATACTTCCCAGCAGTATCCACCAACAACTTCGGAACATAAATTATATAGAAAATAACTCCATAATTAACCCAATAATATACAATAAAACGGACGAAGATTTATGGTCACAAAAGATACAGGAAATAAGGGATTTCCGGGGCGGAATCACAAGTGAAAAATTACCCATCCACCAAGCAAATAAGTTAATAAGTATATATGAAGTATCGCTCAGTATTTTCAGATGAACCCGGTAAGGTAAAAAATTACCAATGCAAACTTAAATTTAGAGAAACAGTGGAGTTTAACCGAAAGTCATATCCCATCGCGCATTCACGAAAGGAGGCTGTAAGAGCCGAAATAAACAAAATGATCATAAATGACAGAACATTATAGAAGAAATCTTGAAACGATTCCACGGTACCAAGTACATTAGTACCTGGGACACGGTATGCGGTTACTGGCAGGTGGAGTTGCACCCACAGAGTCGTCAGTATCTGGCATTCATATTCGAGGGGCGCAAATACCAATTCAAGAGATTGCCCTTCGGACTCGTGAATTCAGTAGCCATCTTTGTGGCCTGCATGGACCAGATACTTGGACAGGAAGCACTCCAATTTACCACCGTGTACGTAGACGATCTACTGATTACCTCAGAAAGTTGGGAGGAACACTGCTACCGAGTGGAACACGTACTTGAGAAACTGGCTATAAATAATATCACTCTTAAATTAGAAAAATCCAAGTTCATTGCAAGAGAAGTCCAGTTCTTGGGGTTTAATTTGGATGACCAAGGAGTCTCACCGTCATCAGAAAAGGTGGAAGCAATCCAGAAATTCCCTAAACCAAAGAATAGAAAACAATTAGTCATTTCTGGGACTCTGTAATTATTACAGGAAGTTCCAGGAACAATATTCAGAATTAACAGCTAAGTTTCAACAACAATTATCCTCCAAAAACAAATGGATCTGGGGTCAAGAGCAGGACGTGACTTTTCAACTCATTAAGGACAAGTTTTTAAAAACCATAATACTTCACCACCCAAATTTTAAACAACCTTTTTTCTTAAACTGCGATGCCAGCAACATCAGCCTAGGAACGACACTGTATCAAGAAGATAAGAAGGGTCAACATCTAGTGATTAGCTTTGCAAGTCGGACTTTAAATCAATGCGAAAGGAACTACAATGTCACCGAAAAGGAATTACTGAGTGTAGTATTCGCTTGTGATAAATTCCGTACCTATATCTTGGGTTACCCAGTTACAGTCCGAACAGACCATAAATCTATATCGTTTCTACGGAGATGCAAATTGAGTCACGGCAGACTGACCAGGTGGATACTTGCCCTGCAAGAGTACGATCTACGATGGGAATACATCCCGGGAAAAAAGAATGTTGTAGCGGACGTATTATTACGTATTGATGTGGAAAATCAAACTTTTGAGGGAGAGAAGGAGAGCATACTCAAGATCTACCACATTATTAGCACCAGATCCGATTTAGCAGCATTATTAATAAACATTAGCATCCACCAGCAATTGGACCCGAAGTTGAAAAACATACAAAATCGATTGGAAGAACCAGATGAAACAGTAGTTCAATTTTACGAGATGAATAAAGGGATATTATTTATTAAAACTTCATTAAATCAGGAGACCTGGAAGGTGATTATTCCCACCAATATTGAAAAGGAAATAATAGTAGATTATCATATACGGTATGGCCATATGGGCGCCTTGAAGGTAATAAAGGCACTCGAGCTGTCACATAAAGAACATAAACCGGAAGGTGAGAAGGTACATCAAATCTTGTCATATTTGCCAACTGGTGAAAACTAACAACGAGAAGAAGGAAGGCATGATGATACCAATAACATCCAAGGCGAAGTTGGAGAAGGTGTTCTTAGACGTCTGCGGACCATTTCCCCGTAGTGGCGGTCGACACCGATATAATGGACCTAATAATAATAATGGACCATTTCACGAAGTTTATAAAGCTATAACGGGTGTTTAATCGTGCAACTACTCTAAAAATTCTGGGAGTAATAACAGAACTATATATTCCAAACATAGGGAAACCATCTTCTATCATAACGGATCATGGCACACAATTTAAGGGGAGAAAATGGCGGGATACCTTATTATCACTTGGTATTAGAACGTACAAAAAATTGTTTCATATATCGTATAAATTAATTGGCAGCGTGCAAAAAGTGTTTGAGGGGTTTGTTGGGGGGGGGGGGGTAACACAACTAAATTAATTTTGGCACAAATTTAAAGTTTTACAGGAAGAAACATGTCTGCAGTTTATTTTGTCAATATTTTGGTTTTATTTTGAGGCATCTTCGGTCTTTATGTTACAAATCAAACGTCTTTAGAAAGAAACAGTATAAATAACAGAACGCACAATGTCAGTCTTTTGGTTATTCGTTTGGTATTTTATCTACCCTCTTCTCATTTCTTCTAGATAAATATCTCTTTCTATTTCTTTACAATTATATTTTATATGGCTCCTATGGCTCCCCCTCCCCAGGATAGCTGGATTTCCAAGCTGACTGAGATTCAGCTGCAGAAATTACAAATCACCTGGACATAACAACGGGAAGTAACTGTTTGTCTATCATTCTCAAAAAAATAAATAAATAAACAAATATGGAACTATTATATCTAAATCCACTACAGTGCGACAAACAGTAACAGGTTAGCCTTGAGGTTGGAGATTGCAAAGGAGTTTATTATGCCACGAAATAAGTGCCTCGATCTGCAAACAGATAGTTACGTCATGTGCAAAATATAAAACTTTATTATAACAAAAATAAAGTGTTGATTATTATTATATGTTGTGTTGATTATTTATAAAAAAAGAGATGAGTTGCGTAAGATAAATTGTTGTTTCGGGTTGAGTTCGACTTGAATTCTGGTTTTCCCCCGAAAGTGTTTCCCACGTTTTGGGTGAATTTATCTCCACCATCGTCGAATCTTAGATATTTTTTGTTATAATGGTTTGTAAGTGAAACGGTAGCGGATTTTGCATGTCATGTTTCAGTTGACAGGTAGAATCTACGGGGCTTAAATGATATTTCGCATAAGAAACAAAGAGTTTTCAATTGCTCAAAATGTAAGAACAGAAAATTAAGAATCTCGTAAAATTTTGTTTTGATCATTTCTAGACTATAATCATTTCAGCTACTGTGGGCCTATAGATAATACTTGGAATCTTACGTACCCAAATCAAGGACTTATCTCATAAAGCATTTGTGTAAAGTTCAGCATTTTGTTCTTAAAGTTATTATCAGCAGAAAAAGTTGCTAAAAACGACGCGAAAGCTCATTTTTCTTTTACCGCACTCAGGAAGCTATCAATTACTATGTGGAGAAATATGAAATATATTCTCTTCCGTTTATCATTTTAAAGTTTGAAAATGTTTAGTCACTTTACGCTCAAATTCTACAAATCGAAAACTATCAATAATAATGGTTTGCAGTTTGATATATACAATAACAGGATTTAATATTGCATGGAAGTAACATTTTCTATAAATATTAGCTACAATTAAAAAATTTTATTTTAAGAAAAGATATAACAAAAGCAATGACGTTGACTACAAGACATGGTGTAAAGATGAGAGGCAGATTGTTCAGACAGAATTGTTTCATTCAGTGCATGCAATGAATAAAGTGACAATGGAGGATAGCCAAACTGCCAAAGAAGTAACGGATTGTTGTGTAGTAGGAGAAATAAGGAAATAAGTAGAGGATAGAAAAGTTGGCAGATCAAATCAAATCAGCTAAGAGGCTCATATTCTATCCCTTTCTTTTCGAATACGTTTGAACTGTTATTTAAACTTCTAAAGATGCTTTAAATGAATTCAAAGTGTTGCAGTATAAACAGCGGATACGTTTGTAGCCGGTAAAAGTAAAGCTGTAAATTTTAGTGCCAAATAAATTTAGTTGCACCTCTCTCGCACAGGAATTGAAATTGATATGTAGAAGTTGTACAACGTAAGAGTTTCTGTAAAATGATGAGGTAGTAAAGTTTTCAAGTTTCTTGTGTAACTAATTACATTATGGAGAAAGTTGCGATCAAATTTAAAAGTCAATTCTATCATACGTAAATAACTACGTATTTAAAAAAATTGTTTGGGAATTAGAACATAAAAGTCAGTTTCAACTAACAATCATTAGATCGTAATCCATTCACAAACCAGAAGTGAACTATAAAGTGTATTTATAAAAAGTTTACAAGGGGAAGAAATAAAAGTTATACAGCGATCGTAACGTTTTATTTGAGCTAAATAAAACTGTATTTATGCTGAAATTAAATAGGGGTTGGGGTAAGACTTACAGCCACGTTTGTAAAATGGAAGCGATACTAACCACATAGTGCGACTCTTTCTTTTATAGCTAATCTGTTACTCTGTATGAATGTGCATATCTTCCTCTTCCCCAACAAGGATTTAGGTCTTGGTGACCAGTTCCGGCTTCATATGATTTATTCCCATCTTTTCTTTGGTCTCCCTACGCTTCTTCTTCCAGCTGGTTTGTATCTACTTGCCGCTTTTGGTAGTCTTCGATCATCCACACGCTCCAGATGTGTCTTCCATTTTCTTTTATGCAACTTTATTTCCTCATTTAAGTTGTATACTTGCAACGCCTGAAATTCTTCAAGGTGATGGCTCTTTCCACACTTCTTTATGGGTCTGAGAATTGGACTTTAACGCAGGCCAGGCCAGTCGCATCCAAGCGGCTGAAATGAGATTTCTCAGGCACGTAGCAGGGTATACTCTCCATGATCATAGAAGAAACACAGATATACGGCAGGCACTGAATATTATGAGTATACTTGCCAGTATCGGCTGGATTGGTGGGAACATGTTTGTTGAATGGATGACTGCCGCATACCCAAACAACTATGGAACTATATAAGGCAAGGGGACGGATAGGTGTGGGACGTCCGAAGAAGCGCTGGAGTGACCAGCTCTAATCTTTGCCTATTTGAGACCGGAACAAACCATCCTTGGTTTAATCCTTGATGATGATGATGATGGTGATTTCCAACTCTTCTCTAATCTCTTCATTTCTAAATCGATCTTGTTTAGAACAATCTTTAACCGATCATATCTCCGCTGCTTGTATACGGCTTTTACCTCTCTTTCTTATTATTCATGACTCACTTCCATAAAGAAGCATAGGGACAGCCATTAGCTTGTAAAACTTGAGCTGAGTATCGTTCCGAATCTTATTTTTTAGTGTTCTTCTTATGGTGCATCATTTGAATCTTATGTAGTTTATTGTCTGTGTCTATATTGTTCTCATATAATATATCATATCCTAGGTAGCTAAAGTGAGAGAGTTGTTCAATTAGTTGGTTGTTAACCATTATGTTGACTCTTATAGGATTCATTCCCAGGAGGGCCATCGCCTTCGTTTTTCTTTTGGAAATTCTTAAGTTATACTCAATCGAACACCGTTGTAAATTACGTAGCGCTCTTAACCATCTTCGGTGGTATCTGTAACCAGCAGGTCGTCAGCAAACAGTAGCGTATTAACAAATTTGCTTTTTCCTAGAGAAATACCTGTTGATGGTTAAATGCTCTACCACCTACGCGTGGCATCGTCTAAATATATATTAAAGAGCGTTGGAGACAGACTACATCCCCATGACTTATACCTTGATTTATACTTAGAACCTTTTGCTATCTTCCTCTTTGCAGAAGTATCTGTGTGTCCCCATAGAGACTGCTTACTGCTAAAAAAAGGTGCTTAGGGTATCCATTTCTTTTTATAAAATTTCCCATCTCATCTTCCTGTCTACCTCGTCAAAAACCTTTTAAAAATTCACGAGCGCAATATATATCCATAAATGTGCGTGTACTGTGCATGTAAGTGCATTCTTGGCTACGAATGCAGTAATTCTTTATCAGCCTAGTGACTAATGGTATTCTATTAAAATGCGCGCACAGTTTTTTGTCAGGTTAACATAATTAAAAAGTATTTAAAAATCGGCGGACGTAACATACTATTGTCTACAATGCTTGGCTACAGGTGTAGATCCCGCGCTCTCCACCGCCAGCGTCATAAATCAAGGTACGTATATGCGTTCCTCATGATTTTTAGTTAGTAAAATAGGATAACAACCGGATATTGGAAACTCAAATTATAAGCATAATGCCTATTTATCACACGTTCCTGGGATGTTGTACGCCTCACGTAAGGAACCTTACTATGCCTACTTTGACACTGTGAGAGTGTTTCCCGTAAAAGTGGTTAAAGATTTTTTTGACTTATACCTCGCAAAAACTTGTCCGCAAAGTCCTTACCATACTACCTACATGTGGCACTGTATAAGAAATAAACTAAAACCCACTTCTTTCATAATTTCTACTTACTAATTTTTCCTTTCTTTCTGAACTAGGTATTAAATAAATTAAGTCAAAGTGATCATAGCCTCATCTTTATTTGTTATATTCACGACCAATAATATCTAACCCAGTTGAAACAGGCCTTAACGTCGGCATATAAGAATTTACCGTTTTTGCGGTAAGAATCACGATAATATGCTGCAGGTTAATTACCTGGTAAATGGTTAATTACCTAACTTATCAGATTTTTTGATGCAGTATTAAACGATGCATCCTTGAATCTTCAATGGCTAACAGTATGTCTGCCATCCAGACGTACGTCTGCCATGGAACTACGATACACATTCGTACTGTAAACTTAACAGTACTAAGGAATGGCAATTTATGCTGAATTGCGAGTATGTCTTAGTACTCTGGAAAACATATGTGCGTGTTCGGGTGGGCGGGACACCTTTATACGATGGGCGTGCAAGGAAGGATTTCTGGTTTTAATTGCAACGGCCAGGATGATATTACGCGCTAAAATTAATCACTTATTGAACTTTGTAACAATATAAAAAACTTAAACAATATGTTCGTTTCTATGAAAATATACCACTACATATTTCAACAGTTACAAAAAATAATAACAAATTCTTATATCGTGTGTACATAAGAAGACCAGATTTTATTATTTTACTGACTAAAAACATAAATTTGTAATTTGTCGTACAATTGACTATTTACATTTATCAATGTTCTGACAAATGTCTACTTTCCGGAAATTCATAGGCAAAGCGGCTTTTGCCGTAAGTACTTGAAATTTCCTTACTGCTTATCAATAATTTTATACAATTAACACATTTTAATTAAGTTCTGTGATTTTTTAATGGTTATTTTGGTATTGCAGTGAAATAAATGCTTCAAACATTGAAGTTAGTATAACAAACCAGTTAGTTAGTATATAGCAAACGGTGTGTAATGTAATATGGCAATGACTGCCTGACACAGGTGCATGGAAACTTTGGTTACTGTGTATCGGAACCACTGTGATTAGAACAGCGTTTCTCAACCTATTAGGCGCGACCCACCGCTGGGTCCCGAGGGGACGTTCGAAAATTTGTTTACTGTGTCTAAAAATCTATTATATATATTTATTTTTCTAGAACTAAATAAGCCTACGTATAATTTGTTTAAGCGTAAAATAAGGGTGAAAGTACTGTACGCACGCACACCAGTTTTGCTGCCGAGACGCCTGAGGAGCGGCGGGTCTACTGAGTGATAGTGCGTGCTTGTGTTGGTGGGGTATTACTGGTTCTAAAAACATTGTTCAAACGTATTTAGTTGTAATTTTGTGTGCGTATTAGATTGAACGTTCGTACATTATATGTAAGTGTAATTTATTGAATATTTTGTTAGTTTTTTTTTATTCGCTACAAGAAATACCTAGTGAGAGAGACAGTCAACTGTGTTAAACGTATTTTAATTGAGTAGTATTACAGTGATGCGTCCAGTGGAATGGCATACGTCACCACATTCCTTGTTCGGTAGCAATATAATTTGTTTAAGCGTACGAGGGTCAAATAAAATAATGGTCAAGCACTCGATGTTAGCAAAAATATGATTATATACTGAGTGCACACCCCTACAAGTTCAGCCGGCGCCCATGGTTGTGGGTCACATGAAGAGCAGTATCCTTCATGGTGGGTCCCAGACTTAAAAAGGTCAACAATCACTGGTTTAGAACCTTTACAGACTTCATAATTGTTAACTCTTAACGCAGTTACACTAATCAGGCACACGTGCACACACACACAGGATTCCTTGGTTGGAACGTTATGGATTTATTTTAGAAACTTTCTTCTAATGTACTATAGGAACTTCTGTTACTTCCCTAAAACTCTCCTGGGTAAAAGTATATTTTAAGAGATCTATTAAAATTACATGTAAAGTACTATCTTAAAATTATACATTTTTTAGTCACAAAAAAACTTGTAATAATAATTTTTTTATGCGGTTTTTAGTTGTTCAACTTTCGCCCATCACAAAGAATACGTAGGTAGTACCTTTTGATTTTATTTTTACAATAAATAAAGCCAATATTAAGGAGAAACACGTGTGTGTGTTTGTGTGGGGGGGGGGACATATTAGCTTATTAATATTGTTTACAATGAAAAGTCAAGATGTACTCAGCTGTTTTGAAATAACCTGTGTAATTTGTTTTTTTTCAGTGTTGCGTTGCATTCACAGTGGGCTACGGGGTATATACCGTTGTCAAAACGATAAGGGAAATCAGAGAACTGGATGAGGTAACACAATTTTTATTTTTTATTTTTTTTTTTCAAATATAACGATCAATATTTCACTTCACACACGATTTTACCTTCTAATAAAATTTGTCTGTAAATAGTGAATCAGTTTGAATATTTGGGATGCTGGATGGCAGAAAACAATGAAGAAATAAATGTAATAAGGAAAAGGATACAGGCCGCAAATAGAACATATGCTTCGTTTGACATCTATATTCAAGACAAGGAATATCCACCATCAGTCCAAGGTCACATTATATAAAGTTATGATTAGACCGGTGATAACATACGGCAGCGAGACTTGTACTCTGAACAAACAAGCCGCTACCATAGTCAACACTTTTGAAAGGAGAATTTTGAGGAGAATATATGGACTAATCCAAGTAAACGGGATATGGAGAATGCGTCACAATGAGGAGCTATACAAGCTGTATAAAGACAATGATCTGGCCACCACCATCCGACTGCATAGATTGCAATGGGGAGGACACATCATTAGGATGAAAGACAACTGAATACCTAGGAAGGTACTCTTTAGTCAGATCGAGGGTAGAAGCCTTGTCGAAAGACCCAAGACACATTGGATTGACGCATTGGCGAGGGATGCTGATAATTTACTTAAAATAAAACGATGCACATCGATCGCCAAGGACAGGGAAAAATGGAGGCGAATGATTATGGAGGCTAAGGTTCTACTTCGAACTGTGACGCCATAGAAGATGAAAAAGAACATTTGTCTATACCTCGCGATTAAAATTATTTCAGTGTATAGCAAACAAAAAACTTGTAAGAACTATTTAATATTTTAAGTGTTACAGCGCCAAGCGACGTTGTCTGTTCTCTAACTTCTGTACCATTCTGCCATTCCACTGGCCTCCTCTCAGGACCTCCAATGAGGCCTTAAGCTCATTGACGTTATTTGTTGCAAATGCTTTCTGTAAAATTGTTTTCTTAGGTTTTTCGGCTTCAACAAGATCGGAAATACCCAGTTTTCTTCCGGTAGTTTTTTAACGTATACGGTTTGGACAGGACCACACCAAGCCGACTGTTTTCTTTCAAGTTGATACTGAAGAACCGCCTACTCTAATTTTTTTTTCTATTTGTATCGGCCATCTGAGGACCAAATTCAATTTCAATTATTCCTTGTTCTTTTCTTTTCCTCCAATATTCTTTCATCTTTTCATTATGCCTCTTCTTCATTCTACTTTGAACATGCGTTGTTCTCTCTACTACCCTGGACTCCTTCCATTCTTAACACTTTTACCCGAAAAGCTTTCCGCTTCTTCTGCGTTTATATTAGTTTTTCTAAATACTTTTTGACTTCTTTAATCCAACTTGATGTTGACTTCTTTCCCCGCAGATATTTGAAGATCTGTTTTGTTAACCTATTGGCATCCATTCTATATAAACGTCCAAAAAATACAAGTCTTCTTTTTCTCACTGTTTCTGTTACATTTTCTATACTTTGATATATTTCATCATTACTTCTTAATTTCCAACCTTCTGAAGTTTCTCTTGGGCCTAATATTTTCCTGATAATTCGTCTTTCCAATATTTCTAGTTTGCCTTTATTTTATTTTATTATATATAATTATATTAATTTCATTATACTATATTTCTACATTCATTTATTTAACATATTTTTATATACACATAAAACATAGATTATAGTCTCTATAAAAGGGCTGTTAATAACAATTTTATAAATTTTATTTATATATGTTGATATTATTAATAATTATTACTATTTTATAAGCAAGATATAATATTTCCTTACTTCGGACATGTTTTGGGAATTAAATATTTTTCCCATCCTCAGCCATCTTGGCCAAAAAAAGATGCAAAATAGTAATAAATATTAAATAATTAATGTCTGAAGAAATTTACTGTAGCAAGAGGCGTATAATATAGGCCCATACACAAGCGCTTTTTGCAAATTTTTGAAATCAGTTTTTAATATATACGTATATTCTTATAAGAGAAAACAATTATAATTTATTTATTATTAAACCAAGAATAATGTAAGAAGATACAAATGTAATTATATAATTTTACATGTAAGAGTTATCAAATTCAATGATAAGCGTTAATACTATTGATGAGACTTCCATAAATATTACTTTTTGGTGTTCTATCCTTTAAATTTTTTTTCAATAAAAATATTTACAATTTGAACACGAAAAAAAAGTAAAAATTCAAAACAGCAGTACGTTTCATTTTTATATTGAGTACTCAGTAATTTCACTGTTTTTTGTGTGTTCAGGAAATTCAGCAGACTGTTAGTGAAGCCTTCGCAATACAAACTGCACTTCTGATCATCAGCCACAATTACGAAGCTGAAGAATTTCACGTGACCCAAATGCAGACGGAGACCTCAGAATAGACCTGATTCGGTAGAGTGTATCCAAGTCGACTCAACGTCTAGAACTTGAGTTGGTCGATTTATTCCCCGAAACCAACTGAATACCAACGGGAACGCCCGAAAGCTCTACAACGGCGGTGGCTTCCATTTATCGTCGAGGCAAGACCGTGCGATGATGACCAACTGACAGAAGTCTCTCGCCCGCCGGCACGACATTCAGGTCATTTCCAAATAGAGCAGTGATTAAATACGACTGCCATCCGAACAGTTCTCCTTGGACGTGTCCTCTTTTCACGTAGGAAGACCGGAATTCTTCTCCAAGTCAATCCTTACAAAAGCGGTTAGTAACGCCAAGCAAGACTGCTTCACTGTTCGTTACATTATGGTCTGTCACTGCATCCAGTTCTCTGATTTCCCTTATCGTTTTGACAACAGTATATATCCCGTAGCCCACCGTGACTACAACGCTACACTGAAAAAAATCAATTGTACAGATTATTTCAAAAAAGCTAAACATTTTCCTTATTTTTATCATTCAAGTTTACTGAATGTTTACTGATGTGTTAGAAAAAAATTATCTCAAAAAGAAAAAATTAAACTTGATTGGGAAACAGAAAATTGAAGAAATCTTAAGAGTAAGCAACTGGCACACAAGGAATTTGTTGACTGTCGCTTAGAAGAAAGTAAAGAAATGCAACTGTGTATTTAATTTTTTAATTACGATAACTATTTCCTATTTAATGAAATCATCGTTACCGTTAAGAAGATTGTACTATTTTCTAACAATTAACTGCAGTGTATTTTGTATGTGCACATTTTTGTATGATTAATAAATGTTAAATTTTTTTGCAAGCTAAATTTTTTTTCAAATGAAAAGATCAGTTGAAAATCATTATTATTTTTCAACTACATAGTCACTTTTTTTGTATCGGCCACATGGTAATTTAAATTCTTTATTCTTTGTTCCTTTCTTTTTCTCCAGTATTCTTTCATCTTATCACTGTGTCTCTTCTTCCTGTCTTCAGTCCACTTTGAACCTACGTTTTTCTCTCTCCTACCCAGGACTCCTTCCATTTTTAAAACTTTTCCCAAAAACTTCTCTTTCAATTGCTTTTTCTGCGTGTATACTATTTTTTTTCTAAATCCTTTTGGACTTCTTTAATCCAACTTGATGTTGACTTCTTCCCCCCCAGATATTTGAAAATCTGCTTTGTTAACCAAGTGTCGTCCATTCTATATAAATGTCCAAAAAATAATAGTCTTCTTTTTCTCATTGTTTCTGTTATATTTTCTATACTTTGATGTATTTTATCATTACTTCTTAATTTCCAACCTTCTGAAGTTTTTCGTGGGCCTAATATTTTCCTAATAATTCGTCTGTCCAATATTTCACATAGTCATTTTATTATAAATGTCATTCTACATACATACATACATACATCCTCGGCGCTACAGCCCAGTCCGGGCCCTGGCCTCCAAAAGAAATCTTCCCCACTGGTCTCTACTCCCAGCCAATGTCCACCAGTTTGCTGCACCCAGCCTCACTGCCTCCTTACCAACCTGGTCCAGCCATCTTGTACGCGGTCTTCCCCTCCTTCTCCTTCCCATCGGCAAATAATTCATCACTCTTTTTGGGATTCTATCCTCCGCCATTCTCTGCACATGACCAGCCCAACGCAATCTGTTAATTTGTATGAGTTGCACGATCGGAAGATCTTTAAACCTTTCGTACAACTCTCGATTATGCAGTCGCCTCCAAATGTTGTTTTCCCTCACAGGGCCATAGATTCTCCTCAGTACCCTCCTCTCAAAAACGGATAGTCTCTGCTCATCTAGTTTTTTTAACACCCAGCATTCCGAGCCGTACATCAGGACTGGTCTAATCAAGGTCTTGTATAGGGAGGCTTTTGTATCTTTAGTTATTAATTTTGATTTAAAATGTTTCACCAGTCCGTAGTAACACCTATTAGCAGATAATATTCGTCTTTCAATATCTCTAGAGGAGTCATTTCCAGAGTCCACATATGACCCGAGATATGGAAAACCCTGAACCTTTTCAAATTCATAATCGTTAATGCGCAGGGACAGGGTACGAGTATTGGCACCTACAACCATATATTTGGTTTTGCTTTGGTTTATAACCAAGCCCATAGCCTTAGCGGACAACTCCAGTTCCTGAAAGGCTTCCTTTAAGCCAGATTCAGACCTACTTATGACGTCAATGTCATCGGCATAGGCCAGAAGCTGTACCTCCTTGTGAAATATGTGTCCGCTAGTTTGAATTCCTGAATCCCTGATGACCTTTTCTAGAGCTATGTTGAACAACAGACATGCTAAGGCATCTCCTTGTTTCAACCCATTCAATGTTTTTAAGGAGTTAGATAGATTTGATTGTATTCTGATTTGGCACTTAGAATTGGACATAACTACTCCAACCATACGCACCAACTTAGATGGTATATGCAACTCCTTCATAGCTCTATATAGCATTTTCCGGTTGATTGAATCATATGCCGACTGGAAATCCACAAAGAGATGGTGAGTGGGCACTCCATATTCCAACGTTTTTTCCAGGATTTGCCTTAGTGTAAATATTTGGTCTGTTGTTGACCTATTCCTAGTGAATCCACACTGATATTCTTTTATGTTTTCCTCAGCGTAGGGAAGCAGCCTAGAAAATATGATGTTGGACAATACCTTATATGCTGTATTAAGTAGAGAGATGCCCCTA
Organism: Magicicada septendecula; assembly: GCA_034769895.1. Classification (NCBI taxonomy): domain Eukaryota; kingdom Metazoa; phylum Arthropoda; class Insecta; order Hemiptera; family Cicadidae; genus Magicicada; species Magicicada septendecula. Next base: position 427,656,638 of record CM068370.1, on the reverse strand, counting down.
TAATTTTTACATATAAGCGGATCACCCTTTTTATGTATTAAACACACCACCCCATTGTTCCACTCATCAGGCATTACCTCCTCCAGCCATATTCGCTCTATAAGATGGGCAAATTCCTTTATGAAATCAATGTCATTCTACTGACACTTCAGATTTTTTTAATAGAGGTTTTGCAAAGGGGTAGTCCTAGTTTTTAACCCCAGTTGTTCTACGAATTCATTTCAGCATATCCTATGTAAAATAGACTTCCTCAGTTCTGTTTTATCACTCCCTGTTGATATTATTACTGCTTCACTGTATTTAGCCGGTCATGGCCAGATTTTAAACTGTAGATGGCATGTGTACATAAGATAGCACACACGTATACAGTTATAATTACAGAGATCCTAGGGAATCTTTGAGTTGTTCATAAAGACGCGTCAAAATGCTGCTGTGGTTTAGTATGTGTACTTCGTAAATGCCAAACTAATAATTGAAACAGAAATTACAGTGTTCCACACCATTATAGAAAAAATTCCCGCTTAACGCATTATGCTTCACGGCTCATCATCAGATTGAAAATATATACAATAACGGAACGAGACGATGCCTTTGTACCTCTACTCGCCCTACAGCGCATTTTCGTGAACAAGTCCTTAGGTAAACGTCCTTACCTCGAGCCCTTTCACATGAGGCAGACATCTGCGACAGACTTCTGCTAGGAACAGAACTCCCATTGATACAATGCATAGCTTTTCACACTAGGGTGCAAGTGAGCTACGAGAGGCAAACGTCTGCCGGCTCGTTCTCTCCCCGACAGTTGAATTCAACCCGTCGGGCAGGCCAGTTGCTAGTTAACAAGTGCAAATCCTTAGAACCTTTCCACACGAGGCAGACGTCTGCCTCTTCCGAATGGAAAAATGTCATTCATACTTTCAATGTCGAATCCTTGATTGAAGAAATTCGCAATCGTCCAGCTATATGGGCTTACTCTTGTAAAGATAATAGTCATAAAATAAGAAAACAACAGTCCTGGAACGAAATATTTTAAATTGCCTATGAAGTTGCGAAGAAATGTCAAGAAAAAACAAAATTGCATTAGATAAGTAAATAGTCACTGCAGTTTGTCTTGTTAATTGCACTTAAAAATTTTACTAATAAAAATACAAATTGAATAAAAACAATGTGTATTGTAAATTTAAAGTGTATACATTTTTTAACGTAACCGCTAACTTTTCAACTGTTGCAACGAAATTCCTCATGTTGGTGTTCTGTTTTTGAATGTTATTCTCCAACAAACTATGCAATTCATCGAAAGAAGAATTCGAATACGAAAATAATTAAAAAACCTTTCATTGTCATCTCTCAGTTCGTGATACAACAGTGCAAAACTACTAGTGGTAAGTCTGTCGTTTATTAATGGGTCAATCAACATTTTCCTGCAACTACTTCTTCCTGTTCATTCATAATTTTGAAATACGGTATAAAAAAGCAATTTAAAAAAATATGCTGATTTAGAGTGTTTACTCTTCACTGTCTAAATTGAGGCTGGACCGTTTGGTGCGAGGCAGACGGGCACAGTGTGCCGAGAGCAAGCTCGCGTGAGTCTACTACGGCAGACGTCTGCCGCAGACTGGTTTACCGTGCCCTTAACTTACTGGTGGGTTCAGTTACCCGTGTCGGTATTTTTCATTTTCTTTCTAGTACATTCTGTGTGTGTGTGTGTGTGTGTGTTTCTATACCTAATCCTTAAACCCTCTCTCATTCATTTACTATTAACTACGTTATAATATAACTTCCTTTTCGGCATAGGTTTTGGTATTGAAAACAGTTTGATATAACAATGTTGTAAATTATCAACCAATGAGAACTAGTGTTTGGGATGAGAGTTGCCATAACAACCAAACCTTGTTAGAAAGAAACCGTTAATAAATTGTATCATTCCATTATTAGAGAGTGGCGAGGGCAGATGTATTAAAACCACAAAGAATAAAAAGAGTCAATTCAACACAATTTATCAAAAGAAATGATAAACCTAATAAATTAGTTAACAGAAATGACACTAATACTAAACGAATTAATAAAATTAACCAGAAGAATTTAAAATTAACCAGGAAGAATTTCTGAATAATCCCAAGTAACGGAAAACAAATATCGGAAGGAAGAAAATATATGAAACACCTAAATGAACAATGGAACTTGCCATAACCAGGATTACTGATGGAAAATAAATATCTTAACCAGAGAACTACGAAAACCGAAACCTGGAATTAACCAAACACCCAAGAAAGGACAAGCAGCAGTATTCGTGAGAAGCATTACCCTGGATAGCAGAGACAAAGGATTGTTAAGTATATTTTAAAATACATCACAGTAAAAAACACAAGAAAATCAACAATAAGTGAACTACACTTTCCACATCATTTATCACTTTTTAATAAACACTTGAACTTTATTTGAGTTACTGAACACCTCAAATTTGAATAACTATCTCAATCCAACATTGATTCTTTAAGGAATATGTTTTAAAACGTAAAAGTTACTAACCGTAAATAATCTCTCAAACGCTAATTCCCATAGCTATAAGTTACCACTGTAATTATAAGTATATCACCTGTTCTATAATATTTATATGGTATTTGTAAAATTTTGTATTTTTATTAGTCCATTTAACAACATTTTCTGTAGTCACAAGAACTTCGACCTGAGATTATAAATAAACAAAAAATCAACTGTATACGTGAGTCTCGACAGCAGCGAGCAGACAGAATAGCCAAACGCGAATAATTAAATATGCCGGCGCAAAAATAAGAATTAGAGTTTGAAGGAAATTGTAGAAATTGAACCCTATCAATAATTGTTAATAAACATAATAGAAACATTGACCTGTATGTTTGATTTTATTCAACTAACATTTAAAATTGGAGCACACAATATAGATAATTAACTTGACTATTTTGGTTTACTAAGAAGAGTTGGCCAATCCGACGTCGAGGCAGTAAATACAAATTTGAACGGCCGAACTGGTGAGTAGACACTCTCCCATTGTAAACATTATAAACCCGATAACGAAGGCTCGTTACAATATCAATGTATTGGTGTATAAGGTCATAGTGCGCCCAGTACTGACTTATGCATCGCAGACATGGATGCTACCTAGATGAGATGAGAGCCAACTAAATATATTTGAAAGGACGATCCTCAGGCAAATTTTTGGTTCAGTAGAAGAGGGAGGAGCCTGGAGGAAAAGATATAATTTAGAGCTCTATAATTTGTATGATGAAACTGATGTGGTCACATTTATAAAATTAGAAAGATTAAAATGGGCTGGACATATTGTACATGCTTGTGAAAGCAGAGTTATTAAGAAGATATTTAATGCAAAGCCAGAAGGTAAAAGGAAAGTTGGAAGGCAAAAACTGATATGGAGGGACGACGTGAGTCAGGATATCAGTACTCTTGGAATTAAAACTGGAAGAATACGGCTATGAATAAAGAAGAATAGTGAAATCTTCTGAAGAAGGCCAGGGTCCATGAATCTAATTGATTAGATAAAGTAGAGCCGGTTTAATTTTATACCGAGTTTTATAGTGATACGTCTGTCGACGTGTAAGCCGAGGTATTTTATATCGTCTACTTGTGGTAGTTGGCAATTATAAGTTCAACCGAAGACAAGTTCCTTCCTTTTGGTGAACGTGACATGTAATACATAGATTTGTTAACTAATTATTTAATTTGATGACTGGTATTATCATTTGTGTCATGCACATTGGAGAATCCTAAGACTGGACTGTGAATTATAGACTGGACGATAACTATGGATTGTTTCACATAATTATGTGTGTGTTGATTTCTATGCTATTCAGTGATTTATTTCAATGATTAAAGATCGCGATCTTCTAATGATACAAGGAGGAATGAAGGCGTAGCGCTTTCAGCTGGTAGCGAACCTCCTATGTTCTTCTGGCAAAGTGAGGGTACTATGTAGTACTGCTTAGACGCCTGTGTCTACTTGTTCTTTCCAGAATTCTCTCTCCCATAGAAACCGTCTTGCTTAATATAATCAATATCCTGTTGCTTCAGTAAGTCCTTCTGCCCATTCTCTTTGGAGATTTACTTTAGGATTTTTCATAATTTCTACTACAAGATTTTTTTGTTTCATCTGACAGCACTCTCAAATATCACGGTGATGACGTAGAGGAAATAATTTATATTCACAAATGTGACATTAAAAATCTGTAGGATGAGCTAGTGTGTGTTTACAAATGAACAATATTATTTATAATTACATGATGGCTTCAGAATTCTCAAATTATGGACACACTTGGTAACGGACAGAATAATATTAACTGTCCGTTATGTTATGAATATAAAGTTATGAAAGGATATAAAATTGATAACATTAAGTTCTACTTAATGATTGATATAATTTGCTAAGCTGGTGATATAGTTCCTGTGCCAGAAAACGAAGATGATTTAGAAAGGCTTTCTACACAAATTTGACATGCCAGACAACATAATTTGGTGATCTCTACAGCTAAAATTAAAGCTATAATGATCACTGTAACACCACTAGGATTTCAGTCAGTGGCGAAGTTACATGGAGGCAATTGAGGCAATGCCTACCCTAAAAATTCTGTAGAATAAAAATTATAAATACGTATGAACTACGTAACGTAATACATTGTTACTGTGACTGTCGAATTTATTAAGCCGAAATGTGCTTTACTGAGCGACCGCTAGATGGTGACAGGTGAGATTCGGCATAAAGCGAATGAGGCAACGTGAACTTGCCTCAGAGTTTTTTGTATACATCGTATGTAAGCAATGTCCTGGTGTGAATGGGAAGTGTGGGGGAGGGGGATTGTCCCGTGCTGTACACATAGAGCGTTGAGGCATGTTTCACTTCTATGGTGCAAACAGTTAAGTTAAAGCGCGCTGTGTTGTTTATAAGTGTGCTTATTTTATGCGGTTATTAAAAGTGTGCCTGTTATTCCGCTGAACTAACAGATGATCAAGATTGTTTTTTGAATTGTTTGTAACATTAAACATATAATATAGAAATTAATCAAGTTTAAAAATTTGAAGTTCAATCAGATGTATTATTGTGTATGACTTATACAAAGATTGTTTAATAGAAACACGTTTAGAGCTGTAAAGCATTTTTTATTCAACGATTGTAAAAGAAGTCTCCATTAACATTAAGACATGAGTCCCACTCTTGCACTAATCTGTAGATTCCCTGCTAGTAAAATTCTTACGGCTGTTTCCGGAACCATTGGCTAACAGCAAACTCTACCTCAGCGTCCGATTTGAACCACCGTCCTTTTAGTGATTCCTTAAAAAAATTTAAGGTAAGATTTTTGCCTACCCATTCGTTAACTAATAGCTTCGCCACTGATTTCAGTAATAATAGATGATAAAATTGTGGAGCGAATAATGGAAGTCGGCTATCTAGGAAAAGAAATAAGCTGTCAAATCACAAAAGCAAACAGAATATCAGGATGTATGAGGGACGTTATCTGGAACAATAAATTATTATAAATTTGGAAAGTACAGTGAGACATATGGAGCAGACGCAAGACCATAAACTTCAACAGCAAGAATACGAATACAGTAGTCTCGATAGCTCGAGGTTCGATAATTCGAGATTCTGTATAGTTCGAGGGACCCCGATAGAAAAATAATATGTACTCCGAAAATGGTGGGGTATTAATACCAGAAAAAGATTGTCAACTCAAAAACAAAAACTCTTCATTTTTTAAAAAGTAAGTTTCATTCAAAGTATTTTGTTTTCAAAGATACATACAGTAGTTTTACTTCCATATTCCTTAAGGAAATGGAAGTATGGGGATGGCAAAAAAAATCGTGTTCGAGATTATTGCAGATTCTGATTGTACTACACTCAAAACATGAAAAAGTCGTTTTCCGAAAAGTGTCTGTGTGTGTGTCTGTCTGTCTGTCTATGTGTCTATCTGTGTGTAGATTTTTTACTTCCATGTTCCTTAAGGAAATGGAAGTATGGTGATGGCAAAAAAATCGTGTTCGAGATTATTGCAGAATATGATTGTACTACACTCAAAACATGAAAAAAAGTCATTTTTCGAAATGTGTGTGTGTGTGTGTGTGTCTGTGTGTCTGTCTGTCTATCTATCTGTCTGTAGATTTTTTCTATGGCAAACGATAACAGCTGCAAATTCAAATAGAATCAAATAATTTTTTTCATACAGCCCTGATTTGTAGAGGACTCGCGACCTATTGTTTTTGGTGAAGATCGGTTGAGGGAAAGGGGTAGTTTACCTGCAACGGTATTTTTTTATCGAGGGTAATTTTGTTTGTTTGGCAAACGATAACAGCCGCAAATTCAAACAGAATCAAATAATGTTTCGCATACAGCCCTAAATTATAGAGCTCTCAAGATCTGTTGATTTTGGTAAAGATCGGTTAAGGGAAAGGGGTAGTTTACCCGCAACGTTTTATATTTTAACAAGGGTATTTCCTATGGCAAACGATAACAGCCGCAAATTCAAACATAATCAAATAAGTTTCTGCATACAGCCCTGCTTTCTTGAGTACTAAAGACCTATTGTTTTTGGTGAAGATCGTTTAAGGGAAAGGGGTAGTTTACCTGCCACGTTTTTTGTTTTATCAAGGGTATTTTGTATGGCAAACGATAACAGCCGCAAATTCAAACAAAATCATATAATATTTTGCATACAGCCCTGAATTGTAGAGTACTCAAGACCTATTGTTTTTGGTGAAGATCGGTTAAGGGAATAGGGTTGTTTACCAGCAACATTTTAAGTTTTATCAAGGGTAATGTTTTTTTTGACGAACGATAACTGCCGTACATTAAAACAGAATCAACTACTCTTCTGCATGCCTTTTTAAATTATACAGAACTCAAGGTCTGTTGATTTTGTTGAAGTCGGTTAAGGGAAAGGGGTAGTTTACCTGCAACGTTTTATGTTTTAACAAGGGTATTTTTTTTTATGACGAACGATAACTGCCGTAAATTCAAAGAGAATCAACTAATGTTTTGCATACAGCCCTGAATTGTAGAGTTCTCAAGACCTAGTGTTTTTGGTGAAGATCGGTTAATGGAATAGGGTAGTTTACCAGCAACGTTTTATGTTTTATCAAGGGTGTTTTCTATGGCAAACGATAACAGCCGCAAATTCAAACAGAATCAAATAATTGTTTGCATACAGGCCTGAATCGTAGAGTACTCAAGACCTGTCGTTTTTGGTAAAGATCGGTTAAGGGAAAGGGGCAAGGGGCAGTTTACCTGCAACGGTTTTTTATCAAGGGTAATTTTTTCTATAGTAAACGATAACAGCTGCAAATTCAAACAGAATCAAATGATGTTTTGCATACAGCCCTGTATTGTAGAGTTCTCAATACCTATTGGTGTTGGTGAAGATCGGTTAAGGGAAAGGGGTAGTTTACCAACCAGCAACATTTTATGTTTTAACAAGGGTAATTTTTTATATGACGAACGATAACTGCCTTAAATTCAAACAGAATCAACTAGGTTTTTGCATACCTTTTTGAACTAAAGAGAACTCAAGGTCTGTTGATTTTGTTGAAGATCGGTTAAGGGAAGGGGTAGTTTATCAGCAACGATTTATGTTTAAAAAGGGTAATTTTTTTATGACGAACGATAACTGCCGAAAATTCAATGACAATCAAATAATTTTTTGCACCCTTTCCTGAGTTGCAGAGAGCTCAGGGTCTATTGATTTTGGTGAAGATCAGTTAAGGGAAAGGGGTAGTTTACCTGCAGCATTTTATGTTGTAACAAGAGAAATGTTTCCATGACGAACGATAACTGCCGCACATTCAAACAGAATCAAATATTTTTTTGCATGCTTCCCTGAATTGTAGAGGACGGAAGGTCTGTTGATTTTGGAGAAGATCGGTTAAGAGAAAGGCGTAGTTTACCTGAAACTTTTTATGATTTAACAAGAGTAAAGTACTTAATTTTTATAAATAAAGTATCCTGATAAGAAGCTCATAGTAATCCACTGTAGAAACGTAGATGAAATATCTATAAATGAAGAGGTTAGGTGAACGGGGTGGGGGTAATTTTCTATTATTAAAAATTATAGTTGAAGATGGAGGGGAGAATTTTTTATATGTGTACTACGTTATCAGCAACAAAGAAGTAGTTTTTTGTTAAAATTGCTTCCCGGGCTCTTTAGCTGTAGTCCAATGTTTTCTGCAAAACCAGACTTTTCGGCAGTGCCATCGACTGCCATCATCGGTGAAAATCGAGTGCGAAAAAGTGAGGTGGTATACGTTAGTGACCACAGTACTGTGGTTAATGCTGAAGCAATAAGTAGAAAGACGTAGTTTCTATGGAAATATTTCATTTCGAATATGATTTTAAATATAAATCTTAGAACATGGAAGTCATGTATGGTTCTCCATACCGATATTTTTCTATGGCAAACGATAACTGCCGCAAATTCAAACAGAATCAAATAATTTTTTGCATACAGCCCTGATTTGTAGAGTACTCATGACCTATTGTTTTTGGTGAAGATCGGTTGAGGGAAATGGGTTGTTTACCAGCAACGGTTATTTTTTATCAAGGGAAATTTTTTTTTTGGCAAACGATAACAGCCGTAAATTCAAACAGAATCAAATAATGTTTCGCATACAGCCCTAAATTGTAGAGTTCTCAAGACCTATTGTTTTTGGTGAAGATCGGTTAAGGGAAAGGGGTAGTTTACCTGTAACGTTTTATGTTTTAACAAGGGTATTTCCTATGGCAAACGATAACAGCCGCAAATTCAAACAGAATCAAAAGATTATTTGCATGCAGCCCTAAATTTCAGAGTTCTCAAGACGTATTGTTTTTGGTGAAGATCGGTTAAGGGAAAGGGGTAGTTTACCTGCAGCGTTTTTTTTATCAAGGGTATTTTCTATGGCAAACGATAACAGCCGCAAATTCAAACAGAATCAAATAATTTTTTGCATACGTCACTGAATTGTAGAACACTCAAGGACTTTTGATTTTGGTGAACATCGGTTAAGGGGAAGGGGTAGTTTACCTGCAACCTTTTACGTTTTAACAAGAATAAAGTACTTGAAAATTCATTTAAACTTTTTCAAACAATGGTAATTGTTAAAAATAAATATCGGTATGGAGAACTATACATGACTTCCATATTCTAAGATTTATATTTAAATCTTAATATCGCCTGCCAAGCGCGATATATTTTCTCTTATACATGATTTACATTAAAATGGAAAAATTATAATTTCATTGCCTGGAAACAAAATTATTTTATTTTCAACAATTACCATTTTTTCAAAACGTTTAAATAAATTTTCAAGTACTTTACTCTTGTTAAAACGTAAAAGGTTGCAGGTAAACTACCCCTTCCCCTTAACCGATCTCCACAAAAATCGAAAGTCCTTGAGACCTCTACAATTCAGGGCTGTATGCAAATAATCGTTTGATTCTGTTTGAATTTGCGGCTGTTATCGTTTGCCATAGAAAATACCCTTGTTAAAAAAACGTTGCACGTAAACTACCCCTTTCCCTCAACCGATCTTCACCAAAAACAATAGGCCTTGAGAACTCTACAATTTAGGGCTGTATTCAAATAATCGTTTGATTCTGTTTGAATTTGCGGCTGTTATCGTTTGCCATAAGAAATACCCTTGTTAAAACATAAAACGTTACAGGTAAACTACCCCCTTCCCTTAACCGATCTTCACCAAAAACAATAGGTCTTGAGAACTCTACAATTCAGGGCTGTATGCGAAACATTATTTGATTCTGTTTGAATTTGCGGCTGTTATCGGTTGCCAAAAAAAAATTTCCCTTGATAAAAAAAAACCGTTGCCGGTAAACTACCCCTTTCCATCAACCGATCTTCACCAAAAACAATAGGTCGTGAGTACTCTACAAATCAGGGCTGTATGCAAAAAATTATTTGATTCTGTTTGAATTTGCGGCAGTTATCGTTTGCCAAAAAAAAAAATCTACACACACACACACACACACACACACACACACACACACACACACACACACACACACACACACACACACACACACACACACACACACACACTTTTCGGAAAACGACTTTTTTTCATGTTTTGAGCGTAGTAGAATCAGAATCTGCAATAATCTCGAACACGATTTTTGGTGATGGCAAAAAAAATCGTGTTCGAGATTATTGCAGATTCTGATTCTACTACACTCAAAACATGAAAAAAAGTCGTTTTCCGAAAAGTGTCTGTGTGTGTGTCTGTGTGTCTATGTGTCTGTCTGTAGATTTTTTTTCTATGGCAAACGATAACTGCCGCAAATTCAAACAGAATCAAATAATTTTTTGCATACAGCCCTGATTTGTAGAGTTCTCAAGACCTATTGTTTTTGGTGAAGATCGGTTAAGGGAAAGGGGTAGTTTACCTGTAACGTTTTATGTTTTAACAAGGGTATTTCCTATGGCAAACGATAACAGCCGCAAATTAAAACAGAATCAAACGATTATTTGCATACAGCCCTATATTGTAGAGTTCTCAAGACCTATTGTTTTTGGTGAAGATCGGTTGAGGGAAAGGGGTAGTTTACCTGCAACGTTTTTTTAACAAGGGTATTTTGTATGGCAAACGATAACAGCCGTAAATTCAAACAGAATCAAATAATGTTTTGCATACAGCCCTGATTTGTAGAGTACTCAAGACCTATTGTTTTTGGTGAAGATCGGTTGAGGGGAAGGGGTAGTTTACCTGCAACGTTTTTTTATCAAGCGTATTTTCTATGGCAAACGATAACAGCCGCAAATTGAAACAGAATCAAATAATTTTTTGCATACGTCCCTGAATTGTAGAGGTCTCAATGACTTTCGATTTTGGTGAAGATCGGTTAAGGGGAAGGGGTAGTTTACCTGCAACCTTTTACGTTTTAACAAGAGTAAAGTACTTGAAAATTTATTTAAACTTTTTGAAACAATGGTAATTGTTAAAAATAAAATAATTTTGTTGCCAGGCAATAAAATTATAATTTTTTCATTTTAATCTAATATAATATTTTTCATTTAATACAGCAATAAAAAGGCAGGTAAGACACAGCCTGGCTGTTTGGCTGAAAATGATTTTAAATATAAATCTTAGAATATGGAAGTCATGTATGGTTCTCCATACCGATATTTTGCCATCACCATACTTCCATTCCTTAAGGAATATGGAAGTAAAATAATTTTGTTGCCAGGCAATAAAATTATAATTTTTTCATTTTAATGTAAATCTGTACATAGTATAAAGTAAAGTCGGTCCGTTTTCTCTCTGTGTTTGAAATCGCTAATCTCAGGAAGTACTGAACGGAATTTATTCTAGTTTTCGCCAATAGATAGAGTGTCTATCGAGGAACATTTATGTGTATAATTAATACATATATGTTGTACATTAGCTTAGCTATCACGGTTTATGTCAAGTAAGTGGTATAGTTTACATCTTATATATAAAAATGAATGTTTCGTTGTTTGTCCCGTATGCGTTCCTATACCATTCATCCGATTGCGATGAAACTTCGGTGAGTTGTTGTGCGCACGTCCGCGAAGGTTTCTTCCACATCTCCTCCTAACCACTGTACCGATTTCAACCAAACTTGGCACAAATATTTTACGCAACGGGAGAACCAACATAGGATAGGTGTTTTTTCGATGGGGTCCTTTTGGGTCTTCCACATCGCCTCCTAAACCACTGGACCGATTTCAACCAAACTTGGCACAAATATTTTACGCAAAGGGAGAACCAACATAGGACAAGTGTTTTTTTCGATACGATCCTTTGGGGGGTCCTTTGGGGTCTTCCACGTCTCCACCTAAACCATTGAACCGATTTCAACCAAACTTGGCACAAATATTTTACGCAACGGGAGAACCAACATAGGACAAGTGTTTTTTTCGATACGATCCTCTGGGGGGTTCTTTGTGGTCTTAAAAAACTATTAGATCTGGTTACTATGGCAACCCAATAGAATAGATTCTGTTCTAAATATATTATCGCATTAAATTGAAGACCACGCGAACGAAGTTGTGGGCAACAACTATTTATTTTTAAGAAGCCTACTTTAATTAAACTTTATTAATTAAACTAACATTTTCATTACGTACAACGTGAAACTCCGTAGCGAAGCACGGTATTCTGCTAGTCATGTATAAGAGAAAATATATCGTGCGTGGCAGGCAAGCATATCTCAGTTATGTACTGTTTACGTTTCCATTTTATTATTATCACTACCGCAATAAAAAGGCAGGGAACACACACACACACACACACACACACACACACACAATTCGCGTTATTTCTGGCCTCATTCATGTTTATTTTCTTACATTTGCATGGGTTTTAAATGGAAAGTGCCGAACCCATACCAACATAACGCATGCAAGCCGAAAAAGTGTCCAGCGTGGATAACGATTTGCTTCCTGTGGATCGCTGGGCAGTGTAACTGCACGTGTTTACAGAGGAACGATTCATAGACAGACTTTTCGTCTTTAGGGAATGAACCCTCTGCAAGATGCTGAGGGTCCATGAGTGACTTCGGAGCGCTCCTTCTTTTCCGCGTGTTTGTTCTGTGAAACGTACACTGTAGATTCGCAGATTTATTCTAAGCAACGCTCAATAGGAAATGTTGAAAATTTTTGTCCACGGTGAACCCTCATACACACTAAACCTGCTCTGATGTTTTAATTACGGACATCATAATATTAAAACTTTGGAAACTTGAGCACTTCTTAATGGAGATCAATCATTAACTTATACAAGCCATTAATTTTATGCATATTTTTTATATATATATGTGTACAACGTTATCGGCAACAAAGAAGTAGTTTTTGTTAAAATTCCTTCCCGGGATATTTGGCCGTAGTCCAATGTTTTCTACAAAACCAGACGTTTCTGCAATGCCATTGACTTCCATCATCAGTGAAAATCGAGTGCGATAACGTGAGGTGGTATATGTTAGTGACCACAGTACTGTGGTTAAGGCTGAAGCAGTAAGTAGAAAGAAGTAGTTTCTATGGTAATATTTCATTTCGAAAATGATTTTAAAAATAAATCTTAGAATATGGAAGTCATGTATGGTTCTCCATACCTATATTTTAATATTACTGTATGTCATTTTAAATTTTAGTGTATGCATTTAATAAATAGATTGTGAGTGTTAGAGAAAACTTTGAATTTTTATTTAATCCTCATCAATATAACCTAATTAAACGAATGATGATTCGTCGTAGATTTTTCATTTTCCTTTCGCTCTCGAAAGCTCGCACAAATTAGTAAACAAAACTCACATACACAGCGCACAGATTACAATTTCTTTTAGATAAATTTCCAGCATACACTTTACATTATCACGCAGAGACGCTCCACATTAGAAACCACAGCGCAGGGGAGTTAGATCCGCTAACGGCAGGTAATACTGGCATTTTGCGTAGTTTGAGTTTTCGGTAGTTCGAGGTTGATTTGGTCCCAATTACCTCAAACCATAGAGACTCTACTGTACTAGTCATGAAAACAAACAAATGAAGAATAATTTTCAAAACATGAGACAGAATAATGAATGTAAATATCTGAGAAACGTGCAAAATAACATCCGGTGAACTGGATAAACAACTCCGGAATTACCATAGCGACAAAATGGATAATGACAGAGATTAGTTGTGAAGGTCTGAGGTACTTGCCCAAAAGCAAAAAGAGCTGAACAACAAAGAACAAGATGAAGAGATTGTGTCCAACGGAGCAAATTGATTATAAACAGGAGACTCTCCTAAATCAAACGAAGTTAAGAACTGCGTGCAAAATTTTGTGTTGTATTGTGTATTCTACAGTGTCAATATTAATTCAATAAACTATAAAGTAATAAAGCATATTTGAAGAAATGTGCAAAAACTGTTTTGGCACACTACAAAAGAGTAGAAGTAATGGGTCCATGAAGTTGTCACTCTGAGAATACAATCCATATATTTTTGAATTTATTAAAAAAGTATTATGGTTGTGGATAATACGATAGAAGGTTCACTTAACAAGCTGTCATCTACTTCCAGTGGTAAGACAATCCTTTACTGAACCTTACTCTCCTTCAACATCCACTTTCAGACATCTCTAGTCTGTGGCACATGCTTCCAGTTAAAGACATCCAGCAACTTTTTTACATTCTTTCTGATACTGTCTTGCCTCTGATCCGTGGCCTTCTGTTACTGCTCCTTCCTGGAACTTGTCCCTTTGTCAGCCTTCTTGGCACCATCTCTTCGTCCAACCTTTCTATGTGGCGTATCCATCTAAGTCTGAGCAACTTGGCAAAGTTCACTTGGCTGTGGTTGTTAAAGAAGTATTATTAGACATACTAAAAGAAATGCCCAAATAATTTAACAGATACACCCTAAAGTAAATTCTGAAAAGGAATATACGTTGTATCATATAAAAAAAGAAAGGAACAGTGAGGGAAGTTCGTTGTCATAAGGTGTTATACACACGAGGTAAGGTTAGATAAAGGAATAAGTGGGGTAATCTGTGACGAGCATAATTTACACCACCCTTTAGTGCAGTGCCAAGGCAGCTGCAGACAAGGAATGGTTCATCCATTTTGTGATCACCCTTGTTCAAGCCATTGTTGCGTAATAGTTTATCTGAAGTTGCAGACATGTGGTGGAGTTGAAAATTCATAGTATCAACCAAATCAACTGGAGCAACTGCAGCAAATACATATTTGCGTATGGGCATTTGCCATGACATAATGTATCATCGCGTATGCAGGTAAATAGAAACCATATCATATTCTACATACATCAAACACAAATCAGATATTTTTGGTTCTGAAAATGACACATGAATACCATTACGTTTTAGGACAACCTAGTTTTCCTATGTAAATGTGAAACTACACATATTTGAAACGCTGAGTATTCAAATGTCATGTCAAGGGTCTTCTTCTTTCACTGGCTGGCTGTGGCACTTGCTGCCAGTTAAAGACATCCAGCAACTTTTTTTCATCATGGTGGGCCTTGGCTTCCTCCACTCCCCTCTGTCATTCACCCAATCATTTCCAGCCTCTTATACCCATTGTAGCAATGTCTTGAGTGACGTCATCCATCCATCTTTTCCTTGGTTGACTCCTCCTTGTTCTTCCATACAGTCTCCCCTTCCAGACACCCTTAACCATTCTTGTATCCTATATTCTTTCAATGTGCCCCGGCCAACTTATTCTTTATGATTTAATGAACCTATATTATATTTTTCCATCAATTAGTATAGTCAATTCTTCATTTTTCATTACTCTCCAAAGATCTCCTTCTTTAATCGCACCAAATATTCTTCTAAAGATTTTTCTTTCAGACCTTCTCAATTGGTCCTCATTAAGTTCTGACAAGGCAGTGGCGTAGCTAGGGGAAAGGGGGCGGCACGAGAAGGGGGGCGGCAAACTGGAAAAAATTAAACTGTACATTAAGGTGGTTCTTGGGAGTTTTCATTTCGTCTAAATTTGTCTGAAACTTTGCAGTCAACTAAACAAAGCTATTTCACATATACTGTTAAAATTTCGGTGCGATTGCCCGTTCGAAAGTTGTTGAACAGTCATAGATGTGAGCATGGCGCTGTCTGAAGCATAGAGGGGGCAAAGTATAGGCGCTCGTGTAAGTGGAAATGTCCACGCAGAAACATTCATACAGGTCATTTCTATCCTTGTCTACTGACGCATGCACGAGAGTGGAACTCGCGTGGATCAGCTGATTCAGCGTGTTCAGAAATGACCCCTACGTGATTCCATCTCTCTTTTCCAGCCAGACGGTTTCTCAGCCAGTTCACCACCTCTATCTATATACCTCTATGGTCTGAAGTCAACTCAGTCTGGTACAGACGTGTATAGTAAGTAATAACCTCAATTCAATTCGCACTTATACTTATTTTTTGCATAAGCCGTAATTGAACGCATAAGCATAATTTACTTTTTGTTGTCAAAGTAACTTAAAAACTAATGCGATTATCATAATATTGAGTTTAATATCTTAAAACCTTTTGTTTGGTAAGTAGTGCCTAAATATATATATATAATAATTAGTTGAGGCATTGAACTTTATTCAAACTCAAATTCAGTTTCGAATTCAATAAAAAATAATTATAAAGAGTATTCATGGATAAGATAGGTAAAATGCTCTTAATTTTTGATTTTAAAATACACCTGATAAGATTTTCGTTTGATCTTAAAAAGTGATGTACCCATGATCCATACCTCAAAATTTCCCCTCCCCCACCCTGTCATTGAGTCAAATCACCTCAATTCTGGGCGCTGCGCATGCTCGTGAAGATGGCATTTATGCCCAAGAGGCATAAAAACATATTTAATTTAATGTATATAAAGAACACCAAATATTTTAAATAAAAAGTATATTTTTGATTAGATTCGCCTTAGTATATGATATACTAATAACGTAGGACAGAAGATTAAAATTGTAGTAATTTTCTTATAGAATGATCAGTTTATCTGAAATTAAGATATGTATTACGTTATACTGTGGCCGTTGCTAGTGTAAATCGCAAAAAATTAGAAAAAATGCAAAAAAACCAAAACTACTCATGAACAACCCTACATTCATCATTTTTTTTATAGAGCGTGAACATATTTTATTATAAAAAGAATTGGGAAAAGCACCATTTAGCCCATGGAACGGGGGGAGGGGTAATTTTGAGGTGTTTTGTTTATCACACGTCAACGTTTCAACTGTATTCGCCCGTTAACGAAACCAGTTAACGAATTAACTATAGTTGCAGTGTTCGCAGGTAATTGTCTAATTTTTTGTGGGTTTCCAGGTACTAAAACACCTACAGAATGAAACGAATCAAGCCAAGTGGTGTTCAATTTCGAAAGACAAAGATTAAAAAAATTCAGTCTGCTGAGAGTTCAAAAAATTTAATGAAAGCTTTTATTGAGAGAAGCTCGAGTTTGAAAAATCAAGGAAGTCATGAAGTCGACCCACCAAATCGTGGATCAAGCTCTTCGACTGACGAAGGACACAGCAAAGACGATAATAGTGGAGAAAACAACGAGGGGGGAAAAGTCAGCGTCTCCAATAATGTAAATAACTTAATTGAAACTTCTGCTACTACGTCTGAATTAAACATCATTCCAGAAACATTACTTGAACTTCAAAAAAATTCTGAAGAAGAAAATCCATTACGAGCCAACGAACATGACGATAAAAGACTACCAATAACACAGAGTGACAACTTTAGTATGGATGTTCTGCAAGATATTGGACGGTGGCCTGAAAACATTGCAAAACAGTTTCGAGACCTAGTCGTAAGTCAAGGCACCAGCCAACTGCAAAACAAAGACAGTGTTTTTCCTTCCGATACTACTGGAAGATCCATGAATAAGTGTTGGTTTGAGAAACTCCTTAAAAATGGAAGGAAGATTAATAGGTCATGGTTATGCTATTATCCATGTAAAAACGCACTGTTTTGTGTTTGCTGCACATTATTTCAACAAAAGAACTACCAGAGCCAGAGCAGTTTTAGTAGTGTCAGTGGTTTTTCGACTTGGCGTAAGCTGAATCCTCCCATCCAGGATCATGAGACTAGTGCTGCACATCGCTCAGCATTTATGGAATGGAAAGAATTAGAGCGTTCACTGAATAAAGAAGCAGCCATTGATAGCCATCTTCAGCAACAAGTTTGTGAAGCTGCTAAGATCTGGAAAGAAATCTTGGAAAGAGTAATCGCTACAGTGCAAACATTAGTTCAGCAGAACCTAGCTCTAAGAGGACACAGAAAATCAATTACTGATAGTGCCAATCCTGGGAATTTTCTCGCACTTATCAAGTATCTTGCTAAATTCGATCCTGTAATGAGGACTCACCTGGATTCAGTTTCAGGAAATCCAGGAAAATTATCTTACCTCTCCCCGGATATACAAAATGAAATTATTTCCATCTTGGGTGAACAAGTGTGGAAAACCATAATTTCCACATGTAAAAAGGCCAAGTATTAACAGTATAATGTTTGCACAACGCCAGACCAATCACATGAAGAGCAAATGTCTCAGATCATTAGATTTGTTGACATTGATGAACAGTCAGTTGAGGTAAGGGAATCATTTATAGATTTTATACCCGTACATGATAAGACTGCTGCTGGTATAACGGAAGTAATAACATCCCAACTAGAGGAAGATGGCTTAGACCTGAAAGACTGTAGAGGCCAGTCATTTGACAACCAGGCAACGATGGCTGGAATTCATACAGGGGTTCAAAAAAGGATCTTAGAACTAAATCCATTAGCAATATTTGTTCCCTGCGACAACCACAGCCTTAATTTGGTAGGAGTGCACGCTGGCCATGTCAACCCTCGAGCAATCACATTTTTTGGGATCTTGGAGAAACTTTTACATTCTTCTCTTGTTCTACACACAGGTGGAGTGTTTTGAAAGAACATGTAAATATTACAATAAAAAGACATGCAGAAACTAGATGGAGTTCAAAAGCAGATGCTGTTAAAGCAGTATCTTTTCAGCTAAACGAAATTATTGCTTGTCTCGAAAAACTCAGAGACACCCCTTCAGAAACAGTTGAAACAC
The DNA here is from genome assembly GCA_034769895.1 of Magicicada septendecula. Classification (NCBI taxonomy): domain Eukaryota; kingdom Metazoa; phylum Arthropoda; class Insecta; order Hemiptera; family Cicadidae; genus Magicicada; species Magicicada septendecula. The sequence goes on along the minus strand of CM068370.1, from coordinate 427,638,061 downwards.
GGGAAGATGCCGCAATACTCATCAATGGATTGGAGACATTTGACTTCATATGTTTGCTGTTTTTTTGGGCAGAAATTCTCCCTGTAATAAACCACTCTCAGAAAGTATTGCAGATTGAAGGAGTAAGCTTTCACAGTGCACTCTTACTGCTGCAAACTCTTGAAGATCAGTTAGGAGATTGGAGAACGAATCTTTGTGACATAGTCATTGAGAAATCTATGAAGAAATGTGAGGAATGGGGCGTGGAAACAGATAAGAGGCCACAGAAAAAACGTAAAATGCCTGGAGAGCATGCTGATGATGTTGTATTAAACAGCCGACAAGAGATAAAACGTCTAATTGAAATTATAGACAAATTGTCAGCAGAGATGAGAGACAGATTCACACATCTTTCGGAGCTAGAAAAACGATTTGGTTATCTTTGCGAGATTGAAAATCACCTCAATAAGGGAATCAGCGAACACTGTAAAATACTTGCAGAAAATTATCCACATGACATTGATTTTGAAGAGCTACTAAGAGACACTAAAGATGTTTTACTGTTGTTGAAAAGAGCAACCAATAATGGCGAAAAACTAAACTTGAAACCAAAAGGTCTATTGACTTATATTAATTCGATGGGTGCAGAATCATACAAGTCCCTAGCGACTGCCCTTCAAATACTTCTTACAATTCCAGTGTCAGTAGCCTCGTGTGAGCGCTCGTTTAGCAAGCTTAAGTTAATAAAAAATTACTTAAGGTCTACAATGATGGAGAATAGACTTACCAATTTAGCAGTTCTATCAATAGAACACGAAACTGCATCGTCACTTGACTACAGCAAAGTTATTTCCGATTTTGCAGCAGCAAAAGCAAGAAAAGTCAAGTTTTAAATTGTTTTCATCTGTAAATAATGCTATGTACTTTTTAGTTGCTATGTACTTTCAACTTTTAAGACTACGATTGGAGTATTTTTGAAAAGTAACATGTAAATAAAAATGCTCAGTTAAACACAATTCTTTTCTTTTCTGTTATCCTTCATGTGTAACACCGTTCATGTTAATGTTGATGTCATCCTTCATGTTAAAAAAGTTTAACCTCCAAACGGGTAGAAAGGCAACCTAGCTAAATTCTAACTTCCGAACTGACAAAAAGGTGACCTAGCAAAAGTTTAACCTCCAAACGAGGAAGAAGGCAACCAAGCGAAAGTCTAACCTCCAAACGGGCAGAAAGGCGGGCTAGGAAAAATGCTAACTCCTTTCTGCCCGCTCAAAGGTAGAAATTTCGTTGGCTCATCTTTGTGTTTGGAGTTTGGAGGTTAGACTCTCACTAGGTCGCCTTTCTGTCCGTTTGGAGGTTAGACTTTCGCTAGGTCGCCTTTCTACCCGTTGAAATACATATTATTCTTTATTTACTGTTTAAATAAAGTACAGTGATAAGTCAAAAAATAGACCGCCATTACTTTTTTTTTTTCTTCTGCTTGTCGGCGAGTGGCAACTGCAATGTGTAGGGGGCGGCAAACTGACACGCCGCCCCAGGCGGCGAAAGTACTAGCTACGCCACTGTGACAAGGTCCATGTTTCACAGCCGTATGTCACAATAGGGCACATCATGCTCGTGTAAATCTTAATTTTGGCTTGTCTTTTAATCAGCTTATTTGTCAACATTTTTATAGTGAGAAAATAGGCACAGTTCACTTGCTGAATTCTTTTCTTAATCTCATGTGAGAGGTATACAAAGTAAATAAGATGATGTCCACAAATGGATGTGACCTCAGGTACATGGTAACAAACATTTACAAAAACACAATGGTACGTTGCACACTATTTATTTACAAATATGACTAGCTTCAGTACTTTGTTCATTATAAAAGCATTATCATGAAACATAACATGAAATACATGTACTTAAAATACTGTGAAACCACTTAGTTTAACTCAAAAAATATACACCCTTCTATAGAATTCATAAAATGAAAAAACAACACAAAACTTGGCATATTATGTAACACGAAAGTATACATATGGCAATGTACAAATAACTTACATATTTATACGAATATAGTGGAACATGCACTGGAATGTCGCACACTAAATATATACAGAAATGCGTGGTAAACAATGAAAGAATAATAGTACCAGTTCTACACTTTGGCACGTTCTTCAGTTCATGCATGGATACGAATTACTGTGAGACCAAGTTGATGTACAATATGAGAAAAATATCTTATCGGCAAATCAAAACTCAAGTCCTGTGCGAGGTTTAACCATGCTCTACATTCTCCTCCAAACTGATGTGATTCATAATCCTGATCGCATTTCTTAAATACGTCTATGCTAAAATTCGGCAATGCCTCGGTTGACAAGTGAGGATAGAAAATAGTCTCAACCCTGTTAGTCACATTCAATTTAAACGCGGCCATCTGAAACTCTTCAGTCTTGCTCGACGGTATTGCTAAATATAACCTGTACTTCATTCGTTTTTCTTTCCATTTTTGTTCACATGAATCAAACACTTCTTTTACTTTCTGCGCAGCGTGATCAACAGTATCTGAAAGACCTATTTCATATGTAAAGAAATCTTTTGCCGTACTGTACCTGAAAACAAAAATTTCTTTAAATGATCTTTAAATCACAGGTAAACAGTAAGAAATGCACCAAAAATTTTATGGCAGTTTACTTAGATCTAATAGAAAATTCACTTACACTGATATTTAATTTTTTGTTATGAAATGCATCAAAATTCTATTAACACTTTCAGACCTGAGCTACTTTCTCTTTCAAGTGCAGAATTCTGTATTTTTATTCTTTAATTCAGCATTTTCAAAAGTAGAAATATCGTAGCATGTAATTAACAATTTTAACAAGTACAAAATGAAGTTTAAAATTACATGAAAACAAGCTTTTTCGTGTTCGTGCAAACAAAAATCAACATAATTTTGAATTCATTACTTAAAGTTTAAAGGAAAAATAATAAAATTGCTACGGTATATAAATTGGTAACACAGTAACACATTACACTTTACACACCCTTTGTTCATTTTTTTATGTACTTTTATGACCTATATTTTCTGACAGTGAAAATATATCATGAAAGAATATATATCGTTTACACAAACAAGAAAACCACCCCAAGAATTCGCTGGAACGTAGTCGACAAATGAACTTATGAGGATACACATGTTTTGTAGCCTTGTAATTCCAACTAAAACCAACAGAACTAAAATTAGACTAGGATCATTCAAAAGAACTAAAAAATGTGTCTCAATTCCTAACTGTATGTATCCACTGAAAAAGTATACTGAATTCATTACCCAAGTTATTAGGCATGGTTACTGTGAACCATGCATGTTATCAGTGTACACTCAGGCTTAGGACTGAAACTTTTGAAAGTCGCAATATACAGGATTTTTCCAAAAGATGGTGCCAAACCTTGGAAAATGTTTCGTTTTCATCTCACTGTTTTTATTAAAAAATTAATTACTGTTGAATGGAATACAACATGGCATTGAAATTTAGTATACATAGTAAGTGTACTATTTCTTATCAGTATTAAACAAACCAAAATATTGTCTTAAAAAGTTTCAAAATGGCGACTGATTGAGATTTTTAATTCTAAATTTCACAAACCCAGTACTTATAACAAAAACTGTCTTAATATATAAAAAATTAGCCCTTTCATTCTCAATCCAATGATACTTTGTTTATGCAGTTCCCATTAAAAATAATGGAGATATTTCTTCTGTAACAAACCAGACAAAACAATAACTATCAGGGAAATGGCCAGCGTTTTCCCTAAAATTAATCTAATACCTCAGTCATTTTTTATCCAAATACGTTAAACAAAGTATCATTGAATTGCAAATAAAAAGGCTAATGCTTTATATAGTAAGAAATATTTTGTTGTGAGTACTGGTATTTGTGAAATTTAGAATAAAACTTTCAATCAGCCAACACTTTTAAAAATTTTTAAGATAAATTTTGGTTTTGTTTGGATCACTTGCTCTGCATACCAAATTTTCAATCCATGTCTCATTCTGTTCAACAGCAATGATTGGTTTTTCATTTTTTTTTTTTTAATACAGACAAACATACAAATGGTAAACAAGGCATTTTTTGATATATATTGTAACGTTACATAACCCAGTCCCAAAAATGATAAACTTAATTATCCTACCATAAAGGTCAGAAATGGGTATAATATACCTAGCTCTAAATTACTTTATATCACCAAACATTATAAACTATATTTAATTGATATAAAGTGTAACAAGTGAGTTATAGTGTACCCAGTGAGTAAATAAGTGACTTTGAAGGAAGCATCTTACAGACTTGTGCTGTAGATGTATAAACAATTGATTATAATAGTAGACTGTGTTGCTACCTACCAGTTATGTATTTTGTTTAATTATTGTATGATTTGTATTGTGTAGGCAACTAAAATTTAGTACCTAGGTTTAATTTTATATTTAATAGAATAATTATGTTTGAATATAAGATAACCCAGGGTTAAAAATAAAAGAGTTAAATATAAGATGATAATAAAAAATAAAATAATACTGTATGAGAAAAATGGCAGAAGAAAATAGTGCAGTGTAAGGATACTATAAGAAATTAATAAATAATATATAAATTCAATTAAAGGAAATAATAATATTAAAGACCTATAGCTAAGGTTATAAGAAAATAAACGGAAAAACCTTATATAAATCAAATTGGATAATAAACCAAAGTTAAAAAGAATTATTTTTCTATAAATAAGAAATAAATTTATAATAATTAAAAACTGCCTATATACTCAAAAGTAAATAGAGGCACCAATAAAAAATGATATAAAAATTATTGGTTACTATGAGTAATGATATAACAACATAGGAATTAATTGTTAAAAACGATTGGAAACCGTTCGGTTGAGAAAAGTGATGTCACAAAAAATTGTATTAAAACCATTTTAAAACTTTCGGAAACGGTACAAAAATGGAATAAAAATTAACTCACAGTATCCACCTTATGTTCAAACTCCTTCAGATATCAAATATAACGTGATTTACCCGATAAAAAAGTGAAATAACCAATTCCAAGATCTGGCCTAGCTAAACCGCACTTCGAGATATTGGCGAGATTGTATCGTATGGACATTCCACGAAATTACAAAACAACTAGAACTACAACACGAGAAACAGCCCCATTCAAGTAAAAACTTCGAGGAAAGAGGTAATATAAACGTTATTAATCATTATTAACCAAGAAAACCTCATATCAAATCATTGTGCAGTTACAATATTTCGTAAATGATTCCATGTGGATAATAAAGAAATAATCTGCACTCTTGCGGACAAATCCGGAACTACATACTACAAAATAAACCAAAAATTCGAAATTTATTAATTTTTATCTTGTAAAGCGTAGTATATAATTATCCATTTCTGACCATCTCATAACACAAAGAACTTACCCTTAACCCTTGGGAAATTAATAAAAATGAATTATATGTTGTTTAATGTCTAATCAAGGATAAAATTATAAAATCATAAAAAATATATTTTATGATAATTCAAATGTTTGCCTAACTAAATCGATCCAATGTATTATTGACGGGAAAAGATCGATTATAATATTTGTATACTGGAAGAAGAGGAAATCTGTGTATTATACAAATAAATACTCTGAATATTTTATGTTAAATAATCAATCGTGTATTCTTTATTGTAGAGGGTAGTTGTTGTAGATTTTCAGTAAGCCAAGAAGAGGATTATCCACCGGAGAATTACCGAAATATCGTGGTGTTTGGTTAACCTAACATTTTGAGGTTGATGTCAAAATCAGCTGATCTTATCAACAGCGAATTTTTAAAAATAAGAAATTGTATAATCTGGGTGTAACAAAATTGTTCTTACTCTCTCTTCTAACTAAGATTAAACAACTTCCTTAATCTCTACCAAATCACACACACTCGATTTCTGTTTCGTTTGGTAAACGTCAAATCCGATTGATTTGAACATTAATGATTATAATTCATAAGTGACGATCGCGAAAAAGTACTCTGACCGCTCCGAGATTTTCAAAAGACGGACGTCACACATAAAAAGCGATTACGTTACAGAATGACGTACTAACATGGGGCTTAATTAGGAAAGCGTAACAAATAAACAGAGACTTTCGAGATACCCGCGTTACATTACAATATTTATTATACATTTTTCCTTTAGCATAATGAGTAGAATTATTTCCTGAAGTTTAGATACATCCTGTATACTAATATTTTATTCAATATATTACTGAAATTGGTTTAAAAGTAAACAGAAAAAAAATAAAGTTTAAATTGGTTCAACTATGCTGTTGTGGTGTATGCTACAGTAATAAGTTGTTCCAAAATGTAGAGGTTTTTAAAAACACGCCTTTCATCCAACAAAGTCTTAACTTTGTTTACTTTAATTATTCTGGACATTGGACCAATCCATGTAAAACAAATAGCCCAGATAAAATTACCTGCATAATTTATGCACTTCCGATTTCCCAATAAAATTAGGTAAAAGAAAGTGTGTAAATAATGCAAATGAATATGGTTTTATTCTAACAATATAACATAGGTGTCTGTTCACTAATGCCAGTAGCAAAACTGCTAAACAATTGCCAGGCTGTTAGGCTGCAGTCATTTTTATTATTAAAATTACAGTTGTTATCTCAAAGTTGGTCCATGATAACAACACTGTCATAACTATACAACAAGCTTAACAAGAAAATCTGCAATACAAACAAAACTAGATGTTTCAGGTGTACATAACAGGTCCTGCAAAAGACTGAGATTGTGAACACATCAGTCTCTCGCAAGCTAAAGTCTCTTCTCACAAACTAAAGTCTCTTCTCGCAAACTAAAGTCTCTTAACACTTTGACACTGATGGATGTCAATTGACGTCCTGAAGTTTCAACATGTTTTGCATGATTCCATACGTGTAAAGACGTTCTTGGAGCTGTTTTGAAATAATGTCAGGCCTTGTAGTACCCAAATAATCCACTAAATCGCATATGCGTTCACTTTCGTAGGTACAGTTGACATGAAAAAGCGCATGGCCAACTGTTATGTTAGTTGGCTAAACACCACTTACAGTACATGTCAAAATGTCAGACAAGTGTTTCTTGTAAAAAAATTACAAAAGTACACATATAAACCAATATATATTATAAACATTATGTAATGTATTGTTTAATCTGTTTCTAGCAAGTAAAACTAAAATTGCAAGTTTGTAGTAACAACACGTGTTTTGGCCAATTTTTTTTCTTCCAAAAACGTCACTTTTTTGAAAAGCAATTTCAGGGAAAATAACCAACACAATGACATACAGTATACACCATTTTAATGAAGACACTTAAATCTTCATAAAAACAGCATATTTTTTTTACCATGTAGTTTAGAAGACACAACATTTTAAATATATGCAAAAATTGCCCGGCATGGGCGAAGGATCACTATGTTAAGGGCCCGGCGTCAAAGTGTTAATAAGTTTATAACCTCAGTCTCTTCAGGACCTACTACTCCTCTTTCCTGGACCACTGAGGAAGACCATCATGGACACGAATGAATCATCTGGTTTTGTATCGTGAACTTTTTGTTAAATCTGTTTTATAGTTGGTGGACAGTGTTGTTACCATGGACCAACTTTGCGAAAACAACTGTAATTTTAATAATAATGGACAATGGCCTAACAGTCGGCCAATTAATTACCTTAATTGCTTACCAGTCAGATACATGCCGTGAAAGCCTGCATTCTTTACAAATTGCAAAATTTACCTTAGACCAGTTGCTGACACTTGCACTGATAGTTTTTTATTCTGCAATAACGATATCGGTAGAGGATAAATGTAACTAGTAATCAGATGGACTTGTGTTAGCCTTGGCTTTTCTGCAAGTTCCTGTGAAAAGTGCCGGATCAGAGGATAAATGCCAGCTTGATGTACAAATCCGTATACCACAGTGAGAATTATGTTTATTAAATACCACAGCGTTAATATGGAATTCTTCTTTTTTACTGTTCTTTCCTTTTTCATAAACACTTTGAAGCCCTTTTCCTGTTTCCGAGAAACATAGTCTTCTTCGTGACTGTGAATTCTCTGTGCATTCAAGAATACTACAGGCAATGTAACTGGAATGAGGAACCTTGGTTCTTGGTGCGGGAAAATTGACAGAAGGCCAAGTGGTACTATGAACGATGTCATCATAAGACCAATGATACTCTGGACCCTTGGCAGCTCGCTCCATCTTCTTTGTAGCACTCTGCAAACAAATATTAACAATATTTTAATAATTATATAAATAAGGTGTTGATCAAATTTATGCAAAAGTCACTGTTAATGGATTGTGTGCTATTTCACACATGTAATTAGGTGAAGAACAAAATTGTTTTCATGGGGGTTCATCTTGTATGGATTGTGCATTTCACCTGGGACAGATGGTTGGGAGGCATTGAAAATTATGTAAAAGCTTATGGACAGAGTGTTCAGGTTTAATCTTATAGAGAATTGTACAGAAGAATGGCATACTGAACATGAAAGTAGGGTGTTGGAAAGTTTATGTTATTATACTCACATTACCATTAAGTTGGGAGATTGAACACAAGAAATTACATGAGGATTCAGACACAAAGAACTTTTACAGGAAGAGTATGAACAGAATCTGTTATTAATTTTACAAACTATGATTATGCTGAAGTTACTGTAGGGTTGTAAAAAAAACTTGGGTCATCACTTCATGTCACTGCCACTCAATCACCTGAAAAAACAAATACATTTTTAATGCAGATTGGTAGGAGTATTGCTGAAGCACAGTACATATAAGGAGTGATGTCATCTGGCAAAATTTGAGGATAGAAAGTACTATTAATGCAACAGAAAGATCCTGAGAGCCATAAAGGTATATAATTAGTTGTGGTAAAATTCCCGGATCGTCTGAAGTGATCAGCTGTTGTAACATCAGAAGTACGGCTATGAAACAATCTATACAGTGTCAGGCATATGTTTATGAGTGGCATTAAAACTTGAAAAAAAAATATTTAAATTTAGTTGCTCTGTTAGTTTAACGAACAAACCAAAAGTCTGCTAGCATGTAATCATGTTTGTTGAAAGCGATTCTTTTTAAAAATTTTTCCAAAATTAAAAATAATCTGCCAAGTTTTCCAATGCCTGTAAAGTTCTTATTCACCCCATGCCTGAACACAAGCTAACTCACTTTTGAAAGAACAAATGTAAAACCAAGATAAAGAGGAGTGTACTGGATTTATATGTGTATACACACCAATTTGTAAGAAATGTTAATGATATAGTTGGTCAGTAAAACCACTGGCTAAGATATTACAATTTCATTCAAGAAAATCCCTACCACCTAAAATAAACATGGTTAGAAACAGGGAAATATTTGATACACCTCATGCCTTACAAAGCTCTAGCATTGATCATCATTACAGTAATGCAGATATGTTGTGATTCAGTAACTACCCAATAAACTATCCATAACTATCCATCCATAACACAGCAAGAGTACGAGGATAAACAAAAAATTGAGAATACTGGAATAAACTCCTTAGGCTGATGTTACTGCTGCAGTTAAAAGTCGCCCAGTTTAACGGGAGATCAAAGCACATATTTTCAGTGAGTTCTGCTGCATTAGTGTGGTGCCAATGAACAAATACACCACTACTAGAAACAAACCAACTAGATAAAAGTTTATGAGAAATCAACTGTTGCAAATAGACACGGTCACAATCAGTAGGTTCACCATAGTGTTTTCAAGTTATAATTTATTTTATTTTTGAAAGTGTTTAACATTTACATATATATATTGTAAGTTACCAAATATGATAGTTACATAAAGTAAGCAAATATAACGTCAAGTGACGGGAAAGCATGAAAGTATTTCTAGATAAATAAAACTATGTGAACAAAAAGTGTGTATCTACAGATATATTAGTGTAAAGTTCCGACTATGAAGAAGAAACTGTAACATAGCAGCATCATACACGAAATGAAGAAAGAAAATAACCCTGAGCCAAAATAAAATGTTAGTAACCAGGCCCAATAGATTCCAACAGTGAGGGGAATCAACAAAATAACTACCAATAGATTCCAACAGTGAGGGGAATCATCAAAATGACTACAAGAGATCCCAACAGTGAGGGGAACAAATGAAGAAAATGACTATAATAAAAGTGTAAAAGAAGACAACAGGATTCCAACAGTGAGGGGAACCAACAAAAATAACTATGCCAAATAAAAGGAAGAAACAACTCAGGAGCAACCACAATGATGGCAGACAAACCGATGTGTTTACAAATATGAATATTATGGAACAACGACTACTACAATGAAAACATTGAAGAAGACGTTCAAACCTAAAGAAGAAGGGAAGAAGAAGGACAAGGAAACATGACATGAAGAGAGAAGAAAATGGATAGACCATACAAGGAATAACCATTCATCAAGTGTACTAGAGACAATACTAGTAACTAAAAGAATAGTGATTGTCAACTATGAAGAAACAGTGTTTAACATTTAAGAAATCACAAACAATTATAGTGAGTACTTAATATAAGTGTGAAAACCTGTGACCAGTTAACTAATTATAACCTAATAAACCCCACAAACAGTTCCAGTGATAAGGTTTATAGTGGAAGAAAATGTGTTACTTTCATAGTGGAAACATCAAGAATTAAATAGTCAGAAATACACAGACAGTTAGTGTGACTAGTTTAATGAAGATTGTGATCCAAATAGATAATCATAAGACCACCAAACAATGTAAAATAGAACAGTTATATTATTGTTCATAGAACTGGACAATAAAAACCTTTGTAAATTTCAAAAGAAATGTAACTGAATGCCACGGCAAAACAGAATACAATACAAAGAAAGGCCAGAGAAAGAACAATAACAAACAAAGTAGTTTGTTAAATATCAAACAAATGTGACAGAAATTAGTTACAAACCATGACAAGAAAGGTATTATCATTAGTTCAAGAATATTTGTATTATTGTTTAAGAAGAAGTAGTGTAAACATGTGTATTAAAACAATTAAACTATTGTAATAGAATACCATACTGAAGTCATGTTAGTAGTAGCAACATGCTGCATTAAAATATGTTGTACATTGTTACATAACCCCATAGGAAAGGCACCTATGAAACAAAAAAATCATACATGTTAGTTTAACCAAATAACCATTAACAATTGTATCAATCAAGGATTCATTATAAGTAATGATACACCCTAGTAAACCGTGTATTATATTGAAATACACTACAAATAAAGTAGACCAAATATGATAGCACAAAGCTAGAAGAAATGGAACCTAATATGCCAAATTAGTTAAACAAAATACAGTGTTAAAACATGTACAAAGGTTGATGAAAGTATTACCAGTAGTTAGATGAACATCTGGTACTACTATGAGAACAGATTATAAGTATAATGACAATAGTTTTGTGACCAAAATATTGTAAACTAGCTGACTATGAATGCATACACAGAAGTGGGCAGGGGCAATGTAACCAACTAGTTAAGCAAGATACTTTATTAAAACTTAAACAAAGATTAATGAGAGTGTTACCAGTAGTAAGAGGGACACCTAACACTACTATGAGAACAGACCATAACCATGAGAATAGTTATTTTATAGATAAATTATTAAAAACTAAATGACCATGATGGTGGAATCAGAATGTAAACAAACAGTAGGTAGCAAGTTATTTATGCAAAATGCAACATACAAACTTTTTTAAAAGTAGATAAAAATGTTATCAATGATCAGAAGAATGTCTGATACTACTTTGAGAATCTATGTCAAGTATAACAATAACAATTTAGTTATTGATCTATCAAAAAATAACTGACTACCATGCCATGACCTAATGTAAACAAACCCATTGCTAGAAATTGAAGGGTTCCCAGATAGCTAAAAGCTGACAAATATATGAAATGAATTAGGTACTATAATTGTACACTAGTTGCATTTATAACATAATATACCTTATATAGAAAAACCATAAATAAAGTGACAATTTTAAGAAAAGAGATAGGAGGGTACTGAAACAATGCTAATAGTATATGAAACACAGCCCTGTACATATACTAAAGTACAAATTCATGTAAATAGATGTTTATATTATTGTTAGATTACAATATCAATGTTATTAGATAAGGAAAAATAGTTTTAAGGACAATTGTGAATAATCGAATATGGACGCTAAAGACGCCATGATCAGACATTGTTTGGGTAACAATTATTCCCAAATTTTGTATTAAACAAGTTGAGATATAGACTCAGATCGTTTAATCAAAAGTGTTTTAGTGTAATTAGTTAAGTTTGGTGTAATAAACTTATTAAATATAAGATGCACCATAAAAATCAATAAAATCGTTACAGTGATTTAAATAATGGACGGATTATAATCTTGTTTGGACTTTATTTAAAGCTCAGGATGTCCGCGATTTATTGACACTAACCGTTTAACGATTAGACAAATATTAAGAAATTTATTACGATTTTAAACTTTTTAATTATTTTTTGCACCAGTGCTGACGTCATGTTAATCTCAAACCCAAACGCAAAATTGGTAAAAAATTAAAAAATTTTAATAAGCCAAGTTACTTTGGGTCGGAGAGTTCAAACATTTCAGCTAATCGAATGAATGGAAATCGGCAGACAAGCCGGAGACGTTCCGAAGGAGCGTCACAGTCATCTATCAATCATCAACTAGACAGGACGTGTCACTCGGCGACCCAGATATATGAAGAAGTTTATTTTTGAATTGTGCGCGACACGTAAACATCAGTAACCAACATACACCTAACCTAAATACAACACAAGCATTAACGTGTGTACAGTGCGGAGTGAATAAGATTTAAATACGATCAGTGTACAATATCGATCGTATTTGCGAGTGTTGTGCGAAAAATAAACCAGGGAGTACAATATTTTTCATTAATGAACAATAAAACAGAAATAAAAATTTCTGTAAATACCGATTGTTTAGATACTATGCTAATCAATAATAGCGAAGTATAATAATGCTGATGAAATTTATCAGAATTGACGAAAGGATTATTTCGCAATTTTTAACATGATAAATAAATATTTTAATTATTTTTCATAATTAAAAGAATCACGATTAATGTACTTATTACAAAATACGAGCACAGTAAATAGTCGCTCAACTGACTAACGTTGTTTTTTTTGATTTTTTACTATTGAAGATAAATATTTTAATTTTTATGCGAAAGAATATTCTATGCTACTGATAGTTATGCATCAGAAATATTATAAATAATATATGTATGTTTAGATTAAGAAGAAATTAATGCTTAATATAATTAACTCTAATAACAATTCACGTTATGAGATAACCTTAAAATCATAACCGGAATTTGCCACCTTTTTGTCATAAGTCTGTTCTCATATAATCCAAACCAGATGAAAACTATAACAAGAGTTTTTTTTTGATAACTTTTTCTCTTGTAAATAAATAATTCCCACAGTGAATTATTAAAATATAATAATACATTTTAGCAGTGCAAACCAACACACTTGTTTATTGTCAAGGCAACTACTGTATACTGTGTACGAATTCCCGCGTACGATAATACCATAATTATCTATTATATGGTACCAATTTTCTATTTTAATATTAGTTTATTCGTTTTTTATTAATTGTTCATTTAATATCATTATAAAACGCCACATCTTGTATCTGGCATCATGTTACTTAAAAGAACCACACGAACTTGGTAATTAACTTATGTAAGAGGACATAACCTCTCAAAATAAAAACTATTGTATAACCAACAGGGTTACCAGCCTTGAGGCTAAGGAGAGTTTCATTTTAAATTTGTTCATTGTAATTATTCTCAGTAAAATTATTAGTAACTGATTGTTAATTTTTAAAAAAGACTTTATACCATTCTTAACTGTTAATAAACCTCTACATTTTGTTACCCATGGAAAAGAGTTTAATTTCAAACTTAAAATAGTTCATTTTTTTTCATAGCTAGTTCTACCGAAAGGTGGCGGAAGAATTCAAATATTCCTGATAACTCAGAACTTTATTTAGCTGTTATATTATTATTATTGTGCATGCTAGTCACGTTTGATATTCACACAGAATATCTACTTGTATATGTAGCGCGTATGTTACAGCTGAGCAGTCACCTAACAGAACAACAATATCCACATATGGTAAGTGGGGAGGTTACTAGCGGAGTGTGAGAAATACTTTTAAATTAAAAGAGTTAACCAGCGATACCCACATATTTATCAATCACAATCAGATTGATAATAATAATTATAATTTGAACATTTTATTATACAACATTATTGTGGATACCGGTGCATATCTACAAGCAACACAATCAATAACAATTACAATCGAAACACATTTGAACACATACATCTATCTACGTATCTATAAAGATCCTTAATAGATTGGCGCCCAACGTCTGAGCGTGGATTAGGGAAGAAACGGACAATTAACCAATAATTTAATAACCCCAATCTGTCAAGAGACTGCAAGTACATTGCCAGCGACAAGATGTATACAAGGAGATCAACATCAAAAAAGAGAGCAGCAGAGGCAGAGAGGGAGGCCAGACTGGAAGAGAAGGAGGCAACATCAACGGAAGACGTTGAAGAAATCCTATTAGAACTAGAGGATAAACCACTTGAACTGGCGGAGGAGGTTCAGCAACCTGATGAGGAGCCGGAAATCATACCACAAGAAGTTCTACCGGAGGATAGCCAACCCGAGAGACCGGTGCAACCAGAAGACAGGTACATCGTCGAAATGTTAATGAGTATGAGAGCATCGATGGAAGAAGGCCAGAAAAGGATGATGGAGTTGCTGAAGGAAGACAATCGATCCACTAAGGAGGAGTTAAGCAAGAAGATAGAGGAAGGCCAGAAATCCACAGATCAACAAATAGAGTCACTAAAGGAAGGCCTGAAATCCACGGACCAGAAAATAGAAGAAGGCCACAGAGAGAGCCAGAAAAATATAGAATTGTTGAAGGAGGAGTTAAATAACAAGATTAATGAAACCAACAGGAGGATGGAAGATGGACAGAAAAAGACGGAAGAGCTGTTGGAGAAGAAGATGGCTATCATGAAGGAAGACTTATCTGCAGAGTTGGGGATTAAAATCGACCAAACCAACCAGAAAATCGACGAGATCAATAGGAGATTAGACCGAATGAATAAGAGAATAAAGGGAGATGACAAGGAGAGCGTGGAGTCAATAAACACGGTAGTGAAGGATGATTACAAGCAATCGGGAAAGACAATAAAAAGATGTTGTGAAGAGACAGAAGAGAGTGTTAAGAAGATAAGAAGAGAATTAATAGTAGACGATCGAATGGAGGTTGAAGAAGTACCTGAAGATAAGAACATAGAACAAGCGAGTCCAGAGCCCGAAGATAATGGAGAAAAGAAGGTCCAAATAATCCAAGAAACGGAAGAGGTGAAAATGGAAGAAAGAAGAACCATGCGTCCAAGGAAGGCAAGAATTACAAAAGAATTAATTGAAATGACTCGAAGTGGCCTGATCAATATGGTCAACTTACCAATCGTCAACCATGAAGAAGGAACTTTCAGGAAGGAGTATCGGAAGAGTTTCATGACAATGGATGAGGAGGAAGATTATGTACCAACGAAGACGAAGATGACCAACAAAGCATCTCAAACACGGATTTCCAAAAGGAGAGTGAGATATTTTAAGAAAAAGGAAGGCTATCAAGAGAAATGGGACCGGATTGTCGAAGGATATGCCAGAGAAATCAAAGAACTGAGGAAGAAGAGGAGCCAATTAATGGAAGCACCCAACCAGAAGACGGATGACGGTCAAACAGAATTGAGGGAGTTACCAAATGTCAATACTTACGACAACCAGGAGAACCATGGACACAAATATATTGAAGAGAGCGAGAGAAAAAAGACAGAAGAACGGAAGGCAGACACAGCCCTAATAGCATTCAAATGGAAAAACCAAATGATAGCAAGATATATGTCAAGAAAGGACAGGAGTATGGATACTGGAGAAGTCCGAACGACAAGAAGAGAGGAGAGCGATGATTATGGTTAAAATGAATAAAAAAATATACTGAAATATGGGACCGACTATTATGATAACCAATAATGCTGACACAAGCTTCAATGAAACGATATATCGGAGACTAAAATATAAGATTAAAAGTGAAAAAATAGCGATGAAAATTATTTGTTATGGATATTAAATGAAAGATGAAAATATACTTGTGAATATAACTGTTGACTATATAAAGGTAAAAAGTGAAATGTGGAGATGAAGATTATTGTTTATTAAAAAGTGAAAAATGAAAATATAATTATGGAAATAACTGTTGACTAAAGAAGAAAGGATGGAATATTGCTATGAAGATTATTATGTGTTTATATTAAATAAGAAGTAACTGTATAACTATGAAATGAACGTTGACTAAATTGTAATTTTATAATGTAAAAAAATATGTTCCCAAAGAAGTTATGTAAAGGATTCAGAAAATTGTATTTGCAAATAATAGTACTAGTATTACTAATAAAGAGGAGTACAATACGAGACTGACGCATTCCATCTTAGGCACAAATAATTTCCAAGAGCCACGTCAACAGTAAAATTAACATCCTACCCGTACTAATAAAGAGAAAAAAAGTACTATACGAGACAGACACCCAAGACCTATGGCATAACTATATAAAAGTATACATATTTCCAAGAGCCACGTCAACAGTAAAATTAACATCCTACCCGTACTAATAAAGAGAAAAAAAGTACTATACGAGACAGACACCCAAGACCTATGGCATAACTATATAAAAGTATACATATATCCAAGAGCCACGTCAACAGTAAAATTAACATCCTACCCGTACTAATAAAGAGAAAAAAAGTACTATACGAGACAGACACCCAAGACCTATGGCATAACTATATAAAAGTATATATATTTCCAAGAGCCACGTCAACTAGTAAAATCAACATCTTACCCGTACTATAATAAAGAGAAGAAGTACAATACGAGACTGACAAACTCCATCCCTGGCACAACTAATTCCTAGAGCCAAGTCAACCAGTAATTCAACATCTTACCCGTACTATAATAAAGAGAAGAAGTACAATACGAGAACGACACCCTCCACCCATGGCACAACTAATTCCAAGAGCCAAGTCAACAAGTAAATTACCATCACACCCGTACTACTATAAAGAGAAAGAAGTACTATACGAGACAGACACCCAAGACCTATGGCATAACTATATAAAAGTATATATAATTCCTAGAGCCAAGTCAACCAGTAATTCAACATCTTACCCGTACTATAAAAAAGAGAGAGATGTAAAATACGAGAACGACAACCTACATCTTTGGCACAAAATTCCAAGAGCCAAGTCAACTAGTAAATGAACATCCTACCCGTACTACTAAAGAAAAGAAGTACTATACGAGATCGACAAATTCCAACTTTGGCACCAATGTATGTATAATGCACCATATTTCCAAGAGCCAAGTCAACAAGTAAATTACCATCACACCCGTACTACTAATGAAGAGAGAAGAAGAAGATAAGAAGTTGGAGGAACAAACCCAAAGAAATGTATTAATGTAGACGAGAACCACACACAACCACATTGTTTTCTAGTGTTTTTTACTAGAAGAAAGCCAATACCACATGTACTATATCTCAACTGAAACCATGAGAAAAGAGAAAAAATAAATATATTCATGAATTATATCTAGATGAGTAAACCCTAAAATGAAGAATATGACGAGAGGACGTTTAATGTGATACAAAGAGAAGAGATTAATCAATGATGAAGAAGAATGAAAAGTAATATACTAACGAAGACAATCATGAGAGTATACCAGTGATGAAATGTAAAACAAACTATCCCTATAATATGTGAAGAATTAAGTTAAGTTGAATCAAGAAAAAGAGAGTATAACAGTGTATAAACCGCAGATGCGCGAGTTAATCCCAAGGATATTTATTATTTGTCGGAAGAACGACCACTATTATTATTTTTTTGATTATTTGAGATGAATTGACTGATGAATAATGCCAGCAATCATTTATTATTATTGAAGGAGATGATGTGCCTCCGTATTTATTGAAGTTAGTATGGCCAGTGGAGTTGAATAGCCAAAGTGAGCCGCTCTGAACTGCCCCAGCTAAGCTTATGTTAGCGAATTAGGGAACTAAATAAACAAGGGAGATAATTACATAGAGAAGAAATAATTATGATTCAAATAGAAGAAAGTGAAGGGATATATGTAAAAAGCATATGAATCAACATGGAAACGTACAACAATTGATGAATTCTTCAATGAAAAATAAATATACTGATTCAGAATTAATCAATTCTTATAGGAAGGCATATGTAACGTTACCAAATATGGTAGTTACATAAAGTAAGCAAATATAACGTCAAGTGACGGGAAAGCATGAAAGTATTTCTAGATAAATAAAACTATGTGAACAAAAAGTGTGTATCTACAGATATATTAGTGTAAAGTTCCGACTATGAAGAAGAAAGTGTAACGTAGCAGCATCATACACGAAATGAAGAAAGAAAATAACCCTGAGCCAAAATAAAATGTTAGTAACCAGGCCCAATAGATTCCAACAGTGAGGGGAATCAACAAAATAACTACCAATAGATTCCAACAGTGAGGGGAATCAACAAAATAACTACCAATAGATTCCAACAGTGAGGGCAATCATCAAAATGACTACAAGAGATCCCAACAGTGAGGGGAACAAATGAAGAAAATGACTATAATAAAAGTGTAAAAGAAGACAACAGGATTCCAACAGTGAGGGGAACCAACAAAAATAACTATGCCAAATAAAAGGAAGAAACAACTCAGGAGCAACCACAGTGATGGCAGACAAACCGATGTGTTTACAAATATGAATATTATGGAACAACGACTACTACAATGAAAACATTGAAGAAGACGTTCAAACCTAAAGAAGAAGGGAAGAAGAAGGACAAGGAAACATGACATGAAGAGAGAAGAAAATGGATAGACCATACAAGGAATAACCATTCATCAAGTGTACTAGAGACAATACTAGTAACTAAAAGAATAGTGATTGTCAACTATGAAGAAACAGTGTTTAACATTTAAGAAATCACAAACAATTATAGTGAGTACTTAATATAAGTGTGAAAACCTGTGACCAGTTAACTAATTATAACCTAATAAACCCCACAAACAATTCCAGTGATAAGGTTTATAGTGGAAGAAAATGTGTTACTTTCATAGTGGAAACATCAAGAATTAAATAGTCAGAAATACACAGACAGTTAGTGTGACTAGTTTAATGAAGATTGTGATCCAAATAGATAATCATAAGACCACCAAACAATGTAAAATAGAACAGTTATATTATTGTTCATAGAACTGGACAATAAAAACCTTTGTAAATTTCAAAAGAAATGTAACTGAATGCCACGGCAAAACAGAATACAATACAAAGAAAGGCCAGAGAAAGAACAATAACAAACAAAGTAGTTTGTTAAATATCAAACAAATGTGACAGAAATTAGTTACAAACCATGACAAGAAAGGTATTATCATTAGTTCAAGAATATTTGTATTATTGTTTAAGAAGAAGTAGTGTAAACATGTGTATTAAAACAATTAAACTATTGTAATAGAATACCATACTGAAGTCATGTTAGTAGTAGCAACATGCTGCATTAAAATATGTTGTACATTGTTACATAACCCCATAGGAAAGGCACCTATGAAACAAAAAATCATACATGTTAGTTTAACCAAATAACCATTAACAATTGTATCAATCAAGGATTCATTATAAGTAATGATACACCCTAGTAAACAGTGTATTATATTGAAATACACTACAAATAAAGTAGACCAAATATGATAGCACAAAGCTAGAAGAAATGGAACCTAATATGCCAAATTAGTTAAACAAAATACAGTGTTAAAACATGTACAAAGGTTGATGAAAGTATTACCAGTAGTTAGATGAACATCTGGTACTACTATGAGAACAGATTATAAGTATAATGACAATAGTTTTGTGACCAAAATATTGTAAACTAGCTGACTATGAATGCATACACAGAAGTGGGCAGGGGCAATGTAACCAACTAGTTAAGCAAGATACTTTATTAAAACTTAAACAAAGATTAATGAGAGTGTTACCAGTAGTAAGAGGGACACCTAACACTACTATGAGAACAGACCATAACCATGAGAATAGTTATTTTATAGATAAATTATTAAAAACTAAATGACCATGATGGTGGAATCAGAATGTAAACAAACAGTAGGTAGCAAGTTATTTATGCAAAATGCAACATACAAACTTTTTTAAAAGTAGATAAAAATGTTATCAATGATCAGAAGAATGTCTGATACTACTTTGAGAATCTATGTCAAGTATAACAATAACAATTTAGTTATTGATCTATCAAAAAATAACTGACTACCATGCCATGACCTAATGTAAACAAACCCATTGCTAGAAATTGAAGGGTTCCCAGATAGCTAAAAGCTGACAAATATATGAAATGAATTAGGTACTATAATTGTACACTAGTTGCATTTATAACATAATATACCTTATATAGAAAAACCATAAATAAAGTGACAATTTTAAGAAAAGAGATAGGAGGGTACTGAAACAATGCTAATAGTATATGAAACACAGCCCTGTACATATACTAAAGTACAAATTCATGTAAATAGATGTTTATATTATTGTTAGATTACAATATCAATGTTATTAGATAAGGAAAAATAGTTTTAAGGACAATTGTGAATAATCGAATATGGACGCTAAAGACGCCATGATCAGACATTGTTTGGGTAACAATTATTCCCAAATTTTGTATTAAACAAGTTGAGATATAGACTCAGATCGTTTAATCAAAAGTGTTTTAGTGTAATTAGTTAAGTTTGGTGTAATAAACTTATTAAATATAAGATGCACCATAAAAATCAATAAAATCGTTACAGTGATTTAAATAATGGACGGATTATAATCTTGTTTGGACTTTATTTAAAGCTCAGGATGTCCGCGATTTATTGACACTAACCGTTTAACGATTAGACAAATATTAAGAAAGTTATTACGATTTTAAACTTTTTAATTATTTTTTGCACCAGTGCTGACGTCATGTTAATCTCAAACCCAAACGCAAAATTGGTAAAAAATTAAAAAATTTTAATAAGCCAAGTTACTTTGGGTCGGAGAGTTCAAACATTTCAGCTAATCGAATGAATGGAAATCGGCAGACAAGCCGGAGACGTTCCGAAGGAGCGTCACAGTCATCTATCAATCATCAACTAGACAGGACGTGTCACTCGGCGACCCAGATATATGAAGAAGTTTATTTTTGAATTGTGCGCGACACGTAAACATCAGTAACCAACATACACCTAACCTAAATACAACACAAGCATTAACGTGTGTACAGTGCGGAGTGAATAAGATTTAAATACGATCAGTGTACAATATCGATCGTATTTGCGAGTGTTGTGCGAAAAATAAACCAGGGAGTACAATATTTTTCATTAATGAACAATAAAACAGAAATAAAAATTTCTGTAAATACCGATTGTTTAGATACTATGCTAATCAATAATAGCGAAGTATAATAATGCTGATGAAATTTATCAGAATTGACGAAAGGATTATTTCGCAATTTTTAACATGATAAATAAATTTAATTATTTTTCATAATTAAAAGAATCACGATTAATGTACTTATTACAAAATACGAGCACAGTAAATAGTCGCTCAACTGACTAACGTTGTTTTTTTTGATTTTTTACTATTGAAGATAAATATTTTAATTTTTATGCGAAAGAATATTCGATGCTACTGATAGTTATGCATCAGAAATATTATAAATAATATATGTATGTTTAGATTAAGAAGAAATTAATGCTTAATATAATTAACTCTAATAACAATTCACGTTATGAGATAACCTTAAAATCATAACCGCAATTTGCCACCTTTTTGTCATAAGTCTGTTCTCATATAATCCAAACCAGATGAAAACTATAACAAGAGTTTTTTTTTGATAACTTTTTCTCTTGTAAATAAATAATTCCCACAGTGAATTATTAAAATATAATAATACATTTTAGCAGTGCAAACCAACACACTTGTTTATTGTCAAGGCAACTACTGTATACTGTGTACGAATTCCCGCGTACGATAATACCATAATTATCTATTATATGGTACCAATTTTCTATTTTAATATTAGTTTGTTCGTTTTTTATTAATTGTTCATTTAATATCATTATAAAACGCCACATCTTGTATCTGGCATCATGTTACTTAAAAGAACCACACGAACTTGGTAATTAACTTATGTAAGAGGACATAACCTCTCAAAATAAAAACTATTGTATAACAAACAGGGTTACCAGCCTTGAGGCTAAGGAGAGTTTCATTTTAAATTTGTTCATTGTAATTATTCTCAGTAAAATTATTAGTAACTGATTGTTAATTTTTAAAAAAGACTTTATAGCATTCTTAACTGTTAATAAACCTCTACATTTTGTTACCCATGGAAAAGAGTTTAATTTCAAACTTAAAATAGTTCTTTTTTTTTCATAGCTAGTTCTACCGAAAGGTGGCGGAAGAATTCAAATATTCCTGATAACTCAGAACTTTATTTAGCTGTTATATTATTATTATTGTGCATGCTAGTCACGTTTGATATTCACACAGAATATCTACTTGTATATGTAGCGCGTATGTTACAGCTGAGCAGTCACCTAACAGAACAACAATATCCACATATGGTAAGTGGGGAGGTTACTAGCGGAGTGTGAGAAATACTTTTAAATTAAAAGAGTTAACCAGCGATACCCACATATTTATCAATCACAATCAGACTGATAATAATAATTATAATTTGAACATTTTATTATACAACATTATTGTGGATACCGGTGCGTATCTACAAGCAACACAATCAATAACAATTACAATCGAAACACATTTGAACACATACATCTATCTACGTATCTATAAAGATCCTTAATAGATTGGCGCCCAACGTCTGAGCGCGGATTAGGGAAGAAACGGACAATTAACCAATAATTTAATAACCCCAATCTGTCAAGAGACTGCAAGTACATTGCCAGCGACAAGATGTATACAAGGAGATCAGCATCAAAAAAGAGAGCAGCAGAGGCAGAGAGGGAGGCCAGACTGGAAGAGAAGGAGGCAACATCAACGGAAGACGTTGAAGAAATCCTATTAGAACTAGAGGATAAACCACTTGAACTGGCGGAGGAGGTTCAGCAACCTGATGAGGAGCCGGAAATCATCCACAAGAAGTTCTACCGGAGGATAGCCAACCCGAGAGACCGGTGCAACCAGAAGACAGGTACATCGTCGAAATGTTAATGAGTATGAGAGCATCGATGGAAGAAGGCCAGAAAAGGATGATGGAGTTGCTGAAGGAAGACAATCGATCCACTAAGGAGGAGTTAAGCAAGAAGATAGAGGAAGGCCAGAAATCCACAGATCAACAAATAGAGTCACTAAAGGAAGGCCTGAAATCCACGGACCAGAAAATAGAAGAAGGCCACAGAGAGAGCCAGAAAAATATAGAATTGTTGAAGGAGGAGTTAAATAACAAGATTAATGAAACCAACAGGAGGATGGAAGATGGACAGAAAAAGACGGAAGAGCTGTTGGAGAAGAAGATGGCTATCATGAAGGAAGACTTATCTGCAGAGTTGGGGATTCAAATCGACCAAACCAACCAGAAAATCGACGAGATCAATAGGAGATTAGACCGAATGAATAAGAGAATAAAGGGAGATGACAAGGAGAGCGTGGAGTCAATAAACACGGTAGTGAAGGATGATTACAAGCAATCGGGAAAGACAATAAAAAGATGTTGTGAAGAGACAGAAGAGAGTGTTAAGAAGATAAGAAGAGAATTAATAGTAGACGATCGAATGGAGGTTGAAGAAGTACCTGAAGATAAGAACATAGAACAAGCGAGTCCAGAGCCCGAAGATAATGGAGAAAAGAAGGTCCAAATAATCCAAGAAACGGAAGAGGTGAAAATGGAAGAAAGAAGAACCATGCGTCCAAGGAAGGCAAGAATTACAAAAGAATTAATTGAAATGACTCGAAGTGGCCTGATTAATATGGTCAACTTACCAATCGTCAACCATGAAGAAGGAACTTTCAGGAAGGAGTATCGGAAGAGTTTCATGACAATGGATGAGGAGGAAGATTATGTACCAACGAAGAAGAAGATGACCAACAAAGCATCTCAAACACGGATTTCCAAAAGGAGAGTGAGATATTTTAAGAAAAAGGAAGGCTATCAAGAGAAATGGGGCCGGATTGTCGAAGGATATGCCAGAGAAATCAAAGAACTGAGGAAGAAGAGGAGCCAATTAAAGGAAGCACCCAACCAGAAGACGGATGACGGTCAAACAGAATTGAGGGAGTTACCAAATGTCAATACTTACGACAACCAGGAGAACCATGGACACAAATATATTGAAGAGAGCGAGAGAAAAAAGACAGAAGAACGGAAGGCAGACACAGCCCTAATAGCATTCAAATGGAAAAACCAAATGATAGCAAGATATATGTCAAGAAAGGACAGGAGTATGGATACTGGAGAAGTCCGAACGACAAGAAGAGAGGAGAGCGATGATTATGGTTAAAATGAATAAAAAAATATACTGAAATATGGGACCGACTATTATGATAACCAATAATGCTGACACAAGCTTCAATGAAACGATATATCGGAGACTAAAATATAAGATTAAAAGTGAAAAAATAGCGATGAAAATTATTTGTTATGGATATTAAATGAAAGATGAAAATATACTTGTGAATATAACTGTTAACTATATAAAGGTAAAAAGTGAAATGTGGAGATGAAGATTATTGTTTATTAAAAAGTGAAAAATGAAAATATAATTATGGAAATAACTGTTGACTAAAGAAGAAAGGATGGAATATTGCTATGAAGATTATTATGTGTTTATATTAAATAAGAAGTAACTGTATAACTATGAAATGAACGTTGACTATATTGTAATTTTATAATGTGAAAAAATATGTTCCCAAAGAAGTTATGTAAAGGATTCAGAAAATTGTATTTGCAAATAATAGTACTAGTATTACTAATAAAGAGGAGTACAATACGAGACTGACGCATTCCATCTTGGGCACAAATAATTTCCAAGAGCCACGTCAACAGTAAAATTAACATCCTACCCGTACTAATAAAGAGAAAAAAAGTACTATACGAGACAGACACCCAAGACCTATGGCATAACTATATAAAAGTATACATATTTCCAAGAGCCACGTCAACAGTAAAATTAACATCCTACCCGTACTAATAAAGAGAAAAAAAGTACTATACGAGACAGACACCCAAGACCTATGGCATAACTATATAAAAGTATACATATATCCAAGAGCCACGTCAACAGTAAAATTAACATCCTACCCGTACTAATAAAGAGAAAAAAAGTACTATACGAGACAGACACCCAAGACCTATGGCATAACTATATAAAAGTATATATATTTCCAAGAGCCACGTCAACTAGTAAAATCAACATCTTACCCGTACTATAATAAAGAGAAGAAGTACAATACGAGACTGACAAACTCCATCCCTGGCACAACTAATTCCTAGAGCCAAGTCAACCAGTAATTCAACATCTTACCCGTACTATAATAAAGAGAAGAAGTACAATACGAGAACGACACCCTCCACCCATGGCACAACTAATTCCAAGAGCCAAGTCAACAAGTAAATTACCATCACACCCGTACTACTAATGAAGAGAGAAGAAGAAGATAAGAAGTTGGAGGAACAAACCCAAAGAAATGTATTAATGTAGACGAGAACCACACACAACCACATTGTTTTCTAGTGTTTTTTACTAGAAGAAAGCCAATACCACATGTACTATATCTCAACTGAAACCATGAGAAAAGAGAAAAAATAAATATATTCATGAATTATATCTAGATGAGTAAACCCTAAAATGAAGAATATGACGAGAGGACGTTTAATGTGATACAAAGAGAAGAGATTAATCAATGATGAAGAAGAATGAAAAGTAATATACTAACGAAGACAATCATGAGAGTATACCAGTGATGAAATGTAAAACAAACTATCCCTATAATATGTGAAGAATTTAGTTAAGTTGAATTAAGAAAAAGAGAGTATAACAGTGTATAAACCGCAGATGCGCGAGTTAATCCCAAGGATATTTATTATTTGTCGGAAGAACGACCACTATTATTATTTTTTTGATTATTTGAGATGAATTGACTGATGAATAATGCCAGCAATCATTTATTATTATTGAAGGAGATGATGTGCCTCCGTATTTATTGAAGTTAGTATGGCCAGTGGAGTTGAATAGCCAAAGTGAGCCGCTCTGAACTGCCCCAGCTAAGCTTATGTTAGGGAATTAGGGAACTAAATAAACAAGGGAGATAATTACATAGAGAAGAAATAATTATGATTCAAATAGAAGAAAGTGAAGGGATATATGTAAAAAGCATATGAATCAACATGGAAACGTACAACAATTGATGAATTCTTCAATGAAAAATAAATATACTGATTCAGAATTAATCAATTCTTATAGGAAGGCATATGTAACGTTACCAAATATGGTAGTTACATAAAGTAAGCAAATATAACGTCAAGTGACGGGAAAGCATGAAAGTATTTCTAGATAAATAAAACTATGTGAACAAAAAGTGTGTATCTACAGATATATTAGTGTAAAGTTCCGACTATGAAGAAGAAAGTGTAACGTAGCAGCATCATACACGAAATGAAGAAAGAAAATAACCCTGAGCCAAAATAAAATGTTAGTAACCAGGCCCAATAGATTCCAACAGTGAGGGGAATCAACAAAATAACTACCAATAGATTCCAACAGTGAGGGGAATCAACAAAATAACTACCAATAGATTCCAACAGTGAGGGCAATCATCAAAATGACTACAAGAGATCCCAACAGTGAGGGGAACAAATGAAGAAAATGACTATAATAAAAGTGTAAAAGAAGACAACAGGATTCCAACAGTGAGGGGAACTAACAAAAATAACTATGCCAAATAAAAGGAAGAAACAACTCAGGAGCAACCACAATGATGGCAGACAAACCGATGTGTTTACAAATATGAATATTATGGAACAACGACTACTACAATGAAAACATTGAAGAAGACGTTCAAACCTAAAGAAGAAGGGAAGAAGAAGGACAAGGAAACATGACATGAAGAGAGAAGAAAATGGATAGACCATACAAGGAATAACCATTCATCAAGTGTACTAGAGACAATACTAGTAACTAAAAGAATAGTGATTGTCAACTATGAAGAAACAGTGTTTAACATTTAAGAAATCACAAACAATTATAGTGAGTACTTAATATAAGTGTGAAAACCTGTGACCAGTTAACTAATTATAACCTAATAAACCCCACAAACAATTCCAGTGATAAGGTTTATAGTGGAAGAAAATGTGTTACTTTCATAGTGGAAACATCAAGAATTAAATAGTCAGAAATACACAGACAGTTAGTGTGACTAGTTTAATGAAGATTGTGATCCAAATAGATAATCATAAGACCACCAAACAATGTAAAATAGAACAGTTATATTATTGTTCATAGAACTGGACAATAAAAACCTTTGTAAATTTCAAAAGAAATGTAACTGAATGCCACGGCAAAACAGAATACAATACAAAGAAAGGCCAGAGAAAGAACAATAACAAACAAAGTAGTTTGTTAAATATCAAACAAATGTGACAGAAATTAGTTACAAACCATGACAAGAAAGGTATTATCATTAGTTCAAGAATATTTGTATTATTGTTTAAGAAGAAGTAGTGTAAACATGTGTATTAAAACAATTAAACTATTGTAATAGAATACCATACTGAAGTCATGTTAGTAGTAGCAACATGCTGCATTAAAATATGTTGTACATTGTTACATAACCCCATAGGAAAGGCACCTATGAAACAAAAAATCATACATGTTAGTTTAACCAAATAACCATTAACAATTGTATCAATCAAGGATTCATTATAAGTAATGATACACCCTAGTAAACAGTGTATTATATTGAAATACACTACAAATAAAGTAGACCAAATATGATAGCACAAAGCTAGAAGAAATGGAACCTAATATGCCAAATTAGTTAAACAAAATACAGTGTTAAAACATGTACAAAGGTTGATGAAAGTATTACCAGTAGTTAGATGAACATCTGGTACTACTATGAGAACAGATTATAAGTATAATGACAATAGTTTTGTGACCAAAATATTGTAAACTAGCTGACTATGAATGCATACACAGAAGTGGGCAGGGGCAATGTAACCAACTAGTTAAGCAAGATACTTTATTAAAACTTAAACAAAGATTAATGAGAGTGTTACCAGTAGTAAGAGGGACACCTAACACTACTATGAGAACAGACCATAACCATGAGAATAGTTAGTTTATAGATAAATTATTAAAAACTAAATGACCATGATGGTGGAATCAGAATGTAAACAAACAGTAGGTAGCAAGTTATTTATGCAAAATGCAACATACAAACTTGTTTAAAAGTAGATAAAAATGTTATCAATGATCAGAAGAATGTCTGATACTACTTTGAGAATCTATGTCAAGTATAACAATAACAATTTAGTTATTGATCTATCAAAAAATAACTGACTACCATGCCATGACCTAATGTAAACAAACCCATTACTAGAAATTGAAGGGTTCCCAGATAGCTAAAAGCTGACAAATATATGAAATGAATTAGGTACTATAATTGTACACTAGTTGCATTTATAACATAATATACCTTATATAGAAAAACCATAAATAAAGTGACAATTTTAAGAAAAGAGATAGGAGGGTACTGAAACAATGCTAATAGTATATGAAACACAGCCCTGTACATATACTAAAGTACAAATTCATGTAAATAGATGTTTATATTATTGTTAGATTACAATATCAATGTTATTAGATAAGGAAAAATAGTTTTAAGGACAATTGTGAATAATCGAATATGGACGCTAAAGACGCCATGATCAGACATTGTTTGGGTAACAATTATTCCCAAATTTTGTATTAAACAAGTTGAGAAATAGACTCAGATCGTTTAATCAAAAGTGTTTTAGTGTAATTAGTTAAGTTTGGTGTAATAAACTTATTAAATATAAGATGCACCATAAAAATCAATAAAATCGTTATAGTGATTTAAATAATGGACGGATTATAATCTTGTTTGGACTTTATTTAAAGCTCAGGATGTCCGCGATTTATTGACACTAACCGTTTAATGATTAGACAAATATTAAGAAAGTTATTACGATTTTAAACTTTTTAATTATTTTTTGCACCAGTGCTGACGTCATGTTAATCTCAAACCCAAACGCAAAATTGGTAAAAAATTAAAAAATTTTAATAAGCCAAGGTACTTTGGGTCGGAGAGTTCAAACATTTCAGCCAATCGAATGAATGGAAATCGGCAGACAAGCCGGAGACGTTCCGAAGGAGCGTCACAGTCATCTATCAATCATCAACTAGACAGGACGTGTCACTCGGCGAACCAGATATATGAAGAAGTTTATTTTTGAATTGTGCGTGACACGTAAACATCAGTAACCAACATACACCTAACCTAAATACAACACAAGCATTAACGTGTGTACTGTGCGGAGTGAATAAGATTTAAATACTATCAGTGTACAATATCGATCGTATTTGCGAGTGTTGTGCGAAAAATAAACCAGGGAGTACAATATTTTTCATTAATTAACAATAAAACAGAAATAAAAATTTCTGTAAATACCGATTGTTTAGATACTACGCTAATCAATAATAGCGAAGTATAATAATGCTGATGAAATTTATCAGAATTGACGAAAGGATTATTTCGCAATTTTTAACATGATAAATAAATATTTTAATTATTTTTCATAATTAAAAGAATCACGATTAATGTACTTATTACAAAATACGAGCACAGTAAATAGTCGCTCAACTGACTAACGTTGTTTTTTTTGATTTTTTACTATTGAAGATAAATATTTTAATTTTTATGCGAAAGAATATTCTATGCTACTGATAGTTATGCATCAGAAATATTATAAATAATATATGTATGTTTAGATTAAGAAGAAATTAATGCTTAATATAATTAACTCTAATAACAATTCACGTTATGAGATAACCTTAAAATCATAACCGCAATTTGCCACCTTTTTGTCATAAGTCTGTTCTCATATAATCCAAACCAGATGAAAACTATAACAAGAGTTTTTTTTTGATAACTTTTTCTCTTGTAAATAAATAATTCCCACAGTGAATTATTAAAATATAATAATACATTTTAGCAGTGCAAACCAACACACTTGTTTATTGTCAAGGCAACTACTGTATACTGTGTACGAATTCCCGCGTACGATAATACCATAATTATCTATTATATGGTACCAATTTTCTATTTTAATATTAGTTTGTTCGTTTTTTATTAATTGTTCATTTAATATCATTATAAAACGCCACATCTTGTATCTGGCATCATGTTACTTAAAAGAACCACACGAACTTGGTAATTAACTTATGTAAGAGGACATAACCTCTCAAAATAAAAACTATTGTATAACCAACAGGGTTACCAGCCTTGAGGCTAAGGAGAGTTTCATTTTAAATTTGTTCATTGTAATTATTCTCAGTAAAATTATTAGTAACTGATTGTTAATTTTTAAAAAAGATTTATAGCATTCTTAACTGTTAATAAACCTCTACATTTTGTTACCCGTGGAAAAGAGTTTAATTTCAAACTTAAAATAGTTCATTTTTTTTTCATAGCTAGTTCTACCAAAAGGTGGCGGAAGAATTCAAATATTCCTGATAACTCAGAACTTTATTTAGCTGTTATATTATTATTATTGTGCATGCTAGTCACGTTTGATATTCACACAGAATATCTACTTGTATATGTAGCGCGTATGTTACAGCTGAGCAGTCACCTAACAGAACAACAATATCCACATATGGTAAGTGGGGAGGTTACTAGCGGAGTGCGAGAAATACTTTTAAATTAAAAGAGTTAACCAGCGATACCCACATATTTATCAATCACAATCAGACTGATAATAATAATTATAATTTGAACATTTTATTATACAACATTATTGTGGATACCGGTGCGTATCTGCAAGTAACACATACAATCAAAACACACATATATCTATCCACATAAATCTATAAAGTTCCTTAATAATATATATATATATAATGTTAATATTGTAACAAATCACAACTATTAGATTGATTTTTATAATGTTATTATTATTATAGTAGTTGATTATTAAAATTGGGATTAATGTTCACGTTTAAAAGTTCGTGGTTTAAAAGAGTATTTATCACTTCACTGTGTCAACCTCCCCACTTACCATATGTGGATGTCTTCACTACTCTCGATGGCGACTTCTTTTACTGCAAAAACACTTGACATACATACACAGATATTCCTTTTGAATATCACAAAGAATGCACATAAACAAGAAAATAAATTAAATATTCAATTGCACTTTGAATGATATCAGTCATTCAAATACTACCGCCACCTTATGAGAGAACTGTTCATAAAAAAGTTAAACTACTTCTTCTATTGTATAGAAATCAAAACTCTGTTTCCACTGATAATAAACTGGGGATTTATTGACAATTATTAAATTCAATAAACTCTTTTAAAAACAATTAATAATATCTTTTTACAAACAATAACAAATTTAAACGAATACTGAGATCTCTGTATCTCAAGGCTGGTAACACTGTTGTAAGGTACAATGTTTTTGGTGAACTAGGTTAGGTTCACTTTGTTTAATTATATTACCAAATTAGTGAATTCTTTGAAGATACATGATACCAGATTACAAGATGTGAGTTTAATTAACAATATTTAATTATCTATTACTATGAAAAAAGTACAACATTTAAAATTATAAAACTCGGTACCATAACCGATAATATCGTACTATCGTACGTTATGCAAAAGTATATAGCAGTTGAGGTCCACACGTGCTCTGAGATTTGCATTGTTAAAAATATTATTATTATTGACTCATTAGCTATTAGAACCATGTACTGGAAAGAGAAAAAAATCTAGAGAAAAAAACTCTTGTTATAGCTTTCATTTCAGTAAAATTATTCAAGAACAGAATTGTTTCTTTGTGACAAAATTATATTCTTCGGTTCTAGGTTAGTTTACCTAGTAACATGTAAGTGGCTATTTAGAATAAGTTATGTTATTTATAAAAGTCTTAATGATATGATTACAAACATTTTATTTATAATTCGTTTGATGTGTAATTATCATTCATAAAAATATTCGAACAAGAAAATAATTATGTGTTAATTCAAAAGTCGTAGTCAAGTAAGCGACTATATACTATATATTGATGAGCGGTATCTAAGTTAATTCCGCCTTTCTCAATTATTCTTTAATTGTAAAATAATTATTTTTGAATTAATTATCGACATTAAACTGTGCTACAATTTATTTATTAAGTTCTGATAATTGTCCATCATAGTTTAAGCACTCAAGCGTTATGACTAGTGCAGTCCAAAACAATATTTTTCGTTCATCAACGAAAATTATTATTTTCATTAATTTCTTTAAAATAATTAAAACATTGTACTCCCTGATCGAATACACAAAACATGACCCTTATTATACACTGGTCGTGTTAATTCACTGTTCACTTAATTCACTGGACACTCGGTAATATGTTGTTGTGTACAGGTTAATGTCTGTTTACGTATTACTGTAGGTGACGCGCACATTTCAAAAATATCTTGCTGACTTTTTCGGCATAGACCTCTCGTCGTGAGTGATGCAGAACGAATGATACATTTCGCTAAAGCGTCTCTTTCTCGTCTGGTCATTTTAAGCTATTTGATTGGTTCAAAAGGTCAAACTCTCAACCCCAAAACACTTTGGTCAAATAAAACTTTTAATTTTTGACAACTCTAAGCGTGGGTTCGAGATTATATGTGACATATGCATGGATACTCAAAATCTCAAAATGATTGAAAAACTTATAATTGTCATAATTTTCTTATCTTTTGTCGTATAGTCGGTTGGGTAGTGGCATTAAATCGCAGACACTTGTGGCTTTATTTTAAGTCTAAACAAGCACTAAATCCGTTCATTATTAATTCACTTGGCCATCTCAAAAACTCATATGGTGATTCTTAATATAAATAAGTCTGTTTCACCATATTTCGTTATAATTACACTGTAATACTTATTACTAAACATCTCGAGTCCATTTCTCCTTCATGTTGGTACATAAAATAGTTATATTTACAGTTTAAACAATATCTGTTAATGGCGTCCATACCGACCATGTTCGATTGTTTATATTTACATGTAACGCTATTATTCCTTATCCTATTACATATGTTTGACATCCTAACACTAATATATACATTTATTTACATTTGTTCACATTTTATTTTGCTAAAAATGTTGTTTTTTATATACTTATAGTATGATCAAAATACCTTCTGTTCTCATTTCTCCATTTTGTCACTTATGTAATTATTTTATTACACAAGGGATATAATGTTATTAATTAAAATAGTGTACAATTGTTGTACCTTGTTGGTTCAATGTATTAATTAACTTTTCGTTATCTGAAAGCTCTCCAAGTCATAGTATAGTGTTTATTTACATCTGGTTTTACAATTGCAGTTAGTTAGTTTATAATATTTCAATTATTAAACTACTAGTATTACATTTGTGAGGTGTTCTCATAGCAGTATTAGACACTTCTCTAACTACTGGTAACATTTGTCACATTGGGGTTCTGTCCATTTAACTTTATGATATCATATTCAATCTGATTCATTTGCTGTGTCCTTCAGTACATGTGGTATTTATTGGTTTGCATTATTATTCTTAACTAGTCTTTGTTTGAAACAATTGTGGATAGTTGCTTGGTTTAACTAATGTACATGATTTTATGTTATAGGTTCACTTTCTGTGAGGTTATGTGTCAGTTGTCTGACAACAATGTGCAACATATTTTTATGAAGTGTTTGACTCAACTATTTCCATCTCATTATGGCATTCTACTACAATGGTTTATTATTAAGTTATACACATTTTTACACTATTTATTGAAACAATAACACAGGTATTCTTAGTCTAACAATATTACATTTCTTGGTGGGTTGCACCTAGTTTTTGGTACATTGATTGTTTTATACCTAACAAACTAGCTTATTTGTTACTGTTTGTTCTGGAATTCACTTATATTTTGTCCTGTCTTGCTATGGCATTCAGACACATTTCATATTAAGGCTTACAAAGCTTTTATTATTAGTCCCTATGAACAATTAATTTACTGTTCTGTCTCATATTTCTTTTGGTGGTCTTAATGATTATCTATGTGATGTTACCATCTTGATTAAACTTGTCACACTAATTGTCTGTGCATTTTAACTAGTTAATCTTGGATTCTTTCACTTATAATGGTTAATCATTTTTCTCCGTTATAAACATTTTCACTTGTATTGTTTGTGGTGTTTATTTGGGGTAAAATGGTTATCATATCACAGGTTGTTACACTTATATCAAGTTTTCACTGTTATTGTTTGTGACCACTCAATGATGCTAAACACTGGTTTCTTTGTCATTGATCTTCGAATAATCATTACACTTCTTCCGGTCACTATATTAATTTTAATTCCTTGTATATCTTGTGAATGTTGATGTCTTGTACTGTTCATACATTATCTTCATTCTTCATGGTATGTTTCCTTTCCTCTTCTTCTTCTTTTCTTCTTCTGGTTAGTTGTTGCTCACTATCGGTGTTCTCCTGGGTTATACATTATTTGTGATAATCAATGTTCCCTTAGTCTTGTCATATTCTTCCATATTTTTATTCGTGGTTATGGTAATCATTGTTCCATATTATTTCACACTAATAAACAAATTCGTTTGTTTTATCACCATTGTGGTTGTACTTGATTCGTATCCTTTTTATTTTAGTAATTATTTTCGTCATATCCCCTCACTATTTTGGATCTATTGGGCCTGGATGCTAACATATTATATTGGCGCGTTGTCATTTTCTCTCTCTTTTATACTCGATGATATCCTTATTACTCTTCCTTCTTCTTTGTTGTGTTGTTTCAATAATATCCGTTCGTAGATACACACTTTGTTTATATTCTCCTGTTCCTTCTTTTATGCACGTTGAGATATTTTCATGATATCTTTTTATTTGACGTATTAGATAGTTATATTATGTAACTGCCAATTTGGTACGTTACAATATTCAAGAAACATTTAAACCTCAGCTACAACATTTCACAGAACATTCAATTTATATGAAAAGTATGAACTCAATATTTATGATTAAACTAACTTATTTAAAAATCCATCTGCTTCATTTGTACAAATAATTTTTCACTTTGAATGCATTATGTATTTACTGTACAAGCTAAGAGAGTTCCAGTTGACTCAACTGTTTGGCATTTATCTGTCTGTTTGGGGTGTGGTTCATGATTTGAACGCATCAACCTTATTGTTTTTAAGAGTGATTCCTTCAAAAATGGAGGGGGGCAGCTAAAAGGAATTGTAACTAAATCCAAATGTTTTGAATTTTCAATGTTTATTGTATGACTGTGTCCTTTACAACTGTCACATTACTAAAGAAATAGTAAATAAATTGTAATTTGTGTAATTTTTCCCATAATCGAAAACTTATCTAATACAGAAAGTTATGTAACAATGAATGTACTTCGTTCAAAATTGTGAGTTCTGCAGCTCAGGGCCTGTAGCCTGATCCTGTCAATCTGACCCATTTTAACCTAAGCAATGTAAAGTCAAAGCTTAAGATTAATGTATTCTAATTTCAATCAGTGCAGTAATATTACACATTAGTTTTAATACCTAGTACACTGATTTTACTATACCTGAAAACGATGCTACACAGAGCAAATAATGCAGCAAGTCCCAAGACATTATACAAAACTGGAATGTTGACAAGCAGGTGAGTAATTCGTGGATGCAAACCATGGTTGGCAAGATTGCTAGTGTATACATTGTACTGTATAAAATTATACGGTGTTACTACAAAATTTTTGTCAATTGTTATTTGTCCTTGTAATATCTCATCCCAAGTAAGATAACCAAAGTACCACGAATCAACCAAGATTAATAACACTGTTGCTGGCAAAGCAGAAATTGCTGTAACAGAAAAAAAAGATAAAATATTAACGTTAAAGTCTCTTGATACAAAGAGGGTTGCTAAAAAATATGGCTGCTTATATAACATATAGTTAGCAGGTTAAATCACAAAGCCCATGTCTAATGAATACAATAAACTATAGGTCATGATGATGATAATAACTAACAGGAATGACTATATACTTATAATAAAATTTAGTAATACAATGGAAAAACATAAAAAGTAAATGTTTAAAATTCCTAGTACATACAGATTTCATTTGAAAATATTTTTTTGTATTACCAAGCAACACAATTCTCAGATGAAACTCAGATAGGCCAATGTACTTGGAGCCAAGTCCACGGTGGAGCCAGAAAAACATTGGTGAGAATGCAAAAGCCAAGAACGTCGGCCTATTGAACACGCCCAGCACAGTGATACTTGCAATTGCAACACAGCTGGTCAGAGAGTGTCCAGGAAGTGATTTCCTCAGCCTGCTGAACCTCACTTTGTCCCGTATTGTCTCCGCAGACGAATAACAGTCTCGCAAGTATTCATCTTGGTATATGATCTTACAAACAAAAAAGATAAAAACATAACACAACTCACTGTTTACAGAAGGGATAGTGTGTGTATATGTTTTGTGTGTGTGTGTGCGTGTGCTCTGAAAATACTTTACTCTGAAAATAAAATGCTGAAATAGTTTTTAAATGTTGTTTTACTTCCCTAAAAACAAATTATTTCAGCTCATCTACAATATTGCATCAATTAGTAAAATCATTATGTATAGATGTAACAACAGTTCTTGAACAGTGAGCTTGAGATGCACAGTGGACAAAAATTTTCATTCATTTTGCACATCCACAGGACAATCATTTAAATCTCTTCATTCTTGGAGTGGCTCCTGAGTGAACAAACGCACATCCACAGGACAATCATTTAAATCTCTTCATTCTTGGAGTGGCTCCTGTGTGAACAAACCAGACTGATACAAAACAAGCATACATACAGACATACATACGAGAGAGAGAGAGAGAGAGAGAGAGAGAGAGAGAGAGAGAGAGAGAGAGAGAGAGAGAGAGAGAGAGAGAGAGAGAGAGAGAGAGAGAGAGAGAGAGAGAGAGAGAGAGAGAGAGAGAGACTTTAGATTTGGAAATATCCAAATGGACACAAAAAGGATTAAAATGTCTTTTTTATTATAAAAATCCATGCCAGATTTCAGACTAAATGGAATGTTAATCCATATCCAAATCTGTAGTGTTAACCTGAGAAGCTTTTTAACTTTAGGACCACCATAGGCCAAAAATTTTGAAAAAAGTTGTAAAAGTCTATATGGGAAATTATGAGGAATTTCGTTTAAAATACGAACTTGGTACCTTTAATAAATTCCAAAATTAATATCGCAACACACCCCTTACAAAGTTTGAACTAAGTCTTTATAAAGCCGTTTCTACACCAGAGTTGAAAACACATCGTGTTGTCAACAGATTTTCCGTGTTTAAAACATAAATTTCGTTTTCCAATAGAAATCAGTAAAGATCAAAGGAAGTTGTAAACATGCCTGGACCTATTATTGATTTTACTCCCTTTCTTTAAAAAGGTATTGTTACGACGGTCTACTCGATCGTCGTAGGTACAGTGGAAAACAAAATAAGTACAAGACACCAATTAAGTCACTAATCACCAGCTTTAATTTTCACAGTTAAACAGTTCGTAATTATCAACACAGTCTCTTATAACAAATCAAATAAAAATTGTTCACACGCAATAAAATGTCACTAATATTAAACACATTTGTATTACAATTATACCGCCCGATTATAAAACGCAACACTTCACTAATAACTACTTGAACGTACACAGTAATCTCGCCCGATAATAACTCGAACCGCACTGAAAATATATCGCTGCTATACTGAAAAACTAAACCCGCTGCTCCCATGTATTTATACCTGCGCTCACAGACCAGAACGTTCAAATTTGCGTCTTAGAGTCCGGTGAACTACGTAATTAACTGCGGCCTTGACACAGTCCGTGCGCTGGCGGTTTCGAGAAAACTCTCGCGGATGCGTTGACAGTCACGTATGCCACATACATTACAGCGAGATTCTTCTGGCACATTCGACACACACGTAGACTGTTCTGTAATGTCGTAACAGTGTCAACGAAATCCAACTTTGTGTTAAAATGCTATATTCTATAGTAAGCCTATTTTTATAAAGTGAGTCATATTTAAATAAGTAAATTATTTTTCCAATTGCTCACTCTCACGTTGTCCTTCAGCAGTTCTATCAAAGCCTCACAAACCTCTGATATTGTACTTTTGCAAAATTTAAACAAATAACTCAGGCTAGTGTAGGAGTTTCCACTTGCTAAAAAAACACAACGTCACTCCAAGTTTTTCTTGGACTGGAATAGCTGCTCAGTAATTAGTGCCCTGTTTGACAAATCGATGTTCTGTCATTACAATCAAGTACTCAAAATCGCAGCTGGTCATTCTCAGAAAATTTTTAAAACTACCATCCTGCAACAATGGACATCTTAAAGTGAAACTGGAGCAAGACTGAAGTGAGGTCAGGTCAGGTTTGAATTCATGCGCGTAAATGTTGCAAAAAAAAAAGACACACTAGTACAGTAGACTCCCGACTATCTGGCCTAATGTGGCGGAAGGGCAGGCCGGATAACAAAAAAGCCGGATAGGCCGGAGTTCTATAATTACTCACTTCCTGCCCCACCCATACCATTAACAACACACTTTTTATAACAAAACATGCTCTTATTCATATTTTCTGACCTCTTAGTAGAGGCCAGTACTTTATAAATGTTTGTAATGTACAGTACGTTTTATACATTTATTACAGAAAAAGGAAGTCCAAGAATAAAAATATTGTAAACACATTTTAAGATAAATTTTATAATGTCTAACTTAATTGCAGGTAACATAAAATGAAGTACACTGTACAGTATGAATACATACAATTTTAAAATAAACAAAACATTAATGTAAAACGTAGGCCTAATTCTTAAATAAACGATTTAAACTTATTTTACTGTACATTGATAATTGATTACACAAATGTGAAAAGGTAGGCCTAAGATAAAAGAGTCAAAACTTACAGTTTTTAGTTTTTGAAAAATTCCTTGATAGATGACTGCTTCTCCCTTTTATCTCTCTTCTGCGACGCAATGTCCCTTCACTTACGCAACCAGACGATATCAGCTGGCGTCGCTTCCTCCTGCTGACAGCGCAGGAATGTACTGCAGCGCTGCCTCAATCATCTTGAACCCTTCCGAATCTGGGATGAGATTTTCCCTGTCATCTAAAGATGCCTCCTTCTACTCTTCTTCTATTTCTTCTCCCTGTGTCACCATTTCCATAATATCTTTGTCAGTTATTTCAGCAACTTTGTCGTTTGCCATCCATTCTCTAATGTCCTCTGCATTGACATCGTCACAGCCCGGTACTTTTTCTAGCAACGAAACAAGTTTATCGTTTTCATCTTCCACTTCGGTTTCACACACGGGTTCAAGAAATGTCCACCTTCATGGCCCAAAAGAATTTGCCAAGACCTTAACTGATATGTTTGGAATCTCTTCCCATGCTTCGGCCAACCACCTTATGACATCTACCATGTCAATCTTTTTCAGAGTGGTTAAGTAGTCTTCATTATTATCAATTGCTGATATCAACGAACTGAGAAGATGCCGGCGATACTTTTTCTTTAGCATTTCAAGGACGCCCTGGTCCATCGGCTGACAAACAGCCATCACATTGCCTGGTAAAAATAA
Source organism: Magicicada septendecula (assembly GCA_034769895.1). Classification (NCBI taxonomy): domain Eukaryota; kingdom Metazoa; phylum Arthropoda; class Insecta; order Hemiptera; family Cicadidae; genus Magicicada; species Magicicada septendecula. The sequence continues at coordinate 427,597,948 of CM068370.1, read as the reverse complement.
AGCTTTGATGTCTGCTTCTGTGAGTTCGTCAGTGGCTGGATGCGAAGGTGCGCTGTCAAGAATTAGCAAATTGTTGTCTTTCAAATGTTTTTCTACAGACGGTACGAATTCATTTTGGAACCAGGTTTTAAAGATTTCTGAATTCATCCCTGCTTTCTTTTGATGTGTGTAATATAGGGGTTGTGATTTCTGATTTTTCAGTTTTTTAAAAACTCTAGGTTTCTTTGATTTTGCTACTAAAGTCAACCTAAGTTTGTGGTTGCCGGTTGCATTACTGCAAGCCAAGATGTTGACTCATTCCTTGCTTTTCTTATATCCTGGTGCAGCGGCTTCTTTTTTTTTTATGCAAGCGTTTTCCTAGGGAGCGTCTTATAATTTAAACCGGTCTCATCGCAGTTGAAATTCCCTCCTTTTCAATAAGCTTAAAAAGATAGTCTTTGAACAAAGGTACAGCCTCTTTATCAGCAGACAAAGCCTCCCGACTTATGGTAATCTGGCAAATACCGAATCGTTTTTCCACCAATCTAACCATCCATCACTGGGAGTAAATTCTGAATCTTCTCCTTCTATTTGTCCCTTAAATTGCAATGCTTTTTCCTGCAATATTGGCTCAGTAACAGGCAAGCCTTTTCCTCTTAAGTGTTCATGCCACAAAAATAAAGCTTCCTCAACTTCTTTATGCTTACCTTTCAGCATCGTTTTTCTTACTTTCATTCCACTTCCACTAGCTTGGGCAGCACACCACTTTTCAATTTCTGCTCGATTTTTCTTTCTGTCACCAAATGTACTTTTTGCAACTCCTAACTCCGAAGCAATAGTTTTTGCCGTTACCCCAGAGCCCAGTCATTTTGTAGCGCGTAGTTTCTCCTCCATAGTCATTACAATCTTTTTTAGTTTATCACCCATTTTGTAATCTTCAATAAAAAAAAACAATGAAGCATGCCAAAAAAAAAACAATTTAAGAACATAACCAGGAACAGTGGCAAACATATTCCGCACTTGTTGACATCTGATACATAATGACAAAACAAAGAGCAGATAGCAGGGCAGGAGGAAATCCACCCTGTTCATGTCGGAACTTGTTTTTGTGACCTACACGGCATGTAGGTTCAAAAATAGGCCGGATAGTATGGAGGCCGGATAGTCGCGAGCTGGATAGTCAAGTGTTTACTGTACTTTCGTTTTCAACATTGGTTGTCAAATATAACTTAAGAGCATAAAAATTGCAACATTTGTTCACAACAGTCGGTGTACACGCAGCTCAAAGCTTGCGAGCTCTGTGAAAGTTTTACATATTGTTACCAATTGTCAGTTAAAAAAAAAAATAAATAAATAAAATATGAGAAATGGCATATGGTTACGTCCTTGTGGTGTTTCTTGGCTAATGCTAAGAATCATACACATGAAAAACTTTACTCCTTTGAAAATATTACACTTTATTAATTTGAGTTTATCTAATAATAAATGCAATTCCATCAAAATAATGAACGATTTCTGCAGCTCAGGGAGCTTACTAAAGTATGTTTCTACATAAGATATAAGAAATAAACAAATAGTAACTGAATGAGCGAAGCGAGTTCTCAGTTTTAACTCAGCCATACGACATTTGTCTGTTTTTTTTTTTCTGTTTGGGGGTATGTCTCACTTTTGAACGTATCAACCCACTTTCATAAAACTTGGCATGTGTATCCATACTTTTCCCCTACTGTTTTGAATTGATCCCCTAAAAAATAGGGAGGCGAGAGGCACAAATGTGAGGATGTCTAAACTTTGAAAACTTCGCAAAAGTCCACACGAGGGGTACCAAATTAAAGAAAATTTTGTCGGAAATACAATTTGGTGTTCATGGTTTTTAAATTTCAGCCGAAGGCTGAAAAGTGGGAGAAAATTTTGATAACATTGCAGAAATATATGTGGAACATCAAATTAAATAGAATTTTAACTAGCATCTGAATGCATTCTTAAGTTTTGGAAATTTCAAAATTTAGGGACCCCCAAGGTCCAAAACGAGATCAGAAATTTGAAAAAATTTGTGAAAATCCAGCAGGCTGTGGGAATGTGTGGTCTACAATTGTTATATTACTAAATAAATAGTAGAAAAACAATTTTTGTAATTTTGTCCATTATTGTAAAATTATCTAATATCAAAATTTATCCAATAATAAATATACTTTATTCAAAATGGTGAGCAAGTTACGCAGCCCAGGGAGCTTACTAGTGTACTTTATAAGAGACATGTATTTTAATAAATAACCAAAGTATGGGTATATACTTACTTTGTCTGAATAGTACATGCAGTCTGCTACTAGGTAAATCAGAAGTGAAGCCAGTGCCATTTCGACTGTGTTTGAAAATGTATGGGTACCATATATAAGCATCACGTATGAACTGGCCAACATTAGCAGACGGGCTCTGTAGTTCTGCCCGTAAATATAACATATCCTGTTTTACACACAAACACTGTTAAAACTGTTTCACCCTACCCTGCTGAACTGTTAAATCTGAGTTGACATTCTACAATATAAACTCGACAATTTGTCACTCGGTAATTCATCACCTCAGAAAATTAAGCATGCTATAGCACAGAGGAGGTAAGAAGAAGCCAACCTCTCTAAACTGATTGTTAAGAGACAAGGGCATAAATTATGAAATTTTTTTAGAAAGTAAAATATTGTAATTTTTAAGTAAAGTGCGTTCTATAGTTAATTGAAATGCTCATGTATACTGACGTTTTTTTGTTTATAAAAATGTAGTTATTTGTTAACATGTGTGTAATATAAAATAAACACTTCATAATGGAAGTGAAATAAAGTACGATACCATAACATGATTCAATAACATCACATTCAACGCACAAATTCCAATTCAGTAACATAAGTACTACAGCCTACACTTATATGTTCCAAACTTTGTAATTGTGTACCTATATAAGTTTATACGCCATTGTACTGTAATTAATCAACCCTTTTTTTTTTTAAACATGTGTAGGCCTGTTTTTTCTGTTATTCTGTAATTCGTCTATTTCCCCAATTTGTCACCCCTCCTCCCCCAAATGTGACAAATTAGCAAGTTTCTACTGTAACATGATCACTTTTATAGTTTTCACCAAGCCTAATAAAAACATTCATTACAGATGACTTGTTCTTTTGTCATTGTGAACCTGTCTTAACATAGACACAGGCCTGTGTTTGCTCTGGCTGTTAATGTATGTGTACACACTAAATAAACATTCCAAAATACAGCCAGAAGTAGCCATGCAAAAATGATCTATTTTGTACAAAATATGACATGGACTACAAAAAACAAGACTTGACTATTATTACAAGGGATCAGGATTTACATAGTTTACTTACATGTAAAACAATTTAAAATATCGGTATGGAGAACCATACACGACTTCCATGTTCTAAGATTTATATTTAAAATCATTTTCAAAATGAAATATTACCATAGAAACTACTTCTTTCTACTTACTGCTTCAGCCTTAACCACAGTACTGTGGTCACTAACGTATACCACCTCACGTTATCACACTCGATTTTCATTGATGATGGAAGTCGATGACATTGCCGAAACGTCTGGTTTTGTAGAAAACATTGGACTACGGCCAAACATCCCGGGAAGGAATTTTAACAAAAACTACTTCTTTGTTGCCGATAACGTTGTACACATATATATAAAAAATATGCATAAAATTAATGGCTTGTATAAGTTAATGTTTGATCTCCATTAAGTAGTGCTCAAGTTTCCAAAGTTTTAATATTATGATGTCCGTAATTAAAACATCAGAGCAGGTTTAGTGTGTATGAGGGTACACAGTGGACAAAAATTTTCAACATTTCCTATTGAGCATTGCTTAGAGTAAAGCTGCGAATCTACAGTGTATGTTTCACAGAACAAACACGCAGAAAAGAAGGAGCGCTCCGAAGTCACTCATGGACCCTCAGCATCTTGCAGAGGGTTCATTCCCTAAAGACGAAAATTCTGTCTATGAATTGTTCCTCTGTAAACACGTGCAGTTACACTGCCCAGCGATCCACAGGAAGCAAATCCACGTGCAGTTACACTGCCCAGCGATCCACAGGAAGCAAATCGCTATCCACGCTGGACAATTTTTCGGCTTACACGCGTTATGTTGGTGTGGGTTTCGGCACTTTCCATTTAAAAAGCGTGCAAATGTAAGAAAATAAACATGAGTGAGGCAAGAAATAACCCGAATTTTGTGTGTGTGTGTGTTTTACCTGCCTTTTTATTGCAGTAATCATAATAATAAAATGGAAACGTAAACATTACATAATTGAGATATGCTTGCCTGCCACGAACGATATATTTTCTCTCATACATGATTTACATTAAAATGAAAAAATTATAATTTTATTGCCTGGCAACAAAATTATTTTATTTTTAACAATTACCATTGTTTGAAAAAGTTTAAATGAATGAATAAATCAAGTACTTTACTATTGTTAAAACGTAAAAGGTTGCCAGTAAACTACCCCTTCCCCTTAACCGATCTTCACCAAAATCAAAAGGCCTTGAGATCACTACAATTCAGGGACGTATGCAAAAAATTATTTGATTCTGTTTGAATATGCGGCAGTTACTGTTCGTCATAGAAAAAATTACCCTTGTTAAAACATAAAATGTTGCAGGTAAACTACCCTATTCCCTTAACACATCTTCACCAAAACCAAAAGGTCTTGAGAACTCTACAATTCAGGGCTCTATGCAAAACATTATTTGATTCTGTTTGAATTTGCGGCTGTTATCGTTTGCCAAAAAAAAATCGTCTTGATAAAAAAACGCTGCACGTAAACTACCCCTTCCCCTTAACCGATCTTCACCAAAATCAAAAGGGCCTTGACATCACTACAATTCAGGGATGTATGCAAAAAATTATTATTTGATTCTGTTTGAATATGCGGCAGTTACCGTTCGTCATAGAAAAAATTACCCTTGTTAAAACATAAAATGTTGCAGGTAAACTACCCTATTCCCTTAACCGATCTTCACCAAAACCAAAAGGTCTTGAGAACTCTACAATTCAGGCTGTATGCAAAACATTAATTGATTCTGTTTGAATTTGCGGCTGTTATCGTTTGCCAAAAAAAAATCGTCTTGATAAAAAAACGCTGCACGTAAACTACCCCTTCCCCTTAACCGATCTTCACCAAAATCAAAAGGGCCTTGAGATCACTACAATTCAGGGATGTATGCAAAAAATTATTATTTCATTCTGTTTGAATATGCGGCAGTTACCGTTCGTCATAGAAAAAATTACCCTTGTTAAAACATAAAATGTTGCAGGTAAACTACCCTATTCCCTTAACCGATCTTCACCAAAACCAAAAGGTCTTGAGAACTCTACAATTCAGGGCTGTATGCAAAACATTAATTGATTCTGTTTGAATTTGCGGCTGTTATCGTTTGCCATAGAAAATACCCTTGTTAAAACATAAAACGTAGCAGGTAAACTACCCCTTTCCCTTAACCGATCTTCACCAAAAACAATAGATCTTGAGTACTCTACAATTCAGGGCTGTATGCAAAAACTTATTTGATTGTTTGAATTTGCGGCTTTTATCGTTTGCCATAGAAAAAAAATCTACAGACAGACAGACACTTTTCAAAAAATGACTTTTTTCATGTTTTGAGCGTAGTACAATCAGAATCTGCAATAATCTCGAACACGATTTTTTTTGCCATCACCATACTTCCATTTCCTTAAGGAACATGGAAGTAAAATATAGGTATGGAGAACCATACATGACCTCCATATTCTAAGATTTATATTTAAAATCATTTTCGAAATGAATTATTACCATAGAAACTACTTCTTTCTACTTACTGCTTCAGCCTTAACCACAGTACTGTGGTCACTAACGTATAACACCTCACGTTATCGCACTCGATTTTCACTGATGATGGAAGTCGATGGCATTGCCGAAACGTCTGGTTTTGTAGAAAACATTGGACTACGGCCAAATATCCCGGGAAGGAATTTTAACAAAAACTACTTCTTTGTTGCCAATAACGTTGTACATATATATATAAAAAATATGCATAAAATTAATGGCTTGTATAAGTTAATGATTGATATCCATTAAGTAGTGCTCAAGTCTCCAAAGTTTTAATATTATGATGTCCGTAATTAAAACATCAGAGCAGGTTTAGTGTGTATGAGGGTACACAGTGGACAAAAATTTTCAACATTTCCTATTGAGCATTGCTTAGAGTAAAGCTGCGAATCTACAGTGTACGTTTCACAGAACAAACACGCGGAAAAGAAGGAGTGCTCCGAAGTCACTCATGGACCCTCAGCATCTTGCAGAGGGTTCATTCCCTAAAGACGAAAAGTCTGTCTATGAATCATTCCTCTGTAAACACGTGCAGTTACACTGCCCAGCGATCCACAGGAAGCAAATTGCTATCCACGCTGGACACTTTTTCGGTTTGCACGCGTTATGTTGGTATGGGTTTCGGCACTTTCCAACTAAAAAGCGTGCAAATGTAAGAAAATAAACATGAATGAGGCCAGAAATAACGTGAATTTTGTGTGTGTGTGTGTCTTTCCTGCCTTTTTATTGCGGTAGTCATAATAATAAAATGGAAACGTAAACATTACATAACTGAGATATGCTTGCCTCCCACAAACGATATATTTTCTCTCATACATGATATACATTAAAATGAAAAAATTATAATTTTATTGCCTGGCAACAAAATTACTTTATTTTTAACAATTACGATTGTTTGAAAAAGTTTAAATGAATTTTCAAGTACTTTACTGTTGTTAAAACGTAAAAGGTTGCACGTAATCTACCCCTTCCCCTTAACCGATCTTCACCAAAAACAATAGGTCTTGAGTACTCTACAAATCAGGGCTGTATGCAAAAAAAATTATTTGATTCTGTTTGAATTTGCGGCTGTTATCGTTTGCCATAGAAAATACCCTTTTCACGATATTAATTGATGACTCGTTGGGCACTTGGTGAAACATATTAATACAAAGGTTTTGTAAAATATATAAAAACACTTGGTAAGTTTCACAAATTTTTTAAATTAACTCTGACAGCTGTTTCGACTAACTTAAGCCATTGTCAAAGAGCGAGTGAATGAAATTACTGAACACAGGATGTTAGAGTAGTGTAGGTGGTAAACATCTGTTTAGGGCGTATCTGGAACATCTGTGTTGTGATGGCGAGGGGTGGGGAGTATGTGCATGAGACAAGGGAAGGTCTGGTGTCTTTAAAAACTAAATACAATCATGAATGCAAAATATAAAATTAACTGAACTAAATATAAACTGAATGCAAAATTTAAAATAATGATGAACATTCAAAATAATATAAAATAAACTAAACTAAATAACAGATTTTAATAAAGGGGATACACAAAATTCAGTCTGTTCATTGGTTAAATTTTTGTTATTTTTTATTGCTTTTTTAATTTCTAAAATTTCTAACAAATCCATTTTTCTACCTTTTTGTATGTTATGGAGTAGTGTTATGTTTTTTGTGTCTATAAAGTGATTGTGTTGTAAGCAATGATCTGCAAAACCTGTATTAGATGTATTGGTTAAAATCGCCTTCTTATGTTCAGAAATGCGATGTTTCAGAGCACGGCCACATTGTCCGATATAAATAGCATCGCATTCTGCACAGTGTATTTCATAAACTCCATTTTTCTCCAGTGTATTAGATTTTTCTTTATTATTGACTAGTAGTGAAAAAAGATTACGTTTGTTTACTGATACCATGTTAAGACCATGGTTTTTTAACCTATTATTAATCTTATCTGTTATACACGGAATGTAATTTAAGTGAAATTTTTTGTTACCCTGATCTGGCTCTATGGAATAAAATTCTTTTAAAGTAATTTTCTTCTGTTTTTTTAAAATTAAAGAATTAATTATTCTTTCATCATAACCGTTATTTTGTGCTATGGCTTTTATAATATCTACCTCTTTATTGAAATTTTCTTTGGATAAAGGAACTATAAGGAGACGATTAACCATTGCATGAAAACTGCTTAATTTTATGTGCCATGATGTTGGTGATTGTTTATAGTGTCTGTTTATAGTTTAGTGTTTAGTGTTGATTGTGGAATATATATAGTGCAGTGGAATTTGACCTTATTGATAATATGATCAGAGAACAAGTAAGTTATCATGCTCATAAACAATATTTAGTACAAAAAACAAAATTACTAAAACTTATCACAACTAAGCTAAGTAGTAAGAGAGTAACTACTATGTCATCACCAGTAAATAAATTTTATAACAGAGTGGAAAATTTCTCAAATATAAACTTTACTCAGAAAGAACTAAATCTGTTAAATAAAGGTTTGAAATATTGTCCAAACATACGGTACAAAAGAGACATGGAAATGTTATGTGTAAATACAGAAATAGCACTTAGTAATGTAGATAACTCAGATATAAGAAATAATGAATTAGTTTCCTGTGCAAATATTATATCAAAAAGTAATAAGAATAAGTACAGTCTAAAAGATTCAGATAACTACATAGTTAAAAGTTTAAAACAAAAAATTAATTCAAATAGTTTAGTGGTTTGCAAAGCTGATAAAGGCAATACAATTACAATAATAAATAGGAGCGAATATATTGAAAAGACAGAACTTCTCTTCAGGAATGACAATTTCAAGATATTAAATGATCCCACTAATAAGTTTCAAAAACAAATAAAATCACTTATTAAAAATTGCCCTAATATATTTTCAGACACAAAAAGTTTCATGCTAACTATGATGAACCCAAAAGCTCCTGTTTTGTATAGTTTACCAAAAATACATAAACCTAATTGTCCCATGCGCCCAGTTGTTTCATATGTAACTGCACCTGCATATAAAGTCTGTAAAAAACTTAATGAATTATTGCCAAAATATATTAACTTTAACCCAAAGTATGCTATTAAAAACACTTTACAATTAGTTAATAATATAAAAAATGTACATTTACCACTGAATGCAAAATTAGTTTCATTTGATGTTAAGAATTTATTTTCGTCTATACCTGTAGATGTTCTGTTGTCTATCTGTTCCTCACATATACAAAATACTTTAACCTTAAATAGTGATCAGAAAAAAGAATTATTCTCGGCCTTAGATATTTGCATAGGACAAAATTATTTTCAGTTTAATAATAAAATCTATAAACAATTTAATGGCTTACCTATGGGCTCTCCTTTATCACCTTTATTAAGTGAAATCTTTATGACATTTTTGGAAGAAAACATTTTTACATCTGATAACCCCAACATAAAATATGTTTTTCATTGGGCAAGGTATGTTGTTGATATATTTTGTATCTGGACGGGAACAGATAGACAGCTCCATATGTTCTTAGATTATATTAATTCCTTTTATAGTAGCGTGCAATTTACACTTGAAACAGAAAATATAAAAAGTTTAAATTTTTTGGATCTTACCATTACTAGATCACAAAATAATCTTAGTTTTCAGATATATAGAAAACCTACTTTTACAGATACCGTTATACATAAACAATCACTAACATCATGGCACATAAAATTAAGCAGTTTTCATGCAATGGTTAATCGTCTCCTTATAGTTCCTTTATCCAAAGAAAATTTCAATAAAGAGGTAGATATTATAAAAGCCATAGCACAAAATAACGGTTATGATGAAAGAATAATTAATTCTTTAATTTTAAAAAAACAGAAGAAAATTACTTTAAAAGAATTTTATTCCATAGAGCCAGATCAGGGTAACAAAAAATTTCACTTAACAAATTACATTCCGTGTATAACAGATAAGATTAATAATAGGTTAAAAAACCATGGTCTTAACATGGTATCAGTAAACAAACGTAATCTTTTTTCACTACTAGTCAATAATAAAGAAAAATCTAATACACTGGAGAAAAATGGAGTTTATGAAATACACTGTGCAGAATGCGATGCTATTTATATCGGACAATGTGGCCGTGCTCTGAAACATCGCATTTCTGAACATAAGAAGGCGATTTTAACCAATACATCTAATACAGGTTTTGCAGATCATTGCTTACAACACAATCACTTTATAGACACAAAAAACATAACACTACTCCATAACATACAAAAAGGTAGAAAAATGGATTTGTTAGAAATTTTAGAAATTAAAAAAGCAATAAAAAATAACAAAAATTTAACCAATGAACAGACTGAATTTTGTGTATCCCCTTTATTAAAATCTGTTATTTAGTTTAGTTTATTTTATATTATTTTGAATGTTCATCATTATTTTAAATTTTGCATTCAGTTTATATTTAGTTCAGTTAATTTTATATTTTGCATTCATGATTGTATTTAGTTTTTAAAGACACCAGACCTTCCCTTGTCTCATGCACATACTCCCCACCCCTCGCCATCACAACACAGATGTTCCAGATACGCCCTAAACAGATGTTTACCACCTACACTACTCTAACATCCTGTGTTCAGTAATTTCATTCACTCGCTCTTTGACAATGGCTTAAGTTAGTCGAAACAGCTGTCAGAGTTAATTAAAAAAATTTGTGAAACTTACCAAGTGTTTTTATATATTTTACAAATACCCTTTTGTTAAAACATAAAACGTTGCAGGTAAACTACCCCTTTCCCTTAACCGATCTTCACCAAAAACAATAGGTCTTGAGAACTCTACAATTCAGGGCTGTATGCAAAATATTATTTGATTGTGTTTGAATTTGCGGCTGTTATTGTTTGCCATATAAACAAATTACCCTTGATTAAAAAAAAAAAAGTTGCAGGTAAAATACCCTTTTCCCTTAACCGATCTTCACCAAAAACAATAGGTATTGAGAACTCTACAATTCAGGGCTGTATGCGAAACATTATTTGATTCTGTTTGAATTTGCGGCTGTTATCGTTTGCCAAAAAAAAAATATCGGTATGGAGAACCATACATGACTTCCATATTCTAAGATTTATATTTAAAATCATTTTCAGCCAAACAGCCAGGGAAGGAATTTTAACAAAAAAATACTTCTTTCTTGCCAATAACGTAGTACACATATAAAAAATATTATCCCCTCCCCCTTCAACTATAATTTTGATTTATAGAAAATTACCCCCAGCCCGTTCAACTAGCCTCTTCATTTATAGATATTTCATCTACGTTTCTACAGTGGATTATTAAGATCTTATCAGGATACTTTATCAAAATTAAGTACTTTACTCATGTTACAACAAAAAATGTTTCAGGTAAACTGCCCTTTCCCCGTAACCGATCTTCACCAAAATCAACAGACATTGAGTTCTCTATAGCTCAGGCACATATGTAAAAAATTATTTGATTCTGTTTGAATTTACGGCAGTTATGGTTCGTCATATAAAAAATTACCCATGTTAAAACATAAAACATGAGATTTATAAAACATATCTAAGATTTATATTTAAAATCATTTTTGAAATAAAATATTTTCATAGAACCTACTAACGCTGGGGAAATCTGAGGAGCCATCAGAGTTGGGCCTACCTGTCACTCTGCTGAATTTGGTGGAAAGCTCTGTCACTGTCGTCAAAGTATCAGCCTTGACAGGGTCCTCTTTTTCTGCAAAATGGGAGAGGAGGCTTGAGATGGAGTGAGTGACATGGTCCCCACCTCAATGAAGAACCCATTGTTTTATAAAAATATATTTAAATTTTGAAAACTGAAAATTCTTTTCTTGTTGTAAATATTTATATTTTATAATCAAAATGACTTTATCAAAAAACAAACATTATTTTTTTATAATAAGTACTTACATATGTTTCTTAATATGCTTACTTTTTCTTCAATGTTGATGATCATTTCCAAACATTCTGACAAAATTGTATCTACAGAACAGTTAACATTCCCCAGGTTTCCATTTCTGCTAATTTCTCATTACACCTTCCACTGACGTATTATTAACCATTTCATAAACTATCGTATAATCTTTTCAGATTTTGTGGTACAAAATCTGAAATTTTCAGATTGCCTGGCAACAAAATTATTTTATTTTCAACAATTACTATTGTTTGAAAAAGTTTAAATGAATTTTCAAGTACTTTACTCTTGTTAAAACGTAAAAGGTTGCAGGTAAACTACCCCTTCCCCTTAACCGATCTTCACCAAAATCTAAAGGCCTTGAGTCCTCTACAATTCACTGAGGTATGCAAAAAATTATTTGATTCTGTTTGAATTTGCAGCAGTTATCGTTTGCCATAGAAAATACGCTTGATAAAAAACGTTGCAGGTAAACTACCCCTTCCCCTCAACCGATCTTCACCAAAAACAATAGGTCTTGAGTACTCTACAAATCAGGGCTGTATGCAGAAAATTATTTGATTCTGTTTGAATTTGCGGCTCTTATCGTTTGCCATAGAAAATACCCTTGTTAAAAAAATGTTGCAGGTAAACTACCCCTTTCCCTTAACCGATCTTCACCAAAAACAATAGGTCTTGAGAACTCTACAATTCAGGGCTGTATGCAAAACATTATTTGATTCTGTTTGAATTTGCGGATGTTATTGTTTGCCAAAAGAAAAAATTTCCCTTGATAAAAAAAAAACCGTTGCAGGTAAACTACCCCTTCCGCTCAACCGATCTTCACCAAAAACAATAGGCCGCGAGTACTCTACAAATCAGGGCTGTATGCAAAAAATTATTTGATTCTGTTTGAATTTGTGGCAGTTATCGTTTGCCATAGAAAATACGCTTGATAAAAAACGTTGCAGGTAAACTACCCCTTCCCCTCAACCGATCTTTACCAAAAACAATAGGTCTTGAGTACTCTACAAATCAGGGCTGTATGCAGAAAATTATTTGATTCTGTTTGAATTTGCGACTGTTATCGTTTGCCATAGAAAATACCCTTGTTAAAAAAACGTTGTAGGTAAACTACCCCTTTCCCTTAACCGATCTTCACCAAAAACAATACGTCTTGAGAACTCTACAATTTAGGGCTGTATGCAAATAATCTTTTGATTCTGTTTGAATTTGCGGCTGTTATCGTTTGCCATAGGAAATACCCTTGTTAAAACATAAAACGTTACAGGTAAACTACCCCTTTCCCTCAACCGATCTTCACCAAAAACAATAGTCTTGAGAACTCTACAATTCAGGGCTGTATGCGAAACATTATTTGATTCTGTTTGAATTTGCGGCAGTTATCGTTTGCCATAGAAAAAAAATCTACAGACACACAGACAGACAGACACACACACAGACACTTTTCGGAAAACGACTTTTTTTCATGTTTTGAGTGTAGTAGAATCAGAATCTGCAATAATCTCGAACACGATTTTTTTTGCCATCACCATACTTCCATTCCTTAAGGAATATGGAAGTAAAATATCGGTATGGAGAACCATACATGACTTCCATATTCTAAGATTTATATTTAAAATCATTTTCAGCCAAACAGCCAGGCTGTGTCTTACCTGCCTTTTTATTGCTGTATTAAATGAAAAATATTATATTACATTAAAATGAAAAAATTATAATTTTATTGCCTGGCAACAAAATTATTTTATTTTTAACAATTACCATTGTTTCAAAAAGTTTAAATAAATTTTCAAGTACTTTACTCTTGTTAAAACGTAAAAGGTTGCAGGTAAACTACCCCTTCCCCTTAACCGATCTTCACCAAAATCGAAAGTCATTGAGAGCTCTACAATTCAGGGACGTATGCAAAAAATTATTTGATTCTGTTTGAATTTGCGGCTGTTATCGTTTGCCATAGAAAATACGCTTGATAAAAAAACGTTGCAGGTAAACTACCCCTTCCCCTTAACCGATCTTCACCAAAAACAATAGGTCTTGAGTACTCTACAAATCAGGGCTATATGCAAAACATTATTTGATTCTGTTTGAATATGCGGCTGTTATCGTTTGCCATAGAAAATACCCTTGATAAAAAAACGTTGCAGGTAAACTACCCCTTCCCCTTAACCGATCTTCACCAAAAACAATAGGTCTTGAGTACTCTACAAATCAGGGCTGTATGCAAAACATTATTTGATTCTGTTTGAATTTGCGGCTGTTATCGTTTGCCATAGAAAATACCCTTGTTAAAAAAACGTTGCAGGTAAACTACCCCTTTCCCTTAACCGATCTTCACCAAAAACAACAGGTCTTGAGAACTCTACAATTTAGGGCTGTATGCAAATAATCTTTTGATTCTGTTTGAATTTGCGGCTGTTATCGTTTGCCATAGGAAATACCCTTGTTAAAACATAAAACGCTACAGGTAAACTACCCCTTTCCCTTAACCGATCTTCACCAAAATCAGCAGATCTTGAGAACTCTACAATTCAGGCCTGTATGCGAAACATTATTTGATTCTGTTTGAATTTGCGGCTGTTATCGTTTGCCAAACAAACAAAATTACCCTTGCTAAAAAAAAACCGTTGCAGGTAAACTACCCCTTTCCCTCAACCGATCTTCACCAAAAACAATAGGTCGCGAGTACTCTGCAAATCAGGCATGTATGCAAAAAATTATTTGATTCTGTTTGAATTTGCGGCAGTTATCGTTTGCCATAGAAAAAAAATCTACAGACACACAGACAGACAGACACACAGACAGACACACACACAGACACTTTTCGGAAAACGACTTTTTTTCATGTTTTGAGTGTAGTAGAATCAGAATCTGCAATAATCTCGAACACGATTTTTTTTTGCCATCACCATACTCCATTCCTTAAGGAATATGGAAGTAATTACCCTTGATTAAAAAAAAACGTTGCAGGTAAACTACCCCTTTCCCTCAACCGATCTTCACCAAAAACAATAGGTCGTGAGTACTCTACAAATCAGGGATGTACGCAAAAAACTATTTGATTCTGTTTGAATTTGCGGCAGTTATCGTTTGCCATAGAAAAAAAATCTACAGACACACACACAGACACTTTTCGAAAAACGCCTTTTTTTCATGTTTTGAGTGTAGTACAATCAGAATCTGCAATAATCTCGAACACGATTTTTTTTGCCATCACCATACTTCCATTTCCTTAAGGTATATGGAAGTAAAATTACCCTTGTTAAAACAAAACGTCGCAGGTAAACTACCCCTTTCCCTTAACCAATCTTCACCAAAAACAATAGGTCTTGAGTACTCTACAATTCAGGACTGAATGCAAAAAATTATTTGATTCTGTTTGAATTTGCGGCTGTTATCGTTTGCCATAGAAAAAAATCTACAGACAGACACACACACAGACACTTTTCGAAAATATCGGTATGGAGAACCATACATGACTTCCATGTTCTAAGATTTATATTTAAAATCATATTTTAAATATGATTTTATTGAAATGAAATA
This sequence comes from Magicicada septendecula, assembly GCA_034769895.1. Lineage (NCBI taxonomy): Eukaryota > Metazoa > Arthropoda > Insecta > Hemiptera > Cicadidae > Magicicada > Magicicada septendecula. The sequence continues at coordinate 427,582,633 of CM068370.1, read as the reverse complement.
TTTCTATAGAAACTACGTCTTTCTACTTATTGCTTCAGCATTAACCACAGTACTGTGGTCACTAACGTATACCACCTCACGTTTTCGCACTCGATTTTTACTGATGATGGCAGTCGATGGCACTGTCGAAAAGATTGGTTTTACAGAAAACATTGGACTACGGCTAAACAGCCCGGGAAGCAATTTTAACAAAAAACTACTTCTTTGTTGCCGATAACGTAGTACACGTATAAAAAATTCACCCCTCCACCTACAACTATAATTTTTAATAATAGAAAATTACCCCCACCCCGTTCACCTAACCTCTTCATTTATAGATATTTCATCTACGTTTCTACAGTGGATTATTATGAGCTTCTTATCAGGATACTTTATTTATAAAAATTACGTACTTTACTCTTGTTAAATCATAAAATGTTTCAGGTAAACTACCCCTTTCTCTTAACCGATCTTCTCCAAAATCAATAGACCTTCAGTCCTCTACAATTCAGGGATACATGCAAAAAAATATTTGATTCTGTTTGAATGTGCGGCAGTTATCATTCGTCATGGAAACATTTCTCTTGTTACAACTTAAAATGTTGCAGGTAAACTACCCCTTTCCCTTAACCGATCTTCACCAACACCAATAGGTATTGAGAACTCTACAATACAGGGCTGTATGCAAAACATCATTTGAATCTGTTTGAATTTGCCATAGAACATTATCATTATCGTTTGCCATAGAAAAAAATTACCCTTGATAAAAAACCGTTGCAGGTAAACTACCCCTTTCCCTTAACCGATCTTCACCAAAAACAATAGGTCTTGAATAATCTACAAATCAGGGCTGTATGCAAAACATTATTTGATTCTGTTTGAATTTGAGGCTATTATCGTTTGCCATAGAAAATACCCTTGTTAAAACATAAAATGTTGCAGGTAAACTACCCCTTTCTCTTAACTGATCTTCAACAAAATCAACAGACCTTGAGAACTCTACAATTTAGGGCTGTATGCAAATAATCATTTGATTCTGTTTGAAATTGCGGCTGTTATCATTTGCCACAGAAAATACCCTTGTTAGAACATAAAATGTTGCAGGTAAACTACCCCTTTCCTTTAACCGATCTTCCACGAAATCAACAGACCTTGAGTTCTGTATAATTCAAAAAGGTATGCAGAAGAGTAGTTGATTCTGTTTTAATGTACGGCAGTTATCGTTCGTCATAAAAAAATTTACCCTTGTTAAAACATAAAATGTTGCAGGTAAACTACCCTATTCCCTTAACCGATCTTCACCAAAACCAACAGGTCTTGAGAACTCTACAATTCAGGACTGTATGCGAAACATTATTTGATTCTGTTTGAATTTGCGGCTGTTATCGTTTGCCAAAAAAACTACCCTTGTTAAAACAAAAAATGTGGCAGGTAAACTACCCCTTTCCCTTAACCGCTCTTCACCAAAAACAATAGGTGTTGAGTACTCTACAAATCATTGCTGTATGCAAAAACATATTTGATTTTGTTTGAATCTGCGGCTGTTATCGTTTGCCATAGAAAATACCCTTGTTAAAACAAAATGTAGCAGGTAAACTACCCCTTTCCCTTAACCGATCTTTACCAAAATCAATAGGTCTTGAGAACTCTACAATTCAGGGCTGTATGCAAAATATTATTTGATTGTGTTTGAATTTGCGGCTGTTATTGTTTGCCATATAAACAAATTACCCTTGATTAAAAAAAAAAACGTTGCAGGTAAACTACCCTTTTTCCTTAACCGATCTTCACCAAAAACAATAGGTCTTGAGTACTCTAGAAATCAGGGCTGTATGCAAAAAAGTATTTGATTCTGTTTGAATTTGCGGCTGTTATCGTTTGCCATGGAAAAAAAATCTACAGACACACAGACAGACAGACACAGACACTTTTCGAAAACGACTTTTTTTCATGTTTTGAGTGTAGTACAATCAGAATGTGCAATAATCTCGAACACGATTTTTTTTGCCATCACCATACTTCCATTTCCTTAAGGAACATGGAAGTAAAAGTCATTTTATTACTTCCATGTTCCTTAAGGAAATGGAAGTATGGTGATGGCAAAAAAAATCGTGTTCGAGATTATTGCAGAATATGATTGTAGTACACTCAAAACATGAAAAAAAGTCATTTTTCGAAAAGTGTCTGTGTGTGTGTGTCTGTCTGTCTATCTGTAGATTTTTTTTCTATGGCAAACGATAACAGCCGCAAATTCAAACAGAATCAAATAATTTTTTGCATACAGCCCTGATTTGTAGAGTACTCGCGACCTATTGTTTTTGGTGAAGATCGGTTGAGGGAAAGGGGTAGTTTACCTGCAACGGTTTTTTATCAATGGTAATTTTACTTCCATATTCCTTAAGGAATGGAAGTATGGTGATGGCAAAAAAAATCGTGTTCGAGATTATTGCAGTTTCTGATTCTACTACACTCAAAACATGAAAAAAAGTCGTTTTCCGAAAAGTGTCTGTGTGTGTCTGTAGATTTTTTTTTCTATGGCAAACGATAACTGCCGCAAAATCAAACAGAATCAAATAATTTTTTGCATACAGCCCTGATTTGTAGAGTACTCGCGACCTATTGTTTTTGGTGAAGATCGGTTGAGGGAAAGGGGTAGTTTACCTGCAACGGTTTTTTTTATCAAGGGAAATTTTTTTTTTTGGCAAAGGATAACAGCCGCAAATTCAAACAGAATTAAATAATGTTTCGTATACAGCCCTGAATTGTAGAGTTCTCAAGACCTATTGTTTTTGGTGAAGATCGGTTAAGGGAAAGGGGTAGTTTACCTGTAATGTTTTATGTCTTAACAAGGGTATTTCCTATGGCAAACGATAACAGCCGCAAATTCAAACAGAATCAAACGATTATTTGCACACAGCCCTAAATTGTAGAGTTCTCAAGACCTATTGTTTTTGGTGAAGATCGGTTGAGGGAAAGGGGTAGTTTACCTGCAACGTTTTTTTTTAATCAAGGGTAATTACTTCCATATTTCTTAAGGAATGGAAGTATGGTGATGGCAAAAAAAAATCGTGTTCGAGATTATTGCAGATTCTGATTCTACTACACTCAAAACATGAAAAAAAGTCGTTTTCCGAAAAGTGTCTGTGTGTGTGTCTGTCTGTGTGTCTGTCTGTCTGTAGATTTTTTTTCTATGGCAAACGATAACTGCCGCAAATTCAAACAGAATCAAATAATTTTGTGCATACATGCCTGATTTGCAGAGTACTCGCGACCTATTGTTTTTGGTGAAGATCGGTTGAGGGAAAGGGGTAGTTTACCTGCAACGGTTTTTTTTTAGCAAGGGTAATTTTGTTTGTTTGGCAAACGATAACAGCCGCAAATTCAAACAGAATCAAATAATGTTTCGCATACAGGCCTGAATTGTAGAGTTCTCAAGATCTGCTGATTTTGGTGAAGATCGGTTAAGGGAAAGGGGTAGTTTACCTGCAACGTTTTTTTAACAAGGGTATTTTCTATGGCAAACGATAACTGTCGCAAATTCAAACAGAATCAAATAATGTTTTGCATACAGCCCTGATTTGTAGAGTACTCAAGACCTATTGTTTTTGGTGAAGATCGGTTAAGGGGAAGGGGTAGTTTACCAGCAACGTTTTTTTATCAAGCGCATTTTCCATGGCAAACGATAACTGCCGCAAATTCAAACAGAATCAAATAATTTTTTGCATACGTCCCTGAATTGTAGAGGTCTCAAGGACTTTCGATTTTGGTGAAGATCGGTTAAGGGGAAGGGGTAGTTTACCTGCAACCATTTACGTTTTAACAAGAGTAAAGTACTTGAAAATTTATTTAAACTTTTTCAAACAATGGTAATTGTTAAAAATAAAATAATTTTGTTGCCAGGCAATAAAATTAAAATTTTTTCATTTTAATGTAAATCATGTATAAGAGAAAATATATCGCGCTTGGCAGGCGATATTAAGATTTAAATATAAATCTTAGAATATGGAAGTCATGTATGGTTCTCCATACCGATATTTTACTTCCATATTCCTTAAGGAATGGAAGTATTTTCTATGGTAAACGATAACAGCCGCTAAATCAAACAGAATCAAATGATGTTTTGCATACAGCCCTGTATTGTAGAGTTCTCAATACCTATTGGTGTTGGTGAAGATCGGTTAAGGTAAAGGGGTAGTTTCCCAGCAACATTTTATGTTTTAACAAGGGTAATTTTTTATATGACGAACGATAACTGCCGTAAATTCAAACAGAATCAACTAGGTTTTTGCATACCTTTTTGAACTAAAGAGAACTCAAGGTCTGTTGATTTTGTTGAAGATCGGTTAAGGGAAGGGGTAGTTTGTCAGCAACGTTTTATGTTTTAAAAAGGGTAATTTTTTTATGACGAACGATAACTGCCGAAAATTCAATGAGAATCAAATAATTTTTTGCACCCTTTCCTGAGTTGTAGAGAGCTCAAGGTCTATTGATTTTGGTGAAGATCAGTTAAGGGAAAGGGGTAGTTTACCTGCAACATTTTATGTTGTAACAAGAGAAATGTTTCCATGACGAACGATAACTGCCGCAGATTCAAACAGAATCAAATATTTTTTTGCATGCTTCCCTGAATTGTAGAGGACGGAAGGTCTGTTGATTTTGGAGAAGATCGGTTAAGAACAAGGGGTAGTTTACCTGAAACATTTTATGATTTAACAAGAGTAAAGTACTTAATTTTTATAAATAAAGTATCCTGATAAGAAGCTCATAGTAATCCACTGTAGAAACGTAGATGACATATCTATAAATGAAGAGGTAAGGTGAACGGGGTGGGGGTAATTTTCTATTATTAAAAATTATAGTTGAAGGTGGAGGGGAGAATTTTTTATATGTGTACTACGTTATCGGCAACAAAGAAGTAGTTTTTTGTTAAAATTCATCCCGGGCTCTTTAGCCGTAGTCCAATGTTTTCTGCAAAGCCAGACTTTTCGGCAGTGCTATCTACTGCCATCATCGGTGAAAATCGAGTGCGAAAACGTGAGGTGGTATACGTTAGTGACCACAGTACTGTGGTTAATGCTGAAGCAATAAGTAGAAAGACGTAGTTTCTATGGAAATATTTCATTTCGAATATGATTTTAAATATAAATCTTAGAACATGGAAGTCATGTATGGTTCTCCATACCGATATTTCCTTAAGGAAATGGAAGTATGGTGATGGCAAAAAAAATCGTGTTCGAGATTATTGCAGATTCTGACTGTACGACACTCAAAACATGAAAAAAGTCATTTTTTGAAAAGTGTCTGTGTGTCTATCTGTCTATAGATTTTTTTCTATGGGAAACGATAACAGCCGAAAATTCAAACAGAATCAAATAATTTTTTGTATACAGCCCTGATTTGTAGAGTACACAAGACCTATTGTTTTTGGTGAAGATCGGTTAAGGGAAAGGGGTAGTTTACCGGCAACAGTTTTTTTAAAAATCAAGGGTAATTTTTTTTCTACGGCAAACGATAACAGCCGCAAATTCAAACAGAATCAACTACTCTTTTGCATACAGCCCTGAATTGTAGAGTTCTCAAGACCTATTGTTTTTCGTGAAGATAGGTTAAGGGAAAGGGGTAGTTTACCTGCAACATTTTATATTTTAACAAGGGTATTTTCTATGGGAAACGATAAAAGCCGCAAATTTAAACAGAATCAAATAATTGTTTGTATACAGCCCTGAATTGCAGAATTCTCAGGACCTATTGTTTTTGGTGAACATCGGTTCAGGGAAAGCGGTAGTTTACCTGCAACGTTTTATGTTTTAAAACGGTATTTTCTATGGGAAACAATAAGAGCCGCAAACTCAAACAGAATCAAATAAGTTTTTGCATACAGCCTGATTTGTAGAGTACTCAAGACCTATTGTTTTTGGTGATGATCGGTTAAGGGAAGGGGTAGTTTACCTGCAACGTTTTATGTTTTAAAAGGGTATTTTCTATGGCAAACGATAAGATTCGCAAATTCAAACAAAATCAAATAATTTTTTGCATACACCTCTGATTTGTAGAGTACTCAAGACCTATTGTTTTTGGTAAGGATCGGTTAACGGGAAGGGGTAGTTTACCTGCAATGTTTTTCTTATAAAGGGTAATTTTTTCTATGGCAAACGATAACTGCCGAGAACCTAAGTGGAAAGAAGTAAACAAAATAATTGTAGTCTGAGATCAATTACTTGTATTCGGTCCTTCCATTTGTGTAAATCACAGCATTCTTTAATTGTAAACTGTGTGGATTGAGTGCAGGGGATTGACTACAGTTGGGAGTTTAGTGACTAGATTTGAAATGTCTCAGTTTAATGACATTCTTTCATCAGTATTGCAGTGGAATTGTGAGTAATGCACATTGAATTTATGAAGAAAATTTACTGTCCGCAAAAGAGATTCATAATTGAAGTTTGTAGTTACCCATAATCATCCATATCATTACTGTTGTCAAAAGTGAAATCACTAGCGATGGACCAAAAAAAACCATAATGGATCATCAAGCAAAGAATGAACATTTCAAAAGACTTGGTTTTGTTTCTCTAGTGGTATGACATGTACAAAACTGTGTAATATTCTCTATTATTACTTATTTATTACTACACATACTCTGGTAAAATATGTATAACAAATACCATAATTTGGTACCTGTAAGTACTTACCAGTTTCATCGGTTGCCGGGCTCATATTCTTCTTTTATAAACATGTTTTTACCTAAGGGGTGCCAGGGTTCATTTACAGCGAGATTTTGAGACACAGATGACGACACAAATGATAACAAGGTATTGTTGAAAATAACCATCAAAATTTAATTCATTATAAGGTATTACAGATACAACCATGCGGTCAAAACAATGACGTCATATAAGATGACCCAAAACAAAATGGCGGTTATTTTTTATATCTCATTTTACTCTCTATACTTCTTTTGTCTGCTAAATTAATATCAGTGTAAACTTTATTGCTGCAGCTTAAAACCATTTATTAATTGTTAGTTCGTTAATACACAAACCAATGCCCTCAGCATCTGTGGTTATGGCCATACGTTCACTCGTTCACTCTCACACACATTCACCTTTAGACCAGTACATTCTTTTAATTAGTGATTCTGTATTAATGAGCTCATTAAACTATAAAAAATGATAAAATGGGACTTCTCTGCTTATCGTTTGGTGTTGTCCATCCGTTGCTGGTGGGTGACGCCCATGGTGATGGCCGGTGTTCGCCTCTAATTCTGCTGAGTTTAACTGGAGAGATATGTGCACTGATTTTACATTTTAATATTCATACTGTTAAACAAGATGAGCCTTCATTGCTCCACTATTACTGATAACATTTTTAGCTAGTTATTGTAAACTATTGTTAGAAAATTGTACACACAACGATACATCGCTGTGTCTCCTCTGAAGAACGGCGTTGAAATGAGAACGAGGCAAATGTAAATTTGCGCTTGTGTGTGTGGTTCTTACGTCATCCAGCTTTGTCTTTCTGGACAATGCCTCTTTGCACATATTGTATTCAGTGCGTCATTGTTTTTAGTTATGACGGAACCGTGCTATGATCCAATCACAATTCATATTGTAGTCCTTCGTCACAAACACCGCCATGGCCTTTTCCGATTCCAGCACGTCCTATGGTGATCTTGGTGTCTTATTCTTGCTGAATTTGCGTTGTTCCTTTTTCCAGAGGGACAATGGACCTAACCATTCCGTGTTTTAATAATTAAATAATACAAAACATTGAAAATACCTTTATAACCCATAATTATGGTACTGGGTCATTATGTACTGTTACAAACCCCCTCAATGAAAATTTTTGTGTCGAAACACAAAAACTTTCATTGACTCATTCACACTTTCCTAAAAGGATCAGTCTAGATATGTCACCACAACCCCCTGTAATGTTACTATAAAAAAAATTTATCATCACTTACCCTTGGTCCCATGATGTTGGTCGCACCCTCTGACCTTACTGGACTTCTCCTGAGAGATCCCTACACCATAAGGCCATAAGGCACTCTACACTCCTGTTCTGACGCTCCAGCCAGCCCAGGATTGCGGTCACAACACCACAAAACTCTGAAACATTGCATACAAAATTTTAAAATTGTGGTCTAGTACATTTCCATATCTACAACTGATATGTTCCCTTTTAGACGCATTGGTTTGTGTTTGGGGCATTGGTTTGTTTTAATTCAGAAGTTAACCTAACAAATACTGTTAATTTACGAATAATGTCCCTGTTCTGGGCGCAATCTGTTAAATTACTCTTACTGTGTAAATTAAATAATTATTAATACTGAATGTATGATAGTTACTATTTATGTAATTTGCATAATAAATCGTATCACCGGAATAACACGTGTTCAGCTCAGTTACATGCATTAGGCTTTTGGTCCAGAATTGCGTTAAGCAGACAGCGGCAGAGGTCGTTGGGTATAGAAATAACATAACACATTAGATAAATGTAACGAATTTTGATTTTATTTAAACATATACGTGGCAAATTAATATAAGCATAACACCTGTTAATGATTCGGATTTCAAAATGGCGGCTATGATATTCCGCCCTTGACCTTGCTCAAGGTTAATTGTGTACACTTTATGATTCTATGTAAATGACTTCTTTTATATATGTGAGTATCATCATTAAACAAAATTTTAGTTTTGATTTCTTTAATACTTTAATCTTAATACTGATCAAACGTGATCACCACCGGTTTACACACTCGCTTCCTCTCTCTCCCTCTCTCACTTGAATTTAAACAAATTTTATAAAATTGAGCTCATTTTTTTCTATATTTTGAATTTAGGTAATGAAATGTAGGGCTTTCCTGAATAGACGTGGTGTAGCTCCCTCCTCAGCGGTTCCATGTGGTTGGCAGGCGTTCGTCCAGTTTGATGGTCGTCATTCCCACTGACTCTACTTTTAATACATTTTTTGCAAAGTTCACTGATTCTAGTAATTGTTAGTGTTTACTATGGTATTGGTTAAATCATTTTAAGCAGTAAATGTTACATTTTGATGGCAGAAAACTGCCCACTACTGTTAGAGCGTGTATGCTCTCCGAGTTACTTTTGAAGACTGAGGCTGGGTCAGACGTAATTGTTATGTAAGTGGTCGTGCATCTGACGTCATTGTCTATTGTTTTCCAACCACCGCCTTGGTTAATACGTAATGGTTTTATATCGTCATTGTGTTTTTGGTGACGATTTGTTACAATGGACCAATAGAAAGTCAGTATTGTCAATTTGTAGCGCCTAAAACTGCCATTATCGTTGTTTCACTTTACTCATACGCCGCTGACCTTGGATCGGCTCCCCTCTGGTGAATTTGTGTATTACTGGGACTTGTATCAAAACTAACTTGCCCTGATTAAACTTCATGACTTTAATAAAATTTACAATAAAAGTATCCCTACATACCATTATTCTGGTACGGTTAATTCTGTAACGTTACACTACAAGACTTTAAAATGAATATTCCTTTACCACCACCAAACTCAATTTCTTCCTTGTAAGAAAATAAACTACATATATATAACTACAAATAACACAATACATCAACAATTCTTTAATATACCCCCAAAATACCTTCACCTAATTATTACTACAAATTCAACTTACAACTATTATGGCAGACACTTTTATTATTTAAATTTTGTTACTCAACTTAGATTCATTTCATCTATTTTGTAAATGGCATCTTACTATAATATTTTTTGCACCACTTCATTTGTAACTTTAGACTTTCAACTTTTAAAATCTACTATCTTTTTTGCACTTGTTAACGTCATTACTACTAACAATACAACATCATAAAACATTAGACATTACACATTAACATGGTTACATTTACATTACATTAAACAATTTACATTTACCTGACTTGTACCAAAACTCTATCACATCATTACTATCAACAATTCTCTATTAACTTCTATTATTTAACATTCATCATTCTATACAACAATTTCAAATTTATCCTTACCTTTCTGTTACATTACCTTTCTACCATGAATTTTCTTTTTCTAAACTTTTTATCCTTACTAGTTTGGGTGACTCTCTATTATTCACTATTTTCTCTATCTTATTTTGGCATTGTCAATCTAACCTTACTCACCTCTTTTTTACACTAACCGCTTCTAACCATTAATATATCATGACACCAATATCTCTATAATAACCCCCTTCACAAATCCCATTTAAATCCTCTGGCACCGCTCATTTTTTGTACTACTATGTGTGTATTCCCCCTCTATGCTCATTCCATCATTGGTTCCTGACCCTTTCAGATAACCCTTTCCGGCACACAACGGTCCTTTCCTGTCCCAACATCTCTCGTTGCGGACTCCTACACCAATACCCTTATTACAAAATATCACCATCAACAACTATAATTACCACTCACATTACTCACCTCTACTTATAATCATTAACCACTGTGTCCCTAAAATATCTAACACCTCTTTATATATTATCAACATCTCAACACTTTATTTTCACTAACTCCCATTAACTCTATTTAACTAACTCCAATGCCTCTATTTATCACTATTACCCAAACTCTTTTACAACATTTCACCTTAATATATCACTAGAAAATTCAGCCTTTATCTACTAACAACAATACCTCTCCATATCCAAATATATTACCTGCTTCATTTATTAACCCTTAGAATCTGAATCTCATAATATCATTTAAACTTTCTTCAGTTACTTAAAATCCTACAATACATAGTTTACACAACAAAATACATAAAATACACAACAGCAAACATACACCAATACACTGACATTAATACACAAAAATGTACAATCCACATAATCATTAATAATTTACCATAATCAGTCATAATCAGTCCATCTTAAAAAACACTGTTCACATAATTAAATGTTCATAAACACAATAAAAGGTCTACCCTCCATCGTCAAATAGCAATCGAACCTTAAAACTATATACATTGTTTAATATTAGGTATCTTATACTATCATTATAAATACCTATCCAATTCAAACGTTCATTATTATCCCCAAACTCATTTAACATGTCATGATTGATCATTGTCCTGTCACCTTTGGTATAGTCTGTTATAATCAGGTATTTTCTCAAGTCGTCATTATTATTATCATCACCTCCTACTACTTCTGTTTTATTGTAAGGTAAGTACTTGTTATTATTTTCACTATATATCATCTCTACTCCTAACCTTTCCATAAACTCTTCATAATCTCTACATATCTTAAAAATCTCTACTTCTCTTTTTCTCTCACAATACCTCTCACTTTTAAAACATCTCTCTCTATCACACCAAGCTACATTCTCTCTCTCAATATATTCAGGGGACACTACAACTTTATTTTCGCACCACCTATCAGGTGCACAAAAAATCCAGGGACAACTATTTGCAGACCTTTTGTCTCCAAAATCTACATCGAAGGCACTCTCGTCCTTCCTAAACACATGTACATCACCCCCAAATACACCATTAAGGGAAAACTCTAACCCCTGCAATTCTTTTACACTTATAGTCTCTCTACACACTCTCTTCAACCCTTCAACACACATTATCATTCCATCATTATTATATTCTATTCCCCATAAAACCTCATTATTACTACTCCTGTTTACACAATCATTCTCTAACATCATACTTTTATTTATATTATCATACTTTTCTACCCCACTTACCTTGTCTTTGTTTCTTGTCTACCTTGTCAATGTTACAATTTTGTTTCTGTATTTCATTTTTTGATTTTTCTACTTTCTCCTCTAATTGATCTAATTTGACATTTTGTAAAGTATTTTGCTTCTTGAGCTCACTCTCAAAACTATCTAATTTTACATTAAATGTACTATTCATTTGATTGAATTTGTCTTCAAACTTATTATTTTGTTGTTCGAATTTGTCACTGATTAACGTGAATAAATCTTCTAATGATATTTTATTTTCAGCTACTCTAGGTGTCGAGCTAACATGTTTTCCTAATAAAATGGATTCCGTGTCTGTATTGTCCATTTCTATACTATTATTATTTTCTGCCATCATTACTTCAATATTTAAATGGTTGTTTATCTTTTATTTATACTTAACTACGCAATTAACTCAATTTGTAATTAACTATGCAACTTCGTCAACATAACCTCTCATTCATTATATATCGTCTTATATCATCCTCTGTGTTTCTCAATCTGGCTGTTTTATATAAATTAATTTTATATAATGTCCACAGTGAGGGCGTCATTTGTAATACTCTCTATCATTACTTATTTATTACTACACATACTCTGGTAAAATATGTATAACAAATACCATAATTTGGTACCTCTAAGTACTTACCAGTTTCATCGGTTGCCGGGCTCATATTCTTCTTTTATACACATGTTTTTACCTAAGGGGTGCCAGGGTTCATTTACAGCGAGATTTTGAGACACAGATGACGACACAAATGATAACAAGGTATTGTTGAAAATAACCATCAAAATTTAATTCACTATAAGGCATTACAGATACAACCATGAGGTCAAAACAATGACGTCATATAAGATGACCCAAAACAAAATGGCGGTTATTTTTTATATCTCATTTTACTCTCTATACTTCTTTTGTCTGCTAAATTAATATCAGTGTAAACTTTATTGCTGCAGCTTAAAACCATTTATTAATTGTTAGTTCGTTAATACACAAACCAATGCCCTCAGCATCTGTGGTTATGGCCATACGTTCACTCGTTCACTCTCACACACATTCACCTTTAGACCAGTACATTCTTTTAATTAGTGATTCTGTATTAATGAGCTCATTAAACTATAAAAAATGATAAAATGGGACTTCTCTGCTTATCGTTTGGTGTTGTCCATCCGTTGCTGGTGGGTGACGCCCATGGTGATGGCCGGTGTTCGCCTCTAATTCTGCTGAGTTTAACTGGAGAGATATGTGCACTGATTTTACATTTTAATATTCATACTGTTAAACAAGATGAGCCTTCATTGCTCCACTATTACTGATAACATTTTTAGCTAGTTATTGTAAACTATTGTTAGAAAATTGTACACACAACGATACATCGCTGTGTCTCCTCTGAAGAACGGCGTTGAAATGAGAACGAGGCAAATGTAAATTTGCGCTTGTGTGTGTGGTTCTTACGTCATCCAGCTTTGTCTTTCTGGACAACGCCTCGTTGCACATATTGTATTCAGTGCGTCATTGTTTTTAGTTATGACGGAACCGTGCTATGATCCAATCACAATTCATATTGTAGTCCTTCGTCACAAACACCGCCATGGCCTTTTCCGATTCCAGCGCGTCCTATGGTGACCTTGGTGTCTTACTCTTGCTGAATTTGCGTTGTTCCTTTTTCCAGAGGGGCAATGGACCTAACCATTCCGTGTTTTAATAATTAAATAATACAAAACATTGAAAATACCTTTATAACCCATAATTATGGTACTGGGTCATTATGTACTGTTACAACTGATGGTAGTGTTAGCTTGATGGTCTACTAGTCACGATACAAGAACAAGAATATAACTGTAAAGAGGTTGTAGAAAATAGATCGATTTTAATGAAACTAAAATATCGAATATCAATAACATGAAAACTTGAGCCTCTTTTTTTTTTTTTGAGCTATGGAAAAACTGTCATTACAAAAATTCACTACAGCAGGGCAGTGTCTACTAGGCCTATATGCTGAGTTGGGCAAACAATTACCAAGTAGCAAATCAGTATCAACATGCATCGGTAAATACTCACCATATATTTCTTGTTCCATGAGAAAGGCATTGCCTGTTAATAGGCTATTCAGTTTTTAAAGGATTTATTATTTTGGTACCAGTACAAAACCAACAGGAAATAAACCACATGCTTATGAATCTAATAGTTCTAGAAGATTTTTTTTTTAATACTGAACTGACATCTAATTACTATATTTGTTTTACACCCCAAATACTTCACACAACCATAACTGGTTGATACCTAACTGTTAGAACACACAACATGCACAAAATGTTTAACATTCACCAGTAGCAACTACTGCGAAATATATTATTATTATATGAACTATTATACATCTACATGTGTTAAATACTTACTTATAAAGACAATAGTCAGTCACAAATGAAAGGAAACAGCAATACAGTCTTGGCACAACTAATATCATGTACGGTGTTCTAATATCCCATCCAAACCACAACTGTACAAACGGTGCTGCATTTTTTAAAAGCAGAAGTGGTAAACCAACATAAAAATATGGCAGTGCTACATTTCTTATAGGAGACGTAACGTTAAATTCCCAAGGTCGAGAAGACTCAACACCAAACAGATCTCCTAAAATATGTTAATTTCATTAGCTATATTGTGGTTTGAAAATACAGTAGAACCTCATTATAACGGACTAATTGGGGCTAAAGGTTGTCTGTTGTAATGAAAGTCCGTTATATAACAAATAAGTCTTGTTAGGTCGTATTTACATCAGTAAAACTCGGTAAATTAGTATAAAACATGTTTATTTTTACTTGACATCATTTTACAAAGCATACATGACAAATGAGATCACACTGTTCATATTTACATTATAGACCAGAATTTAAATTTTATATACATTCTATTGTTTTATTCTCTTGAACAAGAAGGGCCTGGTTCATTGTTATTCATTAGGTTATTACTACTAACATTAACTGGTTTGAAAAAAGTATTGATTTTTTGTTGTGTTTGTTTGTTATTTATTTCGTTGGTGAGTAACTGACGAAGATGCCGTAAGTGTTCATAGTAAGCAAACACATTTTCATTTTTTGATTGTTCAACATATTCAATGACAAAATTTAAATGATCTTTCACTTCACTCACTTTTATTGTTGCCCGAGTATTGTCTTCCTCTTGTAACTCTTCCTCCTCGTCCTCCGAAGAGTCTTCCTTCTCAGTGACACTGCCAACGATCTCCTCTTCCGTCAACAAGTGGAATCCATGGTCATCTTCATCTTCTTCAAGCCAGGTCTCCACATCTTCCAATAAAACCTCTTCCTCCCCTCCTCTTTGCAAAGTTTCATGGAAATCTTCTGTCTCACAATTTTCTATTTCTAAACATGCTTCTTTATTCTTTAACAGTTTTTTCCATGAGTTCACCAAAGTAGTTGGTTTAATTTCTTTTACAGCATCAGCAAAGTTGTGAATCATAGATCGAATGTTGTAGGCCTTCATGTTTTGAAGAGTCTTTTGGCCCCTTCTATCTTCTTCAGCAGCGGATGGCTCATCAACTTCTAAGATTTCATTGAGAAATTTTTTTCTATAAAGGCAGGAACTTACACTTTATCTTCTTGTCTCGACTGCAGAGTTTGTCAACATCAGGGTGGGTTGGTGCGTTATCCAAAAGAACCAAAGCTTTTATTTTTTCTTTTGGAATGTTCAAAATTTCCATTTGGTGGTTTATAATTGCTGGCACAGCTTTCTTATGAAACCAATTACTTGTTATTTCAGTTGTAAACCACGCATTTCGGGAACTATAATAGTGAACTGGTAAATTGTCCATCACATTTTTAAGTGCCCTTGGTTTTTTGCTTTTACCAACGATAGCAGGTTTAAGCATATGAGTGCCGTCTGCATTTGCACACAACAAAACTGACACACGCTCCTTGCTGACTTTCCTACCACGCGTAGTTTTTTCGGCTTTTGAAGCTTGTGTATTGTCAGGTAGAGTTCTCCAAAACAAACCTGTCTCATCAAAGTTATAAATTTGGCTCAATTGATAACCTTCTTTTTTAATAAAATCATCTAATTCTTTTATAAAAGTCTCAACAGCTTCAAAGTCTGCGCTAAGAATTTCCCCACTAATCTTCTTGTTTGAAATGTTGTGACGTCGACGAAACCTAAATAGCCAACCAGAGCTCGCTTTAAACTGTTCAAGTCCCATCTGTTTGGAGAGTCTTTCGGCAGCCGCTTGAATTTCAATTCCTCTAATAGCCATTCCACATGAATGAAGCTGAGAGAACCACTTGTAAACTGCATCATCCAGTGTTGCCATAGAAGGCATCCGCATATGCTTAGCTGCACTCTTCTCCTTTTCTAAATTGAACTTGAGAACAAAGTTACGAATGTCATTTTTTGATTTTTTAATGTCCGATACAGTTTCTTTTGCGATTTCATACTCACGACAAATCCTAGAAACAGACGCTCCTTTTTCTAATTTTTCTATAATGGAGAGTTTATCTTGAAGACTGAGCGCTTTACGCTTCCGTTTCTGTCCTACACTTGGCCTTACTTAACGACATAATTTGAATAAATTAAAAAAAGTTATAGGCAGGACGTGTGACTGTGCGGGGCAAACAACTGAACAATACCGACCAGTAGTGGTGGGAGTGAAAATATACCTGGCTAAGGTGTTAACCTTTCTTTGTTTTCAACTCCCTTTCCCTTACCATTCAAACAAACAGTTTCCTGTATTTGTTGTTATTATCTCAACAGTTAATTCTCAAACCAGTTAATTCAATAGTGGATTGGGGTTGGGTTTTAACTTTCAACGATTTATGCCTGACAAGGGTGTTTGTCTCTGAAAACTGTCATTCGGCACTGGAGGGCGGACGTGAGTCATTCCGGTGCATTGACTTAGTTACTAGGGGGTGGGGGTACGACGTAAAAGACGTGTCCATTGTAAAAGAAGTCCGTAGTAACGGGGTCCGTTATAACAAGGTTCTACTGTATGTCTACAGTACTATATTACAAATGGTACAATCATAATAGGAAATTCGATATAATTTTATTAGTTAGTGGTTAAAATCACAAGCAGAATTATCACTGTTGCACACCACTATATAAAAATTATTCCGATTAGCGCTTTCAAGCTTCACAGCTCATCGTCAGATCCGATACATAAGACTATACGTCTTTACAAAATGATACACCAGAATACGTATATTATACCGGGTGGCCCATAAGTCAGTTGGCACTAGCAGTATGTAGATGCTCGATTGACAAGCATCTAGTTACTTGACTTGACTAGAGCAGTAGTTCCCATAATTCAGTAGAGATTTGAGGTTAGGTTGCTGTTGATGTGTATGCTGTTGTTAGCGCTTGTTTGTTGTTCGCGTTGTTTGCGAGACAATGAATAGAAAACTATCTACAGAGCAGCGTGTTTTTGTACTGCAGATGTGGTGGAAACAGGACCATAATTACAGTGATGTTGTTGAGTTATTTGCGGAACGTTTTCCAAACATCGCACCTCCATCTAGAGAAGGTATTCGTAAACTGAATAAGAGATTTGAACAGACTGGAATGGTAGCAGAACTTCCTTGATCAGGTAGGCCAAAAACAGTTACAACAGAAGAGAATTTAAATATCGTTGTGCAAAGTTTTGTGCAGTCACCAAAGAAATCATCACGAAAAGCGTCCAATGAGTATGGAATGCCTCGAACAAGCCTGCAAAGGATGCAGGAAACGTTGAAGTTGAGACCATATAAGCCCACTTTACTCCAAGGCCTAAATGAAGATGATCCTGATAGGCGTACAGAATTCTGCGAACGGTACACAATACAACAAGAAGCCGATCCACAATTTTACAAAACCATTCTTTGGAATGACGAGGCTACTTTTAAGCTGAATGGTACAGTGAATAGGCACAACTGTGTTTACTGGGATACTGCGAATCCACATGTGGTGATAGAGACAGAGTTAAACGCTCTGGCGGTTACTGTTTGGGCAGGGATCTTTGCCAGTGGGATCATCGGACCCTACTTTTTTAATGGTACAGTGAATGCTGAAAGTTACCTACAAATGCTTCACAAAGTGTTGATGGAACTAGAAAACAGTCCACTTTTTGAACACCTGCAGCCAATTCGAGAAAAGTTAATATGGCATTTGAACACCTACAGTCCCTGAATATTTCGGACATAATTTGTGCTTCAGTGCTTCGAAGATGTCAAATTTGCATAGAAAAGGATGGAGGCCACTTTGAGCATATCTTGTAGGTCATGAGAACTATGCTATTAACTATCTGTATGCGTTATCTGTATCGGTATCCCTGCTGCATCTCTACAATAAAAGTGCTATTTCCAATGTTGCCAACTGACTTATGGGCCACCCTGTATATAATGTACAAAAAATGATGTTGGTAATTTGTAAAATTAAAAAATTATAAAGAATTACTGAGCACACATTCACAGCTTGCTCATCTGTACAGTGCCTGTTGTTTTAAAATAACCAAAAACAACACATTGTGTACAGAGCAAAATAATTTTCAGTCATACAGTACACATGAAGAGCAAGGATTCTTACAATTTCAATTCATTTTACATACTTAACTGAAAAAATATAGAAACTTTGGGGGTTGTAACTTAGCAACATTGCATTCAGCCTCTACATGGTACGATATGACTGTTTTCTTCCTCTTACTTTTGAATTAAATAATCACTAATGATGTTTAGCAAGTTCATGGCTAACCTCCACATGGTAAAAAACTTCAATTATTTGGCTTTCTCTCAAAATTTTATGATAGGTTCATAACATTATATACAAACCAAAGTTCACTTTTCCTCTGAGTTGTTAATAGTCTTAAAATAATCAGCACCATAAAAAAACTAGGTGAATCTACAGACAGAAGATGAATACAGAAATGGGTTATTGGTAGCAGATGTTCTATTTCATGCTGGTTTCCAAGAACAATCTATAGATTGTCTGATGTTCATGTCAGTGTTTACAAAAATCTAAAACTATTTTTTATGTGGGTACATAAAATTTTAAGTCAATCCGGTACCGTCAATCCTTACAATATGTACTGTACACCAATTTTATATACAGCCTTCCAATTTTATTGAGTCCTTCCACAAGTGTCATGTTTATGGAAAGTATAAAAAAAAAACTTTTAGATTGACCATAAAAATAAATTAAATTCATTTAAAACCTCAATGTCACAAATAATTCTTACCTGTAACAATTTCCAATGACTGAAAATATTCATCTGGATGGATATAACCAGTTTGAGGTAATAAAGTTAAAACAATTCTGACTACAACTAATAACCAATATGGAGCAAGACTTAACTTTACAACATTCTCTGACTCATCTGTTACATTGTCTGCAGGTGTACTTTTATCATCATTATTGTTCTTTTTATTTTCAGTCTTTGGGGATTTCTTATTATCCATGACAACGCTTTGTCGTGAACAGATCCCGACTTCTTAACTTAATAAGTTCTTAATTCCTAATTCGTATTCTGTTTGAACATATCAATTCAGTCACATCTCGCGAATTTATTTTTCAGTATTTTGTTTTTACCATAAGTCGAATATAACCATGATTTCCTCCTTAACCTATATCACACCGGTATCCTACACAAAAACACCTTTGACATATTCTTTCACAGAACATTGACTCCCTAGCCACTGATATCTTGATTCGTTTAAAAGAAACTAAATTTATATAAACTAAAATTATAAATTGCTTTTAACGTCAGGATGTAAAGCGTTAATATTTTATTTAAAGTTTTACTGTTAACATTTAAATGAAAGTTAGTTTTATAATACTAATTGCAGCCGAGTTAATTAGCGAAATTTTCATGATATAGGAAATATGGAAATTTGAGTAGCAGAAGTATAGGAGGTTGGAGCACTATGCAATCTCTTTGTGGAACGTGGCTCTTGTGAAGGGAAGGAGGGGCCGCCATTCCTGTCAGTTTTTCTGTCTGCTCGGTGTGTTTACAAATGTGATAATTGTCTTACGATATAAAAGTAATTAGTGATTAGTGAGAACAAAATGTCATCCTCGGGAGATTTTGGAAACCCATTAAGGAAATTTAAATTGGTTTTTTTAGGAGAACAAAGTGGTAAGTATTGAATTATTGACTACTTCTGGAATTGCTGTAGGCCTATTAGATTAGACAGACTAGTCCAGGTTTCCAGAGAAAATTTAACAGCTGTCTAGTGTACCGTTGCAGAAATTATAGTTGCTTGATTTTATTAATGCATTTATTTATTTGGATCGTTTGTGCTCATACAAAATATAAAAGCTCGTAGTAAAAGAAATATTTGCGAATAAAATTGAGAATTCGTAGTAAGGTTAGATAATTGTAGCTTGAAAACTTTGTAATGTAATAGAATTGTAAATTTTAATAAATAATTTTTTACATTTTGGCAGCAAATGTGAAAACTTAGGTTACAGAATTGTACTTACAATTGGAAAAATGGGAAGGCAAAGTATTTCTATTTTCCCAGGATCGTCGATGCTTTTTAAACTTTATGCATTAGTTTTAGTTTAAAAATACCTTATCAATATACATGTACAGAGGTGGGATAATGCCATTTGTATCGTAATTTTTTTATTTTTATTTAAGCCTGTTGAATGGGAAATTCCAGTTAAGTATTGATTGTTTTTGATGGAGCTCTCCTTTACTATTTAGGTTAATGGCATCCATCTCATTCGCATCAGTTAATATATACACGTATGTGAGAAACGTCAGTTTTGTTGTAAATTAATTTGCAACCAAACAAATGTGTAGCAAACTGATTGTTATTTGAGAAATGCTGATATTAATAGGTTAGGCTGTAACTTAGTTCTTTGGTCATTACAATTCTATGCTAGACAGTAATCTAAAAACAGGTAGTATTAATTGAGAACATGCAGAGTATGGAATGCTTTTTTAAAAGCGGTCAATAAAATTTACAGGCACCCAGTATGCTAATCAGAATTATATTATTTTACATTTATATAATCATACTTTGTATGTTAAGTATGGCAATTCAGATGTCTGATAAGAAAATAAGTTTACTACTTCTTAAATTTAAAGTTGACTACAATAGTAGCCTAGATTTCTCTATAAGAAGTTAATTGCAGATTATTAAATCAAACAACTTACAATAATACCAAGGAAATTTTGTTAAGCATAATTTATCAAATTACAGTGTGTAACTTTTGTAACATCCATAACGCACCTAACATCAAATACAAATTAACTTTTGTTTTTGTAGCTGGCAATTCCAGTGTTATAATAACTAGGATTGATGTGCTCCAACTGTCAAAATATAAAATGTTTCCCAAGTAAAGTAACACATCTTTATTAGGATAAATATACAAATATATATTTATTATTTATTTAAAATTTGTAATTTCTTTACCTCAAGATGTTTTTTCCCTTATTTGGAACATGTTATTGTTACCAAGTGTCCCGAAACATATTCCAAGTAAGGGAAAAAACATCTTGAGGTAAATAAATTATAAATATTAAATGAATTATTATATGTATCAAGAAATAGCCTGTAGCAGAATATAATTATTAAAATAGGTCATCAGGATTTTTTAGTGATGGGCACTATTATTTTAAGAAAAATGTCACGGAATAGCCTATCTATTTAAAATCTGAGTAATTTTTATGTACACTTAAGGCCCCAACTGATGTATTTAAAAATGTACATTTCTATCATCAAAAATCACATACAACTAGAAAATTAATATCTTACTAGGCCTATACAAAAGAGTGATGTGGACATTTTTCAGAATTATTATTGTAATTCAGAGTCAGTGAAAAAACATCAGGGAACCAGTTTTTGGACATACACTGAGATGACCAGGCTTGGACATCTTATTATGAAGCTCAGAATTTTTTTTTACATTGGTTTAGGGTTTGGTCCAAGAGTGTTATACAGAGTAAGGGACTGATACTGTCACTCTCCCCAATTCATTTTGTCATCAAGAACTCAGTAGATTTTTCTCCTTTCAAACTAACCCTCTCATTGTGCTAGATATGCACTTTATTCTCCTTATTAGAGTTTAAGTTGTTCCATCCTCTGCAGAGCTGCTTACAATTGATGTCTTGGTACCATATCAGATGTAGACTGTAGGTCCAGAAAGGTTATGTAGCTTCAAAATTGTATTCATTATCTGTCAAATCATGATTATATAGATCGCATAACTATTGTTCCTTCCTAAATCTGATTATTCTTCCTCGAACTTTGTTTCAACCTCCTCTCTCAAATTCTCTAAAATCCTACAGTACATTTTCAAGACTACAGAAGATAAATAGATACTTCTATAATTTACACACTTTACAATCTTTCCATATGTATAGGGATTATGGGACTGCACTTCCTGTGTATACTTTTAAGTGCCATGCTTCTTTGAAGATTAGCTAATTAGCTATAACAACTGGATCACTTTTTCTGGATTGGCCCTAATATCACCCGTAGACTTTCTTTATGCAAACTTTTGCAGCACCATTTT
Organism: Magicicada septendecula; assembly: GCA_034769895.1. Classification (NCBI taxonomy): domain Eukaryota; kingdom Metazoa; phylum Arthropoda; class Insecta; order Hemiptera; family Cicadidae; genus Magicicada; species Magicicada septendecula. The sequence goes on along the minus strand of CM068370.1, from coordinate 427,560,429 downwards.
CACCTCAGCCACCTCCACTCTATACCCATGTCTCTCTCATTTAAGTCCAGCCCCTCTTCAATAAATTACGCTGAAGCGATCACTCCGAACCATCAAAACATCGTTTCTACAGCATATTTCCATTTCCATTGAACAATGCGACAAGTTCTTTTCCTGAATCATTCTCACAAATTTTCAACCACCAGGACCAAGACTTCCTTTGGTTTGCATAATGTTCTTACCTGTATTCTTTGCCAGATTCTTCCTAGGATTATATATATATATTTTTTTTTATGCACAATGTATTCTTCCAATATTTCATAATTCTTGTTCTCAGTATAAGTCTTCCATGCTTCTTTCTTCGTTTTGTCATGGCTTTTACTTTTTCAGTCTATCGCTTTGTTTGTTTCTTCTGACTTCCCACTGTTGTCAGTCCACATATTTCTTCAGCCTCTGTGGTCAGAAATCCCTTTAAAGGCCTCCCATCTATTCTCTTTTATCCGATTAGTCTTCACCTTTGTTTTGTCTTCTTTGAATCACCAGTTGCTAAAATTACACCTACTTTCAGCATTTCTCAATCAGGCCATTTTTTACTTTTATGTGCACGCGCGTGCACACGGACACACACAGACTCCTTCATGGTCTTAACAGTTCACATGTAACTTCATTTGAGTAGTTTGTTCAGTACCTAGTTCTGTGGGGCTTTTACTGTATACCTCGTAGCTCTACTATAGGTAATTTTAATCAATATAGTTAAAACCTGTTGTTATCATCTTCAGAGGTTGCTTTATGATTTGTTTTTTGGGGAAAGGAAGTGTTCTCAACTCAAAATGTCATGACAGAAATGACATCAGTTAACTTCTGCCCATTCAGCTTCAGCAATCTATAATTCCATAGCTCAATGGCATCTGTTCATATCTCGATAGATATACATACAGTAGAGTCTTGATAATTCGTGGTTCGATAGTTCGAGACTCCGTATAGTTTGAGGTACCCCTGTGACTAGCATGCAGAGTATTTTGTTTTCAACTATAGGCCTACATACAGTACAATTTTTAATATTTCTGTATGTCATCTTAAATTTTAGTGTGTGCATTTAATAAATAAATTTGGGAGTGTTAACGAAAAACTTTTTGAATTCTTATTTAATCCCCACAAATTTAACATAATTAAATGAATTATGATTCGTCATCGATATTATAACATCGCCAAATTCAGATCATATTTGATAAAATAATAAATAAATAATGAAGAGAATAAGGAGATAAAATGTAATTAAGAAAGAAGGAGGAAGAATTATAAACTAAAAGTGATTATTAATGAAACTCACAGACTAGACTGACAGACAAACGACTTTGACCCAACCCTAGAGATTGGCCAGATAAGAACCAAAATAAAAGGAAACAAGATGAGAAGTGAAGGAGAAGAAAAATGAAAATAAAAATGGAACAAACCAACTATAAAGGAAATAATGAAACAAGGTGATAAAACACAGACAAGTAGTAGAGAATAGAGAAGGGAGAAATGATACAATCAAATATCATAAAGGAAACGAAACCGGTAAAGAACCAATATAAAAGATAAATATTAGTATATATATAAACTTTCGCAATATGAACTTACCGTACTTTCTTTATCACTTCCCCAAACGTTTCGAGGTGATGTGCCTCTTCCTCAGTGGGAGTAAATACTGAATGTCATTATACAGAATAACGGTTATGGACTATAGGTGTGTGTGGTGGGAGTTGATGGTGGGAGGGAATTGGCGCTGAGGTTCAAATTGTGTATTTGGATCAGTGTATCGAATAGTGTATGTGATCTATAATGTAATTGTTCATTTAATATGTTGTTGGGTTGTAGTGCGTGATATCTGTATATTTCAATTGTTCAGCTGTGTTTAGTTTTCTACTTTTTGGTAAGTAGTGTAATATTTCCATGTTGTGTTCTATGTTTGTGTAACTGTGGTTTTCGTTTTGTAAATGTGTGGCAAATGTGGAATGTATGTAGTTTGTGGTGAGGGCTTTTAAATGTTCTGAAAATCTGGAGGAAAAAGATCTTCCCGTCTGGCCGATGTAGAATTGGTGACAATCATTGCAATTTAATTTATATACCCCTTTTTGCTGTATGTGTCTGTGTCTTTGTTAGTATTATTTATGTGTTTCCTAATGGTGTTGTTGGTTCTGTAGGCTACTTTATAATTATGTTTTCTAAATGTGTTTGCAATTTTGTGCGTATTGGAATTGTAGTATGTAAGTGTTATGTATTTACTGGGGTGTGTGCTGTTGGCCTGATGTGTTTTACTTTGTGGAATCCACAAATACATTAACACTGTACACCATAAATTAAAATTTACGCTTGAAATAGAACTAAATAATAGCATAAACTTCTTAGACCTTACAATCACCAAAACAAACAACACACACACATACAAAATATACAGGAAACCCACTACATCAGACATGGTCATACATAACTCATCCAACCACCCAACTCGACACAAACATGCAGCTTTCAACTACATGCTCCATAGGCTCACTTCAATACCCCTAAACACACATGACTACCAAGAAGAATTAAACACAATCAAATATATAGCTGTCAATAATGGATACAACCCCGATTTAATAAATAAACTAACAAACGCATCCTAAACACAAAAAGTAAAACACATCAGGCCAACAGCACACAACCCAGTAAATACATAACACTTACATACTACAATTTCAATACGCACAAAATTGCAAACACATTTAGAAAACATAATTATAAAGTAGCCTACAGAACCAACAACATCATTAGGAAACATAAATAATACTAACAAAGGCACAGACACATACAGCAAAAAGGGGTATATAAATTAAATTGCAATGATTGTCACCAATTCTACATCGGCCAGACGGGAAGATCTTTTTCCTCCAGATTTTCAGAACATTTAAAAGCCCTCACCACAAACTACATATATTCCACATTTGCCACACATTTACAAAACGAAAACCACAGTTACACAAACATAGAACACAACATGGAAATATTACACTACTTACCAAAAAGTAGAAAACTAAACACAGCTGAACAATTTGAAATATACAGATATCACGCACTACAACCCAACAACATATTAAATGAACAATTACATTATAGATCACATACACTATTCGATACAGTGATCCAAAAACACAATTTGAACCTCAGCGCCAATCCCCTCCCACCATCAACCCCCACCACACACACACACCTATAATCCATAACCATTATTCTGTAAAATGACATTCAGTATTTACTCCCACTGAGGAAGAGGCACATCACCTCGAAACGTTTGGGGAAGTGATAAAGAAAGTAAGTTCATATTATGAAAGTTTATATATATAATAATATTTATAAAGTGAACGAAGAGGATGAATCAACAAGATAATTATAAATATTAGTATTGAATAAGTGACAAATGTAATTAATAATTAATAAAACCCGATAAATATAAATAAAAATACACTAACCCAAGAATTAGAAGTATATGTAAGTAAGAAATAGAGAAAGACATGAACTTAGTAAGTATAAATAATATGTGTAAAGAAAGAGAGAGATATTGAGATAGTGAGAAATAAACTGAAAATAACTAAGTGACAAAGAAAAGTAACGATAGGGATTACTCACTAATAAACACTTAAATAAAAAGTTTAAGAAGTGCCCACAGTGAAAGTGAAAAAACCCTAAAGTAAAATGATAGAGAAAAAACACTAAATAAATTATAATAAACACAAGATAATTTAAAAGTGAAGGTGATGAGTAAATAAAAATATTGTCAATGATAACAATAGGAAAAATAGTGAAAGCTAAGATAAAAATTTAGTAAAAATAACAAACACTAAAGATTTAATAGTGAACAATATTAATATTTAAGAAAGTTGTTAAGAATAGTATTTAAAATAAACAATTAATTAAGAAGTAATGAACACTGAAGAGTGATGTTAACTGTATTGATTAGAAAAGAATCTTATGGTAAAGTTTAAAAGTATATAATAGTATTTAAAAGTGAGAATCCCATGAAAGAGTAAACAGATAGAGTTACCATGGAGTGAAGGTAAAGGTTATTTATAAAATAAGAAGTTTAAAACAATCAATAAACACCCATGTTATAAGGGATAATTATTGAAGTAAGTTCAAAAGAGGTGAGGTTGTTTATCACCCAAAAAATAAAATAAAATGTAATGAATTGTACACCAATATTACCTACTAATTGTTAAATAATTGTTTAAGCAAATTTATGAATAGGATATGGCTGGGGTAATTATACCAACCATAGACCTAAATGTTGTATTTTATGTGATAAAAAATAGTAAATAATAGCCATATTGTTGACATTGGCGGATTAAATAAGTAAGAAAGTAAAGCAATATATGACTTAGAAAACGAGAAAACCAGTTAGTAAATAATTAACAATACATGATGTATAAATAGTAGTAACATACAAATAACACAAAAACAGAACCAAAACACGTCAATAGGTAACAAAACCAGTTATAAGAACAAAATAATTAGGCTAAAATGAGATGTAATGTATATGAAGTAAGTAAAAATCAGTAATGGCTGCTTAGGCTTAAGAAATGCCTAACTGTCAAACACCAGCAAATACAAATTGTATGAAAATACCAAGTAATTAACAAATCCAGGCGAATAATCAACCAAGGATAAATTGTAAATCTTATTAAAAGCAAAATATTAGAATAAGGACTTAAATTAAAAGAGAAATGTAATTAGGAAATATTAAAATAATAGTAAAATTATAAAACATGAAATAACCCAATCTTGTGAGATACCAAAATAATCTTTGGAAGAAAATACAAATAACAGTGATAATAATTAATACTTAGGAAGGAAGATAACTGAATGAAAGCAATCAGAAGATATACAAGGATTTTGAAAAGAATTCAGATTTTGATAACAATGGATTTATAGCCAGATTAACCAATCAGATTTAATTAGTAACCATGGCAACTGCCGTTAGGGACGGAATTACCGTTGAAGATCGTTACTCGTAAAGCGACGCTCTTGGAGAACAGAAGCCAAAGTTTGAACAACCAAATATTTAATTTAAAATGTTGTAAAAGTAAACCAAATTACCACAAATGAACGAGAAGGAAGCAGACGATGACTGAAACCATTTAACTGATGTCGAAGACCATTTAAATCAAAAAGAAATGAATAAATTGCTCCGATTAAATTGAAAAAGATGCCAGAAGCCCAAACAATTGAAATTTGAATCCGATTGCAGCTCAAGTCCTTTTTACCAGACCAACTGCATACACCCAGTCTACTAAGGTGTTAAGTATCATTTAAATTACCCAAATTTCCGAAAAAACGCACTTTAAATATTTCTCACTGTAATATGAACTATCACTAAACTGAATTTATTCTCTTTCAAAGATTAAATAAAAAACTAAGACACTGAAAATTTGTCAACTTATAAAATTAACCTGTTGTTAGTTTACGAACTTTTGAAACACTTTTACTACACTCCAAAAAACAAATTATAGCTACACGTTATATTATTTAAGTAGAAATAATGTAAGGTTGTGTATTTTTATTATTGTAATTGCATCTGATCCTTTTATCGTAATCTCAAGAATCCAGACGATCGAATGAAAATATTTGTATACTACTTCAATAGACGCCATTATGGTGTATCTGTTACGTTCAGAATCGATTCGTCAAAACCCAGAGAAAATTGTCTTAGATTAATTGCCGGTGCAAAATAATACAAAAACCAAATATAACCTGTGTCACTGAATAAGTAATAACCATTAACTAATAAACCAATACTGTGTGTAACCAATGTGTTTTATTTTCATTAGGAAAGTGTATTATAAATATTGTACATTGTAGCGAACAGCTATGAATTGACGGCAAGCGCTCAAGCAGTAAATACAGCAAACTGCTGGCTTGATTGTAAAAATCGATAAGTGGCGGGAACAAGTTTGAATTCTCCCCACCGCCTGAGCTGACTCGCCGATAATACTAAATTTTTTAATTGTTTAAAATAAACAATTTGGCACTATCTGGGATTTATACACCCCTAGTGAACCTCAGGTAAGGACTTTGATACCTGGTTATTCGTACGTTCGCGACTGACTCAATCAGCGTAAGTTACGTTACCGAGCGACGACGGATTGGTAAGACACAATACACCAATTACACTCTGACACTTTTACACTCTAATAAAAAACAGAAAAAAGAGGGTTATTATAATATTTCCTTTTCCTTTCGCTCGCGAATGTTCTCGAAAGCCCATGCAAATTAGTAAACAAAACCCACATACATAGCACACCGGCTTACTGATTTTGTATAACATTTTCTTTTACATAAATTTCCAGCATACACTTTACATTACCACGCAGAGACGTTCCACAGTAGAAAGCAGAGTATATCCTAATATACTACTCAGTTGTGGCTTAGCGGCACAGTGTGGGCTGCTCAGCTTGCTGGCAGATCCACTAACGGCAGGTAATACCGGCATTTTGCATAGTTCGAGTTTTTGGTAGTTCGAGGTTGGTTTGGTCCCAATTATCTCGAACTATCGAGACTCTACTGTATTGCCTTTTTTGGCATTCTAGTCTTCTATGATGATGACAAGTCATGCAAATTCCTTCCTGCATGTTCAGTGTCTCCTTATTACAGGTTAGTGTAAAATGATTTCAAACTTCTCAACTCCTGAGTGAGTGCATAGATCTGTATCAGGCACACCTTCTCCTCCAATTCCACATTAACATTGATTAACCTAGAGCTTACAGGTTCCAATTCTATTGTCTTCAATCTACAACTCTTTTTCACAAAATTCCCACTCGTATTATTCTGTTCTTCTTATTGGTAGTAGAGTACATCAGTCATCAATTTCCATTCAAAGTCTGTTCCTCACTCCCCTTCTGAGTTTCATATATTCCTAGTACCTGACTGGCATTTCTACATTTTGTTCTCTGTCTTATATTCTTTACCAGTCAGGGATGTATTATTTGATGTACATGTTCCATTTCTTGCTCATGTGTTTCCCAATTTCTTACTCATCTGTTCCTGTCTGGCAGCTTCTCCCTTTTGGTTCTGAATAAGTGATTTGATGTACGAGGTGTGTCCGGAAAGTAAAGATACAAAGGTCGTAATTGGTCTAAAAATATTTATTTACAAATCATTAACTGACAATTACGTAAATATATATATCTTTATTTCTCTACATAATTACCGCCATTATCCAAGCACCTATTAAGTCTGGGAACCAGCTTTTGTATCCCCGTGTCATAGAAGTCTGCCCCCAACCCTTTGAACCATGTCATGACCTCTTCTTTTACCTCGTCATCGTCATCGAACTTTTTTCCGGCCAGATATTGTTTCAGGTGAAGGAACAAGTGAAAATCACTGGGCGCGAGGTCCGGGCTATGCGGCGGGTGATCCAAAACATCCCATTTCCAACTGCCGAGCAGCGCAGAGGTCACGCATGCAGTATGGGGCCGAGCATTGTCGTGGAGCAGGCAGATGCCACGTGTCAGCATTCCTCTCCTTTTGTTTTGAATAGCCCGTCGAAGACGTCTCAGTGTCTCACAATATGTATCTGTGTGAGGAGGTACAAGAAGAGGTCATGACATGGTTCAAAGGGTTGGGGTCAGACTTCTATGACACGGGGATACAAAAGCTGGTTCCCAGTCTTAATAGGTGCTTGGATAATGGCGGTAATTATGTAGAGAAATAAAGATATATGTATTTACGTAATTGTCAGTTAATGATTTGTAAATAAATATTTTTAGACCAATTACGACCTTTGTATCTTTACTTTCCGGACACGCCTCGTAGATTGGTTATTAACCCTACAGGCTAGCCATAGAAGGAGGCTACTATCTTTGACCTACTGGCTGGCCAGTTTTCTGTGGGAGTTTACTCCCTTAGCCAGTCAGTTAATGGATCTACCAGAAGTGCACCCTTCATTCTCTCCCATCTGCTATATAATGCACATTCCACTGCGCACTATGACTAGATGTGGGACTAGTGTCTGTTGGCAGAGCCAATATGAATGTTCAATCTTATGATCATTCATCAGATAACAGTAAAAATTACTTAGAGAATTGTTGAATTATAGGGTCTGGCGATGTATATCGCCTCTAAGATGGTTTATTGATCATGACGTTTAATTCTTATAATGTGAATCGATTGAGAGAAAGTGTAGTCATTAATTCTTGTCATTTTTCTTGTATGAATAAGAGGATATAATTATGTAAAATAAAAGCATCAAAAATTGGAAATACAACTGACGATTAACTGACAGTAGTCCAAACTTATGGCCATGCTACTTCTAGATTTTGTGACAAAGCAACCGGATTATTGTAAAGCAGTACACAAAATTCAGTTATTACTAATTTTTAGGTAATTGTCCCTTACTAAATTTACGTTGCAGTTTTACACAGTAATTTATGCCATTTAAAGTCACTCCTATAAATGTTCATTTCCCTTACTAAATTTACGTTGCAGTTTTACACAGTAATTTATGCCATTTAAAGTCACTCCTATAAATGTTCATTTCGTGTTAATGATTCAAAATGAAAATCCAAATTGTGTCTAGTAATCTTGCACTCATTCTTGCACTCTAGCCGTGTACCACATCTAGTGATGGCACAGCAACAGGACTTTTGCCAGAGTTTGAACAACAGGTTTTTATTAATTTGCTATCCCACTGACAGATACTGTTACTTTCCTAAGTATCCGTACAACAGCCCGTTACACATCAGTCAGATAATTGAGCTAGACACAGAGCATCACCGTCATTTTTAAACATCATGATTGACAACCATTGTATGCTGTTTTCAGAAGTGTTGTGTTGAAACCACAATGGTTTCCATACTTGATGTATGTTGCACATCATGAGCACAGATGTGTCAGAAGTTTTTCACATCGTTTCTTAAAAGTTATATTCGTCAGTAATGACCAACTTTGCCACATTGTCACAGTTTCTAGTGAAAGGGACACAAGCGGCTGTATTTTCATAGCTACTAGTGACTAGTAATAAAAGTCTTTATTGTTGTCAGTGTTAGTGCTGCTTCATTGTGTGATTCTGCCTTAGCCAAAAGGATGACAGTAGGAAGCCTTTGATGTAATAATGTGTTCTTAATTTTGCACAGCTCCCAACACTGACTGTACACAAATCAGATTGCACCATTAGTAGGATGAGATTATCATTTTGAGTCCACATTGCATTAATTGGTGTTCATCATCCGCAGCTTATCAACTTGAAAGGAGCTGTCCCATTTGTCATCATTCTGCTGTGGGTATAATAGTTGGCAAATGATTTATGGTACTTATGAAGGCGAGACATAGATGTTGACAATAAAACGAACAAGAAACACTAAGAAGGTTTGAAATAAAGATCTTAAGATGTGTGTATGGTCTGGTTAAAGAAGATGGCGAATGGAGAATCAGAAATAACCAGGAGGTAGATGAGCTATTGAATCATGAAGACATTGTAAGCTTCATAAAGGCTCAACAAATACAAGGTTAGGTTACCTTGTAAAGAAATAAACAATTTAAATAAAAATTATACCTGCCAGAATCTTACCTTGCTATCTTTTCTCGCTAACTTACCTTTTGTAAACACCAACAGAAGTTCAGGGCCGCCACAAATATTTTTGAAGGACAGATATGGAAACCTTTATACCTTACCTTAATTAAAACACTGCACAATTTTGCTATCTGACTCCCACAATTCAGAAAATTCGCCGGAACATTAGACGAGTTTTTCAGCACAGAATACTAGGAAATGGTTCATGGCGAAATAACTACACTAACACATGGTTATGCTATTAACACAAACTATTTTATTTTATATTCTCAAATTTAAACTCTTTCTTTCTTTCTTTCTCTTACTTTTATATTTTACTTCAACTAATCTCTATTATTTAAAATTTTCCTATAGGCCTACTAATTTCTATTTACAGACCAGTACTCTTTTACTTTTTATTTCTCCCTTTTTCCATCACCCACACTCTCACACTTTTTTCTTTCTGAATACCCCCCCGTTTTATTTATTGAGCTCTTTATTATTTCAAATGTGTTACCGTACATAAAGTTTTGGCCAAAAAGAAACTTGTTTCAGTATTGTACTTAACTGAATTCAGTATCCATCCGTTACGCCACATGTTGGTTTACACTTTTCCACAAAATTCTCACAAACTCATTTTATAACTGTTACTTTTGTTGAACAAAACTGTTTACTGCTGCATTACATCGCAACACACTCTTTGGTAGACCTACTTTTACATTTTCGGTCTACCAAAGTTTTTTTCCGAGGCTACAGTAAAATTACGTCTGTACCGTATGAAGAGTTGTGCTGAACTGCCCGGCGACGACTGTGTGAACCTCGTGCGTGTGGTTGCCTACCTGGCAAGCGTTAGGCGTTGCCGTCAACTCGTACTGTGATTGGTTGTTTCCATCACATGTTCGGCTATAGAATTTCTTCTACTTTCCCACATGGTCATTTCTATGTCGCAAAAGGTGACACACACGCGCGCTCGTTCACATTCCAAGGCGCTAATGGCTTTTGTGCCTTACCCGGACTAGTACGGTGCTGACTACCGGGTGTTCAAAAAAGTCAAGCTTTCGTGATCAAAAATGTTGCTCAGCGTGGGTTACTGGAGATTGTTACAATTATTATGGAATTAAAATAAACCCCCCGTTTTGCCCCGTTACAGCCTAGACTGGATGGATGATCAGTGTATGGCAAAGAAAATTATGAGGGTGCAGGCCTATAAAAACAAAAAGAGGGGCCGACCTAGGATCAGATGGTCGGATGATGTGCTAGAAAATCTCAGAAGAATGGATATGAGGAGTTAACACTGAGATGGCAGTGGACAGGAAACTTTGTAGAAGATTGTTGTTGCTAGCCAAGGTTCACGTTGGGCTGTAGTCTTGAAGAAGAAAATGATGTGCTGAAATATGTCCAAAATGTAACTATACTCATCTTCTTCATCTTATTCACAACAAGTACTAGGTTATATAAACCTGTTCCAGTACCCATCTCAATTTCAAACAATCCATGTCTCTTCTACCAATCGCTTTATCTTCAGCACTCCTTTTGGCAAGCAATCCTTCATCATCCTTTGCAAATAATTTCACCATTGAATTTCAAAGTATTTCAAAGAAACTGTATCAAAGGCGCTCTGAATCTTGCCGCATTCCTTTTTCATCATGTTCAACACCTCACTCGCATACGTCAACAGGGGTTTTGCAATAGTCTTATTCTTGTACAAAGTCTTCTATTTCTAAGGATTCTGTGAATCATTCCACAAATATTCCTAAATTTATGTATCTTTTCTTTTATATCACATTCAGACTCACACCTAACTTCATATCCAAGATGTCTCACTTGTTCTAAAGTAGTACTGTTTTTTATTTGTGTCTTAAGTCTCCACTGGATGTGTACCTTTAAAAGCTATGGTTCTATTTTTATCTCTGAAATTTTCAATTCGTACTCTCTTACCAATTTTTGTAAAGGAAACATGTTTCGTTTGTAAATGATCCTCACTTTCTTGAATAATACATTGGTGTTGATGAAAAATTAATTACCACTGGTAATGCCAACTGTCATTCTTTTGGACAAGGCAGTATAGCTAGACAGTACCTCATCAGTACAGTAAACAGGCATTTTCAGCTGTTTTTGTTCACAGCACACTCCTACTTTGTCACCCTTTTCTACTCTAGAATTCCGTTCCACCAGAATGCCATCAATATTAAATTGTTGATGTAATGATGATAATAGTTGTTCAAACACCATCAATTCTACAGTATCAGAGAGGCTGGATTTCTCAGGGAGGCTGATCAAGTTTAGTATAAATAAATTTATGATTAAAAGAAAAAAAATGAAAATGAGTCAGTGAAGAATGTAACAGAAGTAGTAACAAACTAATTCCTAGTATAAGTGTTATGATGGCAGCACAGAGGCATGTAAAGCTCCTACAACCAAAATAAATATCATGATACAGTAGAACCTCACTAATTCATCACCTACAGACCAAAGAGGACAATATAAAATTTTTTATATTACAACACTAGCAACCTACAGTACTAACATTATGCTCGAACATATTTATTGCTGGACGTTTTCAAACTCAAGTTAAGTACTATAATTGCAAAAAAAATATGTTTAATTGTGAAAAAATCTGTAATTTCCTTCTGTTTTTTCTGCCGACCTTACTTTTCAAAAGCCAAATTATGTATTTCATGCAGTGAAATTATTTTAGACAGTTCTCCTTCATCTTGGCCTTCGCACCACTTGATTGCTGAGTTAGTGATTGAATGGTCTCCTTATTTGAGATTGCAGGTTTTATTGGCTGGTTATCTTCTTTACCGTTAGCTTTTTCTGTAGGTTCTGTGGATACGTATGTAACAATTTCATCATCACCAAACATTTTGTAGCCTACATGCGGTAAATCTATTTCACATCAGTTTTTGACGTCTTTATTCAAACTGTTAACTTTTGGTAGGGATTAGCTGATATCTAACAATTCCAGTGTGGGGTCAAGACCTTCTGGTTCTGTAGACACTGGTTGTAATTCAGATGGCCATAAGTTATTCCAGGCAGATTATAGAGTGTTTTCCAGAATACTTTACCAGGCATCAGCACTCCAACTGAATTTTCGGAAATGTATTAACGCTGTAACAACACAACACAACGCTTATAGTGCCATGTACACAAGTAGGAAATACCAATTCTCGGAACTAATGCCTTCCGCAACCCATTCTTTGGCTATTATTACAACCCCGGCCACAATCACTACGTTTCTGGTTTACCCCGGATATATTTAGAGTGTATATATTACTCGCTTCTTAATAAAAAAAAAGAAAAAAAGGCTCGAGTGGGTGACGAATTACAGAGGGAGACGAATATGCGAGGTTCCACTGTAGTTAAATAAACTTTAGATAAATGTTCGGTGAATGTGAAAACCACCCCATACCATAGTGTGTCATCTCTGGAGGCAAAGTAAGAAGTAAATATGTGGCCCCTAGTAAATTGAAAGGACATTTGAATACCAGATAACAAAAACAGGTAACACTTTTCTGAAAAAAATGACTAGAACAGGTAATTGTTGTTATTGGAAGCAAAGCTAGCAACTTCTGTGGTATTGAGAGCCATTAATCAGTTGTAAAGTTGCTAAGATAGTAACAAAAAGAAAAAGAAAAGAAAACATTGCAACCCCACACTGTTGCTGAAAGATATAATTTTTACCTGCTGCAAGCAAATAGTCAAATTGATGTTATATGCTGGTGCCAAAAGAGATATATCATTCATTATCATCGGTTCATCTGCTGTATAGCAGGTTTTCTTTATGAACTCCTCCACTGTTCTCTGTCTTCTACCAGCCTTTTCGTCGTAATGTAGTTTTCTACCTTGATGTTGTCCATCAACTGTCGTCTCTTTCTTCCTCTTTTTCTTTTTCCGCTAACCATGCCTTCTAGACTGTCTTTTATAATATAATTTCTTCTTAAACAGTGTCCTATCCAGTTCTTCTTTCTTTTCCTTATTGTTTTTAATATTTCTCTTTTCTCTCCCACTCTTCTTAATACTTCCTCATTCCGCATTCCGTCTTCCCATTTAACTCCTTCCATTCTTCTCCACATCCACATTTCAAAAGCTTCAATCCTTTTTTCATCTTCTTTCCTTAAAGTCCACGTCTCCACTCCATACAGTGCCACACTCCATATATAACACTTTGCTAACCTTTTCCTTAGTTCTTTGTTTAATGGCCTGTTTAACATATGTTTCTTTTTATTGAATGCTTCTTTTGCTATTGCAATCCTAGTTTTTATTTCTTTCGTGCTTTTTATGTCATCTGTAACTATGCTTCCCAAGTATTTGAAACTGTTTACTTGTTCTATTTGTTCGTTATTCATTCTAATATTTATTCTTTCCCCCTTTCCACCAACTACCATACATTTTGTTTTTTTCTCATTAATCCTCATTCCGTACTGTTCACACTTACTGCTTAAGTCATCCAGCATCGTACATACTTCTTCCTCACTTTCACCCAATATTACCATATCGTCAGCAAATCTTATACATTCAATCCTCCTTCCTCCTAAGCAAACTCCTCGTTCCTTTAAAGCATTCGGCTATAATGTCCTCTATGTACATGTTAAACAAGGTTGGTGACAGGCAGCATCTCTGTCTCACTCCTCTCCCTATTTCTATATCTTCTGTTAATTCTTCCTTTATCCTTACTTTTACTGTTTGATTTGGATATAAATCTTTAATAAGTCTTCTTTCTCTCCAGCTCACTCCATGTCTTTTAAGTATTTCCATTAGTTTATCCCATTTAACTCTATCAAATGCCTTTTCCAGCTCTATAAATATTCCATATACTTTCCTACTTTTTTCTATATATCTTTCACATATTATCCTTAACAATCCTATTGCGTCTCTTGTCCCAACTCCTCGTCTGAATCCAAACTGTTCTTCTCCAACAATTTAATTCATTTTAGTACATAATCTTCTGTTTAGTATCCTTAGTAGTACCTTAGCTGCATGGGAAATTAAACTTAAGGTCCTGTGTTCGTCACACTTTTTAGTGTTTTTCTTCTTTCCAATTGGTATCATAATTATTTCTCTAAAATCCTTTGGCCATTTACCATTTTTATATATTTCATTACAAAGTTCAGTAAACATTTTCCTTCCTCCTCCTTCTAATGCTTTCAGTAACTCTATTGGTATATTATCGTTTCCCATTGCTTTCCTATCTTTCATTTCTTTCATAGATTTTATTACTTCACTCTCTAGAATACTACATCCCTTACTGTCTTCCTCTACTTCAATTTCTTCTTCAACATTCATGTATTCTTCTTGAGGTTTGTGTTCTAAGTCGTACAGATTATACTCTTTCCATCTTTTCAAAACTTCACTGGTCTCACACAACATTCTTCCATCAGCTGCTTCTATCTATCTGCTATTATTGGTGTTTTTGGTCTTTGTATACTAATTCCATGGCTGTTTTATACAGTATCTCATATCTCCCTTCTTTTTCCAGTTTTTCTATTTCCTCGCACTTTCCTCTGATCCAGTTTTCTTTTGCTCTTTCAGTTTCCCTTCGTAGCTCATTATTGAGTCTTCTGTAAGCTTTCTTCCCTTCTTCCGTATTAATATTTTTCCACTTTCTTCTCTCTTCCATTCTGCTGACCATTTCTGCTGTTACCCAATCTTTTCGTATTTTTTGTCGCACTTTAGTTCCTAAGACCTCTTTAGCTGTTTCCTTTAAACTAGTCTTCATGTTTTCCCATCTTTCATTTATATTTGTTTTCTTAGGTTTATCTGTTGTCACTGTCACAAATTTTCTTTCAAATTCAAGCCTTATTCCTTGTTCTTTTACTTTTTCCAAATTGAATTCTTCTATTTTCTGACTTTTCTTAGTCTTTTTCAATTTCAGATATATTTCCGCCACCACGAGATTATGATCAGAGTTTACATCTGCTCCCGGGTAGCTCTTAGCACTTAAAATACTGTTTCTATATCTTTGTTGTATCAGTATATAGTCAGTCTGGTATCTATCACCATTTATTCTGGATGTCCATGTATATCTCCTTCTTTTGTGTGATTCACATAAAGTATTTCCAATTGTTATGCTGTTTTCTTTACAAAAGTTTACTAGTCTTTCTCCTCTTTCATTTCTCTTTCCCAATCCATATTTGCCTACTTCGTTATTTTCTTCTCCCTCTCCTGCTACTGCATTCCAGTCTCCCATCACTATTATACAAGCATTTCTCTTTTCCCTTTCTATTATGTCTTCTATTTTCTCATAATACTGTTCCAATTCTTCTTCTTGGTATTGGCTTGTAGGCAAGTATACTTGTATTATAACTAAATCCTTATTTACACCCTTGAGTCTAATCCATATTATTCTCTCATTGGTATATTCTATCTTGATAACTTTTTTCCCTATACTGTTTTTCATCATCAGTCCTACACCATATATATATATATATATATATATATATATATATATATATATATATATCATTGGTTTCATTTCAAACAAAAACGCAGTTTCCTGGCACATTATTACATTAGTATCCAGAGCCGTGTGTGTATGTGAAAATCTGAGTGTCTGTCAAGAATTTTTTCTACAGTTCAATGGGTAAACTATTATAAGGAAGACATTCCAGTTACCAAGTTATTGCAGATTTGTTGATCAGTAGTTGATTATTATTGAACAGTTATTTTCAGTATTATATAGCCTTCAACTTCAGCGAGATCAAATATATATAATTATGTAACTTTGAAAATGATCCTCAGGTTTTTTTTAATAATTGCTGGTGTAAGATGAAAAAGTATTTACCACTGATAACAGTTATTGTGTGTACATTACGTGTGCGCACAAATGGTGCATTTACAATGACTGAAAAATTCATAGGATTTATTTAAAAAAGTCTAAAACAAGATCTGTTGTGTGTAAGTTCAACACATAGCTTCATACATTATGAGACTCTGATAATGAAGACTATACCAAAAGAACTGAAAATCATTGTAGGAACAGTCATTATTAACATGGTCAATTTTGTTATGTCAAAAGCTCTTAACATAAAACTCAAAAATATTGTGCCGTAAAGCAAGATCTTGTCATCACACTTTGGTTTTTCATGTTTATATCCACTGGTTGTTAAAGGATAATATCCTTAGAAGACTTCTGAGTTAGAAACTGAGCTGTTAAGTATGTTTAGTATCAAAAATGCAGACACTCTATTTCCCAGTTGAGCGATGGGCAGTGGTGTGCAAAGTTAGCCTAATTGGCTGAGATATTCAGTTGTTTAAATTAACTAAACCAGGGTACGCAAGGAAAACAAGAAAATGTGCCGACTTCAAGCAATAAGCTTACTGGATTCTTAAGAAAACTTAAAACATAGAAGTTACCAGTAGAAAAGAAAAATTTACGTTTTCTTTTACTTTCGCAGTAAATCCTCTTGTCGTGCAGACTAATTTTAAATCACTCCAAGGTATTGAGAAATAACATGGAAAAATATTAGAGAAATGGTAATAACATGTGAGAAAATCATGATTTTATCCTTTCACGTAGAAGTGATAAAAAATAATTTAAAAAAGTGGTCATGTTAACATTAACCTTTTTTTCAGTTTAACATATTTTTTTTCTCTTTAAACCAGATGTTTCATCCATACTATGATGCATTGTCAGTGGTTTGTTGTATGGGCAACACATTTACTTTAAAGAAAAATAACATGTGTCAACTGAAAAATTGTAGTTATTTAACAGTGAGACATGAAAGTGTACAATGAGATTAATAGTTCTTTTACCTCCTGATGAGATTAGATAATTAATAGTTGTGTATTAATTACAGATACTGATTTGTTTTGTGTATAAAAATACTTACAAAACATGGGTGAAAGGTTGGATACTTACGATACTTGTGAAAGGGTGGTTAAAAACTGTTTGTTATAGAAAATAATTTTTCCAATAAAGTGTGTGTAAGTGTTGATATAGTGCATGTAACATATTAAGTACCTGGACACATACCATATATTGAGTGAGATTAAAGTGAATGTTAGTAACTCTGATACAGTTAATGTTTTCAGTACGTACATGGGGGTGAAGGTAAAACTGTTAGGATGAACCGTAAGCGAAGGATATTATTCTTGGCTGTGGCCATGTGTCATGGTTTTGTAATAGCAAGGTTAATTTGCGTATAAGGTTTTGTAGTTTACTGAAGGACTGGCTGCAGACTTTCACTTGAGTTATATAGACACACGGTTCCTATGTAGAATTGTAGCCGTATGCTACTAAAATAATTTTAGCATTTCTGGAACAGTGCTCGTGTAGAGAAGAATACAGTGGAAAATGTTCAATGCAAAATGACAGGGACCAGCTGTTTTTTTTTTAAACAGAATTTCTTGTTAAATAGAAAAAAGGTAAAACAAAATGAAGTTAACGAACAAACACTGCATAAATTACTTACTGTATTGAATAGTAAAATAAAGCAATCAAGAATATTCGGAAGGTACTTACATATAAACATTTTATTTATCCTTGGATAATATCTGGTTAATTTTTTGGTCATCTGACAAAAATGTGGTCAGTTTTTCTTAAAATTTAGTATAACATGCTATAGTTGTTCTGAACTTAGTGTTATGATTTAGGCTTTCTTGAACAGTAATGTAGTATGTTTTTTTAAAGTCCTATAGTAACAATGTTCGATTCTTTTTAAAATATCCTATTATTTCTTTTGCACACAATTCTGCACTGCTTTATTTTCAACAGATTGTTCTAATTTATCAACGTGGTCAAACATTTCATCTTCCAAGTCAGCTTCTATATATCGATGAACACGGCTCAGCAGTTTGTCAGCACTCTCATCATTTTCACAGTTTTAACTTACACTGTTTCTATGATATCACTGCCTGTTAATGCAAGAGCCGTAGTAAGTAATACAATATTACTATTTCTTCTCATTAAACAGTTTAATATTGTATTAGTTTAATACAACACTTCTATAAAGCACAACAGTATATTATTATTAAATAGTTAATTGTTTCACTTAAGTTCTTGTCCAAAGCATTATGTTCAAAAGTCGATGATCTTCTGTGTTCTGGTTATTCAAAGCAATAATTTGGGAGGGGGAGAGAGAGAGATTTTATGGTAGTCATAAACCATGTGTTACTTACATTTAATGCATACAAAGCCATATACTTATGTTTATATAATTTTGTTTGATTTTTACATATCTTTTTAAAGTGGTTAGACAAAGAACTTTTACACACTCCTTAGACATACGATAAAACTGCAACTTTATTGCAGTGACTACTGCTCTTCAATAACAAAGACTTTTCAGGTTTTGTGTAATGTAATGAATGGTTTTAATGAGCAAATAAAAATAGGTCTTGTTTTTGTGTTTGTTTAAATGCAGCTGTATATGTAGGAGCTAGATGGAAATGTGTAAGTAAAAGTCAACACAGTTTATCAGTTTTGTCCCCCCCCCCCACACACACACACACACACACACACACACACACTTATTACATTCTTGTTGAATGGGACTAATGTATCTGTTAATCTGTTAGGCATATTCATTACCAAATAAATACTGTATACTAAGAAATACTTTTTATTGATGAAATGAGTAGTATAAGGCAGCATTATTGCTTTCGTTATCATGAAATTGATAAACGGTGACAGCTTCTTGCATTTATTATGGTTTTAAATAAAGTTTATTGTCGGTATGTTTATTGTAGAAGTCCCACCAAACAATAAAATCTTTTACACAATTTTGAACAAGTCAGTCTTCCAATTCTGTGCTTGAGCAATAACTCATTCATACACAGAGTTCATGATAAATAAGTTAATTTTACTTAACACAAAATTTATTGAAAATAAAAAAATGATATTTAAATACTAAGTTTTATAGGAACATACTATCATACTATTTTTGTATTTGTAAATATAAAAAAAAGAAATTGTATAAAGTTTTCTTGTCTGTTGTTAACATTGTTTAATCTAGTACCATCATAAGTATCAGCACCCTTTTGTAAGTGAAACAAAAATTAATTTCTTCTCAATCGAAATATAAATAGGTATAAAAATAGTTGTACATAGGTAGTACTTTGCATTCTCTATGGCAGCGGTTCCCAAACTTTTTCAGCCACGGAGTCCTTTTTGAAGGAAAAGTTTCTCGTGGAGCCCCAAGAAGTGTTAAGCTTTTTTTTTTCTTTTTAGTATACGGCACGGAAGTATGAATAATAAGGTATATATATTAATAAACGAAACAATAATAAAAAAGAACTGGAGACAATATTATTTATTATGTAAATCTACAAAATGATATCACAACTAGTTAAGATATTTAAAAAATGTTACATGTACACCCGAAGTTAATGTGAACAATGTGCCTGCTTCTTGCGGCAGAGTTTGTCAGTGTCCAGTGTCTCAGAAGTCAGTTGAAGACGCATATCGTCTTCTGCGTCCAAACGAGCTCGATATTTAGTTTTTGTAGCCGTGTACCTCGAAAAGGCTGTTTCACAGAGGTACGTAGTACCAAAAGGCAGTAAGAGCAATTTAGCTTTTAAACTTAATATCGAAAGATCCTCCCCTAACTGAGCCCAAAATTCGGGAAGTGGTTTGCTTTTAAATGATGCCTGACAGTGGCTGTCCGAAACCATGTCTATAAGGACCTCATATTCTGCCGCAGTGAGGGCTCCTGGTTTTAACGTCACTGAAAATGGATCTACAATCCACTCAGAATTCTTTCGAATCGATTCCTAAGTATTCCTTGGAAAGTATGAATTCAAATTTTGAAGCAAATTGTTAAGGTGTTCTTTTATTATTGCTGGCAATGATTCATTCATTGTTATGTTATTTTCTTCTAAAAAGTTTGAAGTCAATGGGAAACATATCAGATCCTTATTCTCGGTGTTTTCCATGTAGAACGCTGTCTTTTTCTTCAGTGCGGCAATTTTGTCATTAGCATCGAATATTGTCTTCCGTTCCCTTTGTATGGATGTGCTGAATTCGTTCATTTTTGAAAAAATGTCTGCCAAGTAACATAATTTGCACAACCATTCCTGATCATTCAAATAAGCTGCTAGCAAACTGTTTTGGCCATTCAAAAGTGAAGAAACTTCGGTTCGAAGTTCAAGTAAACGGGACAACGCTTTACCACGTGACAACCATTGTACCTCTGTGTGTAATAACAATGACTTGTGTATACTTCCCAAATCTTCACATAATATTCTAAGCAGCCTACACTGCAAAGGTCGTGCCTTAACAAAGTTGATAATTTTGATGGCGTTGTCTAGTACCTGCTTTAATAACGCTGGCATTTTTTTCGTTGCGAGGTAGTGTTGGTGTAGTACACAATGACTACTTGTGCAGTTTTTTGAAACTTTCTTGATTCTTGTAACAACGCCAGCATGACGTTGACCTACCATGGCCTTTGCGCCATCTGTGCACACGTCAATGCAATTGTCCCACGGTATTGAGTTTTCAATGAAGAAGGCATCAAGCAGGGAAAAAATTTCACTACTGCTTGTAGAGGATGGAAGTGGCTTGTAGAAGAGAATATCTTCATGAAAAGAACCTGAAAATTCGTAGTGCACAAACGTCATTAACACAGCTAATCCGGCTACGTCCGTAGATTCGTCAAGTTGTAGCAAAAATTTTGTTTGACTGATACGGGAAATTATGGTATTTTTAACATTGTTTTATAGATCCTGGATTCGATTACGCACAGTGTTATTTGATAAGGGCACACTGGAGATCAAGTTTGCAGTTTTTTCGTCAACCATGCACTTCACTACCTTCACTAATAGTGGTTTTATAAGAGTTTCAGCAAGGGTGTGAGGTTTACCAGCAAGAGCCAGGTCATGACTAACCAAGTACGATGCTTTCAGTGCTTTCTCGTTATTTGTCTTTACACGAGATACAAATGTTGTCTGAACTGTATGGAGTTCGTCACTTTTTCTTTTGAAATAGTCTGCACTTTTATCTGTGAAGTCATGATGAGTTTCGAAATGCCGTCTAAGCTTGGCAGAGAACATAGAGCTATTGGGAAAAACTTTGTTACATATCACACACTGTGGACGTCCATCAGCAAACTCAGTGAATCCCATGTCCAAATATGAATCGAAATATTTTCGTTTTTTACTTCCTTTCGGTACCTCTTCACAAGGCATCGTAGACTATGAAGCAGGATCACGTGCAGCATAATCCGAAGTCAATCCCAAGAAATTCGCACTATCTTCTTCGAAAGTAAGGTTACAGCTGTTGTTATCCCCTTTTAACTGAGCAGTGGTTGATGGTTGACGACTCTCAGGTCTTACGGACCCCGTCTTAAGCCACAGTTCCATTTCAATGAAAGTTTAGCAGCTAACACTTCTGCAACAAAGAAATAAATCAAATTACCATGCAGGTATAATTTTTACAGGTTAAATTGAATTAGAAAAAATTTTATATTTGTATTTAGTTTTTAATGTAAAATTAGCATTAATTTGATACCCCACATGATTTTTTTGAAATTTTAGTGCCCCCCTTAATGCCTATTGCCACACAATTGACTTAATTTACTACATACAATTGACCTTAACTATCAATTGACTTTATAGGTTAAGTACTTTTTACTCACACAAAAGTATTTCTTGTAATTTTCTGAGCATTCCACGTATCACGAGTTTTTAACTGAAGAAACTGAATAATAAACGCTGCCTGCCCAGTATATAAAACATAACAGGGATTTCGAGAATCATCGAATAAGTTGTACTTGGCAAGCAAGAAAGATCGAGATGGTTCCAGTGACGAGTAGATCTATCTATTATTACTGCTTCCATCTAGCGAGAAGAACCCAAACTACTATCTGAGAAAGCACTTTTCGCTTGATGTAAGTAGTTTTGTTTATCCCGCTAGATGGAAGCAGCAATTTAATTTTTGTCATCGTCATAACCACGGATGGAGCCCCGGAGAATCACTTGCGGAGCCCCAAGGGCTCCACGGAGCACAATTTGGGAACCGCTGCTCTATGGAGTAAACCATATTTCCATCTGTTCTTATTAGCTATATTCTTTTAATTGTTTATTAGTGATTTTGTGCTGTAGGGCATCATTAATGACTGTCACACTTTTCTTAATATTGTTACAACAGTTGCACAGATTGTCATGTTTTACAGTAGAAATAAAGTAACCAACACCAGTGAAGACAGCTTTAATTAGAAACAGACAACAGTTAGAAATCAAGAAAGGCACTCTTATACAATAATTAAAGTTAAATTTGTCCAGTACACGACAATAAATGTCACCTCATTTCATTTTCGCACTAACACAATAATCACTTTCCACTAAACCACAACAATCACTTGAATCCACACTTGGACATTGCCAGGTGTTACTGAACTGGCCACTTCGAAATTCAGTATTTATACTCAGACCACCTTGCATTGTTGTGACACAACGGGCCCAGTTGTATAGTCGAGAAACGTGTGGAAGGGGCAGCGCGAGTTCTCTAGAGCATTACATTATTGTGTCGCACAGAACCATCTGGAACTTCGTGTGTTGCCGCGTGTTAAGAGTTATGTAGCAATTTTGTTATTTTTTATCTCAACATAACAATGTGTAATAAATGAAGAACTTATGTCTCCTTATTTTGCTTTTGGGCCAGTTGTTCTCATGGTGGAAAATACATCATGATGAAAACTTTTGGATGTTCCTTTTAGGTATGGGTATGTTACAGAATACATAATCCAAGGTGTTTTTTTTTTTTATAGAAAATTCATCATCTTGTAGGATCATTCAGTTTTCCACTGTAAAAACTATTCAAATTTGACCATTATTGTTGGAAACATTTAACCTTCTGTTATAAGAAACTTCAACCTGCCTTTGAATGCGGTGTCTTATATTGTAAGAAAATAAGTATGACATTTTCAGTTTTTAGGAGCATTCAGTGTTGTAGAGACCTGATGATAGAAATTGAACACTGGCTTCGAGATGCGCAGTGGACAAACACCTTGTTTTGAGGCTAACAAAATTTTCAGTCATTTTGCACATGCACACAGTAGTCATGCACAGTGTTTCATAGTGTGAACATCAGCTGCAACAAGGCTGGCAAGAACAGTGGAAGCATGGTTGTGACAGAGAGAGAATTAGTGAGTAAAGTGAGACAGTGAAGTGTTATCTCGTCTCCGCTCACTCCTCTCCAGACAACTTAAGTGGGGGTAATTCATTCGCTGGGTCTGTGCAGCTCAGCAACCAAAAAAGGCTGTCACATTTCTACTTTTGCAGGAATATTCAGCCACCTTCATTTTTCAGAAATGTTCAGTCTCCCATGTTGTAAGACAGTCTTAAGTACTGTTGTCAACCATTCAGTTGCCAAATAAAAGATTATTGAAGTACGTACATTTCATATCAAATTCAATTGTTCTATCCATTGAAACAATTTATTTTTAGTGCGTTTCATATTTGCAGCATATGTTTTCTCCTTTTTCATACAGATTTGAGATTAGTTATCACGTTTGAGGAAACCGGTCGTCTCCACGCTTGGCTGTCATTCTTTAGGGGGTACCTTGCTATTTTATATCAAAAGAAAAGTAGCTTATTCAAGTGACATAGGAATCTTTTCTCATTTAAAGGCTCTTCTCATGGTGGGTATCTCAATACCTTTGCACTTTTCAAGTCTGTAAAAGTTCTTTTTTGGTGTCACATCAAATTTGTCACCAATTTTCATCGGTTTGATGTGTGTATGTGTGCGTGGACATGTGCTTTACAGTTAGACTAGGTGAAAGTTCTTCAAACATTATTGTTACGATGGTCTACTGATCGCTGTGTGGTACAGTGGAAAACAAAATACAAGACACCAATTAAGTCACTAATCACCAGCTTTAATTATCACAATTAAACAGTTTGTAATCAACAAGATAGTCTCTTACAACAAATCAAATAAAAATTGTTCACACGCAATAATAATGTCTACTAATTGAGTCCCGCACAATTATAAAACACGTAACACTTCACCACAATACTTCGAAATGCACTGGAATAAATCACCACTAAAAACTGACTGAGTAATTGCCGACATAAGACTGAAAATTAAGCGGCAGGTATGGGGTATTATAGTCTGCAGAGATCCATAATATGAGTCCTTGACAAACACTTGAAAATTCCAGAATAATATACATGTAGAATGTTCTGTAATGGTGTAACACTTTTTCCGCATTAAGTAACATTATATTCTGTTTTGTGTGTTATTTTAGAAGTTCACCTGCCTAAAAACATTTTGCCTATTCAGTAAATACTTTTCCCATAGTTTTAACTTTATAGATGATGACTAAAATGGTTGAGAAGAAATGCCTTTGGATCCACAACAAGTCAAGAGATTCATGTAACATTATTCACTCCATGTAACTGGCAAAAAAAAAACATGTACTGCATTTCTTTCTTAATAGTAGTGATAGCCAATACTTTGTATTTGTGAATTAATCGATTAGGTGTCTACACTGTTCTGTAACAGACAAAAGTAGATTTTATTGTATATGAGTTTTCAGTACATTGCATGAGAAACAAGAAATAAGTAATTACTCTTTAAAGGTAGTCTTGAACTGATGGAAAAAAAAATTAATTTCTATTTGTTTCTTTCCAGTAAGATTTGTTATAGAATTGTAAATAATTTTTGTGACCTCGAAGAGCTGTACTCTTTGATGAGTGCACCAAATAATGAGTTTTTTTGTATTGAGGACGTTAAGTAGATAACGATATGTTTATTGATTTAATGTGCAGACAGAAGTCAACTGACGTTTCATCTGTGAGTAAAGAGACATGGGTGTGGTTGAAATCATTACCTGTCTTTGACATTTGTTATCAGTCCACAAACCAAAACTAATTCTGTTGTTCTCACAGTAACTGTACAATTGATTGATTTTCTTTGTTCGATAAAGATCTGTTTCGTTCATTTGCTGTGTGTTGGATAAAGCATTGCCTTTAAAATGTAATACTTTTTTGGAATGAAATAGCATGATGTAATCACACCACAATGATAGATGCTGTTGTGTCAACACTGTCAGAACACAGCAACACATAACAGTCAGCATGTGTGGTTGTCTCTCTCCTTAAGACAGAGAAATACCATAACTTTTCCACATCAACTGTAGATTGCATTTATAACCTGTTCCAGATTAAGTTGAAGCAATTACCTAGGGTCAGTGTGGCAGTCCACCGACCAATCCCCATTAGTCAAGCATCATTGACTGCCCCACTTGAAAAAATAAATTTCCTCAATCTGTGATGTAGATTAAAATAATCAACGCTGGTGTCATCATCATGATTAGACAAAGAAATCAGTGTTTGTCTCATATCTAGATCTAATTGTGTTTAACTTCAACCTCTCTCAGGTAATTTTAACCAACACACAAACGTTTTTGTCATTCAGTTCCTTTCTTTTGGATAACCTTTACAAAGAAATAAAGTAATAGCATTAAAATTATCAGTTAATGTCAGTGTATATTGAATGCAGTTGCTATATTCTGGAACAAAGTTTTAGTACAGTTTAACGAAAGCCTACTGAACGCTGTATGAATGCAGTAAGGAATTAAATAAGGAAGCAGCAGCTAAATATATATTTTAGGTTACAACTGTAGCATGAGTAAAAAGGAAATAAAAAATGGGCAGGAAAAGTAATGTGGTGTAGTACCAGACAAATGTTTTCATAATAAGGAAAATAATGTAACTAACAGTTGTTGCGATGCTAACATTTGAAAACATCACATGTTTTTTCATTGTGGAAAGACTCAAAGGTCAGAGACTTTTTCAAATAAGGTAGGCTATATTGCAAGAGCTGGAACTCCTACTACTGACACCCACTGAATTACTTTGACACGCCTGTCTATACCACCCACATTACGATCTCTGTGGATTAAATCTTTAAAAAGTATTTTTCTCTCATGCTATTACAGGCTACACATGGAAACTAAATGAAATTCATATAATGAATTTATACATTTTTTATCATATGTAACCATGTGCAAAGTAAAGCATAGTAAACATGATTGGCAAGTAATATGGTGGGGGAGTACGTTTTTTCATAATAACTATGGTTCTAATAAATGTTAATCTCGTCGTGTGTTATTAGGTTATATCTTTGAATCAAAAATGCCAGTTGCAAATTAATTAGATTGTTTTTTTTAAGAGACTTAAAAATCTTGGTACAAACTGATAAAAGCCATTCGGATCCATCGTTAAACTGTGGGTCCCATAGGTATATGTGGGGAGGGTAAAAACCAGTCGAAAGACTGACAACTCCAGGAGACTGACAACTTAGTGTTAGAGCATTTATTATTTTGTTTGTTTATATATTATTAATTTCATTCCAACGAGTTAAAAACTATCTAGCATTTTAATTCTAATACATAACTTTGCATTCCTTAGTACACTGGAGCATTCCTCAGTACTGTTACACTTTGTTCATGTGCTGAGAATTATTATACATATTTAGTTCAAATCATTTCTGTCTATGCAATCGCTGAATGAGTCCAGCATTACCAAACAGTTTGGTAACTTCAATGTTTTCGTGTTCATGAAGTCTTCTTTCATATTTATCTGCCACCCATTTAATCTCGTCAGCAATTGTAGGCATTTTCAGGTCCCAATGGATGTCATAATTTCTTAAGTACCATGGTGCATTAACAATACTGTGAAGAACCTTGTTTTGAAAAGTCTGAATTATTTTAATATTAGATTTCTTAAGCACAACCCCAAAGGTGTACACCATTTACCCAAACTGGTTTCAAGACTTGTTTCTATAACAACAGCTTGTTATGCAGGGACACCTCAGGGTGTCTTCTAAGCAGCCACCGCATTTTCATCAATTTTAATCAAAGTTCTTATCACTTCTTAACATGTTCTTTCCACCTAAGTTTGGAATTCAAAGTCATGCCCGAATACTTCACTGCCCTTGCATGTGGAATTATTTGCTGATCAATTACAATTGGTAAATAATCTATTTTTCTGTTGGTGAAATTGACATGAGTAGACTTGGTTTCGTTCAGTTTCTGCGCCATTTTTTTGTCCATCTAGTGACTACTCAAACATTTAAATTGACATATTTTGCAGTTTTAATGTAGCTATAATGTAATGTAATGTACAGCTTTGTAGCTATAATGTAATGTAGTCTATTGTGATAGTAATACATTGTTGCGTGTGTATAACAGAACTACAAGCCTCATTGAAACACTGGAGACTGCTTAAAGAAGGAAAACGTGTTAAGACAATAAATAAGACAAATCTGTGGTGCAGTAGAAAATGAACTAAAAGGAACAACAAATCTGATACTATTGTCACTGGTATAGAGTATCTTTTCTACGGAGAGTACTATATTCATAAATTGAAATATTCAACATTTTTTATAATTAATCTTACCAGACAGGAGTTCTGTTACATGTATATCAGCTTTATAATTTATTAAACTTTATAAGTTTAACAGGAGACTTGTTCGCAATCTCAGTGCCTCGTGGGTACCTGTTACCTCTTTCCCACGCCACTGAGCAAGGCCATCGTGGACTAAGCCAAAACGTCTTGATTTTGTTGTTATTGTGAATCTCGCTGTTAAGTTTTTGTGCCCACCCTTTGACATGACTATCATGTTCTCATTGTCATTAATTATGTAAGTCAACAGAAAATTTGTAACTTCATTAAAAATCCTGTGTTCTACTAAAGTGTTTATTGTATTCAAACATAAGTGAATTGTGTATACAACCAGTGGGGGATTAGCAACTCTTGGGCCCCTGGGCCCTATTTTCTCAACAGCCCCCTTCCCCACCCCTCCACACTCTCACCATAAATTATAAACTACAACCATTACAAAACAGGCCTCATTCAAGGAAATGGAGATATCTGTGATAAGATTTAAATCTTCTATGGGCTAATATCCACCCTAATCCTAAATAATCATTATTTGTTAATATTTGCTTTGAGGCATTTTTACAACTTAAAAACTTTTTTACAGCAATTTTTGGTACAGAAAAGGTAACCGCTATTTTTTAAGAATATTTATTTCCCAATAAAACAAAACACAACTCAATTTCATTCATATATAAACGATCACATAGAAAATCAAAAACACATTGCAAAAGTTAATATAAATATAAACAAACAAAAATATTAAATTAGTAACCTTCTGAAGTTTTATATACTGACTGAACACAATCTATTTAATAAACAAACTACAAATCAACTTTGCGAGCTTTCATTGCAGAAAAATCTTTTATAATGTCACTGAAATCAATTTCGTTGAGCAGTTCAGCATTTGCCACAAAACTTGTTAAACTTGACAATCTTAAGTCACCAGATGAATTACGCAGGTAGTTTTTAACTCTTTTTAGAATGCTAAAGGACCGTTCACCAGATGCATTTGTGGTCATTATGCACAACAAAATTCTCAACGATGTTTCAACGTTAGGGAAAAGAGTTGTCAATTGCTTTTCTCATATAAATCTTAAAAACTCAGCAGGAAGATGATGGTCCTTTACATTTAAAGTCGAGAGCCTCAACAAACGCCTTAAAATGTACAAATTCTTCAATAAGTTCTGAAGAAAGATCTGTAGGATATTTCTGAACTAAGAGAGAAGATTTTTCCTGAATTTCGTCATCTTTCAAGGTAAGCAATTTATAAATGAATCCAAAAACTTTGTTCTGATTGAAGTAAATTCTTGATCTGTTCTCTAGTTCACTGAAAATTCAGTCGATTATAACATAAAATGTATTAATAATCATGTCTTGTCTGCCATCCACGTCATCCAACTCTATTTTGGAGGTATCTTCATCATTGTTCTCATCATCAGAAAATTGCTTTTTCTTTCTTCTCCTCTTGAAATCTAAAACATAGTCAGCAGTCTCTGACTTACACAGTTTCATACCTTTCATCTCATAATAATTGAATCGTTCTCGTAAGCCCTGCACATAATCTTTGAGAGATTTGTAAATATTGCAAATGACTCCTAAGTCAGTGTTAGTGCGTTGTAATGTTTTACTTGCAGCATTAAAGCATTCAAGAACATCATTCCATAAAACAAGTAATATTGCTGTTTCTATCCTAGTAAATACTGCAAATAACCCCCAGCTGTAGCTCTGTTTTCTGGTTTTTCTTGGGGGTTTCCAGAGATGACTTGAAGTGCTTTATGAAACTCCCAATAATGAAGGAGTAAAGCTCTTGAAGCATGCCATTTAGCTGACCACCTGGTCGTATTTAGCCTTTTAGGCAACAGTTTTTCTCGGTTTCACTGTATTTTATTATGTTTTCAAGTAAAGTCCACCTTGCATTTGACGCACTAAAAAACACAGAGTTCTTATATGAACATAAAGAACTCGGTTGCTTGAAGGCAGCAGTTAGCTGCGTGGGTCCCTACCAGATTTAAGGAGTGGGCCGAACAAGGAATGAATTCTGCCAGAGGATTGTGACTCTTAATTCAGGGTTGAAGTCCTTCATATTGCCCCGACATTCAATGCATTATCATATGACTGGCCTCTCATATTGTTTATCGAAATATCTAGTACTGAAAGTGTGTTCAAAATTAATTCTTCCACTTGACCACCCGTGTGGTTTTCCATTCTGATAAATTTAATAAATCTTTCCGTTGGGCAGCCATTATTTAAGATATAGCGAACAATCAAAGTCAATTGGTCATGATGAGAAATATCAGGTGTTGAATCTACAGTAATGGAATAGTATTTGCTTGATTTTAACTCCTCAACAATTGCTGAAACTATTTTATTGTACATTATTTCTATAAACTCATTACAGATAGTCTTTGAGAGATAACCTACCTTTCCTTGACCAGGATTGCCATAATTTTGAATGTGAACTTTTAAAAAATCATCGTATTCGGCTAGCAATTCTAGAATTCCTAGAAAATTGCCATTTGTCCGAGATCCAAAAACTTCATACTTTTCTGAGCCTCGAAGTGCTAGCCCAAGAACTTTAATAACATGTAATACACGAATCAAAACTTTCTGCCAATAGTCTACTTCTTTTAAGTACTATTGATGAAGAGCAGAGTCAGTCTTACCGAGTAAATTGCCTCTGATGACGTAGGATTGTGTGTTAATTCTATGCTCAGAACTCCTCTCATGCTGTGACAGTCTGGAAATATTCCAGTCATTAAAGCCATGAATAAAAGAACTTTCAGTCTCGTCTGAATGGAAAAGTTTGAACGGAACACAATAAAAAGATCCCTTTGAATTAGAATACATCAGCCATTTTCTTTTCTTCAACTGTCCATTTTGGAAATGAGTAACCAACATACTCTTGTTATCATACCTACCAACATACTCTTATCAGGATAAATACGCCTAGATTTTGAAAAATCACAATCACAGTCAGTTATATTTTTGACAAGTGTTCTGGAAGATTTTTAATTATATGATCTTTAAGCTCGTTCGTCGATGGTTCCCAAAAATTTGGGTTCATTAAATCAAATTTAACAATTTCTTTTTGCACGTTACAGTTAACTTTTGAATTATCTGAATCTAAGCATTGAATGTCGAGAACAGTATCTGCTACTTCCGGATCATTAACTTCATCACTTTCATATAAAACAGTATTTACACTATTAAAGTCAATATTTACTTTGCTACAACATAGGCATTGTAGCATACCTACGTTAAAATCTCCTGCATTTACAAGTTCATTATTTACTTCACAATAATTTGGATTTTGTTTTTGATCAGAATCCGAATCTATTGTTAAATTAGTTGGGGCAGGATCCGTAAACTTATCAGAATCGGTAGAATTTGAACCAGTACTTTGTGAAACTGTTGCAGCTTTCAAAAACTTGTCCAACTTAGCAGTTTTACGTAATAATTATGAGTGAGCGTCATCTTTAGCTTTTTTCAACTTGCGTTTATAAGCTCCACTTGCAGTGTGCAAATTCTGACTCATTTTCAATGAAGACATGAAGATGTTCAGACGAAACAACACACACACACACACACACACACACACTGACACACAGAAAACAAACCAGGCTAAACAATACAAATATCTGAACATAAATAAATGGCTTTCAAATGACTCCACTAAATAATAAAAACAGTTAACACAAAGTGTATCATCTACAGACCTTTTATGACATATTCAGACCTTTCCAACTTAAAATAACCTCAAAACTGACAGGTGCATTGTTGTTTACTGTTCCGCCACCGGTCTACTGGCTGTAAGTTAGAAGAGGAAGGGGAGAGTGTGACTCGTCACCGACGCACCAGTGTCGACTGTCGACTGACTGATATGACGGGCTGTCTACCCAGGGACATATCCTGATGTAGTAACCTCTAGGACTATCAACCTGATATTAGTCACTGCCTTGCACTGTTAATTAATTATTGGTGGTAGTAAACTGCGTGTTTGACATACAGTTTTTCTCATTAGAAAACAAATTGGCCCTGCGGGGCCCCCTTAAGCCTGCAGCCCCTGGGCCTGGGCCCATCGGGCCCAATTGGTAATCCGCCACTGTATACAACCACTAACTTTGATTATTCTGCATCATATTAGCCAAGAGTGTAAACATGTTTGACCAGTAATTGTTAATAAGCAAGAGACAGACAACAATCTTGTAGTAATGGATCCAGAACTGGATGAAGGTGATTGTCACATCAACACTTTACATTTGTGGCTTTTGATATTCTGATTTTCACCACTATAATGGGCTCCATTTACTTCTGAGTATTACGAAATAGTTTATTTTTGATAGAGCCTTTACTTACTGGTTATTATGAAAGCAGCATTTTTTAATATTTTTTTGTATCATATCACTCTACATAGTCTATAACTGAACGAGGTTTCATACAGTATTGAAGCTCATAGCCAGTTTACACCATCATAATTTAGGTTTTCTATGTACATCACAAAAACAAAGTTTCAGACAGTATCTTTAAAACTAGATAATGTCGGGCCATGCTCAGAAAATAATAGAATTTGTTAAAATAAGAAAGTTGCCTTTCGTGTTGTTTTAATATCCACAGACAGCAAGAGGTACGTATGACAAACCATGCACGCATATGTTTGTTTTATAGAGAATCTCTTACACACACATTATATACATTTATCCCTTTTTGCAAGTTTATGAACAGATGACTAGATAAAATAATTATTATTTAAAAAAGAGTTTGCTGAAATGAAATAAATAAACAAATGCAGCAGCAAGAACTGTATTATTCAATAGAAAGTCCTGACTATACATATTCTACATGTCATTGTTTTAGTAGGAAAGGAATAATCACATTTTTACATGCTTCAGGTGTTGTTAATTGTAATAAAAGTTGGAATCACATTCTTAATTTACTCTGTTAGGATATTGTGTTGTTATATTCTATCTGCAGAATATATTTTGTAAATCAATCCTTATAAACTGAAAGAACATTTCATAACAAAAGTTTATTGATTACAAAATATATAATTTCTTTTGCTTCATAAAAACTCAATGTGAAAGATGCGAATATATTGTAGATCGTTTATTAATGTTAAAAAGTAAATGAATGTGGTATATATGTAGTTTATTGATTAAATGGTAGTTAAAATTTAAAAGTTAATTCCTTGTTCAACAATGAATTCAAATCAAAAAAGGAAGTGTCTATGAAATTTGGCAAGCATGTGGTAAGATTATTTGTAGTAGAGATGTTAGGCTTTACCTTGACTACGGAGTGTAAACATAAAATTTTCTGGTACAGATAAAGTCAGTAAACAGACCTGTTCACAATAGACAGATAAGCTACAGCATAGGCTGTGTTCAAGTCGCTACTCTTTATTGTCATGATATTAGCTTGCATTGTATCTGATTCCTGTGTCAGACTTTTGACATCATGATTTATGAACCACAAACTATTTATGTCATCTGCTTATAATTTGTTCTGTTTGCAAGTTGTTAATTAAAACAGTAGCTTGTACCACCAGCTGTTACAAAGCTTAGCTGTGTATAAACATTGTTTTCATAGTATCAACATATAATTTGATTATCATTTGTACGTTTGAGTGTGGATTGTAAGCGTATCAGTGGCAGTGTTAGCTTTGATCCCCCTCCCCTATGAACTCTAGAATTAGGATTGTCCCATTTCACAATAGGAAATGCACCCCCCTCCCTCTACAGTAGGAGGTAGTGCAAGCCCTGTAGTGTGTATTCATTTCTAGTCATTTGAACTTTGTTGATTTAATGTTTCTTAATAAATAAATAAAAATGGCAGTAATTGTTTGATTTCAACGAACCAACATCTGTTGCCTAAATTTGTATGAAAATGACCCTAAATACATGTCTACAGCGTTGTAGTTGAAAACACAGTGATTTGATTATTGAGTTCTATTTCCGGGGAGAGGGGGTGTATTAGAAGTTGCATGGTAGGCCCTAAGTTGTCTCGGATTAGTACATGCGATATCCTCTTAGTTGCGAGTGGACCGAGAAGAAATGGCTCATTAAAGGGCCAAGTGTTGCAATCTAATGGTTCCATGTGTGACACATATGTGATGTTTTTAGTAATCTGCAAATTAATAGCCTCATCTTTGTTTCGATGCCTATGTAGAGCTAGCAAAGCGAGCACAGAGGTGTGTCACAAGTGGTATAGGTTCAGAACGTAGAATGTAAATTAAAAAAATGTTACGTAACAAAGATCTGATGTGTTCAAATTATGTTATAAAGGACACATCCCAAGCTCCAAGTCAAATGTAGGAAGATCTACATTTGCTGAACATTTAAGCTTACATGACCATAACATAAAGAGTATTGATGAGAATTTAGACATCTTACATAAATGTAAGAAATCACTAAAGCTAGACACTCTCGAACGGTTTGAGATATATAAGGCTATAAAGGAGGATTACAATCACGTCCTGAATGAAAAATCAGTACATACAAATATTTTGTTTAATAGAATCAATCATATAGAACGAGAAATCGGCTATATCAGATCGATAAAATTGAACGAAGGTCAAGCTGGTATCGATTAGTTTTACCATGGAGGTGTTCCTGTACAGGTTCGTAACGGCCGCATGTTTTGTGTGTTATTACGTTTTGTTTTATATTTATATTTATTGTGTGTTATTTTATTTAATGTTTTATACCGTGTACGTGTTGTTTTTATTATCTGACGTGATGTACAAACATCGAAAAATGGAGTTTTAACCATATTTGTATATAAGATCTGATGATGACACAGTTGTGATCGAAACTCGAGTAATCCCGCAATTGGATTCAAATAAACGTGACAAAAGGTAATTAACCTGTTTTATAGTCATTTTAAGAGCTTCAGAAGTTTTCCATTCTGATGATCAGTTATCTCTCTGCCTTTTGAATCAAGTGTAGTCGCAAAGCAGTTAGTCCTAAATATATTAAATATACCAATGAACATAGTAATCAATCGATAAATGACATACTGAATTAAATGTGCTACTCTTTGGTCCATCAATTGTATGTTTCTTTAATCGATATATGAATGGAAGAACTAGTTCCATCTTAATTATCGAGCATGTGTCTGAACTTGAAAGTAACAATAAAAGTGTTTTAATTACGCGAATGTCAGGTGAAACTGTGAGAAAAAATAGTTTACCAGTTTCTAAAAAAACAAAAGAGGTTAATCAGTCATGAACGTGAAAACCACTGTATTGTGGGAACAGTTGTTTATGCACAGATGGTGTGATTTGACATCGCCAGCACAAAAGCAAAGATTTAGTGTTTTTATTTCATACACTTCGGCATGTTATTGTTAATGTATAACATATGTCTGCCACTTCCTTTTTGTTTTGTACTGTGTCATATTATGTCTTTAAATAACGTAACATCATTATGCTACCAACCTGTAAATAAAATAATGATGTCAAACATCTCCACCTGCTATTCAACACAACACTCGATTAAACATTACACCAGGCAACTGAATGCTCCTATCAGAATACAGTGGGGTTTATTCTGTGATTAGAGGGGTTTATTCTGTGATTAGAGGGGTTTATTCTGTGATTAGAAGAGTTAGAGTTTGCCATTGATGTTGCCTGATGTTTTGTTCCATTGCAGAAATAAATTAAAACATCATCTTAAATTCAGAAAGATGGTCTAAAAATAAAGACAAACAAAACAAAACCGCTTAACCTAGGCACTCAACTACTTTGTATAAACAATTTCAACCTGTTCAGGCTGTCACAGTTAATTTACCTTAGTTGTATCATAGATAAAACTGCAGACACTGATTCCAGTATTGAGTAGTTGATTCCCAAGGCCAGAAAGCATTTTGCAATACTAAGAAAAAGACATCTGCAGTCAACATTATATGCCAATGAAAAAAAACTGTATCTTCTATTGCACCATCAAAAGTGCCCTCGTACATGGCTGTAGGATCACAAAAGCTATTACCTTTTGTCTTTATATACCAGGCCTTTATAAATATGTTTTCATGTAGAAACACAGAAGGTTGGGGAAAACGAACCAGAAACTAAGTGAAAAATAAATTTAAAGAAGAAAATGGGGTTGGCCGGGCCCCCACAGATAAATCTTTTGTATCGTGTCAGTTTAGTCAACAGTACTGTTACGATGGCCTATTTGATCGTCGTAGGTACAGTGGAAACAAAATACAAGACATCAATTAAGTCACTAATCACCAGCTTTAATTTTCACAGTTAAACAGTTCGTAATTAACAACACAGTCTTTACAACAAATCAAATAAAAATTGTCACACGCAATAAAATGTCACTAATATTAAAAACAATTGTATTACAATTATACCGCTAGATTATAAACCACAACACTTCACTAATAACCGCTTGAACGTACATGGTAATCTCGCCCGATAATAACTCGAACCGCACTGTAAATATTGTAACGTTACATAACCCAGTCCCAAAAATGATAACGTAATCATCCCACTATAAAGGTCAGAAATGGGTATAATATACCTAGCTCTAGATTACTTTGTATCACAAAACATCATAAACTATAATTAAGTGATATAAAGAGTACAAAGTGAGTTATAGTGTACCCAGTGAGAAAATAAGTGGTTTTAAAAGGAGCATCTCACAGACTTATGCTGTAGATGGAGAAACAATTGATTATAATAGTAGACTATATTGCTACTGACCAATTATGTGTTTTGTTTGAATATTGTATAATTTGTATTGTGTAGGCCACAAAGATTTTGTACCTAGGTCTAATTTTATATTTAATAGAATAATTGTGTTTGAATATAAGATAACCCAGGGTTAAATATAAAAGGGCTAAATATAAAATGGTTAAATATAAAATAATAATAAATATAAAATAATACTGTATAAGTAAAATGGCAGAAGAAAATAGTTTAGTGTAAGGATACTATAAGAAATTAATAAATAATAAATAAATACAATTAAAGGAAATAAAAATATTAAAGACCTATATATAAAGTTAAGAGGAAATAAAAGGAAAAACCTTATATAAATCAAATTGGATAATAAACCAAAGTTAAAAAGGATTATTTTCCTATAAATAAGAAATAAATTTATAATAATTAAAAACAGCCTATATACTCAAAAGTATATAGATGCACCAATAAAAAATGATATAAAAATTATTGGTTACTAACAGTAACCACCTAACAAGATATGAATTAATTGTTAAAACTATTGAAAACCGTTCGTTTGGAAAAAGTGGAATGCCATCAAAAATTTAATAAAACCTTAAGAAAACTTTTGGAAACAGTGCTAAATTTAATAAAAATTAACTAGTAGTATCCACCTTATGTTAGAACTCCTTCAAATATCAACTTTAACGTCCTTTATTCGATGAAAATTTGAAATAACCCAGCTACCAGATCAGGCCTAGTTGGACGGCACTTCGAGATTTTGGTGAGATTGTATCTTATGAAAATTTAACAAAATTACAAAACAACTATAACTCCAACACTAGAAACAGCACCATCCAAGTAAACACTTCGAGAAAAGAGGTAAAAATAAACTTTATTAATAATTGTTAACCAAGAAATCCTCATATCGAATCTTTGTGCAGTTCCAATATTTAGTAACTGATTTCGTGTTTATAATAAAGACATAACCTGTACTCTAGCGGATAAACCCGGAACTATATACTATGGAAAAACCAAAAAATATAAATTTATTTTTGTTCTTGTAAAGCGTAGTATATTATTATTCATTTCTGACCGTCTCATAACACAAAGAACTTACCCTTAACCCTGGGGAAATTAATAAATGAATTCTTTATTGTTTAATGTTTAATGAAGGATAAAAAAATAATTTGTTATAATTCCAGTGTTTACCTAATTAGATCGAACCAATGTGGTGTTGACAAAAAAAAACGATTATAATATTTTTGTACTGGGAGAAGAGAAAATCAGTGCATTCCATAAATAAATACTCTGAACATTTTGTTATAAATAATAAAACTTGTATTATTTCTTGTAGAGGGTAGTTGTTACAGAGTTTCAGGAAGCCAAGAAGAGGACGAACCGCTGGGAAGTATCACCGACAATTGGTGTTTGTTTAACCTAAAATTTGGAGACAGACGTCAAAATCAGCTGGTCTTATGAGCGGCGAATATAAAATAAGTAATTGTATACTCCGGGGTTAATATCCTTGGTCATCCTCTCTCTCCTAACTACGATTAAACAACTCCATTGATCTCTCCCAAATCACACACACTCGATTTCAGTATTTTTGGTAAACATAAAATTTAACCGCTTTGAACATTCGCAAATATAAACAATAATTAATTAATAAATGATACTCGCCAGTGGAAATAACTACGAGCGAGAGACGTTACAATATATCGCAGCTATACTGAAAACTAAGGCTGCTGCCGCCATGTATTTATACCTCTGCTCACAGCCCAGAACGTTTGAAACTACGTCTTAGCGCCAGTGTGAAGTACGTAATTAATTGTGGCCTTGACACAGTCTGCGTGGCTGGCGGCTTCGAGAAAACTCTCGCGAATGCGTCTAGAGTCACATATGCCACACACATTAGAGGAGATTCTTCTGGCACATTCGACAAACATGTAGATTGTTCTGTGATGTCGTAACAGTAACTTTTTTCACTCTTACACTCTGTTGCAAACTCTTCTCTTTACTATTTTTATTTCCAATTGACATTATTAACCATATATCAAAGTATGTTGAACGTTAGAATTTGACTATAACTGCCTTCATTAATGTCCTGTACAGTTTTAATTTTGTTAATTAATACAGAATTATTGTAGGGCTTGAAATGTATGTTTTTTTGGAAGATGAGCATTAGTAGACAAACACTGATTCATTTGTATTATAATATGTAACAGTAAATGCTCATTTACCGGTATACCAGAGTACTGGTCAAATTTCAAAATATCTTCTTAATCCAGTGTTTGTCTGGTGTGAGGTATAAAGATATCAGATAAATTAGGTTGAATACATTTCCTCCTATTTTAGTATTATTATGAATCGTGTGTGAACTACTGTCACAGAAGCGTTTCACTCCAAGTACATGTGAAGAAAGTGGAAAAATTGTAACACACACAGGTTGCAGATGGTAAAAGTGGTGCCCTTGATAGTCAGCATGCGCCTTCCTGTCAGTCAGTGAAATAGAAAGTGAATAGGCTACATAGCATTAGTATTGTGGCTGCTGTTCTACTGACATCATTGCTTCCATATTAAATATTATAAAATAATGTTTTCAGATAATTAATTTTATTTTAAATGTATTCACCAGTTTTTGATATAACCCTTTGTGTCATTTTGTTCATTATTATGTATTATTTTACTTACTTAATAACGTACAGTATTCTATACATTGAATAGGTGACCAATTTATTGCAATTGTTAGGTTTATTCTCATTTTGAGTATATTGTGTGTTATAACCATAATCAGTTTGTATATATATTTTTATAAACTAAAGAAAATGTCAGATGTGTTACCTAAAATATTGATAATTTTGTTGACTTGGTGTGTTGGGTACTGACTAAAAAATTCAGGAGAAACTCCAGTCACTCTTGGACTGAAAGGCTTATGCTGAGCCTCCAAGACTCACTGTCTCATCTTCAGAATGACTGTGTCTCCTGACTAAAAAATTCAGGAGAAACTCCTGTCCCTCTTGGACTGAAA
Source organism: Magicicada septendecula (assembly GCA_034769895.1). Classification (NCBI taxonomy): domain Eukaryota; kingdom Metazoa; phylum Arthropoda; class Insecta; order Hemiptera; family Cicadidae; genus Magicicada; species Magicicada septendecula. Next base: position 427,520,865 of record CM068370.1, on the reverse strand, counting down.
GGCTTATGCTGAGCCTCCAAGACTCACTGTCTCATCTTCAGAATGACTGTCTGCATCACCCTTGGTGTTCATTCTCTGAACTCAGCCACTAAGGTGCTGGTTTTGCACCACTTTCAGGGCAGTCCTCTCATAAACACACTTGCTCAAAGCCTGTGATTGCAGACAACAGGAATGCCCATTGGTATATACAGCCCCTTTGTCTGCTGGTATTTTAATTTTAATTATGAGTTGAGCAATCAAACTTAGTGAGTACTGGGTAAATTTACTAGGAAATATGAACACAATTTGAAAGAGAAGGCAACAAAGAAAATAATTTAAATTTCAGTTACAAAAATTTTAGTCTAGAATCTTTAAAAAACAGAGTATTATTTAGAATATACTGATACACTATCCGGTACCAACAGTTGGTATACAACAAAACAAAGCTAGATAATAAAGATGAAGGAGGAATGGGGTTGCAGGCCACAAGAGATTGATCTCGTGAACAATGTACCACCATTTTGAAGGTTACATTGTGTGTCTACACATAAAGTCATAGAAGAATGTCCATTAGGTAGAGTTATTGTAACTATGTGGATTAATGAGAAGTCTAGAAACGTTTTGAATTTACAAAGTGAACATAAAGATCTTTTCACATTCAAGAATACCTTTGAAGAATAAGCTGGGAAGACATTTTCCAGTAATGTGAACAACTTACAAAATTGCAATTGCGGGTACCATATACTGATCATAATAGTGCAGATTGATGGAACATTGTAGTCTGTTTTTAATCTTTCATGAAGTTATCGTTGAATTGAAATAGGGAAAGTATTGTGTGTGTGTGTGTGTGTGTGTGTGCGCGCGCGCGTGCGTGCGTACATCCTGTATTAGCATGTTTCAAAAAGCAGTAACATACCATATAGACTACTATAATACACACATATATACACATAATATATACATATATAGGTTCGGATGAGATAGGAAGGCTGAGGGTGAGAACACAGAAGTTCTCGAAACATGTTCCAAATAAGGGGAAAATAACATCTTGAGATAAAATAAATATAAATTTTAAATATATCAAGAAACGAACTGTATCAGAAAGTGATTGAATATATATATATATATATATACACACACACACACACACACACACACACACACACACACCATATTCTTCTTGTAGGCCTATATACGTAAGTGACATCTCATATACCATGATAAAGATGTTAATAAAATGACACGAGTCTCATGTTTAGAAGTGGGAGAAAGTGATTTTGCTAGATCTTGACTTTTGAAAAATGTCTTTTAATCAGATCAGAATACAAAGAATGCAACAAAATATGTGCAACACCTTAAATAATTCTTTACTATTTTTAATTTCGAGAACGATCTCTAGCCACTGGCTACAGTTATTGGCAACGTTAAAAGAATTCTAAGCGCAATGGCTATGTTGGGTCCAAAGTTTAATTTTGTTATGAACTCTAAAACCTCTTTGGGTGCAAGTTTTTCATGTAGGAGTGTAGAGAGAACAATAGCTCATCTGCAAGGTCCACTCCATCAATATCTGATGAAATTTGATCTGTTAGAATCAATGCAAGGTCCTTGCAGTGAGCTATCAATTCATCTTTAGGCATTTTCTTTAACCCGTGAATGTCGTACAGAAATGAAAAATATGTATGATGTTCACTGATTTGCGAAAAACGTAAATCAAGGGAATTGATAGCGCAGTCCAAAGTGTGGAAAAAAATTAAATTTTATACTTTTCTTTTGCGTCCATTATAGGCTCGTCAGGGCTTTCATAATCAAATTGTTTTTTTTTTTTAGATCTTGCCCGATGTCTAATTGTGTTTTTAAAACTTGCTTCAGCGTCAATCTCATCAGCTAATTCTCTAGCATCTACAAGTAATTGATTAAAAAACTCATCAGACCGACAATTCTGGAAAAAATCTTTAGTAGTCTTCAGCAAATCCATTACCAAAGATAGGTCAAAGTCTTTATGTTGCATAAGTTTACTGACAGGATAAATTCTGTTTAAAATCTCGTACCAAATTATGATTGAACATAGAAATTTGAATTGTTTGAGTTGATTGAACAAACCGGATGCTTCATCTCGTGCAGAAGCATCCATTTCTGAATTGTCGTATATACAATATAATGCATCAAAAATTTTGCCTATTTGATATCTTAGTGGTTTTACTGCGTCTATTCGACTCTCCCATGTTGTCTCACTTAGTGGTTTCAATGTTAAACCATTGACGTGTTTTAAAAAGATAGACCATCGCAAAGTGGATGCTGCAAAAAAATACATAAATTTTTTGAACCATATTAAAAAAGTTTACTGCTTCTAGTGAAGACTTCGCCGTATCATTCACCACCAGATTCAAAGAATGGCTACTACATGGCACGTAAAAGGCTCTAGGATTCAAATTTTTAATTCTTGTTTGAAGTCCAACACGACAACCTTTCATGTTAGAGCCATTATCGTAGCCTTGGCCTCTGATATTCTGTAAGGGTAACCCCATTTTATCCAGTTGAGTCAGGAGAATATCAGTTAATTCCAAACCAGTAGACTTTTCAATAGGAATAAATCCCAAAAAACTTTCATTGATTATAACCTCTGTTTTCAAATTGTCACTACTTTGATCAATGGACACGTATCTAACTATCATTGTCATTTGTTCAGTTTTGCTACAATCGGGCGTGCAATCTAAGATAATTGAATAATATTTTGATTGATTAACTTTTTCAACAATAATACTTGTAATCTTTTCGGATATTATGCTGATTAACTCATTCTGAATGTTTTTGCTCAAATAAGTTGCTTTCTTTTCTTCCTTCATCAGAATTCTGCGCACATGTTCTTGCATAACAGGATCAAATTCCGCCAAGAGTTGAATTAATTTTAAAAAATTACCATTGCTACGCTCATACAGTTTGTCAGTTTTACCCTGAAAAGCCAAGCAACTTTCTCCCAACATTTTAATAATAGACACAATGCGTAACAAAACTGCATGCCAAAGATTTATTTCAGAATTAATAAGTCTTTGAGATTCTGTGTCCAGGGTAAGAGAAGATTTCAGTCTGTGCATGAATTCAACCCATGATTTTTAAGCGACCAAGTGGTGGTGTGACGTTTCATGGGATTGAAGGACACTACTAATATGTTGCCAATTACAGTAGCCATCTTTAGTAGCTAAACTAGAAGAAGATACATTAAAAATTTTACAACAGAAACAAAAGGCAGCGTCTCTTGTAACAGAATAAACAAGCCATTTTCTTATAACATGTTCACCATTTTTCAAGCTTCTTTTATAGAGCTGTTGAGTAAATCGACGACCTTTATCGCAAATGGAAAATTATAATCATACAAAGGGCTGGGTGGACCTGTATTTACTAGAAATATTCTTTCTGAATCTCCTAAACTATCAGGCCATGTTGCTGGATCGGACGCCACAATTTTTTTGAACTTTTTTAATGTAGTATCTGGACCAACAGGATTTTCTAAAGAAGTGGTGGCCTCGCCTGAAGAATCCAAAGTTTCATCCCGGTTGATTTTGGATGATCCCGGACTCACGATGGGATGAGATGGGGCAATATTTTCAGAATCAGCTGGTTCAAATGTTTGTTTTTGTATGTCGGTATTTTTAGAAGTTTCATCAGGCTCGTTTGAATGACAACTTTTTTTAAGAAAGGAATCCAATGCGCCAGCCTGTTTTTGAATCTCTGCATCTTTTTCCAACTTTCTTTTTCTATACTGGTATCCCGACAGTCGCTTCCTTCCATCAGACATTCTGCAAAAGTGCGTTAATGAAAATATATGATATTAATATATAAGTGAAAAAACGACAAAAATATCTCTGTAATTATAGAACATTCACGAAAGTGAAATGTGAATATGGAAGATAATATAGTTTTAACAATCCATAAAATATATGGCCTATTTTTCGTTAAATATTTGTTTTACTATAAACTTTTGTTCTACTTTTTAGTTCTTGGGTCATTTACAAATTTAGAAAAGTTTCTCTCAAAAATAGTTTGTCTTTTGAAAATGTTTAAAAGAACTATTTCCTGTATAACTAAATATCACCCGCTTTACTTTCAGATCAACAGCAACAATACGACCATACAACTCTCGTAGTTCACGAAAAAATTCATAGATGGCATCAGAATTATGAAACGGGAATATAGAGTATTTTATACACAGTGTTGCCAAGTCTTCCGAAATTTCGGAAGATCTTCCGATTTTTTTTAACCCTTTCACTGCTACTGACATGTATGGCCTACCCTACCCTACAGGGCTGGGCGAATTTTTCATTTAGACATAATTTGAAACTAGACTTCCTAAACTATGTTTAATGACTCAAAAACTCGTCTGATGCATAAATTAAATCTAAAATGTCTTTCAGAAAAGAAATCATTATTCATACGTTTTCTAAGTATCTGCTGTAGGCCTAGGAAAATCGTAAAAGTACTGTACTGTACCACACATAGACAGTTAACGGTAACAAATTTATACCCTAAAAATTACTAACACAAATAATAACCGAAGTAATTAAAACTAATACTAATTACTATTGAAAGTTAAATAACTTATTAGCTAATATTGTATTATAAATCGCTAAGGTTACAAAATTTAATAACTAAGGCAACTAATCGCATAGTTACTTACTTTGTTATAAAGACACCACCAAAAAACACCAAATTTAATACTTCCTTTTTATTGTTCATTCAGCACGCACGACTAATTAAATGAAGTTCTATTTTCTCCCTTTCCAGTTTTATAAGCTGGGAAAAATTCTTGTTGATTCCTGTCCGACTCGAATCCGTACAGTACTGTAACTGTTTATAGTCCTTGCTTGAGGCAAAGACATTAAATTTCTGTAATCAGTTTGCTTCCGAGAAAACTGACAGGCACTGTTTGTTCTATTATAAGAACATTAATATCTCCTTGGCTACAAAAGGCTTCATTAATTTAGTATTAACGCGCATTTAAGCAATTGGCTATTAATGTCTTTTATGACGACACATTTTTCCTTGTAAACTGCAATGATGTATGTGACCTCAGTGTCTAAAACATAAATCACTTAATCTCTTGTTATCGCTTGTCATTCAACTCCGACCATTTCTTTGTTTTGTCTAGGTATCAGAAAGCGTAAAACTGTTTATACATATTTAATTTATTATAACTTTCTTTAAATAATTTCTTTTATTGTAACTTAAACAGAAGGTTGTGATATGGTATTAGTGATGATTCAGCTCAATACAGTCAGTTATCTGGAGTGTTGTTTTTCGGGCGCGCGCCGAAGTGTCACTAATTATTATTAAGAACAAGGGTCGGACGCGGGAGATGATAAGGCCCACGGGTACTAGAACTAGACGGTAAGGGCCACGCGCATGTCTTCCGTCTTACTCTAGCGAGGTGTGACGTCACCGGTGCTCGCCAGGAGGATTTGTACTACAGCTGTTAACTGTTAATTATTATAAATATCATATATTTGTTGTTGCGACTCCGAACATAAACAACACATAAAGTAAATGTAGTATTTTTGTTTAAATTTTTACAACTTTATTCGTTAAACCCTACACATGTATACTGTCGTCCTAAGCCTAAAAGGCGTATCTCAATTTTTTTTCATTTTTACTTTTATCCTGCTTAGTAATGTTTGTGAGCTACCCGACATTATTCCTAAGCAAGAAGGCAATATCTTATTTAGAAATAGTATAAAATCACTAAAGAAATTAGACGTATATAAAAAAACTGTTAAAATCCTAAGGAAATTGGCAGTATCTCAGTTTCCTTAGCCAAAATGTCAGAACTCAGAGTTACGCCTTTTTGGCTTACCACCAAACATTAGAGGGACTGTCTTCTACCTAAGCAAAAAGGGCGTAACTATGACATATGACTATTATTCTAAGGAAACCCAGCTGTTTCCCGCCAACAAACAGTTGAGGTTTTGTTGTTATTGTGAAAGGTTGTCGCTTATGAAAAGTTGTATTTGATTTGAATTTGTTATGTTTTCAACTATTTAACCAGCTGAAGAAGCATATAACAGGTAAGTGCAAGTTTATTTATTAAATGACAGTAGTTACTAAAATAAAGTTGATCAATCAATAGTATATTTTGTACCTATTTGTGCTTAAACATAACCTATCTTATAAAAGCCTTTACTAATGAACATTGTAAAAACAGTGTTTTGATAACTTCAATCACATGTAAGTTTTCCATCTTATAATAAATTATAAAAACAAAGAAAGGAATATGTTTTCCTTGAATTTAGATATTGGTAATACAGTATTACATTTTAGTTTATCTTTAAAAATAATGTAGGTTACTTTTTTGTTTATTCTCGATAATTGTTTGTGCTTATTTTCTGACAACAAAGTAACTATGTTTTAATGTGTCATTTTTCGTTGTTTCTATTGAACATTTGTTCCTTTTTAATCAACCAACGATATCACACTACTGTAGGGAGCATGCTCCTAATCGTTTGTACCTCTCAAGCGATTTATCTTTTACCCAGATGCATAATGACTTTCAATCAAAATATGGCAACTTGTGTTCCTATGAAAAATATCGTACAGTTGTCAGAAAAATGAATATTTCGATCGTGAAGTTGGGCCACGAAGAATGTGAATCTTGTGAAGAATTCAACATCCATAGCAACAACCATACAAAAGAAAATATTGATGAATCGTGTGAAGTGTGTAAAAATCACAAAGATAGAGCAGACAAGTCTCGTATTAGGTATTTGGAAGACAAAGATAAGGAATTAAACAAAGATGTTGTAATATATTGTGCAGATATGGAGAAAATAATTGTTACCAGGTCTTGATATGTTCAAGTCTGCAATATTTACCCATCGCCTTGTTGTCTACAATGAGAGTTTTGTTCCTGTAGGAAAAAACAGAAGAATTCTTCGAGTTTTGCTGCTTTATGGCATGAGGGTATTTTTGGCAGAAGCAAAGACGAGTTAGTAAGCACTTTCTATCAGTTTTTGTTGTCGAAGAGAGACACAAAGCATATTACTCTCTGGCTTGACAACTGTTCAGCACAAAACAAGAATTGGTCACTATTTTCTTTTTTTCTGTACATGATTAATTCAGAAAAGATTGTTGCTTCAGAAATAATTCTAAAATATTTTGAACCAGCCCATACTTTTATGGCTGCTGACTCATTCCACCATAGAGTTGAGAGATCTATGCAAAGAATGGGTAACAAACTGTGTGGTTTCAAGATTTTGTCACTGCTGTTAAAAATGCATCCCCAAGAACAGAGGTGTTACCCATGGATTTAAAACACTTCTTTTTGTGGGAAGATTATTCATCAACTTATAAGCTGAGCCACACACAACCGAGGCCGTATCTACAAAGTATGGTGGAAGTTGTATTTACAAGAGGTTTGAAAACCTTAAAGTACAAAAACGACTTCAGTGCATCTGAGTTTATTGAACTACATTTTTTAAACGCCAAACTGACCAAGAGCAACATTCTACCAGGCCCGAGAAGCCAAGAAAAGTGTAATGAAATTTCTGCTGATAAAAAGAAGAATATTCTCAAGAACCTAGGTGGCCTCATTGAAAAGAATCGGTTACAGTTTTGGGAACAACTCCCTGAATGTTAAGAACACAATAAACTTTGTCGTTTATATTATCAGTGTATCATTTGTTTTAAGTTCTTTAGAATTTATTAGAATTATTATTATTATTATTTAGAATTATTTATAGAATTTGTGCTGCAAATAATTACAGTACTTTCTTGTAATGCTCATATTGTTACTATTTACCTAATCTTTGTTTTCTGATAAAAACCAATACTTAACAATGTTATTTTAACTTTTTACAAATTTAAATTAATAATGGGTATATATGCTTAATTATATAAAGTATATCTTCAAATGTTTTATTTATGTTAATGTAAAATTGATCTCTTGTAACATTTTGTTGTTGAGATAAGACCTTTTTACCAACTGTGTTAAATTACTGACTTAGTAAAATAATTAGTAATAATAAATGTATATGTGATAATTATTTATTTGTATTCGATTGTTATTAAATACTGTACACCAGACATCCGGTGTGACCATGTGCTCAGTTTATTAAAGTACATTAGGTTTTTCGGGTCCAAGGTTGCGTTAAGCGAGAAATCAGAGGCAGTAAGGGTTTCGAAATAACATCCAATTGACATGTGGCAAACAAATTAATTTTATTTATATCAGTATTCAAATGCTATAAACCACAGGAGTCTTTAAACGACTATTAAAATCCAACATGGCGGCTACATTATTTCCGCCTCTCACCATGCTTTTATACTATATGGATATACTCTTATTTGCTTTAAAACAACTCTCCTATCAACTTCTTTACTGCAGTAACTTTCAAAAGTGTTATTTATTTCTTTGACATGAATAATTACTTTATAATTAACCACAAACCAATGCCTCAGATATAGTTACTTTAAAGTGGGCCCACTCGCACTTTCACTCTCTCACTCAAACCAATCATACCACAATATTGAACACATTGATTATTTGTTCTGATTAGAGCTCATTTTTCTGTGTTAAGTTTAGAAAAGAATTTTAAAGGGCTTTCCTGAAATGATGCGGCGTTGACTATCCTCGGCAGACTCCCATGTGGCTGGCAGGTGTTTGGCCAAACTGTTGCTGTTTTATTTAAGTGCACTGAATTTACTTTTTTCTCTACGTTATGGTCCACTGATTCTATTGTATTGTTATGATTACATTTTTGAATAAATTTACATTTTTCTGGCAAAAACTGCCCACTACACTGTTAGAGCGTGTGTGCTCTCTGAGTTGCTTTTGAAGACTGGGGCAGACGTTGTATGTCTAGCTTTCGTCTGTCCTTTACACTGAATTTACATGATGGTTATAATCACTCGTTAACACTATTTACTTGTTATTACATTTTGTTAATTCAAATAAAACACTTTAGCTGACTATTTTATGCCAGCAAAATTTTAACGTGTTATCACCATGATGATGTTCTGAAGACTGGGTCAGACGTAATTGTTATGTAAGTGGTCGTGCATCTGACGTCACCGTCTATTGTTTTCCAACCACCGCCTTGGTTAATACGTAATGGTTTTATATCGTCATTGTGTTTTTGGTGACGATTTGTTACAGTGGACCAATGAAAAGTTCGTATTGTCAATTTGTAGCGCCTAAAACCGCCATTACCGTTGTTTAATTTCACTCGTACTCTGCTGACCTTGGATCGGCTCCCCTCTGGTGAATTTGCGTATCTACTGGGACTTGGATAAACTAACCTTGCCCTTGTTAATATGTATAAACACAATAAAATTTACAATGACCCTATTACTTATACCGTTATTATGGTACAGGAAACTCTGTACTGTTACAAAACCCCCTCAATGAAAGGTGTTGTGTCGAGACACAAAAACTTTCATTGACTCATTCATACTTCTCTAAAAGGATCAGCTCAGATATGTGCCACAACCCCCTGTAGTGTTAACAAAAAAAATCTCAATCACTTTCCCTTGGTCCTATAGTGTCGATCGTACCTGTCTGACCTTACTGGACTTCTCCTTAGAGATCCCTACACCATAAGGCCATGAGGCACTGCACGTTCCTGTTCTGACGCTCCGGCCAGCGCAGGACCGCGGTCACCACACCATAAAAACTCTGAAACATTCAATACAAAATTTTAAAATAGTGGCCTTATTCATCTACATATCCGCAACTGATACGTTTCCTCTTAGATGCATTGGTTTGTGATTAGAGGCGTTGGTTTTATTTATTTATAAAATTCCAAATAACTCAAAAATTATAACAAGATTTAAGATAGATCATCCTTCTACTTGACAACGCTCCTATACATTTTTTATCAATTGCTCTAACTCCAGTCAATATCAATTTAATTCTTTCATCATAAGAAATTATACTCTTATACTAAACACAAAACAAATTTTGCTCTCAAACAACAACTACTATTTTTATTCATTTATTTCAAATAATATAAGTACCTTTATCTAGCATGGCAACATTTTAAACTATCTAAATTTCTTTACTCATTTTCTTTACTTTAATTTTACCCTTTTATAACAGAATCATTTTTTTAGAGACTTGTTACTCTAACATAAAATTTAATATTATTATCGTCACTACCCTTACAGTAGCCTCCTAACCACACACACTATCATCAACATAATAAAAACATAATAAAACATTGTACATCATAAAACATTGAACACTAACATTGAACAATTCACATTACTTAATTCATATTTACATAACTTGTAGCAAAACTTTATAACATTTTTACTATCAACAATTCTCTATTAACTTTTAATCATTTAACATTCATTTAGATTCTATACAAAAAATTTCAAAATTATCATTTACCTTTCTGTTACCTCACCTTTCTACCATGAATTCTCCTTTTCTAACCCTTTTATCCTTATTAGTTTGGGTGACTCTCTATTATTCACTTTTCTCTATATCTTATTTTGGCATTTGTCAACCTAACCTTACTCACCTCCTTTTTTCTACTAACAACCGCTTCTAACCATTAATATAATATGACACCAATATCTCTATAATAACCCCATTCACAAATCCCATTTAAAACCTCTGGCACCGCTCATTTTGTTTTTTATATAAGGATGTATGTTACTTAACTGGCCCTATCCATTCCTAACCATTTGCCCTCCACCAAATATCGGCAAACACTCTAACCCAAAATTGCTCCGCCTGCCACAACGCTGCACGCTGGTCCCTTGCCACGTCGCTCGTTGATCACTCCTTAACACCGGATCCTTACTACAAAATATCATCAACAACAACTATAAAATTACCATCCACATTACTCACCTTTCTACATATAATCACTAACTACTGTGTCCCTAAAATATCTAACACCTCTTTATATATTATCAACATCTCAACATTCTCTTTATCTAACTCCCAATAACTTTATTTAACTAACTCCAATGCCCTTATTTATCACTATCCCCAAACCTCTTTACAACATTTCAACTTAATATACCACTAGAAAATTCATCCCTCACCTACTAATAACAATACCTCTCAATATCCAAATATATAGTCATTTACTACCCATTAGACTCTGAATTCCCTAATATCATTTAAAATCATTATTGACTTCCTTCAATTATTTAAAATTCTACAATACATGTTTACATAAAAATACATAAAATACACAACAGTAAAATTACACAAATACATTGACATTACTATACACAAAAATATACAATCCACATAATCGTTAATCATTTACCAAAACTCAGTCATAAACAGTCCATCCTGAAAAACACTGTTCACATAATTAAATGTTCATAAACACAATAAGAACAACTACCCTCCATCGTCAAATAATAATCGAACCTTAAAACTATATACATGGTTTAATATTAGATATTTTATACTAACATTCTTATACATGCACCAACTATTCAAATTTGTATCCGTTTCCACAAATTCATATAACTCCTGATCGGGTATGTTTCTGTCACCTTCAGTAAAATCAGTCATAATTAAGTATTTCGTCAAGTCATTATTCTCATTCTCTCCTACTACTTCAGTCTCATTGCAAGGTAAGTATTTGTTATTATTTTCACTTCTCTCTCCACCTAACCTTTCTATAAACTCTTCATAATCTCTACATATCTTAAAAATTTCTACTTCTCCTTTTCTCTCACAATATCTCTCACTTTTAAAACATCTCTCATAATAATACCTCTCCCAACAACACTTCTCTCTCTCAATATATCTCTCTTTACACCCTCTCTTTAAATCTTCAAAACACACTATCATTCCCTTATTATTATATTCTATTCCCCATAAAATTTCATTATCACTACTCCTGTTTACACAATCATTTTCCAATATCATACTTTTATTTATATTATCATAATTTTCTACCCCACTTACCTTGTCTTTGTTTCTATCTAATTTGCCTATTTCTCTACTCTTGTTCTGTAAAATACTAGTTTTCATTTCTATTTGTTTCAAAATTATTAGTATTCTCTATCTGTTTACTGACTATAGTTAAACATTTATTTTCTATTTTTTCACATTGTATTTCTATTTGATTTTCTTTTTTGATATCATTAAATTGTTCATCAAATTGGTTTAATTTACTGTTGAATTGACTGTTTTGCATTTGCATTAATTGGAAGAGATCTTCCAATGAAACTCTATTCATAATAGGCGTTGATTTCAATGATTCTGTATCTGTATTTTCTACGTTACTATTTTCGTTATTATCTGCCATTTTGTCGTACTGATGGTACTAAATTTGTCTTATTTACTATGTACGTCTCTCTATACTATATGTAATTTCCATATATAACCTCTCTTTTGATGTTTATTTCTTTACCCTTCTACCTCCGCTTTTCTGCTTATTTATATAATTTTATATTTTATATAAAGTCCAAGTTCGGGCAGCCATCTGTTAAAATTACTGACTGAGTGAAATAATTAATAATAATAAATGTATATGTGATAATTATGTATTTGTATTCGATTGTTATTAAATACTGTACACCAGACATCCGGTGTGACCATGTGCTCAGTTTATTAAAGTACATTAGGTTTTTCGGGTCCAAGGTTGCGTTAAGCGAGAAATCAGAGGCAGTAAGGGTTTCGAAATAACATCCAATTGACATGTGACAAACAAATTAATTTTATTTATATCAGTATTCAAATGCTATAAACCACAGGAGTCTTTAAACGACTATTAAAATCCAACATGGCGGCTACATTATTTCCGCCTCTCACCATGCTTTTAATACTATATGGATATACTCTTATTTGCTTTAAAACAACTCTCCTATCAACTTCTTTACTGCAGTAACTTTCAAAAGTGTTATTTATTTCTTTGACATGAATAATTACTTTATAATTAACCACAAACCAATGCCTCAGATATAGTTACTTTAAAGTGGGCCCACTCGCACTTTCACTCTCTCACTCAAACCAATCATACCACAATATTGAACACATTGATTATTTGTTCTGATTAGAGCTCATTTTTCTGTGTTAAGTTTAGAAAAGAATTTTAAAGGGCTTTCCTGAAATGATGCGGCGTTGACTATCCTCGGCAGACTCCCATGTGGCTGGCAGGTGTTTGGCCAAACTGTTGCTGTTTTATTTAAGTGCACTGAATTTACTTTTTTCTCTACATTATGGTCCACTGATTCTATTGTATTGTTATGATTACATTTTTGAATAACTTTACATTTTTCTGGCAAAAACTGCCCACTACACTGTTAGAGCGTGTGTGCTCTCTGAGTTGCTTTTGAAGACTGGGGCAGACGTTGTATGTCTAGCTTTCGTCTGTCCTTTACACTGAATTTACATGATGGTTATAATCACTCGTTAACACTATTTACTTGTTATTACATTTTGTTAATTCAAATAAAACACTTTAGCTGACTATTTTATGCCAGCAAAATTTTAACGTGTTATCACCATGATGATGTTCTGAAGACTGGGTCAGACGTAATTGTTATGTAAGTGGTCGTGCATCTGACGTCACCGTCTATTGTTTTCCAACCACCGCCTTGGTTAATACGTAATGGTTTTATATCGTCATTGTGTTTTTGGTGACGATTTGTTACAGTGGACCAATGAAAAGTTCGTATTGTCAATTTGTAGCGCCTAAAACCGCCATTACCGTTGTTTAATTTCACTCGTACTCTGCTGACCTTGGATCGGCTCCCCTCTGGTGAATTTGCGTATCTACTGGGACTTGGATAAACTAACCTTGCCCTTGTTAATATGTATAAACACAATAAAATTTACAATGACCCTATTACTTATACCGTTATTATGGTACAGGAAACTCTGTACTGTTACAAAACCCCCTCAATGAAAGGTGTTGTGTCGAGACACAAAAACTTTCATTGACTCATTCATACTTCTCTAAAAGGATCAGCTCAGATATGTGCCACAACCCCCTGTAGTGTTAACAAAAAAAAATCTCAATCACTTTCCCTTGGTCCTATAGTGTCGATCGTACCTGTCTGACCTTACTGGACTTCTCCTTAGAGATCCCTACACCATAAGGCCATGAGGCACTGCACGTTCCTGTTCTGACGCTCCGGCCAGCGCAGGACCGCGGTCACCACACCATAAAAACTCTGAAACATTCAATACAAAATTTTAAAATAGTGGCCTTATTCATCTACATGTCCGCAACTGATATGTTTCCTCTTAGATGCATTGGTTTGTGATTAGAGGCGTTGGTTTTATTTATTTATAAAATTCCAAATAACTCAAAAATTATAACAAGATTTAAGATAGATCATCCTTCTACTTGACAACGCTCCTATACATTTTTTATCAATTGCTCTAACTCCAGTCAATATCAATTTAATTCTTTCATCATAAGAAATTATACTCTTATACTAAACACAAAACAAATTTTGCTCTCAAACAACAACTACTATTTTTATTCATTTATTTCAAATAATATAAGTACCTTTATCTAGCATGGCAGCATTTTAAACTATCTAAATTTCTTTACTCATTTTCTTTACTTTAATTTTACCCTTTTATAACAGAATCATTTTTTTAGAGACTTGTTACTCTAACATAAAATTTAATATTATTATCGTCACTACCCTTACAGTAGCCTCCTAACCACACACACTATCATCAACATAATAAAAACATAATAAAACATTGTACATCATAAAACATTGAACACTAACATTGAACAATTCACATTACTTAATTCATATTTACATAACTTGTAGCAAAACTTTATAACATTTTTACTATCAACAATTCTCTATTAACTTTTAATCATTTAACATTCATTTAGATTCTATACAAAAAATTTCAAAATTATCATTTACCTTTCTGTTACCTCACCTTTCTACCATGAATTCTCCTTTTCTAACCCTTTTATCCTTATTAGTTTGGGTGACTCTCTATTATTCACTTTTCTCTATATCTTATTTTGGCATTTGTCAACCTAACCTTACTCACCTCCTTTTTTCTACTAACAACCGCTTCTAACCATTAATATAATATGACACCAATATCTCTATAATAACCCCCTTCACAAATCCCATTTAAAACCTCTGGCACCGCTCATTTTGTTTTTTATATAAGGATGTATGTTACTTAACTGGCCCTATCCATTCCTAACCATTTGCCCTCCACCAAATATCGGCAAACACTCTAACCCAAAATTGCTCCGCCTGCCACAACGCTGCACGCTGGTCCCTTGCCACGTCGCTCGTTGATCACTCCTTAACACCGGATCCTTACTACAAAATATCATCAACAACAACTATAAAATTACCATCCACATTACTCACCTTTCTACATATAATCACTAACTACTGTGTCCCTAAAATATCTAACACCTCTTTATATATTATCAACATCTCAACATTCTCTTTATCTAACTCCCAATAACTTTATTTAACTAACTCCAATGCCCTTATTTATCACTATCCCCAAACCTCTTTACAACATTTCAACTTAATATACCACTAGAAAATTCATCCCTCACCTACTAATAACAATACCTCTCAATATCCAAATATATAGTCATTTACTACCCATTAGACTCTGAATTCCCTAATATCATTTAAAATCATTATTGACTTCCTTCAATTATTTAAAATTCTACAATACATGTTTACATAAAAATACATAAAATACACAACAGTAAAATTACACAAATACATTGACATTACTATACACAAAAATATACAATCCACATAATCGTTAATCATTTACCAAAACTCAGTCATAAACAGTCCATCCTGAAAAACACTGTTCACATAATTAAATGTTCATAAACACAATAAGAACAACTACCCTCCATCGTCAAATAATAATCGAACCTTAAAACTATATACATGGTTTAATATTAGATATTTTATACTAACATTCTTATACATGCACCAACTATTCAAATTTGTATCCGTTTCCACAAATTCATATAACTCCTGATCGGGTATGTTTCTGTCACCTTCAGTAAAATCAGTCATAATTAAGTATTTCGTCAAGTCATTATTCTCATTCTCTCCTACTACTTCAGTCTCATTGCAAGGTAAGTATTTGTTATTATTTTCACTTCTCTCTCCACCTAACCTTTCTATAAACTCTTCATAATCTCTACATATCTTAAAAATTTCTACTTCTCCTTTTCTCTCACAATATCTCTCACTTTTAAAACATCTCTCATAATAATACCTCTCCCAACAACACTTCTCTCTCTCAATATATCTCTCTTTACACCCTCTCTTTAAATCTTCAAAACACACTATCATTCCCTTATTATTATATTCTATTCCCCATAAAATTTCATTATCACTACTCCTGTTTACACAATCATTTTCCAATATCATACTTTTATTTATATTATCATAATTTTCTACCCCACTTACCTTGTCTTTGTTTCTATCTAATTTGCCTATTTCTCTACTCTTGTTCTGTAAAATACTAGTTTTCATTTCTATTTGTTTCAAAATTATTAGTATTCTCTATCTGTTTACTGACTATAGTTAAACATTTATTTTCTATTTTTTCACATTGTATTTCTATTTGATTTTTTTTTTTGATATCATTAAATTGTTCATCAAATTGGTTTAATTTACTGTTGAATTGACCGTTTTGCATTTGCATTAATTGGAAGAGATCTTCCAATGAAACTCTATTCATAATAGGCGTTGATTTCAATGATTCTGTATCTGTATTTTCTACGTTACTATTTTCGTTATTATCTGCCATTTTGTCGTACTGATGGTACTAAATTTGTCTTATTTACTATGTACGTCTCTCTATACTATATGTAATTTCCATATATAACCTCTCTTTTGATGTTTATTTCTTTACCCTTCTACCTCCGCTTTTCTGCTTATTTATATAATTTTATATTTTATATAAAGTCCAAGTTCGGGCAGCCATCTGTTAAAATTACTGACTGAGTGAAATAATTAATAATAATAAATGTATATGTGATAATTATGTATTTGTATTCGATTGTTATTAAATACTGTACACCAGACATCCGGTGTGACCATGTGCTCAGTTTATTAAAGTACATTAGGTTTTTCGGGTCCAAGGTTGCGTTAAGCGAGAAATCAGAGGCAGTAAGGGTTTCGAAATAACATCCAATTGACATGTGACAAACAAATTAATTTTATTTATATCAGTATTCAAATGCTATAAACCACAGGAGTCTTTAAACGACTATTAAAATCCAACATGGCGGCTACATTATTTCCGCCTCTCACCATGCTTTTAATACTATATGGATATACTCTTATTTGCTTTAAAACAACTCTCCTATCAACTTCTTTACTGCAGTAACTTTCAAAAGTGTTATTTATTTCTTTGACATGAATAATTACTTTATAATTAACCACAAACCAATGCCTCAGATATAGTTACTTTAAAGTGGGCCCACTCGCACTTTCACTCTCTCACTCAAACCAATCATACCACAATATTGAACACATTGATTATTTGTTCTGATTAGAGCTCATTTTTCTGTGTTAAGTTTAGAAAAGAATTTTAAAGGGCTTTCCTGAAATGATGCGGCGTTGACTATCCTCGGCAGACTCCCATGTGGCTGGCAGGTGTTTGGCCAAACTGTTGCTGTTTTATTTAAGTGCACTGAATTTACTTTTTTCTCTACATTATGGTCCACTGATTCTATTGTATTGTTATGATTACATTTTTGAATAAATTTACATTTTTCTGGCAAAAACTGCCCACTACACTGTTAGAGCGTATGTGCTCTCTGAGTTGCTTTTGAAGACTGGGGCAGACGTTGTATGTCTAGCTTTCGTCTGTCCTTTACACTGAATTTACATGATGGTTATAATCACTCGTTAACACTATTTACTTGTTATTACATTTTGTTAATTCAAATAAAACACTTTAGCTGACTATTTTATGCCAGCAAAATTTTAACGTGTTATCACCATGATGATGTTCTGAAGACTGGGTCAGACGTAATTGTTATGTAAGTGGTCGTGCATCTGACGTCACCGTCTATTGTTTTCCAACCACCGCCTTGGTTAATACGTAATGGTTTTATATCGTCATTGTGTTTTTGGTGACGATTTGTTACAGTGGACCAATGAAAAGTTCGTATTGTCAATTTGTAGCGCCTAAAACCGCCATTACCGTTGTTTAATTTCACTCGTACTCTGCTGACCTTGGATCGGCTCCCCTCTGGTGAATTTGCGTATCTACTGGGACTTGGATAAACTAACCTTGCCCTTGTTAATATGTATAAACACAATAAAATTTACAATGACCCTATTACTTATACCGTTATTATGGTACAGGAAACTCTGTACTGTTACAAAACCCCCTCAATGAAAGGTGTTGTGTCGAGACACAAAAACTTTCATTGACTCATTCATACTTCTCTAAAAGGATCAGCTCAGATATGTGCCGCAACCCCCTGTAGTGTTAACAAAAAAAAATCTCAATCACTTTCCCCTGGTCCTATAGTGTCGATCGTACCTGTCTGACCTTACTGGACTTCTCCTTAGAGATCCCTACACCATAAGGCCATGAGGCACTGCACGTTCCTGTTCTCACGCTCCGGCCAGCGCAGGACCGCGGTCACCACACCATAAAAACTCTGAAACATTCAATACAAAATTTTAAAATAGTGGCCTTATTCATCTACATGTCCGCAACTGATATGTTTCCTCTTAGATGCATTGGTTTGTGATTAGAGGCGTTGGTTTTATTTATTTATAAAATTCCAAATAACTCAAAAATTATAACAAGATTTAAGATAGATCATCCTTCTACTTGACAACGCTCCTATACATTTTTTATCAATTGCTCTAACTCCAGTCAATATCAATTTAATTCTTTCATCATAAGAAATTATACTCTTATACTAAACACAAAACAAATTTTGCTCTCAAACAACAACTACTATTTTTATTCATTTATTTCAAATAATTTAAGTACCTTTATCTAGCATGGCAGCATTTTAAACTATCTAAATTTCTTTACTCATTTTCTTTACTTTAATTTTACCCTTTTATAACAGAATCATTTTTTTAGAGACTTGTTACTCTAACATAAAATTTAATATTATTATCGTCACTACCCTTACAGTAGCCTCCTAACCACACACACTATCATCAACATAATAAAAACATAATAAAACATTGTACATCATAAAACATTGAACACTAACATTGAACAATTCACATTACTTAATTCATATTTACATAACTTGTAGCAAAACTTTATAACATTTTTACTATCAACAATTCTCTATTAACTTTTAATCATTTAACATTCATTTAGATTCTATACAAAAAATTTCAAAATTATCATTTACCTTTCTGTTACCTCACCTTTCTACCATGAATTCTCCTTTTCTAACCCTTTTATCCTTATTAGTTTGGGTGACTCTCTATTATTCACTTTTCTCTATATCTTATTTTGGCATTTGTCAACCTAACCTTACTCACCTCCTTTTTTCTACTAACAACCGCTTCTAACCATTAATATAATATGACACCAATATCTCTATAATAACCCCCTTCACAAATCCCATTTAAAACCTCTGGCACCGCTCATTTTGTTTTTTATATAAGGATGTATGTTACTTAACTGGCCCTATCCATTCCTAACCATTTGCCCTCCACCAAATATCGGCAAACACTCTAACCCAAAATTGCTCCGCCTGCCACAACGCTGCACGCTGGTCCCTTGCCACGTCGCTCGTTGATCACTCCTTAACACCGGATCCTTACTACAAAATATCATCAACAACAACTATAAAATTACCATCCACATTACTCACCTTTCTACATATAATCACTAACTACTGTGTCCCTAAAATATCTAACACCTCTTTATATATTATCAACATCTCAACATTCTCTTTATCTAACTCCCAATAACTTTATTTAACTAACTCCAATGCCCTTATTTATCACTATCCCCAAACCTCTTTACAACATTTCAACTTAATATACCACTAGAAAATTCATCCCTCACCTACTAATAACAATACCTCTCAATATCCAAATATATAGTCATTTACTACCCATTAGACTCTGAATTCCCTAATATCATTTAAAATCATTATTGACTTCCTTCAATTATTTAAAATTCTACAATACATGTTTACATAAAAATACATAAAATACACAACAGTAAAATTACACAAATACATTGACATTACTATACACAAAAATATACAATCCACATAATCGTTAATCATTTACCAAAACTCAGTCATAAACAGTCCATCCTGAAAAACACTGTTCACATAATTAAATGTTCATAAACACAATAAGAACAACTACCCTCCATCGTCAAATAATAATCGAACCTTAAAACTATATACATGGTTTAATATTAGATATTTTATACTAACATTCTTATACATGCACCAACTATTCAAATTTGTATCCGTTTCCACAAATTCATATAACTCCTGATCGGGTATGTTTCTGTCACCTTCAGTAAAATCAGTCATAATTAAGTATTTCGTCAAGTCATTATTCTCATTCTCTCCTACTACTTCAGTCTCATTGCAAGGTAAGTATTTGTTATTATTTTCACTTCTCTCTCCACCTAACCTTTCTATAAACTCTTCATAATCTCTACATATCTTAAAAATTTCTACTTCTCCTTTTCTCTCACAATATCTCTCACTTTTAAAACATCTCTCATAATAATACCTCTCCCAACAACACTTCTCTCTCTCAATATATCTCTCTTTACACCCTCTCTTTAAATCTTCAAAACACACTATCATTCCCTTATTATTATATTCTATTCCCCATAAAATTTCATTATCACTACTCCTGTTTACACAATCATTTTCCAATATCATACTTTTATTTATATTATCATAATTTTCTACCCCACTTACCTTGTCTTTGTTTCTATCTAATTTGCCTATTTCTCTACTCTTGTTCTGTAAAATACTAGTTTTCATTTCTATTTGTTTCAAAATTATTAGTATTCTCTATCTGTTTACTGACTATAGTTAAACATTTATTTTCTATTTTTTCACATTGTATTTCTATTTGATTTTCTTTTTTGATATCATTAAATTGTTCATCAAATTGGTTTAATTTACTGTTGAATTGACCGTTTTGCATTTGCATTAATTGGAAGAGATCTTCCAATGAAACTCTATTCATAATAGGCGTTGATTTCAATGATTCTGTATCTGTATTTTCTACGTTACTATTTTCGTTATTATCTGCCATTTTGTCGTACTGATGGTACTAAATTTGTCTTATTTACTATGTACGTCTCTCTATACTATATGTAATTTCCATATATAACCTCTCTTTTGATGTTTATTTCTTTACCCTTCTACCTCCGCTTTTCTGCTTATTTATATAATTTTATATTTTATATAAAGTCCAAGTTCGGGCAGCCATCTGTTAAAATTACTGACTGAGTGAAATAATTAATAATAATAAATGTATATGTGATAATTATGTATTTGTATTCGATTGTTATTAAATACTGTACACCAGACATCCGGTGTGACCATGTGCTCAGTTTATTAAAGTACATTAGGTTTTTCGGGTCCAAGGTTGCGTTAAGCGAGAAATCAGAGGCAGTAAGGGTTTCGAAATAACATCCAATTGACATGTGACAAACAAATTAATTTTATTTATATCAGTATTCAAATGCTATAAACCACAGGAGTCTTTAAACGACTATTAAAATCCAACATGGCGGCTACATTATTTCCGCCTCTCACCATGCTTTTAATACTATATGGATATACTCTTATTTGCTTTAAAACAACTCTCCTATCAACTTCTTTACTGCAGTAACTTTCAAAAGTGTTATTTATTTCTTTGACATGAATAATTACTTTATAATTAACCACAAACCAATGCCTCAGATATAGTTACTTTAAAGTGGGCCCACTCGCACTTTCACTCTCTCACTCAAACCAATCATACCACAATATTGAACACATTGATTATTTGTTCTGATTAGAGCTCATTTTTCTGTGTTAAGTTTAGAAAAGAATTTTAAAGGGCTTTCCTGAAATGATGCGGCGTTGACTATCCTCGGCAGACTCCCATGTGGCTGGCAGGTGTTTGGCCAAACTGTTGCTGTTTTATTTAAGTGCACTGAATTTACTTTTTTCTCTACATTATGGTCCACTGATTCTATTGTATTGTTATGATTACATTTTTGAATAAATTTACATTTTTCTGGCAAAAACTGCCCACTACACTGTTAGAGCGTATGTGCTCTCTGAGTTGCTTTTGAAGACTGGGGCAGACGTTGTATGTCTAGCTTTCGTCTGTCCTTTACACTGAATTTACATGATGGTTATAATCACTCGTTAACACTATTTACTTGTTATTACATTTTGTTAATTCAAATAAAACACTTTAGCTGACTATTTTATGCCAGCAAAATTTTAACGTGTTATCACCATGATGATGTTCTGAAGACTGGGTCAGACGTAATTGTTATGTAAGTGGTCGTGCATCTGACGTCACCGTCTATTGTTTTCCAACCACCGCCTTGGTTAATACGTAATGGTTTTATATCGTCATTGTGTTTTTGGTGACGATTTGTTACAGTGGACCAATGAAAAGTTCGTATTGTCAATTTGTAGCGCCTAAAACCGCCATTACCGTTGTTTAATTTCACTCGTACTCTGCTGACCTTGGATCGGCTCCCCTCTGGTGAATTTGCGTATCTACTGGGACTTGGATAAACTAACCTTGCCCTTGTTAATATGTATAAACACAATAAAATTTACAATGACCCTATTACTTATACCGTTATTATGGTACAGGAAACTCTGTACTGTTACAAAACCCCCTCAATGAAAGGTGTTGTGTCGAGACACAAAAACTTTCATTGACTCATTCATACTTCTCTAAAAGGATCAGCTCAGATATGTGCCGCAACCCCCTGTAGTGTTAACAAAAAAAAATCTCAATCACTTTCCCCTGGTCCTATAGTGTCGATCGTACCTGTCTGACCTTACTGGACTTCTCCTTAGAGATCCCTACACCATAAGGCCATGAGGCACTGCACGTTCCTGTTCTCACGCTCCGGCCAGCGCAGGACCGCGGTCACCACACCATAAAAACTCTGAAACATTCAATACAAAATTTTAAAATAGTGGCCTTATTCATCTACATGTCCGCAACTGATATGTTTCCTCTTAGATGCATTGGTTTGTGATTAGAGGCGTTGGTTTTATTTATTTATAAAATTCCAAATAACTCAAAAATTATAACAAGATTTAAGATAGATCATCCTTCTACTTGACAACGCTCCTATACATTTTTTATCAATTGCTCTAACTCCAGTCAATATCAATTTAATTCTTTCATCATAAGAAATTATACTCTTATACTAAACACAAAACAAATTTTGCTCTCAAACAACAACTACTATTTTTATTCATTTATTTCAAATAATTTAAGTACCTTTATCTAGCATGGCAGCATTTTAAACTATCTAAATTTCTTTACTCATTTTCTTTACTTTAATTTTACCCTTTTATAACAGAATCATTTTTTTAGAGACTTGTTACTCTAACATAAAATTTAATATTATTATCGTCACTACCCTTACAGTAGCCTCCTAACCACACACACTATCATCAACATAATAAAAACATAATAAAACATTGTACATCATAAAACATTGAACACTAACATTGAACAATTCACATTACTTAATTCATATTTACATAACTTGTAGCAAAACTTTATAACATTTTTACTATCAACAATTCTCTATTAACTTTTAATCATTTAACATTCATTTAGATTCTATACAAAAAATTTCAAAATTATCATTTACCTTTCTGTTACCTCACCTTTCTACCATGAATTCTCCTTTTCTAACCCTTTTATCCTTATTAGTTTGGGTGACTCTCTATTATTCACTTTTCTCTATATCTTATTTTGGCATTTGTCAACCTAACCTTACTCACCTCCTTTTTTCTACTAACAACCGCTTCTAACCATTAATATAATATGACACCAATATCTCTATAATAACCCCCTTCACAAATCCCATTTAAAACCTCTGGCACCGCTCATTTTGTTTTTTATATAAGGATGTATGTTACTTAACTGGCCCTATCCATTCCTAACCATTTGCCCTCCACCAAATATCGGCAAACACTCTAACCCAAAATTGCTCCGCCTGCCACAACGCTGCATGCTGGTCCCTTGCCACGTCGCTCGTTGATCACTCCTTAACACCGGATCCTTACTACAAAATATCATCAACAACAACTATAAAATTACCATCCACATTACTCACCTTTCTACATATAATCACTAACTACTGTGTCCCTAAAATATCTAACACCTCTTTATATATTATCAACATCTCAACATTCTCTTTATCTAACTCCCAATAACTTTATTTAACTAACTCCAATGCCCTTATTTATCACTATCCCCAAACCTCTTTACAACATTTCAACTTAATATACCACTAGAAAATTCATCCCTCACCTACTAATAACAATACCTCTCAATATCCAAATATATAGTCATTTACTACCCATTAGACTCTGAATTCCCTAATATCATTTAAAATCATTATTGACTTCCTTCAATTATTTAAAATTCTACAATACATGTTTACATAAAAATACATAAAATACACAACAGTAAAATTACACAAATACATTGACATTACTATACACAAAAATATACAATCCACATAATCGTTAATCATTTACCAAAACTCAGTCATAAACAGTCCATCCTGAAAAACACTGTTCACATAATTAAATGTTCATAAACACAATAAGAACAACTACCCTCCATCGTCAAATAATAATCGAACCTTAAAACTATATACATGGTTTAATATTAGATATTTTATACTAACATTCTTATACATGCACCAACTATTCAAATTTGTATCCGTTTCCACAAATTCATATAACTCCTGATCGGGTATGTTTCTGTCACCTTCAGTAAAATCAGTCATAATTAAGTATTTCGTCAAGTCATTATTCTCATTCTCTCCTACTACTTCAGTCTCATTGCAAGGTAAGTATTTGTTATTATTTTCACTTCTCTCTCCACCTAACCTTTCTATAAACTCTTCATAATCTCTACATATCTTAAAAATTTCTACTTCTCCTTTTCTCTCACAATATCTCTCACTTTTAAAACATCTCTCATAATAATACCTCTCCCAACAACACTTCTCTCTCTCAATATATCTCTCTTTACACCCTCTCTTTAAATCTTCAAAACACACTATCATTCCCTTATTATTATATTCTATTCCCCATAAAATTTCATTATCACTACTCCTGTTTACACAATCATTTTCCAATATCATACTTTTATTTATATTATCATAATTTTCTACCCCACTTACCTTGTCTTTGTTTCTATCTAATTTGCCTATTTCTCTACTCTTGTTCTGTAAAATACTAGTTTTCATTTCTATTTGTTTCAAAATTATTAGTATTCTCTATCTGTTTACTGACTATAGTTAAACATTTATTTTCTATTTTTTCACATTGTATTTCTATTTGATTTTTTTTTTTGATATCATTAAATTGTTCATCAAATTGGTTTAATTTACTGTTGAATTGACCGTTTTGCATTTGCATTAATTGGAAGAGATCTTCCAATGAAACTCTATTCATAATAGGCGTTGATTTCAATGATTCTGTATCTGTATTTTCTACGTTACTATTTTCGTTATTATCTGCCATTTTGTCGTACTGATGGTACTAAATTTGTCTTATTTACTATGTACGTCTCTCTATACTATATGTAATTTCCATATATAACCTCTCTTTTGATGTTTATTTCTTTACCCTTCTACCTCCGCTTTTCTGCTTATTTATATAATTTTATATTTTATATAAAGTCCAAGTTCGGGCAGCCATCTGTTAAAATTACTGACTGAGTGAAATAATTAATAATAATAAATGTATATGTGATAATTATGTATTTGTATTCGATTGTTATTAAATACTGTACACCAGACATCCGGTGTGACCATGTGCTCAGTTTATTAAAGTACATTAGGTTTTTCGGGTCCAAGGTTGCGTTAAGCGAGAAATCAGAGGCAGTAAGGGTTTCGAAATAACATCCAATTGACATGTGACAAACAAATTAATTTTATTTATATCAGTATTCAAATGCTATAAACCACAGGAGTCTTTAAACGACTATTAAAATCCAACATGGCGGCTACATTATTTCCGCCTCTCACCATGCTTTTAATACTATATGGATATACTCTTATTTGCTTTAAAACAACTCTCCTATCAACTTCTTTACTGCAGTAACTTTCAAAAGTGTTATTTATTTCTTTGACATGAATAATTACTTTATAATTAACCACAAACCAATGCCTCAGATATAGTTACTTTAAAGTGGGCCCACTCGCACTTTCACTCTCTCACTCAAACCAATCATACCACAATATTGAACACATTGATTATTTGTTCTGATTAGAGCTCATTTTTCTGTGTTAAGTTTAGAAAAGAATTTTAAAGGGCTTTCCTGAAATGATGCGGCGTTGACTATCCTCGGCAGACTCCCATGTGGCTGGCAGGTGTTTGGCCAAACTGTTGCTGTTTTATTTAAGTGCACTGAATTTACTTTTTTCTCTACATTATGGTCCACTGATTCTATTGTATTGTTATGATTACATTTTTGAATAAATTTACATTTTTCTGGCAAAAACTGCCCACTACACTGTTAGAGCGTATGTGCTCTCTGAGTTGCTTTTGAAGACTGGGGCAGACGTTGTATGTCTAGCTTTCGTCTGTCCTTTACACTGAATTTACATGATGGTTATAATCACTCGTTAACACTATTTACTTGTTATTACATTTTGTTAATTCAAATAAAACACTTTAGCTGACTATTTTATGCCAGCAAAATTTTAACGTGTTATCACCATGATGATGTTCTGAAGACTGGGTCAGACGTAATTGTTATGTAAGTGGTCGTGCATCTGACGTCACCGTCTATTGTTTTCCAACCACCGCCTTGGTTAATACGTAATGGTTTTATATCGTCATTGTGTTTTTGGTGACGATTTGTTACAGTGGACCAATGAAAAGTTCGTATTGTCAATTTGTAGCGCCTAAAACCGCCATTACCGTTGTTTAATTTCACTCGTACTCTGCTGACCTTGGATCGGCTCCCCTCTGGTGAATTTGCGTATCTACTGGGACTTGGATAAACTAACCTTGCCCTTGTTAATATGTATAAACACAATAAAATTTACAATGACCCTATTACTTATACCGTTATTATGGTACAGGAAACTCTGTACTGTTACAACTGGTGCTTACTGACTTTTCCTAGGCCAAAACGGCGTATCTCAGTTAACTATAAAATTATAAATAATTTAGCTTAAAAATCTGTTAAACTTATAAAAGAATTATTAAATAATTAATAAAAACTAAAAAAAACATTCAATCCCACATTATTCAGTAGGTGCGCAATGTACATGTACTAAAATGCTCCTAGCCAAAAGTTACAGTTCTTTGAGATACGCCTTTTAGGCTTAGGACGGCAGTATAAGGGAGTTGCAGAATTGATTGTAGTGATACAATAAAACTAATTAATTACGCGTGTTCAGATTAGACTTTATTATTATTTCGTATTTTCTAAAAAAGGAAATAAGTACTAATAATACCTATACATAACAAAATATTGGCCTTTTTTAAAATTATATAGGCCTATGTTATTTATAACCCTAAAATTTAAGGGATGTAATATTAAAATTTCACACATTGTTAAATATGTTTTTTATTTGCTGAACATTTTTGAAATACATTGTTATATTATTTATTCACTGATAAGTACTATCCTCTTCCACTGTCAATTGTATATTTTTCGTCCTTAGCGCAGCCTTTTCCAGGTCTGAAAAGTGTATAAGTCAGAGATTAACTGATTAAAAAAAGCAAAATAAACCATACTAATATCAAAACAAAGGTTTTTTTTTCAATTTCAAGTAGGCTTCATTTTTATTTGATAACATAGGATTATAATACTATTTTAATTTTAAGTTACATAGAAAGACTTGTCCAAAATGGAGGAATTAGTTTCTTTTAACTTACTATATCACTGCAGTTTGTTGAGCTTCTTATTCTTCTTTCTACCAGCATCGGTTTGTTTGTCACCATAAGACCTTTTATTGGCTCTTGCCTTATTCAGGGACTTCATTCTAATAAATGTGCATGTGCGCACGTAACATGTAATTGCAAATTCATCAATGGGATATTTGACTTAACTTATCAATAAGAGTTTTCATCACTTTTTCCCTGTTGCTTAATCCATTTTCTCCATGATACTCATCAAAATCTTTCTCCATTTTAAGCACCATGTTTAGCCACTCTTCTGTAGGGTTCATAAGGTATCCTCTCGACAGAGTTGACAGCCAATCTTTTTGTTTGGTGCACTCTTTCGTAGGGTGGCCGTAGACAAAAGTTGGAACCATTTTTTTTTCTACTAACCCTGTAACTTACATATCCCGCCAACATTTTAATTAAGTCTGGGTCCTCCTTTGTCAATTGCTCTGAAACATCCTGTTCATCATCACATACTGCTCGCAGTTCTTCTTCTGTTTCTATATATGGATCTGTTACAGTCTCTGTCTCATTTAGATCATTTTCTTCCCCTTCATTGTTCATGTTAAAAACATCTACACTTAAGGTCACTGAATCATCGTCACTACAGTTAGTGGGTTTTATTATACTTGATGCATTTCTACTTAGCAACAAAGTTTTTATTCGTTGACTTACAGACGTCGGCAGTGGGTGGTCATAAAACCTCTCATTGACGAGCACAAGTTTTGGATCTTTTCCAAAGCAGCTTCTTGTTTTTCGAAATGTATGCCATAGGCACATTTTATTGGGTTTACGTCTTTCGGAAATCTGGAATTGAGCACATCAAAACCGTCATTTACGGTCTGAACAAAATGTTGTGCATGCTCCTGGTTTTCAAGTAGGTATCCAATAGCAGAAGCCATTGTGCCTGAGAGCAATTCAGCAGCCATGCGGACATTTTGGCGTTCTGGTCCTTTTACCAATAAATGGTTAGGGGTGACTTTGTGGGCATACTTTAGATCATTACTCTGAGAACTTATTATTTTTTCAAAAACATCTGTCTTTACAGTCTTTCCGTCACAAAGTTGAAAACCCTCATCGATCAAGTGATTTCTGAGCAACTTCAGCATGTGCGGGACATCACAAAACGCCCAAATGCGTCGATTTTCATCAACAGGAGACTTAACATTTGAATTACTTGCAGAAATACCAAGTTCTGACAACAGTTTTTGATTTGAACCACCCATGTCTCCAACAAACCCACGCACTTTGAAACCAGTAGATTCTACTTTTTTTACAATTGCGTAAAAAAGTTCTTTTGCCATTGAACAGTCAAAGTTATAAAATACTGGCTGTTTCCATTTACCTACCAAACTTCTCACTACTACCACTTGAACATTCTTGTGTGGCCCTCTCATAACATCCTGTTTTACATCATAACAAATGTCAGATTTTACTGTCATTTCGTCATAACTCAAGATTACGTCCTTTTCAAAATCTGTAAAAATATTTGCATGTGATTTTAGTAAATTGAAACTAATTTCGACAAAGCCAGGACTTACTTCAATTTGAGACAGCCAGCGTTTAATTGTAGTTCCACTAGGAAAGGGATATTTCAAAGTTTCACGAATGAATTTAAAAGCCTTAGCCGAAATACTTCGTAGGGTGACAGCTTTTAAAATGTCATCTGATGACCAGCTTGAGCACACACCTTTTTCAATACGTTTCATTTGGCAGGGTGAAAATATTTGTTTATACTTCGAAAGGTCACACTTTAAGACAGTATTTTCATTTGATAAGCACTTACACTTATTTAACAACTGAGAATTTTCATGTTTTAAATTAAAAATTTCATTCTCTAAACTGCGTAAGGTACAAGTTTTTTCTCTATCATTACTTTCGTTCAGGTGACTACTATCATTAGTAGATCCGTTTACTTCAAAACTCTCATTCCCTAGGTTTTCAGTTATCTTCCGGACATCAGACTGTCTGTTAGTCTCATTAGTTTGTGAAGCACTAAGAAGTTTTTCCACAACCTTTTTAATCTCCCGTTTTTTAATTCGAGCCGACCTCTCTTCATTATTTCCGGTGACAGTTTTCGTTGGTATCTTTAATCTTGGAAAAGCGGATGGTTTTAACACTTTCTTAGGCTTTAAGTTAAGCAACTCTGCTTTCAAATCTCTTTCAAAATCACTATCATCAAAATGTTCAGAGCACACTCGTGAGTTGGCTAATGGGAAATCGTCCGCCCTTTTGCAGGCGTTATGCCAGATTTTCTTTGTTGCTTCATCTGTAGGGAAACGATATCGTATTTTTACAGTTTTTATCACTGTTATTGCAACAAGCAATAGCACAACTGGGCATTTCTAACTTCGAAAATAACGTTACACGTTATAAAAACGCTGCGAACAAGGAAAAACAAGCACAGTGTATGTACCTTTTCAACAAAGCAGACAACACCGACACACAAGTTCAGCGTGACGGAGTGAGTGGGGAGCACCGGTGACGTCATGAACGCGGCAGTCTACTGCGCATCTCCCTCGTGGCCCTTACCGTTAAGTTCTAGTACCCGTGATAAGGCCGGTCAGTTTTCTCGGAAGCAAATTGATTAGAGAAATTTAATGTCTTTTGTCTGCCTCAAGTTAGCATTGCAAGGACTATAGCGTTAGTTAATTCAAAGTTTATTGTATACTTAGTATAGTGTCTCAGCAAATTTAGTTTTAAATCTAACGAACGCAATATTGATATTTTGTAATTGGGCGTATGTTGATTTGAAATTGTACATAAGACAAATATAAATATTTGAGATAAAGCTCGTGTAATCAAAATTCAAATATTTCTAGAAATTTCAAAAGTTTTACGTAATTGCATAATACGCTAATTTATAAATAAAATAGAGTTAATTAAAGTATAAAATAGCATGTAATATTTAAGATAGGAAAACATTAGTGTATATAAACTGCGAAGGTATGCAAGTAAAGAACCATACTGATAATAATTTTTGGAAACGTTCTAGCGGCAACGGTGACAGTTTTATAGCCCTGGTCATCCCTATAAATAGAGGACCAGGAACGACAGTCTTCAGATTAATGCGAGCCGCGACTGAAAATTGTACTTAATATTTTGTTTAATAAAATTGAGAGAAATATATATGTTCATATATTTAATTTCTTTTACGACAATAAATATAACAAGTACTCGAATCGTCATTGTCAGCTTATTGCAAGTCGACTGACGTGCATTTGGGTATTTTAAACCTAATAATTGTTCCAGTTGATTGACCCACTTTGGGACAATCTGCAATTTCATTTCGAGTTACTCCAGTAACGAACTCCGTGACATTACCTATACTTACATATGACTGCACGTGAGAGGTTTACTCCGCGCTCAAGTAAAGATTTTGAGAAGAATGTAAGTAATCTTACTGAGCTACATGTCGCTATGTAACAAGAACTCTTGTATTTTGTCCATGACGTGTTCTGATGAAGCCTGATACAGGCGAAAGCTAGCTTAGGCTCGGGTAAATAGTTTTTACGATTATTACCTAAAATACTTGTGTTCCGGTGTCGTAAAGTACAATACGGTATATAGTAGTAACAAGAACGTTACAGTACATGTGTTAGTACGCGACTGGATGGAGAGTTATTTAAAGGAATAAATCAGTTTAGTTATTTCTTGCGAAGATTTAAAAATTGTCTTAGTTTTGAGGGAAGAAGGAATTTGGAAATTGAATATTTGACTATATCAATAAGTAGGAGGAAGCGGGGATAAAATAAACTACGATTATCTGAAGTCATTTAATTTATATATATATTATAACGATTCATAATAGCGTCCTATCAGAGCGTTATATGAAAGCTATAGACAGTACGAGTGTAACGCCGTAAGCTAGAGAGAGAGAGAGAGCGAATAATCGCAGCCATCTCGCTCTAACCACGTCACCGCTACATTAGAATCCAGTTCAAACAGGTAATTTTACTCAAAGCGAATTATCAGTTCAACCTGCGATAACTTCAAAAGTTGTAAGTATACGGCAATTCTGAAAACAGCATTGTATTCAGCAAGAAAAGCTTTATAAGTAGCCGCAAGCTCAGTTAATATAATTAACAAATAAAGAAGTTATACGGATGACGCACGCCAACAGGAATAACGAGAGAATTATGCTACGTAGGAATAAGGTGTTTTCACACACACACACAGATAAAGACCTAAGCAACAATATTCTGTGGTCAGATCTTCGGAAACACATTTGCAAATACCTGTAATCAATCGATTTGCAAATACAGGAAGTACGATTTTGACAAGAATTTCTATGCCGTTTGGAACCTGTCACAGTGTGTTTGACCGACTTGTTCGAGATTATCAAAACTTGGAAAAACGCAAGATTTATTTGTACAACCAATCAGCAGCCCGTATTTAAAACAGACGCCAGCTAAAAGCGAGGGGTAACATCACTCTTCGTTCGGTACTTAAACACACTAGACGTGTATAATTCACGTACAGAAAATTTTA
The DNA here is from genome assembly GCA_034769895.1 of Magicicada septendecula. Lineage (NCBI taxonomy): Eukaryota > Metazoa > Arthropoda > Insecta > Hemiptera > Cicadidae > Magicicada > Magicicada septendecula. Next base: position 427,488,301 of record CM068370.1, on the reverse strand, counting down.
AATTTATACCACAGTGCAAATTAAGTTCTAAATCGAGATGTAGTCCGCAGTGTAGATGAATTAACAACATTCAATAACACTAGCTGCGTAAAACAACCGTTAATTAATTAATTAGTTAATTAATTAATCAATCAGCCGTGAAGGACCTGTGCTACAGAAGGCTACAGCATCTGTAATTGCCAGGGCATCTTCAAACGCATTGATCAATCCATTCTTCTGTGCAACACCATCGAAAGGAGGACCTCTACAGATTCCTACCTTCGGTCAACGCATAAAAACAGTAAGAAATAGATTCATTGATCAATGACATAAGCGCTAAACAAATAATAAAACAATAAACAATTTTAAAAAGACACTAAGAAAAGCACACATTGTATTTTAACTATAAGATTAGTTCTAATATAGTATAGGAGTGTTGAATGGAAAGTGGTGTGTAGTATTGGATGTGCAAATTATTGCAGACCTGTTCTTTAGCACTGGTTTGGGAGATAGCAATCTCTTAATCAAACCAGATAAGAGCTATAGGTCGTTTGAGCGTCTTAATCATTACTTTCCACACTCACTCAATAATTATAAGGTTAGGGTATAATTAAGTCCTACCATTAATAATTTAAAGTTTAAAAATCATTGATTAAACATTAAATATAATAATCAAGAAAATCTTAGTGTTATTTGTAACGATTCCCCTTGAAAACCACACTCACTGAACGAATCCTGAGAAAGAGTGTCTCCATGCGCTGAGCTAAGCTGAAACCGTGTCATTTGTATCTGGGATTTGTTCTGGCGCCCAGGTAAAGTAATATCACGGGTAAGTAACTTTTTATCTAACATCACAAATATTAGATAATTGTGTTAGACGAAAGGGAGCGTTGTATAGATTTGGCGCCTCAACTAATAGGCCCGATTAAACACAAAATTATATAAATAAAGTTATATAATTTGGCGTTGCTATTACCGAAGTGATAATTAAATTGTAATATTAATAAATTTGAAAAGAAAGTGGAATTCAAGGTTACAAATAACTGATAAATAATTGTTAATTTAATTTGTTAAAAATAAATTGTAAAAATGGCTAAATCATCAGCAGTAGATATGGCAGCAATTGAGCAAATGTTTAAGCAGTTGAGCACTAAAATTGAAAGTAAAATTGATGATACAAATAGTCAATTAAAGAGTGAAGTAAAAGATACTAATAATAAACTTGAAAATAAAATTGAAAAAATAGAGAGTAAAATTGTTGAAAATAATAAAAGTTTAGAAGAAAGTAATCAAAAATTAATAACAGTTGTTAATAATAAAATTGAGCAAACTAATAAATATTTGTCCAGTGAAATGAAACAAATAAATGAAAATTTGTCTAGCCAAATAGAACAAAGTAGTAAAGAGGCTACATTTAAAATAGATGAAGAAATAGCAAATTTAGCTAGTAACTTAGCTGGTAAAATAGATGAGAGTAATAATAGATTTGATAAGCATACCGAAGAGGTTAAAACTACGTTAGAGGAGTTTAGAAAACAGGTAAACACTAATTTTCGCCGTCAAGACGAAAATCTAAATAAATTAGAAATGAATTACGTGAAAGGCTAGAACAGAAAGTAACCCTCATTAATCAACAATTCAGTGAAGTAACAGCTGAACTAAAAACACAAACACTTCTAAATAAAGAAGAAATCCAAAATACTAGGGAAGAGTGTACCCAACTGGTTGTAAATATTAGTGAAGTTAAGAAACAGGTAGAGAGTAAGGCTAACAGTGACGAAGTACATCAAAAGGTGGAACAACAGTTGAAAGTAATGCGGGAAGATCTGACTAAAGCGATGAAGTCACAGCAAACCAAAGTAGTGAGGTGTGGCGGCTATAAGGAAGAACCGGAAAACCTTGCATTTTCAGGAAACCCACATGAGAATCGTGTGGAATTCCTAAAGCTGTTTGAAGCGTATGTAACTCGTGTAAATCCACTGATGGACGACGAGGATAAGAAGGACATGTTAGGCCGATTTCTCAAGAATTGGGCAGGTACGTGGTGGAAAGTCATCTCAGACAGAGTCCAAACCTACTCAGACTTCAGAGAAAAATTTCTAGCTCAGTACTGGAATGTTCAAATACAAAGAAGGGTACGAGATCATTTAGAATTTGGTAAGTATCACCCGTCAATGAATATGACAACTACCAATTATGTGCTAAATGTAATGGCGCAAGTTAAACATCTAACACCACCAATAGAAGAGAGAGACCTAGTATATAAGCTAGTGCGTCATTTCTCAGAAAGCACTAGAATAGCAACCACTACTAGAGGAGTGGATACTTTAGAAAAGTTCATTATGGTTGTAGATGAGTGTCTAGATTTAGAGAGGGACCTACAGCGGGTAAGTAATCAGCTGAGTAACTACTCTAGAGGCGATCAGCAAGAACCAACGTTCTACTCAAATAGAAGGAGAGATAATGAACGTATGAAAGAAAAAAGGTTTACCCCATATCCGGGTAATAAACCACAAAATAGACAGGAAGTGGAGGATAAAGGTAGAAGTAGAAGTGTAGAAAATAAACCTAATAAAGGATATAAAGTGTGTAAAACAACTATAACCTCTACCTACCGAGCAGCAACCGTCGACTAGTAAAATGAATACGGGAAACGGGAAACCACTGCAGGTAGAAAAGAAACAAAACTAAACCTACCATTACCTGCAGTGAAACAACAAAAGAAAACAGGTAAGAAGAACGTAGCTAATAATATAAAACAAGTGAGCGATAGGGAATTCTTGTTAAAAGAGGAGCAAGAAGTGGGTAGAAACCATTATCCTGAATGTCCGGAAATAATTTGTAAGATCAGTAATCTACTGGTACGAGCGCTTATTGACACTGGCAGTGAAGTTACCTGTGTTAGCTCAAAGTTTGTAGATAATTATCAGTTGCGAAATTGTCCCAGACTACCCGTAAAACATTGTAATGTACAGGGAGCCACTGGAGCCAAAATGCAAAAGATAACTGAACAAATATATTTACCTGTCAGTATAAATGGTAACCAAACCCAAATAGTAGCTCTAATAGTCCCGAAACTCATTTATGATTGTATTATTGGGGTAGATACGTTGCTCGAATGGACAGCAAAAATAAATTTTAAAAGAAATACCATTACGATGGAAATAAACGCTAATAAAATAAATGTAGGTATTGAAGAGTTTAAGCATTGGAACTCGGTAAGTGTCGTAAAAGGGTATATAGAAAAACCTGTAGTTGACGATAGGAGTGACCAGCACTGTATTGATGATACTCCAGAAATCAATATTGGGACTGAATTGAACAATGAGCAACAGAACAAAATTCAGCAACTCGTTGGTGAGTATAGTGATGTGTTCAGAACAGAGCCTGGAAGAGCTAGGTTCTATGAACATCAGTTGACACTAACTGAAAATGCATCATTTGTACAAAGGACTTATCCAATCCCTCTACATTATAGAGATGAAGTGGAGAAAGAGATCCAACAGATGTTAGCGACTGGAGTTATAGAGAGAGCAAGTAGTCCCTATATAAACCCTTTAGTAGTTGTCACCAAGCCGAACGGGAATATCCAATTATGCTTAGATGCTAGGAAGTTAAATTCTTTATTAGTACCAGATTACGAGTGCGCTAGGAGTGTGGAAGAATTGTTTCAAAAATGTAATGGGGTTAAATATATGACCAAACTAGACCTTACATCAGGTTTTTGGCAGATTCCCATCAGAACTTGTGATAGTAAGTATACGGCATTTTTGTATAAAAATAAGTGCTACCAATTTAAACTGGTACCTTTTGGCCTGAGCACCAGCTTAGCAGCAATGGTGAGGTATTTAGACAGTGCCTTAGGTAATGAGGTAGAGAAATATACATTAGTGTTCGTAGATGATATTCTAGGTGTGTCACAAACATTCGAGGAGCACTTAAAACATTTAAAGAGTATTTTTGAAAAATTAAGATCAGCAAACATGACGCTGAATCTAAGGAAATCAGAGTTTGGTAAGGAGGAAATTAAGTTCTTAGGTCACCGAATCTCAGTGGAAGGCATAACCACGGACCCAGAGAAGGTAAAAGCCATACAAGAATTTCCTACTCCAAAGAACTGCAAGCAGCTAAAGTCATTTCTAGGTTTAGCTAACTACTATCAAAAGTTTACAAGTAAATACGCGGAAAGTACTGTTCCATTGTTAAAGTTGTTAAATAAAGGTATTAAATGGAAGTGGACAAAGGACCACGATGAAGCACTGCAACAAGTGAAAAGTCTTTTTATAAATACTGTTGTATTAAATCATCCAAGAATAGGAGAAAGATTTTACTTGCAAACAGACGCCAGCAATATTGCTATTGGAGCACACTTGTGTCAGATTGATGAGAAGGGCCAAAAAGCGGTATTAGGATTCGTAAGTCGCACACTTAAAGGGGCAGAATTAACCTATTTTATGACAGAAAAAGAGCTATTAGCGATAGTGCATAGCCTGTCAAAGTTTAGAAGTTATATTCTGGGTGCTAAACTTACTATAATCACCGACAATAAGGCGTTAAAGTGTAAATTGCTAGGTGCTCGTCTGACTCGTTGGATCTTGGCTATACAAGAGTATCAATTTGAAATACAGTATTGCAAAGCGAAAGACAACTTAGTAGCAGATGTACTCAGTAGAAATCCACCATTAGAAAACAACATGGAAACAGGTAATATTAAGTATAGTAGCAATGATATTGGTATTTACGCAGTAAAACATATAACGAAACCTGAAGTAGTTAGACGACTGAAGGAAATAGGGACTCATCAACAACAAGACCCTAGGATTAGTGTAGCTTGGAGGAGTGCAGTTACCAACTCCAAACCAGGATTTTCCATATACGACGGTAAGCTATATAAGCTATGTTCCCATAGGAGGAAGAATAAACAAAGTATTGACCCATAAAGAAATAATAATTTGAACCATAAGGTATAAGAGTCAAACCTGGTCAAATAAAATAAATAAATAATTGTTTTGAATGAGTATTAATAATAATATTAAAAAATATTATTTAAATAAATGTTAATATTGTTATTTAAATTATTGACATTAATTATTCCAAAATGATGATTAAAATTGATCATATAAATTTCCAATATACCATGTTAGGTTAAGAAACATTGTAATCTTTAGGTATAAGATAGATGTAAGCAACATTGTATAAGTGCAAGTTTGTGCGGGAAAAAGTGCTAAAGTAAATGTGCAAAAATGTTAATCAGTGTAAAACTGTAAATTAGAAAAAAGTAATGATTTAAATAATCAATTTTTTTTATACCGAGTGGGGGTATATATAATGATTCATAATAGCGTCCTATCAGAGCGTTATATGAAAGCTATAGACAGTACGAGTGTAATGCCGTAAGCTAGAGAGAGAGAGAGAGAGAGAGAGAGAGAGAGAGAGAGAGAGAGAGAGAGAGAGAGAGAGAGAGAGAGAGAGCGAATAATCGCAGCCATCTCATTCTAACCACGTCACCGCTACATTAGAATCCAGTTCAAACAGGTAATTTTACTCAAAGCGAATTATCAGTTCAACCTGCGATAACTTCAAAAGTTGTAAGTATACGGCAATTCTGAAAACAGCATTGTATTCAGCAAGAAAAGCTTTATAAGTAGCCGCAAGCTCAGTTAATATAATTAACAAATAAAGAAGTTATACGGATGACGCACGCCAACAGGAATAACGAGAGAATTATGCTACGTAGGAATAAGGTGTTTTCACACACACACACAGATAAAGACCTAAGCAACAATATTCTGTGGTCAGATCTTCGGAAACACATTTGCAAATACCTGTAATCAATCGATTTGCAAATACAGGAAGTACGATTTTGACAAGAATTTCTATGTCGTTTGGAACCTGTCACTGTGTGTTTGACCGACTTGTTCGAGATTATCAAAACTTGGAAAAACGCATGATTTATTTGTACAACCAATCAGCAGCCCGTATTTAAAACACGCCAGCTAAAAGCGAGGGGTAACATCACTCTTCGTTCGGTACTTAAACACACTAGACGTGTATAATTCACGTACAGAAAATTTTAAATTTATACCACAGTGCAAATTAAGTTCTAAATCGAGATGTAGTCCGCAGTGTAGATGAATTAACAACATTCAATAACACTAGCTGCGTAAAACAACCGTTAATTAATTAATTAGTTAATTAATTAATCAATCAGCCGTGAAGGACCTGTGCTGCAGAAGGCTACAGCATCTGTAATTGCCAGGGCATCTTCAAACGCATTGATCAATCCATTCTTCTGTGCAACACCATCGAAAGGAGGACCTCTACAGATTCCTACCTTCGGTCAACGCATAAAAACAGTAAGAAATAGATTCATTGATCAATGACATAAGCGCTAAACAAATAATAAAACAATAAACAATTTTAAAAAGACACTAAGAAAAGCACACATTGTATTTTAACTATAAGATTAGTTCTAATATAGTATAGGAGTGTTGAATGGAAAGTGGTGTGTAGTATTGGACGTGCAAATTATTGCAGACCTGTTCTTTAGCACTGGTTTGGGAGATAGCAATCTCTTAATCAAACCAGATAAGAGCTATAGGTCGTTTGAGCGTCTTGATCATTACTTTCCACACTCACTCAATAATTATAAGGTTAGGGTATAATTAAGTCCTACCATTAATAATTTAAAGTTTAAAAATCATTTATTAAACATTAAATATAATAATCAAGAAAATCTTAGTGTTATTTGTAACGATTCCCCTTGAAAACCACAATCACTGAACGAATCCTGAGAAAGAGTGTCTCCATGCGCTGAGCTAAGCTGAAACCGTGTCATTTGTATCTGGGATTTGTTCTGGCGCCCAGGTAAAGTAATATCACGGGTAAGTAACTTTTTATCTAACATCACAAATATTAGATAATTGTGTTAGACGAAAGGGAGCGTTGTAATATATATATATATATATATATTTTTTTTTTTAGTCAAATATGCCGCCCCTAACAATCTGCCGCCCTGGGCAATTGTCCAGTTTGCCCATACCTGTATCGGCCCCTGCACACGAGCGCTAAGACGCAATTAGGAACATTCTGGTATGTGAGCGCAGGTATAAATACATGGCGGCAGCAGCCTTAAGTTTGAGTATTAGTGCGAGATATTTACAGAGCGGTTCGAGTTATTACTGTGTACGTTCAAGTGGTTATTAGTTAAGTGTTGTGTTTTATAATCGGACGGTATATTGTAATACCATTGTGTTTAATATTAGTGACATTTTATTTGCGTGTGAACAATTTTTATTTGATTTGTTATAAGATACTGTGGTGTAAATTACGAACTGTTTAACTGTAAAAATTAATGTATTTTTGATTCCACTGTACCTACGACGATCGAGTAGACCGTCGGAACAGTGGTGTCAGAACTGGGATAAAACGGTTAACAGTGGACACTGCAAGACGAGTGTGATTCGTAATTAATCGGTAAACATGGATCCCAGTCAGATGATGGAAGCTTTACAAACACTGCTGCGGCAGACACAGGAAGAAGCAGAAAAACGACGACAGGATGCAGAGGAACGAAAGCGTGAAACAGAAGACATAAAAGCATTAATACAGGAGCAGAAACAGATGCAAGAACATAGTACCGCAGAATTGGGTCTCCTACGAGGTGAGCTTAGTAAACAAGTTACAAAAATATCGGAGGTACAAGAATCAGTAACATTAAAAATAGCTGAAGTAGAAACATCTGTCTCGAGTGTTGAAGAATCGATGTCTACAAAAATATCTGAAGTAGAAAAATCTGTCTTGACTGTGGAAGAAGCTATGCCAACAAAAATATCTGCAGTAGAAAACTCAATGGCAAACATAAGAGAACAAATTAAAAGTGAAGTTGAACAGTGCATGAAGATTCAACCAAAACAAATTTCTGAACAGACTGTACCAGTGATAAAGACAGAAAAATACACAGAAAATAAGTTAATAGAGAAAGTCACTTTGCCTGCAGTAGGGACAGTTCATGTCAAAGCTCCAACCTTTGACGGAAGCAGTCACTGGGCAACGTATCTCCGCCAATTTGAAGCTGCTTCATGCGCAAATAATTGGACAGAGAAAGACAAGGCTGTTTCACTCGTTCTTGCATTAAAAGGACCTGCGGCGGAACTACTACAGAAAGTGCCACCTGACAGCCAGAACATCTATGCCGAGTTGATAAAAGTTGTAGAATTACGCTACAATTTGAAGCTGCTTCATGCGCAAATAATTGGACAGAGAAAGACAAGGCTGTTTCACTCGTTCTTGCATTAAAAGGACCTGTGGCGGAGTTACTACAAAAAGTGCCACCTGACAGCCAGAACATCTATGCCGAGTTGATAAAAGTTCTAGAATTACGCTACGGTGATAAACATTTGCGAGAGGTGTACTACGCTCAGTTGAAAACAAGACGACAACGTTCCGGGGAGAATCTTCAAGAGTTTGAAGCAAGTATCGACAGATTGATTAAATTGGCCTATTCTGAAGCACCAGAAGACTTCCGAATAAGGTTTGCGGTGCACACATTTATTGATGACATCGGAGTTTGTGAACTTCAGCAAGTGTTACGAACGGCAAGACACCGAAATAGCTTAGAAGCTCTTGTTCACGCCCTAGAGTTTGAAGCTGCCAAGTCAGCGTCCCGCTACATTAATGGGTTTGTGCCATCACATTGCCGTTACGATGGGTGCAGAAAAACAATGTTGTCGGACAAAGAATTCAAAAGTTCAAGAGAGTCGCAACGATTTAAAAAAGACAATACCGAAATGTTACAACTGTGGAAAACGTGGTCATCTACAGGTAGACTGTTGGGAGAAGAAGATACCGAGAGAAGAGAATGGTCGCACCAATTGGAGAAGTAAAGCCCCAGAACAGCACACAGTTTCCACGCTACATAAGACCAGTGGAAACTTGATCGTTAATGGATTTTCGGAAGGTAAACCAACATCATTTACAGTTGACACGGGCGCAGCAGTGTCCATTGTGCGCCCTGACTTATGACTAATTAGCTCTTGTACAATACAGACTGGACGCCCCGTGACTGGAAGCCCCGTCAAGGTGCCAGGAAAGGTATACGTACCTGTACGCCTGGGTCTTCTCGAGTTTAGCCACCAAATGCTCGTTGCAAACATTGTCGATGAAGTGATTCTTGGCACGGACATTATGAATGCCTACGGATTCGTTGTGGACTTAAGAGAGAATATCCTGAAGGTTGGCCAAGAGAAGATAAAGCTTTGCATGGCTAAAATGACAGGGTCTACCAACCATTCGAGTAAGCGAGTGGCATTAGTCGAAGAAAAAATCAACAGTTCTGGGCAAGAGGAACCCTCCCTATTCCAAGGGGAAATGGAGGAAGAACTAGCAGAGGAAATACAAATAAGTGTAACGACAAAAGAAGTGATTGGAAAGCCAACTATGGGTGTCGAGACAAAACTCTTGCTTGTTCCTAAACTGATAGAAGCGCCCGAGGGCAAAGTGCCTGAAGATGAAGTTACGCAAGAGGTTGTTGACGAGAACCAAACAAACTTGGATCAGACAGTGGTGTTTAGGTCATCAGTACATGACGCAATGGGAGTGATTCCAGCAAAACTAGTGGTTGAGCGGAAGACTCGCATTCCTGGGAACGTGATGTTCGGATCACACGAGACTGAATTCGAAGAACGGGAGAATTATCTTTCGCAAGGGCGTCCACCTAGATCGCCTGGTCGAGTATTACTTCAGAGACGGTTTGCCAGTTCGGGACGAACAGGCTTAAGGAGGGGTAAGTGTTACGACATCACAGAACAATCTACGTGTTTGTCGAATGTGCCAGAAGAATCTCAATGTAACGCGTGTGGCGTACGTGCTTGTCGACCCATTTTCGAGAGGTTTCTCTAAGGCGCCAGCCACGCGGACTGTGTCAAGGCCGCAGTTAATTACACAAATATTTTAATTATACTCATTCTTTTCAATATCTTGATATTTGAATCTGCATGTCATTTGAATTTAATCGTATCATGCATGGTGTATTACAATTACAGTAGGAACTACATGCTTGCTACTAGTTCCTACAGAAAACATTTGCTGTTTATGTGATCATGAGTCTTTTTAAAAATTTAAAAAGATTTTTTTTAATTTCAATAGTTAATTACATTATCCTACCTGTTTGTTGGCATTGTGAGCTCTGTGTGTGTGTGTGTGTGTGTGTGTGTGTGTGTGTGTGTGTGTTGGGGGGCTGTCTCCTGTTTGTGCGTCTGTCTCCCCTCGTCCGAGGTCAGATTGTTCACCCAAGTTCTGGCATTTTGCCTATAAAAATTTGTGCAAGTTTTATGTCGTTGGCATTCATGCATGCGTTGTTGTATTTCTACCACATATACGATGGTCATTCAATAAGTAAACAGACAAACAGCTGTGGAGCAAAAACATTTTATTCAATCAATACAATTTTTTTGTTTTTACTTTTCAACGTAATCTCCGGAAACGTCTATGCCTTGTCAGCAAAGAATTCTTTACCTTGATGTCGAAGCCAGTTTTGTACTTTTTCCATCACTTCTTCATTGCTGTTGAACTTGACACCACGCAAAGTCTCCTTGAGTGGGCCAAACAAGAAAAAGTCAGTTGGGGAAGGTCAGAGCTATAAGGGGAATGAGACAGGATCTCCCAACCTACTTTTTTATTGTTTCGAGCGTCAGTTTTGCCGTGTGTGGGCGGGCATTATCGTGAAGAAGAATCACACCTTTCCTCTGCCATCCCGACATTTCTTCTTCAATGCAGGGTTAACTTTGTTCACAATCATGTCAGAATAGTACTGACTATCGATGGTACGCTGGTGTTGTAGGTAATAACAAAAAATTGGGCCTTGGGAGCTCCAAAAGATGGTTAACATCACCTTACCAGTCGATGGCTGAGATTTGAATTTCTTTTTGGCGGATGAACTGGAATGCTTCCACTTCATGGTTTGTCGCTTTGACTCAGGTTCAAAATAGTGAATCCAAGTTAGTGGTTATAGTGGTTTCAAATCAAAAAATCTTATAATAGAACGCTGTTCTTCGAAAGTACTGTCCTCAAGAGGACACGCCATCGTAAATAAAACTGTATTGGTTATGTTTATGCAATATATTATTGAACAGCTGATCAAAACTCACAACAACGTTGCCAGGTAACACTCGTGAAAGTTTCAATCAGCTGCTACAATTAATTTCTTTTCTAAACTGTTTGTCTGTTTACTTATTGAATGACCCTCGTATATGCACACCAACTAAATTACGTGCCAATTAAAATATGAGGTCATTGTTCCAAATTCCTATTTTTCCTTTAATTAATATTACTACTTGTACATTTATTGTAAAGAAGATTTGTAGGTGCTGAGCCAATGACAGGCAGATAAAAAAATTTTGTGGCTCTATTCTTTTAAAAGAGTTGTGTTACGTGTGTACGTTCTTAAAATTCCTGAGAGACTGCATTTAATGAAAGGAAATGACTTGCTTTTTCCCGCAGAACCACTAATGCAAAGCAGAAGTTTTTTTTTTAAATTAACTTAATGTAATCGCGAGTCTCTTTAATTTACACACCAGTAATTTTTAGTACTCAATAAAAAAGGTTTTAGGTGCGTTTTCCTTGATGAAGTGTTCATTAGTAAGGTTAACAGGATGCTGACATATGTGCTGGTGTTATGTAAAATATCATAGGAGATAAAAAATTTTTAGTGTTAATAGAATTTGATATTTAATATTTACTAAAAATTCTATTTAGTGTTACTTACACCTGGATTGTTTAGTGGTCGAAACGTTGTGTGATAACTTTTACGACGGTTACCGTCCGATCCTTCTGATAATGTTCACGTACCATCGAAAGTTAGGTTTAAAGAAGAGATCTACTCCTTGAAGTTGATGAAGACGATACAGTTAAAAATCCTTATAATATCTTTAATTCAACGGGCGAAGAGAGTTCCCACTTTTAACTCGACCTATTGGCATTTTGTCTGTCTGTGGTATTTCTCACGATAACTTGTGAACACATGAAACGATTTTCGTCAAAATCTGGCATTCGTGTCCATTCTTTTACCCTACAGAACGCTATTGTTTTTGAGATTAATCCCAATTTAAAAAAAAAAGTGGAGGGAGATGAAATTGTGAAACAAACGCAAAAGGCCATGTGGGGTGTATCAAATTAAAAGGAATTTTAACTACAATCTGAATATTGTGTCCACTTTTTAAAATTTCAAAAATTTGGACGTGAAGGCCCAAAAAGTGGGTGAAAATTTTGATAAAATCGCAAAAATTTGTGTCGGTTATCAGATTACAGCGAATTTCAACTAACATCTGAATTTAGTTTAAAGTTTTTGAGGTTTCAAAATTTTGAAACCGTAGAGATAAAAAAATTTAGAATTGTAACCCAAATTCGAATTTTTAGTGTTTGTTGTATAAGTGTGTGGGTATATTACGTATATATATTACTCTACAATTGTTACGTATATTACTAAAGGTAGTAGAGGAATCGGGATTTCATAATTTTTCCTATAACTGAAAAATTATCTAATATCGAAATTTAGATAGTAGGTAATTCGACAGGGTTGCAGTCTTTCTCCTGTTTTATTTAATATCTATATAGATGGTGCCATAAGGCAGTGTTCCGCAACCGGTGTGCCCCGGCACAATAGTGTGCCGTCACAAGGTGAAAGGTGTGACGCGAACTTTTACCTATTATTGTAAAAAATTAATTGTAGATTTTAAGTAAGAAGGTGCTTGTTTATTCTTTAATACGTGCTGATAACTGTTATATTTTCATAGAAATTAAATTAATTTATTTACTCAATATTGTTGTTACAGTTTGCTTATCTTAAGTTATTTGTATTCTCGCCTGAAATATTGGTCCGGTTTGATGGGTTACAGGCGGCAAGGTTTGTGTTCACCGCAAAGAAAGCCGCGTAAGACTTTTAGCAAGCCTTTTAGCGGCCCGCACCAATCATACAATAGAGTTTACGTTCAAAACTCTAAACGTTCTAAACTATTCAAGAGAGTTCTTTGTAACACCGCATCTTTTGTGTACGGCTGGCTGTACGTGCTTTTAACTAAAATTGCGGGGATTAGCAAAAATTTCCCTCTTTTATTATTTTATTGCCTTGTTTTGATATTTGTGCCTATTTGTCGGCGCTTCTTAAACTTTATTGGTCTTTTCCTTCGCCGAAGGACCCACACATTGTCAGACAACAATTACAGTATTTCAGTTCAGTTCTATCACAGCTGTGATCTGCAGTAGTGCGAATATTGTGATTGCTACACCAGTCTTACTATTTTCTATTACAGTGTTATTAAACTATTTTTTTTCGATATGGATAAGTTCCTTGTACGGAGTGGTCCGTCCTCGAGTGCAAGTAGTGAAACCATCGAGCCCGAAAAAAAGAAACAGAAAGTAGTTCACCGGCAATTTAGTGATAATTATTTATCTTACGTGTTTTTTTTGGTGTGGTGACAAAACATGCCCAATCCCCGAGTGTGTTGTGTGTGGTGAAAAACTCAGTAATGCTGCTATGGTTCCCAGTAAATTGAAACGACATTTGTCAACAAAACATTCCTCTCTGTTAAGTAAAGATGTATTATTTTCGTCGGTTGTTGGAACAAAATAAAAAACAAGTGACGCTCATGACTACGTCGGTACGTGTTTCGCAAAAAGTACAGGAAGCTAGCTATAAGGTAGCCGAACTTATCGTAAAGGCCAAAAAACCACACACAACAGCAGAAACATTTTTAATGCCCGCGTGTAAAGAAATGGTAAAAATAGTCCTGGGTTTAGAAGCTGGTACTGAAATTTCAAAAATTCCTCTCTCTGCTGACACAATCAGCCGCCGAGTTAGTGACATGTCCAGTGACATCGAAAACATTATGAAGGAGAAAATAAAGAGCAGTCGAAAGTTCTCACTTCAGATCGACGAGTCCACCGATATTGGCGGTCACGCACAACTTCTTTCCTACATAAGGTATGTTGGTGGGTATGTAATTGCAACTAATTTCTTTTTTTGCAAAGACCTACCCGAGCGAGCAACCGGTGAAGAAATATTTCGTACGACTAATGAATATGTGGTCCGTAATGAATTAACATGGGAGGATTGCGTTAGTGTTTGTACAGACGGAGCCGCTTCTATGACAGGCCGAGTGAAAGGATTCGTGGGTAAAGTACGCGAAGTAAATCCTAACTTACGAACCGACCATTGTCTCATTCACCGCGAACCCATTGTTGCTAAGTCTTTGCCATCTCCTCTGAAAATTGTGATGGACGAAGTAGTAAAAGTCGTGAACTTCATCAAATCGCGGCCCCTAAATATGCGGCTTTTTAACGTTTTGTGTCAAGAAATGGGATCAGAGTACACTACACTTCTGCTACATACAGAAGTACGATGGTTATCTCGAGGTAAAGTATTAACGCGAATGTTTGAACTTAAAGAGGAGGTACTTGCATTTTTGACTATTGAGGGGCATGAGTATGCGGATTTATTTGCAGATGATGAATGGGTATCTAAGTTGGCATATCTTTCCGATATTTTCGTACACTTGAATGAACTAAACAGAAAAATGCAAGGTAGAAACGAAAATATTCTGACTAGTATGGATAAGATTCAAGGATTTATTAACAAGTTAAATTTGTGGATACAGACAATTGAAAATGGATCGTGTGAGATGTTCCCAACTGTATGGCCCCTTGCTGACGATAATAAGGTGTTGATGGACTTAATTAAAGAATATTTAGTACTCTTGCAGCAGAATTTCAAAAAATATTTTGGAGAGTGTTGAAGATTTTGACTGGGTTCGTGATCCATTCATTATGGATTAGAAACATCTTCTGAATAATTTAGGCTTACAAGAGGAACTGGCAGATTTGAAAGCAGACAGAACATTGAAATTAAAATTTTTCGAAGTGCCTTTGGAAACATTTTGGTTGTCAATAAGCAGTGAATACCCGGCTATCTCCGAGATGGCAGTTAATGTGTTATTACCATTTTCAACTACATATTTGTGTGAACTGGGCTTCTCGACGTTGACTGAAATTAAAACATCAAAGAGAGAGAGAGACTCAAATCCATCGATGAAGAAATGAGGCTTGCTTTGTCAACGATTCCGCCACGAATCAGCCGTCTGTGTGCAGCTAAGCAGGCTCAAGTATCACATTGAAGGTATGAGTAGAGTTATTACTTTAAAATTCGTATTTTCTACAGTGAATTAAAGTTAATAATTGTTAATAAATGCATGAGTCTATTCCTGTTTTATAATAATAATAAAAATTGATTACATAACGACGTAATATTTCGTAATTATATTAAGATTCATATGATTTTGAGGGGACAGACATTTTGGTGTGCCGTGTTGAGTCTAGGCCCGTCTGGAGTGTGCCGTGAGTAAAAAAGGTTGCGGAACACTGCCATAAGGAAATGGAAAATTGGACGCCCCCAAAGGATTATACTTGTAGAAAGTATATTTTACTTAAATTTTAATGTATGCAGACGATCTTGTCATCACCCAAGAGAATGAAAATGACCTCCAAAGGTCTTTGTTTTATCTTACTGACATTTTGGCAGACTACACTCAAACCATTTCCTTAAGCAAAGTTAATCTCTTCCAGTCGCTTTGTGACTGTATCATTAAACAGTTAAAGAAGAAAACAAGGAAAGAGACGCAGTTGAAATATTATAATGTAATGGCCGTACCTCAACTACTGTATGGTAGTGAGACTTGGATTAGAAAAAGATATATCTAGAATACAAGGAGCGGAAATGGGGTTCTTGAGGGCTGTAAAGGTTGTACCAGGAGAGACCTTATCAGAAATTATCATATTAGAATGGAGCTAGGCATAGCTGAAAGCTTAAATGAGAAAATCTCCCGGTTACACGAGAAAATGGAGTGGCGGTTACACGTAGAGAGAATGGACCTAACTAGATTTTCAAGAAGAGCCCTTGACTATCATCCAAGGAGAAAGAGAAGTGTGGGAAGACCTCGTAAACGATGGATGGGTGACTTCCATTGAGACTGGAGCAAAAAAAGGATGACGACGACGAAATTTATGTAATAATAAATGCACTTCATTCAAAATGGTGAGCGAGTTCTGCTAGTACCGAACAGTTCAAGTAGTGGGAATCCAATGCTGGCAGCTTGCAGTTACACTAATGGCAGACTGGTTTACAACAGACGGTTTAAGTGTTTCACGAATTTGAAATATTATTCTGGTTTTAACTAGTATGAGCAAATTGTCAGAGCCAAAGTCCGTGACATTTTAGAGAATTAATTTTTTCCCCCAAGAAAGGTTTTTATTGCAACTATTATATTACACACAATATGTTATTAGTAATATTACTATTAATATTAAACATATTATTACTATTATTATCAACATTATTCCATGGTTATTTTATCAATATGAAGTTTATTATTTGACGCACGCTTTTATTATATTAGACGTTGCTGTGTTTTGGTAGTATTGAGACAATAGAAATTAATTTTCTTTTGTTTATAAGAATGTAGTTTCAATTCAGTCCGGCTATCCTTAGACAATGGTCCGGCTATACTATAAGACAATGGCAGTACCAGAACTGCTGTGCTGTATGCATGCGAGACCTGGACTATAAGGAAGAAGGACTGGTGCAAATTACAGGCTGCAGAAATGAGCTATTTAAGATCGGTAAAGGGATATACGCGACTCGATCGTATAAGAAACGAGTATATTAGACGAGAACTTGATATAGTTTCCCTAAATGAACTCATTCAGGATTATAGAAATTTCTGGAAACAACGTCTAGAAAGAGTGGACAATACCCGCTTATCCGAAGTTGGCTTATGAGTATGGGCCGGTTGCAAGAAGATCTGTAGGCAGGCCTAGTCACAAAATGGTGGAAGTCATGAGGCCGGAACAGGACAAATTCTATCCATGATGTGCTGGTGGTGATGGTAGTGATGACGATGATGATGATATTTTCAATTCATTCTCTGACGTCATTTACAAAACAAAACCACATACGGTACAATACTTAAAATTCGGGACAGATCAGCATCTCAGTAGTCGATTTCCGGGACGCTGGGACGACCATTATCGGTCCAGTATGAATAATGGATTTCCAGGACGTTTAGCCACAATATTTTTTAACATCTTTAATTTGAGATCTCTTTTGTACTCTATTATTGTGACTGGTGTATTTGTGTACAATGCAAATTAAGATTCACTGGGATTATCGCACTCCTCGCCTTACCGTTTCACGCAGGTGTTTGTCACGCTGTAGGTTAGGACACGTCGAAAAAAAGGTGACGTTTGATTATGTTAGATTATTTGCATTATGTTGGATTGAGGAAAACCGCGATTGAAAATTTTCAGCAACGAGGACTCGTTTCTGTAAGAAGGAAGTGCGGTGACGGTGACGGGTGACGAAATCGTATCGTCTTTTACGGAAGTCAAGTTTTGTGGCGCTGCAACAAGTGTAAAATGTTGCTCCGCTTGGCATTGGTTTTACACAAGTCGACGGATTTATTTATTGGTGAAGTCGCGATTGTTTATTGTCCGTATAGTTTTGTTAACGTGATTTGGTGCGACCGTCGTCGATCGGAGTTATCTGCGCGAAGTTTTTGCTAGCTTGGTATTGGCACAACTTATGCCGATAAGGGAACCTGGCGTAATAGTAGAATCGTAAATAACCGATTATCTAATTATTTATTCAAATTAATTTGTTAAAATCTTTTCAGCAGAAGGGAAAATAGTCAAGGGTGGATGACCCCGCAACAGTGGGTACTTGGCGGGATCTGCAGTTATCTCTTGCGGCTGTACCAAACCGTTCCGTTGAAATTTAGTCATCGTCATCATCATGATGGTGCTAAAACGTATTGCTAAGTCTTGACCTCCTCCAGAAGCTTTCTCCAACCGTTCCGATCTGCCGCGATGGTTCTCGAGAGTCCCTCAGTCCAAATCATCATTGCTCACATCGTCAGTCCATCGCAGCTTCGGTCTGTCTCTCTTTATTCTTCCTTCCAGCTGTTGAAGAAAACAACGTTTAATGTGTTGTACAATGCTTCTAACACAGTAACACTTAAAATAAAGAATTTAGCGTTTTTTATTTAACAGGTATTTTATAAATATCTCCAAAGGCTGTTGCACCAACATCATAATTTAGTACAAGTTAAAATAGCACAAGTGTTGAAAACAGCTTTGGAGAGAATTTGACTAATGAGTACAAAATTGTTTTATGAGCTGACAGAACACCATACAGACATAGGCAATACAAATTATATTAAAATATTTATTAAAAGTGCGAAGCCGTGGGTAACAACTAGTACATAAATAATGTCAAGAAATGTATGCTCGTATTGCAGTTGAATACTTAGTTTAAATCAAGTATAGTTTTATACAAAAAACTAAAGCAAGTAGTGTAACGTCTCCCTTGTTAAGACATTACAAAAGTCGGAAACCAATTCAATTTGTTACCTGTTAATTAAACTAGCTGCCGTTGTTAGTAAACCATACTTACTAACAAATTATAACACATTATTATATAGGAATTAGTCAAGGATTGCATAAATTTATTCACTCGCTGTGTGTTAGCAAAAACATCTCTTTATTATTATATTTATATCTCATAGTTTACTTTACTCTTAAAGAAGTACTCTAATAAATTCTGCATTTAATATTTTGAAAATTTTTTACTTCTTACTTCTTATTCTTTTTATCTCAAAAGCATTCAGCTAGATATTGTTTTAAGTACCACGGATCCGGGTCTCAACTTTGTTATGTTTTAATTTATCACAACTTTAACCAAATTATTTGAAGAATAAGTTTGGGTGTAAATTTTAGAATTACCTTACATCTAAACATCGTAATGTTATTACTACTTCATTACAGAGATTACAAATATTTATATATTAATCTTTAAATTGTCAAAGGCTCTTTACTGTTCTTTTGTTACTTCTCTTGTTCAAACAAATTTTTACAAATGTTATGGTTTGATATCACCTGAATATGACATGAGTTTGCTGTGGGGTCCGTGATGGTCATCTCCAGTCGTCTTCTAGGGTGTGATACACGGTTCCTCTTGATGCTCCATTAGGTTGATTGTTAACGAAAGGTAGTCTCGTTCTAGACGATTGGATTTTGGTACTAGAAGTTCATACGGTTGTTGTTTGTGTTTTCTTCTTCTGGAGTCGGTTGTTCACATTTTAGATTTTAATTACAGTTCTTATTTTAGCAGCACTAAAATCTGGTAAGGATCATATCTTACCACTTACAGTTTGTTAAGAGATGTGTCGGCTAAGTTTCCTTTTTTTTTATAACATATTTCTTCACGCACTACATTATATATTTTTTTTTATATTATTATAATTATAATTATTTCCACGCTACATTGGGCCAAATCGAAATCACTACAAACTTGATTGAATAGTTTTTTAACGGTATACACCTACGTGTATATTGACAACACAGTAGCGACATCCTTACATGTCGAAGTTTCTCCGGCGAATGTGGGCATAGTTTAGCGGCGAGGGGTCTGTAAGCTGGCGCGGTTTTACGCGCTGAGAGAATAGTTCGTTCTTTTAAGTAGTATTAATTATTCATAAATTAAATCGTAATACTTTATGTTACCTTTTGGTTATGAATTAGGAATTTCTTTATTTATTTAGTACGTATTTTATTTAATTAACGGAATTATTATTTTTAGCTAAATAACACCGTGCTTTGCGTGTTGGTACGGGACAATTTGCACGTTGATGCAGGAATCTAGGTACATGTAAGGGGTGGATAATACTCTTACTTGTTATAAAAGCAAAAATTTCATTTATGCTACTTAAACATTTTTTTTAAATCGTCACATCCTCCTGCACCTAACGATGAAGACGGGGTGGTGGGGTAATAACAGAAAATCTAATAAACACAATTACATTTGGGCACAGAACTTCATACTGAAATTTCTCTCTCTCAAATTATTTCTATCCATCAATTGATTATCTTACAACTTATACAAAATATTTAAATTCTAATACATCAACTACACATAAAATACACAAAAACATAAATCTACCTTATTTTTAAGTCTTACATCTACTACCGGGTTTTTTTTTTTATTTCATCACTCGTTTTACGGAGTTATACTAGGGATTATTTTTTTCTTTCTCGTCAGCTGACTTCACATTCTTTATATCATTCTCGCAGGACATTAGCTAAGGTTGATCAGGGCTCGCTAGTATTCGTACGAGGGGTTTGAGTTTATACTCACTTACGATATAGGCTGTTGCAAAATCTTATCGTATTCCTGTATAAGTATACAACATATTTTATTCTTAACACTTAAGTAGTATTCTCGGTTTACTATCTTTCTCGTAGTCGTGCTTCTTTATTTTGCACGAAAATAATTCTTTTATTTGAGACAGATGGCTTCTGCGAACGTAATTTTCTGTATTGGGTTCATACAGTGCTACAGTAACGGGGGTGATGAACTTATGAATTTTGTAGGGGCCACACCATCGGTATGATAGTTTGGAAGTGGTCCTATCAACGGCTTTACTCATAGGATGAGTTTTATACATTACTAAATCACCTACTTTATACTCTATTTGCCTATTATTCTGCTCATGATATTTCCGCGATTTTTGTAAATTCGCTCTCAAATTTGCACGAGCTTCGTTCCATATTTTTCTTACGTTATTCGCATTTATGTCGCGGGGCAATAACTCATGGATTTTCCACTTCGTGGTTAAAGGATGGTTGGGTTTATACTTGTGAAAATAATTAATCATACCTAAAAATCGAGCTATACCTTTGGCGTCTCTCGGCGGTAAGAATTCTCGGATTGCACGTGTACGTTCGAGATCGATGCTAACCTTACCTTCGGCAGATACTATGTGACCTAAGAAGGAGAATTGTTTTACTGCGAAATTAACTTTACTCGGGTTTACCGTTAGTCCAGCTTTCTTTAACCTGGATAATACTTCACGCAAGTGATCAATATGTTGATCCATTGACTCACTATGTACTACTATATCGTCAATATAGTTATATACAAATTTAAATTTAACGTCATGAAAAATTTTTTCTAACAGTCTGCTACATACTGAACTTCCTTGTGATATACCGAATGGTACTCTAGTAAATTGATATAGATTAAATGGGACAGCAAAAGCAGTTAGATGTTTTGATTCCTCAGCTAGTGGGATTTGGTGGAATGCTTGGTTGAGATCCATTATGATGAAGATTTTCGCTTTTGTAAAATAGTGAAACGCGCTGTGAATGTCGGGCAGGGGTATCGATTCAAATTCTATACTCTTATTTAGCTGTCTATAATCCACGACTAGTCTATGTTTGTCAGTTTCTTTTGGTACTAGGAATGCAGGTGATGAGTATGGAGAAGTTGACGGTTCTATGACGTGTTGCTCAATGAGTTTGTTAATGTGGTTTCTCATTATTTCCATCTTGGGCGGCGATAATTTGTATGGGTGAAGGCGTATTACCTTGTTGTCACTAAGATTTATTTTATATTCGATTAAGTGGGTTAATCCTAACTTGGGAGTGAGTACAGTAGAAAATTCCCTTATTAACTTTTGAATTCTTTGTCGCTCATTTCCTTTTAAATGACTCAGACTAGATTTTTGATGCTCTGATTGAATAGTTGAGGTTTCACATTTAGCGTCGTTACTTAACTCGGAGTCGAACTGATATTTTCGAGTACGATCAAATCTGAAGAAATATTGTTTTGCATATATATCAAGGATTAAGCCAGTTTTACTTATGAAATCAGCGCCTAGTATTAAGTTTTGTCCTAACACTTCAGCTACTAGTAGGGGAACATACCAAGTAAAATTCTTTATTTTTAATTTCACCGTAATACTGCGCGATATATTTAGGTTTTGTTTATTTGCGGTGGCACACTTTATGTTCACGTTTTGGCTACGTTTAATCAGATTATGATTAGCTAATACGGTGGCTAACTGTTGACTAATTATACTACGGGTAGATCCGGAATCAATTAAACCAAGGATATTCGTTGGTCCAAGGTCTATCTGTACGTAGGGTAGTTGGCAGATACTTGTTTTGCATGCACCAATAGAGTTGCACTTCTCAATAAATGTTGTTAAGTTAGGGTCTATGCGTTTAGTTCTATTTATTTTTACTCTATGATTATTATTGTTTTTACCTTTCCTTCTGGTGCTGCGGAAGACGTAGGGTTTTTGTTCTTCCAGCTTCACACGTTTTTTGACTGGTCGGATTTCTGTTGGTAGCCCTTTTGTTTACAATTCTTGCTAATGTGTCCTGCCTTTCCACAATTATAACATCTTCTTTCCTCCTTGACTTCGCTCACATGTTGTCGGGGTTTTGATCTAGAGTATGAAATATGGGGGTAGCTTTGGGTTTTAGATGTACTTACGAATCGCTTATCGCGGTAGGTTCGGGTATCAGTTCCAATTGGTAGAGGTTGGAATGAATCTCTGCGTTGAGTCTGGGACATAGAAACGCGTCTGTTCTGGTCAGAATACCAGACGTTGGACGAATGTATACAACATAGTTCTAGTTCGGTGAAAGTGGTTGGTCGCTTCATGAGTGCTAGGCGAGATCGCTCCTCGGGAGATAGTCCTACTAAGATAGTGTCTACTAACTGTTGTTCACTCCATTTAACTTGTAGCAATAAAGCAGATTCCCTTATTTCAGATATATAATGAGCTAATCTCTCGTATGCTCCTTGTACACGAAGTACTAGGTTTCGCTTCAATTCTTCGTAGATACCGGTGGGAATGAAATGTCTTATTAGGGTGGTATGAAGTTCTGCAGAGTGATTATACCTTAGGGATTCTAACACACGATCTTTTAAAGGAGCTCTACATTTAGGTAAAATTACTTGTAAAATCTGATCATCTCTTAGTTGTCGCAGATCCTTTAATTGCAAAAGATGCTTGAGAAAATCTAGGAGCTTTGTATTCAGCCCATCAGTGGTTGGTATGTCAGACAAAATACGTTCTACAGGGTGGGTTATTTTTCCATAAAGCTCGGTAGTTAGATTTAATTGAGTCGTCATTCTAGGTTTTTCCGCAGATTGATTCGTCAGCAAGTGAGGAGGTAAATCGTTGGTACGAGTCATATTCTCTAGTTCATTAGGAAGTAACGTAACGTTTACGGGTTGGATATTTACTTGTCTATCAGTTAACCGTTCTTTAAATGGATCTATATTGGATTCCCGCAGAAACTGAAATTTTACAGTACCGGTTTGCTGTTCTTGAGTAGGGAGATTGGGTAGGGGAAATATTTAGTTTCGTCATTGCTTCTTCAATCTCTTCTAATCTAAACGATTCGGACCTTCGACGTAATTCGCGCATTATCTCGGGTAATTGTTGTAATGCTTCCTCCGCGAATTTTTGCGCATCCGGTGGGGTAACTTTATCACCGGGCCAATTCAACAAATTGGTGATACGACGGGTCAGATGTTCGATTCTTTGGGTGGTGCGTAAAATTACTGCGGGGGATTTTTCATCACGCAGGGTTTGTGCGATCGAAGTTAGTTCTGTATACTTGTGATAGCATGTTTCCTTTTCACTTTCAAAATCTAAGACACTTAAACGATTTAACAATGAGAGTTTGTCCGGTTTATTGTCACGTAACGTTTTGCGAAGTTCCGCGACAGTTACATTTGAGTATGGAAGACCACGCAACAATGCTTCATAGCTTAATTCGTCCTTAACAACAAGTCGGGGTTAAATTGAGTCATTTTTGTTAATAATGACCTTTAAATAAACGAAGTATTACGTACGACAAATATTATGTCATCTATTTTAAACACTTATAAAGCTTGAATTCATTTAAACACGCACATAAAATCTTATACTAATTAATCAAATTAAACTTATCTCACAACAATTCAATTTTCTGTACTGTCAAATATAATCAGTCAAAACAAAACGCTAATATAATTTTATAGTAGAGAGAAATTTCACATACGAAAAGTTCATTGCCTTAACAATAGCA
Source organism: Magicicada septendecula (assembly GCA_034769895.1). Lineage (NCBI taxonomy): Eukaryota > Metazoa > Arthropoda > Insecta > Hemiptera > Cicadidae > Magicicada > Magicicada septendecula. The sequence goes on along the minus strand of CM068370.1, from coordinate 427,464,349 downwards.
CAAAGGGTCAGCTGTTTTGGGGAGTCTTATTGTTTGCATAGGGTGGTTTAACAAAGTAGGGTGATTTAGACACTCCTAAACACGATTCTTTCCTGTTCTAAATTGTCTGTTGTGTGTGCGAGGGGAGTTTTGTATGGGATGCTCTATGCGTACAAAGTGTTGAGTTTACATTTCTCGACACGCATTTAACATGAAACAGCTTGTCAATACCGACAGGTTTAAAATGGAATATTTACCAGCGATGACTTGTTTATTACGGCAATGTCCCAATACTAATATTATTATATCTTAATTAAAACTTTACTCATTTATTTGTTCCCGATTTCAGAGTGAATAAATTTATATTCGACAAAGTTACTGTTAATGAATTATAACAATGTACACAATTTTTACACAATAGCAGAGTGGCGCAATTTTGTAACGTCTCCCTTGTTAAGACATTACAAAAGTCGGGGACCAGTTCAATTTGTTACCTGTTAATTAAACTAGCTGCCGTTGTTAGTAAACCATACTTACTAACAAATTATAACACATTATTATATAGGAATTAGTCAAGGATTGCATAAATTTATTCACTCGCTGTGTGTTAGCAAAAACATCTCTTTATTATTATATTTATATCTCATAGTTTACTTTACTCTTAAAGAAGTACTCTAATAAATTCTGCATTTAATATTTTGAAAATTTTTTACTTCTTACTTCTTATTCTTTTTATCTCAAAAGCATTCAGCTAGATATTGTTTTAAGTAGCACGGATCCGGGTCTCAACTTTGTTATGTTTTAATTTATCACAACTTTAACCAAATTATTTGAAGAATAATTTTGGTTGTAAATCTTAGAATTACCTTACATCTAAACATCGTAATGTTATTACTACTTCATTACAGAGATTACACATATTTATATATTAATCTTTAAATTGTCAAAGGCTCTTTACTGTTCTTTTGTTACTTCTCTTGTTCAAACAAATTTTTACAAATGTTATGGTTTGATATCACCTGAATATGACATGAGTTTGCTGTGGGGTCCGTGATGGTCATCTCCAGTCGTCTTCTAGGGTGTGATACACGGTTCCTCTTGATGCTCCATTAGGTTGATTGTTAACGAAAGGTAGTCTCGTTCTAGACGATTGGATTTTGGTACTAGAAGTTCATACGGTTGTTGTTTGTGTTTTCTTCTTCTGGAGTCGGTTGTTCACATTTTAGATTTTAATTACAGTTCTTATTTTAGCAGCACTAAAATCTGGTAAGGATCATATCTTACCACTTACAGTTTGTTAAGAGATGTGTCGGCTAAGTTTCCTTTTTTTTTATAACATATTTCTTCACGCACTACATTATATATTTTTTTTTATATTATTATTATTATAATTATTTCCACGCTACATTGGGCCAAATCGAAATCACTACAAACTTGATTGAATAGTTTTTTAACGGTATACACCTACGTGTATATTGACAACACAGTAGCGACATCCTTACATGTCGAAGTTTCTCCGGCGAATGTGGGCATAGTTTAGCGGCGAGGGGTCTGTAAGCTGGCGCGGTTTTACGCGCTGAGAGAATAGTTCGTTCTTTTAAGTAGTATTAATTATTCATAAATTAAATCGTAATACTTTATGTTACCTTTTGGTTATGAATTAGGAATTTCTTTATTTATTTAGTACGTATTTTATTTAATTAACGGAATTATTATTTTTAGCTAAATAACACCGTGCTTTGCGTGTTGGTACGGGACAATTTGCACGTTGATGCAGGAATCTAGGTACATGTAAGGGGTGGATAATACTCTTACTTGTTATAAAAGCAAAAATTTCATTTATGCTATTTAAACTTTTTTTAAATCGTCACAGTAGTTTTATAAAAAATACAGTAAGCAGTACCAGTGGCGTATCTAGAATTTGGCTTTGGGGGAGGGTCCAGGGTCGGGTCGGCTTCATACAAAAGAAAAAACAAGTTAAGTCTAATCAACATTACTATCTTTACAGTGGCTGAAAAACGCGTGATAGCATTCTGAAATCATTCCCATTAAAGTAAACGGTAATAACACAATAAAATACGCGTTATTGAAACATTGTTAAAAGATACTTATTGCCTGAATTCATTTTTCTATAATTCATATTTCAAACGTAGACCCTATTGCTGTGTAAAAAACCTGTTTGTAAATTTAAAAAGACAGTTATTACTACACTAACGTACACAGCTGATAAAATATCTGTATGGAGAACCATACACGACTTCCATGTTCTAAGATTTATATTTAAAATCATTTTCGAAATGAAATATTTCCATAGATACTACTTCTTTCTACTTACTGCTTCAGCCTTAACCAAGTACTGTGGTCACTAACGTATACCACCTCACGTTATCGCACTCGATTTTCACTGATGATGGAAGTCGATGGCATTGGCGAAACGTCTGGTTTTGTAGAAAACATTGGGCTACGGCCAAATATCCCGGGAAGGAATTTGAACAAAAACTACTTCTTTGTTGCCGATAACGTTGTACACACATATAAAAAATATGCATAAAATTAATGGCTTGTAGAAGTTAATGTTTGATCTCCATTAAGTAGTACTCAAGTTTCCAAAGTTTTAATATTATGATGTCCGTAATTAAAACATCAGAGCAGGTTGAGTGTGTATGAGGATACACCGTGGACAAAAATTTTCAACATTTCCTAGTGAGTGTTGCTTAGAGTAAAGCTGCGAATCTACAGTGTACGTTTCACAGAACAAACACGCGGAAAAGAAGGAGCGCTCCGAAGTCACTCATGGACCCTCAGCATCTTGCAGAGGGTTCATTCCCTAAAGACGAAAAGTCTGTCTATGAATCGTTCCTCTGTAAACACGTGCAGTTACACTGCCCAGCGATCCACAGGAAGCAAGTCGCTATCCACGCTGGACAATTTTTCGGCTTGCACGCGTTATGTTGGTGTGGGTTCCGGCACTTTGCATTTAAAAAGCGTGCAAATGTAAGAAAATAAAATGAGTGAGGCCAGAAATAATGCGAATTGTGTGTGTGTGTGTGTGTGTGTGTGTGTGTGTGTGTGTGTGTGTGTGTGTGTGTGTGTGTTCCCTGCCTTTTTATTGCAGTAATCATAATAAAAGAATGGAAACGTAAACATTACATAATTGAGATATGCTTGCCTGCCACGAACGATATATTTTCTCTCATACATGATTTACATTAAAATGCAAAAATTATAATTTTATTGCCTGGCAACAAAATTATTTTATTTTTTCTTCCATATTCCTTAAGGAATGGAAGTATGGTGATGGCAAAAAAAAATCGGTATGGAGAACCATACATGACTTCCATATTCTAAGATTTATATTTAAAATCATTTTCAGCCAAACAGCCAGGGAAGGAATTTTAACAAAAAAATACTTCTTTGTTGCCAATAACGTAGTACACATATAAAAAAAAATTATCCCCTCCCCCTTCAACTATAATTTTGATTAATAGAAAATTACCCCCAGCCCGTTCAACTAGCCTCTTCATTTATAGATATTTCATCTACGTTTCTACAGTGGATTATTAAGATCTTATCAGGATACTTTATCAAAATTAAGTACTTTACTCATGTTACAACAAAAAATGTTTCAGGTAAACTGCCCTTTCCCCGTAACTGATCTTCACCAAAATCAACAGACATTGAGTTCTCTATAGCTCAGGCACATATGTAAAAAATTATTTGATTCTGTTTGAATTTACGGCAGTTATGGTTCGTCATATAAAAAATTACCCATGTTAAAACATAAAACATGAGATTTATAAAACATATCTAAGATTTATATTTAAAATCATTTTTTAAATAAAATATTTTCATAGAACCTACTAACGCTGGGGAAATCTGAGGAGCCAATCAGAGTTGGGCCTACCTGTCACTCTGCTGAAATTGGTGGAAAGCCCTGTCACTGTCGTCAAAGTATCAGCCTTGACAGGGTCCTCTTTTTCTGCAAAATAGGAGAGGCTTGAGATGGAGTGAGTGACATGGTCCCCACCTCAATGAAGAACCCATTGTTTTATAAAAATATATTTAAATTTTGAAAACTGAAAATTCTTTTCTTGTTGTAAATATTTATATTTTATAATCAAAATGACTTTATTTTTGTTACCTGGCAACAAAATTATTTTATTTTCAACAATTACCATTGTTTCAAAAAGTTTAAATAAATTTTCAAGTACTTTACTCTTGTTAAAACGTAAAAGGTTGCAGGTAAACTACCCCTTCCCCTTAACCGATCTTCACCAAAATCTAAAGGCCTTGAGACCTCTACAATTCAGGGACGTATGCAAAAACTTATTTGATTCTGTTTGAATTTGCGGCTGTTATCGTTTGCCATAGAAAATACGCTTGATAAAAAAACGTTGCAGGTAAACTACCCCTTCCCCTCAACTGATCTTCACCAAAAACAATAGGTCTTGAGTACTCTACAAATCAGGGCTGTATGCAGAAAATTATTTGATTCTGTTTGAATTTGCGGCTGTTATCGTTTGCCATAGAAAATACCCTTGTCAAAAAAAACGTTGTAGGTAAACTACCCCTTTCCCTTAACCGATCTTCACCAAAAACAATAGTGTCTTGAGAACTCTACAATTTAGGGCTGTATGCAAATAATCTTTTGATTCTGTTTGAATTTGCGGCTGTTATCGTTTGCCATAGGAAATACCCTTGTTAAAATATAAAACGTTACAGGTAAACTACCCCTTTCGCTTAACCGATCTTCACCAAAAACAATAGGTCTTGAGAACTCTACAATTCAGGGCTGTATGCGAAACATTATTTGATTCTGTTTGAATTTGCGGCTGTTATCGTTTGCCAAAACAAAAAAATTTCCCTTGATAAAAAAAAACCGTTGCAGGTAAACTACCCCTTTCCCTCAACCGATCTTCACCAAAAACAATAGGTCTTGAGTACTCTACAAATCAGGGCTGTATGCAAAAAATTATTTGATTCTGTTTGAATTTGCGGCAGTTATCGTTTGCCATAGAAAAAAATCTACAGACAGACAGACAGACAGACAGACACACAGACACTTTTCGGAAAACGACTTTTTTTCATGTTTTGAGTGTAGTACAATCAGAATCTGCAATAATCTCGAACACGATTTTTTTTGCCATCACCATACTTCCATTCCTTAAGGAATATGGAAGTAAAATCGTGTTCGAGATTATTGCAGATTCTGATTCTACTACACTCAAAACATGAAAAAAAGTCGTTTTCCGAAAAGTGTGTGTGTGTGTGTGTGTGTGTGTGTGTGTGTGTGTGTGTAGATTTTTTACTTCCATATTCCTTAAGGAATGGAAGTATGGTGATGGCAAAAAAAATCGTGTTCGAGATTATTGCAGATTCTGATTCTACTACACTCAAAACATGAAAAAAAGTCGTTTTCCGAAAAGTGTCTGTGTGTGTGTCTGTGTGTGTGTGTGTGTGTGTGTGTGTGTGTGTGTGTGTGTGTGTGTGTGTGTGTGTGTGTGTGTGTGTGTGTGTGTAGATTTTTTTCTATGGCAAACGATAACAGCCGCAAATTCAAACAGAATCAAATAATTTTTTGCATACAGCCCTGATTTGTAGAGTACTCGCGACCTATTGTTTTTGGTGAAGATCGGTTGAGGGAAAGGGGTAGTTTACCTGCAACGGTTTTTTTTTATCAAGGGTAATTTTGTTTGTTTGGCAAACGATAACAGCCGCAAATTCAAACAGAATCAAATAATGTTTCGCATACTGCCCTAAATTGTAGAGTTCTCAAGACCTTTTGTTTTTGGTGAAGATGGGTTAAGGGAAAGGGGTAGTTTACCTGCAACGTTTTATGTTTTAACAAGGGTATTTCCTATGGCAAACGATAAGAGCCGCAAATTCAAACAGAATCAAATACGTTTTTGCATACAGCCCTGATTTCTTGAGTACTAAAGACCTATTGTTTTTGGTGAAGATCGTTTAAGGGAAAGGGGTAGTTTACCTGCCACGTTTTTTGTTTTATCAAGGGTATTTTTTATGGCAAACGATAACAGCCGCAAATTCACACAAAATCATATAATATTTTGCATACAACCCTAAATTGTAGAGTTCTCAAGACCTGTCGTTTTTGGTGAAGATCGGTTAAGGGAAAGGGGTAGTTTACCTGCAACGGTTTTTTATCAAGGGTATTTTTACTTCCATATTCCTTAAGGAATGGAAGTATGGTGATGGCAAAAAAAATCGTGTTCGAGATTATTGCAGATTCTGATTCTACTACACTCAAAACATGAAAAAAAGTCGTTTTCCGAAAAGTGTCTGTGTCTGTCTGTCTGTCTGTCTGTCTGTCTGTCTGTCTGTAGATTTTTTTCTATGGCAAACGATAACTGCCGCAAATTCAAACAGAATCAAATAATTTTTTGCATACAGCCCGGTTTTGCAGAGTTCTCGCGACCTATTGTTTTTGGTGAAGATCGGTTGAGGGAAAGGGGTAGTTTACCTGCAACGGTTTTTTTTTAGCAAGGGTAATTTTGTTTGTTTGGCAAACGATAACAGCCGCAAATTCAAACAGAATCAAATAATGTTTCGCATACAGCCCTGAATTGTAGAGTTCTCAAGACCTATTGTTTTTGGTGATGATCGGTTAAGGGAAAGGGGTAGTTTACCTGTAACGTTTTATGTTTTAACGAGGGTATTTCCTATGGCAAACGATAACAGCCGCAAATTCAAACAGAATGAAAAGATTATTTGCATACAGCCCTAAATTGTAGAGTTCTCAATACCTTTTGTTTTTGGTGAAGATCGGTTAAGGGAAAGGGGTAGTTTACCTACAACGTTTTTTTAACAAGGGTATTTTCTATGGCAAACGATAACAGCCGCAAATTCAAACAGAATCAAATAATTTTCTGCGTACAGCCCTGATTTGTAGAGTACTCAAGACCTATTGTTTTTGGTGAAGATCGGTTGAGGTGAAGGGGTAGTTTACCAGCAACGTTTTTTATCATGCGTATTTTCTATGGCAAACGACAACTGCCGCAAATTCAAACAGAATCAAATAATTTTTTGCATACAGCCCTGATTTGTAGAGTACTCGCGACCTATTGTTTTTGGTGAAGATCGGTTGAGGGGAAGGGGTAGTTTACCTGCAACGGTTTTTTTTATCAAGGGAAATTTTTTTTTTTGACAAACGATAACAGCCGCAAATTCAAACAGAATCAAATAATGTTTCGCATACAGCCCTGAATTGTAGATTTCTCAAGACCTATTGTTTTTGGTGAAGATCGGTTGAGGGAAAGGGGTAGTTTACCTGCAACGTTTTTTTAACAAGGGTATTTTCTATGGCAAACGATAACAGCCGCAAATTCAAACAGAATCAAATAATGTTTTGCATACAGTCCTGATTTGTAGAGTACTCAAGACCTATTGTTTTTGGTGAAGATCGGTTAAGGGGAAGGGGTAGTTTACCTGCAACGTTTTTTTATCAAGCGTATTTTCTATGGCAAACGATAACAGCCGCAAATTCAAACAGAATCAAATAATTTTTTGCATACGTCCCTGAATTGTAGAGGTCTCAATGACTTTCGATTTTGGTGAAGATCGGTTAAGGGGAAGGGGTAGTTTACCTGCAACCTTATACGTTTTAACAAGAGTAAAGTACTTGAAAATTTTTTTCTATGGCAAACGATAACTGCCGCAAATTCAAACAGAATCAAATAACTTTTTGCATACAGCCCTGATTTGTAGAGTACTCACGACCTATTGTTTTTGGTGAAGATCGGTTGAGGGAAAGGGGTAGTTTACCGGCAACGGTTTTTTTTTATCAAAGGAAAATTTTTTTTTTGCCAAACGATAACAGCCGCAAATTCAAACAGAATCAAATAATGTTTCGCATACAGCCCTGAATTGTAGAGTTCTCAAGACCTATTGTTTTTGGTGAAGATCGGTTAAGGGAAAGGGGTAGTTTACCTACAACGTTTTTTTAACAAGGTTATTTTCTATGGCAAACGATAACAGCCGCAAATTCAAACATAATCAAATAATTTTCTGCATACAGCCCTGGTTTGTAGAGTACTCAAGACCTATTGTTTTTGGTGAAGATCGGTTGAGGGGAAGGGGTAGTTTACCTGCAACGTTTGTTACAAAGCGTATTTTCTATGGCAAACGATAACAGCCGCAAATTCAAACAGAATCAAATAATTTTTTGCGTACATCAGTGAATTGTAGAGGACTCAAGGCCATTAGATTTTGGTGAAGATCGGTTAAGGCGAAGGGGTAGTTTACGTGCAACCTTTTACGTTTTAACAAGAGTAAAGTACTTGAAAATTCATTTAAACTTTTTCAAACAATGGTAATTGTTAAAAATAAAATAATTTTGTTGCCAGGCAATAAAATTATAATTTTTTCATTTTAATGTAAATTATGTATATATTAGAAAATATATCGTGCTTGGCAGGCAAGCATATTTCAGATTATAAGTCTTAGAATATGGAAGTCATGTATGGTTCTCCATACCGATATTTACTTTTTACTTCCATATTCTTTAAGGAATGGAAGTATGGTGATGGCAAAAAAAATCGTGTTCGAGATTATTGCAGATTCTGATTCTACTACACTCAAAACATGAAAAAAAGTCGTTTTCCGAAAAGTGTGTGTGTGTGTGTGTGTGTAGATTTTTTACTTCCATATTCCTTAAGGAATGGAAGTATGGTGATGGCAAAAAAAATCGTGTTCGAGATTATTGCAGATTCTGATTCTACTACACTCAAAACATGAAAAAAAGTCGTTTTCCGAAAAGTGTGTGTGTGTGTGTGTGTGTGTGTGTGTGTGTGTGTGTGTGTGTGTGTGTGTGTGTGTGTGTGTGTGTGTGTAGATTTTTTTCTATGGCAAACGATAACAGCCGCAAATTCAAACAGAATCAAATAATTTTTTGCATACAGCCCTGATTTGTAGAGTACTCGCGACCTATTGTTTTTGGTGAAGATCGGTTGAGGGAAAGGGGTAGTTTACCTGCAACGGTTTTTTTTTATCAAGGGTAATTTTGTTTGTTTGGCAAACGATAACAGCCGCAAATTCAAACAGAATCAAATAATGTTTCGCATACTGCCCTAAATTGTAGAGTTCTCAAGACCTTTTGTTTTTGGTGAAGATGGGTTAAGGGAAAGGGGTAGTTTACCTGCAACGTTTTATGTTTTAACAAGGGTATTTCCTATGGCAAACGATAAGAGCCGCAAATTCAAACAGAATCAAATACGTTTTTGCATACAGCCCTGATTTCTTGAGTACTAAAGACCTATTGTTTTTGGTGAAGATCGTTTAAGGGAAAGGGGTAGTTTACCTGCCACGTTTTTTGTTTTATCAAGGGTATTTTTTATGGCAAACGATAACAGCCGCAAATTCACACAAAATCATATAATATTTTGCATACAACCCTAAATTGTAGAGTTCTCAAGACCTGTCGTTTTTGGTGAAGATCGGTTAAGGGAAAGGGGTAGTTTACCTGCAACGGTTTTTTATCAAGGGTATTTTTACTTCCATATTCCTTAAGGAATGGAAGTATGGTGATGGCAAAAAAAATCGTGTTCGAGATTATTGCAGATTCTGATTCTACTACACTCAAAACATGAAAAAAAGTCGTTTTCCGAAAAGTGTCTGTGTGTCTGTATGTCTGTCTGTCTGTGTGTCTGTCTGTCTGTCTGTCTGTAGATTTTTTTTCTATGGCAAACGATAACTGCCGCAAATTCAAACAGAATCAAATAATTTTTTGCATACAGCCCGGTTTTGCAGAGTTCTCGCGACCTATTGTTTTTGGTGAAGATCGGTTGAGGGAAAGGGGTAGTTTACCTGCAACGGTTTTTTTTTAGCAAGGGTAATTTTGTTTGTTTGGCAAACGATAACAGCCGCAAATTCAAACAGAATCAAATAATGTTTCGCATACAGCCCTGAATTGTAGAGTTCTCAAGACCTATTGTTTTTGGTGATGATCGGTTAAGGGAAAGGGGTAGTTTACCTGTAACGTTTTATGTTTTAACGAGGGTATTTCCTATGGCAAACGATAACAGCCGCAAATTCAAACAGAATGAAAAGATTATTTGCATACAGCCCTAAATTGTAGAGTTCTCAATACCTTTTGTTTTTGGTGAAGATCGGTTAAGGGAAAGGGGTAGTTTACCTACAACGTTTTTTTAACAAGGGTATTTTCTATGGCAAACGATAACAGCCGCAAATTCAAACAGAATCAAATAATTTTCTGCGTACAGCCCTGATTTGTAGAGTACTCAAGACCTATTGTTTTTGGTGAAGATCGGTTGAGGTGAAGGGGTAGTTTACCAGCAACGTTTTTTATCATGCGTATTTTCTATGGCAAACGACAACTGCCGCAAATTCAAACAGAATCAAATAATTTTTTGCATACAGCCCTGATTTGTAGAGTACTCGCGACCTATTGTTTTTGGTGAAGATCGGTTGAGGGGAAGGGGTAGTTTACCTGCAACGGTTTTTTTTATCAAGGGAAATTTTTTTTTTTTGACAAACGATAACAGCCGCAAATTCAAACAGAATCAAATAATGTTTCGCATACAGCCCTGAATTGTAGATTTCTCAAGACCTATTGTTTTTGGTGAAGATCGGTTGAGGGAAAGGGGTAGTTTACCTGCAACGTTTTTTTAACAAGGGTATTTTCTATGGCAAACGATAACAGCCGCAAATTCAAACAGAATCAAATAATGTTTTGCATACAGTCCTGATTTGTAGAGTACTCAAGACCTATTGTTTTTGGTGAAGATCGGTTAAGGGGAAGGGGTAGTTTACCTGCAACGTTTTTTTATCAAGCGTATTTTCTATGGCAAACGATAACAGCCGCAAATTCAAACAGAATCAAATAATTTTTTGCATACGTCCCTGAATTGTAGAGGTCTCAATGACTTTCGATTTTGGTGAAGATCGGTTAAGGGGAAGGGGTAGTTTACCTGCAACCTTATACGTTTTAACAAGAGTAAAGTACTTGAAAATTTTTTTCTATGGCAAACGATAACTGCCGCAAATTCAAACAGAATCAAATAACTTTTTGCATACAGCCCTGATTTGTAGAGTACTCACGACCTATTGTTTTTGGTGAAGATCGGTTGAGGGAAAGGGGTAGTTTACCGGCAACGGTTTTTTTTTATCAAAGGAAAATTTTTTTTTTGCCAAACGATAACAGCCGCAAATTCAAACAGAATCAAATAATGTTTCGCATACAGCCCTGAATTGTAGAGTTCTCAAGACCTATTGTTTTTGGTGAAGATCGGTTAAGGGAAAGGGGTAGTTTACCTACAACGTTTTTTTAACAAGGTTATTTTCTATGGCAAACGATAACAGCCGCAAATTCAAACATAATCAAATAATTTTCTGCATACAGCCCTGGTTTGTAGAGTACTCAAGACCTATTGTTTTTGGTGAAGATCGGTTGAGGGGAAGGGGTAGTTTACCTGCAACGTTTGTTACAAAGCGTATTTTCTATGGCAAACGATAACAGCCGCAAATTCAAACAGAATCAAATAATTTTTTGCGTACATCAGTGAATTGTAGAGGACTCAAGGCCATTAGATTTTGGTGAAGATCGGTTAAGGCGAAGGGGTAGTTTACGTGCAACCTTTTACGTTTTAACAAGAGTAAAGTACTTGAAAATTCATTTAAACTTTTTCAAACAATGGTAATTGTTAAAAATAAAATAATTTTGTTGCCAGGCAATAAAATTATAATTTTTTCATTTTAATGTAAATTATGTATATATTAGAAAATATATCGTGCTTGGCAGGCAAGCATATTTCAGATTATAAGTCTTAGAATATGGAAGTCATGTATGGTTCTCCATACCGATATTTACTTTTTACTTCCATATTCTTTAAGGAATGGAAGTATGGTGATGGCAAAAAAAATCGTGTTCGAGATTATTGCAGATTCTGATTCTACTACACTCAAAACATGAAAAAAAGTCGTTTTCCGAAAAGTGTGTGTGTGTGTGTGTGTGTAGATTTTTTACTTCCATATTCCTTAAGGAATGGAAGTATGGTGATGGCAAAAAAAATCGTGTTCGAGATTATTGCAGATTCTGATTCTACTACACTCAAAACATGAAAAAAAGTCGTTTTCCGAAAAGTGTCTGTGTGTGTGTGTGTGTGTGTCTGTGTGTGTGTGTGTGTGTGTGTGTGTGTGTGTGTGTGTGTGTGTGTGTGTGTAGATTTTTTTCTATGGCAAACGATAACAGCCGCAAATTCAAACAGAATCAAATAATTTTTTGCATACAGCCCTGATTTGTAGAGTACTCGCGACCTATTGTTTTTGGTGAAGATCGGTTGAGGGAAAGGGGTAGTTTACCTGCAACGGTTTTTTTTTATCAAGGGTAATTTTGTTTGTTTGGCAAACGATAACAGCCGCAAATTCAAACAGAATCAAATAATGTTTCGCATACTGCCCTAAATTGTAGAGTTCTCAAGACCTTTTGTTTTTGGTGAAGATGGGTTAAGGGAAAGGGGTAGTTTACCTGCAACGTTTTATGTTTTAACAAGGGTATTTCCTATGGCAAACGATAAGAGCCGCAAATTCAAACAGAATCAAATACGTTTTTGCATACAGCCCTGATTTCTTGAGTACTAAAGACCTATTGTTTTTGGTGAAGATCGTTTAAGGGAAAGGGGTAGTTTACCTGCCACGTTTTTTGTTTTATCAAGGGTATTTTTTATGGCAAACGATAACAGCCGCAAATTCACACAAAATCATATAATATTTTGCATACAACCCTAAATTGTAGAGTTCTCAAGACCTGTCGTTTTTGGTGAAGATCGGTTAAGGGAAAGGGGTAGTTTACCTGCAACGGTTTTTTATCAAGGGTATTTTTACTTCCATATTCCTTAAGGAATGGAAGTATGGTGATGGCAAAAAAAATCGTGTTCGAGATTATTGCAGATTCTGATTCTACTACACTCAAAACATGAAAAAAAGTCGTTTTCCGAAAAGTGTCTGTGTGTCTGTCTGTCTGTCTGTCTGTGTGTCTGTCTGTCTGTCTGTCTGTAGATTTTTTTTCTATGGCAAACGATAACTGCCGCAAATTCAAACAGAATCAAATAATTTTTTGCATACAGCCCGGTTTTGCAGAGTTCTCGCGACCTATTGTTTTTGGTGAAGATCGGTTGAGGGAAAGGGGTAGTTTACCTGCAACGGTTTTTTTTTAGCAAGGGTAATTTTGTTTGTTTGGCAAACGATAACAGCCGCAAATTCAAACAGAATCAAATAATGTTTCGCATACAGCCCTGAATTGTAGAGTTCTCAAGACCTATTGTTTTTGGTGATGATCGGTTAAGGGAAAGGGGTAGTTTACCTGTAACGTTTTATGTTTTAACGAGGGTATTTCCTATGGCAAACGATAACAGCCGCAAATTCAAACAGAATGAAAAGATTATTTGCATACAGCCCTAAATTGTAGAGTTCTCAATACCTTTTGTTTTTGGTGAAGATCGGTTAAGGGAAAGGGGTAGTTTACCTACAACGTTTTTTTAACCAGGGTATTTTCTATGGCAAACGATAACAGCCGCAAATTCAAACAGAATCAAATAATTTTCTGCGTACAGCCCTGATTTGTAGAGTACTCAAGACCTATTGTTTTTGGTGAAGATCGGTTGAGGTGAAGGGGTAGTTTACCAGCAACGTTTTTTATCATGCGTATTTTCTATGGCAAACGACAACTGCCGCAAATTCAAACAGAATCAAATAATTTTTTGCATACAGCCCTGATTTGTAGAGTACTCGCGACCTATTGTTTTTGGTGAAGATCGGTTGTGGGGAAGGGGTAGTTTACCTGCAACGGTTTTTTTTATCAAGGGAAATTTTTTTTTTTGACAAACGATAACAGCCGCAAATTCAAACAGAATCAAATAATGTTTCGCATACAGCCCTGAATTGTAGATTTCTCAAGACCTATTGTTTTTGGTGAAGATCGGTTGAGGGAAAGGGGTAGTTTACCTGCAACGTTTTTTTAACAAGGGTATTTTCTATGGCAAACGATAACAGCCGCAAATTCAAACAGAATCAAATAATGTTTTGCATACAGTCCTGATTTGTAGAGTACTCAAGACCTATTGTTTTTGGTGAAGATCGGTTGAGGTGAAGGGGTAGTTTACCAGCAACGTTTTTTATCATGCGTATTTTCTATGGCAAACGACAACTGCCGCAAATTCAAACAGAATCAAATAATTTTTTGCATACAGCCCTGATTTGTAGAGTACTCGCGACCTATTGTTTTTGGTGAAGATCGGTTGTGGGGAAGGGGTAGTTTACCTGCAACGGTTTTTTTTATCAAGGGAAATTTTTTTTTTTGACAAACGATAACAGCCGCAAATTCAAACAGAATCAAATAATGTTTCGCATACAGCCCTGAATTGTAGATTTCTCAAGACCTATTGTTTTTGGTGAAGATCGGTTGAGGGAAAGGGGTAGTTTACCTGCAACGTTTTTTTAACAAGGGTATTTTCTATGGCAAACGATAACAGCCGCAAATTCAAACAGAATCAAATAATGTTTTGCATACAGTCCTGATTTGTAGAGTACTCAAGACCTATTGTTTTTGGTGAAGATCGGTTAAGGGGAAGGGGTAGTTTACCTGCAACGTTTTTTTATCAAGCGTATTTTCTATGGCAAACGATAACAGCCGCAAATTCAAACAGAATCAAATAATTTTTTGCATACGTCCCTGAATTGTAGAGGTCTCAATGACTTTCGATTTTGGTGAAGATCGGTTAAGGGGAAGGGGTAGTTTACCTGCAACCTTATACGTTTTAACAAGAGTAAAGTACTTGAAAATTTTTTTCTATGGCAAACGATAACTGCCGCAAATTCAAACAGAATCAAATAACTTTTTGCATACAGCCCTGATTTGTAGAGTACTCACGACCTATTGTTTTTGGTGAAGATCGGTTGAGGGAAAGGGGTAGTTTACCGGCAACGGTTTTTTTTTATCAAAGGAAAATTTTTTTTTTGCCAAACGATAACAGCCGCAAATTCAAACAGAATCAAATAATGTTTCGCATACAGCCCTGAATTGTAGAGTTCTCAAGACCTATTGTTTTTGGTGAAGATCGGTTAAGGGAAAGGGGTAGTTTACCTACAACGTTTTTTTAACAAGGTTATTTTCTATGGCAAACGATAACAGCCGCAAATTCAAACATAATCAAATAATTTTCTGCATACAGCCCTGGTTTGTAGAGTACTCAAGACCTATTGTTTTTGGTGAAGATCGGTTGAGGGGAAGGGGTAGTTTACCTGCAACGTTTGTTACAAAGCGTATTTTCTATGGCAAACGATAACAGCCGCAAATTCAAACAGAATCAAATAATTTTTTGCGTACATCAGTGAATTGTAGAGGACTCAAGGCCATTAGATTTTGGTGAAGATCGGTTAAGGCGAAGGGGTAGTTTACGTGCAACCTTTTACGTTTTAACAAGAGTAAAGTACTTGAAAATTCATTTAAACTTTTTCAAACAATGGTAATTGTTAAAAATAAAATAATTTTGTTGCCAGGCAATAAAATTATAATTTTTTCATTTTAATGTAAATTATGTATATATTAGAAAATATATCGTGCTTGGCAGGCAAGCATATTTCAGATTATAAGTCTTAGAATATGGAAGTCATGTATGGTTCTCCATACCGATATTTACTTTTTACTTCCATATTCTTTAAGGAATGGAAGTATGGTGATGGCAAAAAAAATCGTGTTCGAGATTATTGCAGATTCTGATTCTACTACACTCAAAACATGAAAAAAAGTCGTTTTCCGAAAAGTGTCTGTGTGTGTGTCTGTCTGTGTGTGTGTGTCTGTAGATTTTTTACTTCCATATTCCTTAAGGAATGGAAGTATGGTGATGGCAAAAAAAATCGTGTTCGAGATTATTGCAGATTCTGATTCTACTACACTCAAAACATGAAAAAAAATCGTTTTCCGAAAAGTGTCTGTCTGTCTGTCTGTCTGTCTGTCTGTCTGTAGATTTTTTTTCTATGGCAAACGATAACTGCCGCAAATTCAAACAGAATCAAATAACTTTTTGCATGCAGCCCTGATTTGCAGAGTACTCGCGACCTATTGTTTTTGGTGAAGATCGGTTAAGGGAAAGGGGTAGTTTACCTGTAACGTTTTATGTTTTAACAAGGGTATTTCCTATGGAAAACGATAACAGCCGCAAATTCAAACAGAATCAAAAGATTATTTGCATACAGCCCTAAATTGTAGAGTTCTCAAGACCTATTGTTTTTGGTGAAGATCGGTTGAGGGAAAGGGGTAGTTTACCTGCAACGTTTTTTTAACAAAGGTATTTTCTATGGCAAACGATAACAGCCGCAAATTCAAACAGAATCAAACAATGTTTTGCATACAGCCCTGATTTGTAGAGTACTCAAGACCTATTGTTTTTGGTGAAGATCGGTTAAGGGGAAGGGGTAGTTTACCTGCAACGTTTTTTTATCAAGCGTATTTTCTATGGCAAACGATAACAGCCGCAAATTCAAACAGAATCAAATAATTTTTTGCATACGTCCCTGAATTGTAGAGGTCTCAATGACTTTCGATTTTGGTGAAGATCGGTTAATGGGAAGGGGTAGTTTACCTGCAACCTTTTACGTTTTAACAAGAGTAAAGTACTTGAAAATTTATTTAAACTTTTTGAAAAAATGGTAATTGTTAAAAATAAAATAATTTTGTTGCCAGGCAATAAAATTATAATTTTTTCATTTTAATGTAATATAATATTTTACATTTAATACAGCAATAAAAAGGCAGGTAAGACACAGCCTGGCTGTTTGGCTGAAAATGATTTTAAATATAAATCTTAGAATATGGAAGTCATGTATGGTTCTCCATACCGATATTTTTCTATGGCAAACGATAACTGCCGCAAATTCAAACAGAATCAAATAATTTTTTGCATACAGCCCTGATTTGTAGAGTACTCGTGACCTATTGTTTTTGGTGAAGATCGATTGAGGGAAAGGGGTAGTTTACCTGCAACGGTTTTTTTTATCAAAGGAATCTTTTCTTTTTTTGGCAAACGATAACAGCCGCAAATTCAAACAGAATCAAAAGATTATTTGCATACAGCCCTAAATTGTAGAGTTCTCAAGACCTATTGTTTTTGGTGAAGATCGGTTGAGGGAAAGGGGTAGTTTACCTGCAACGTTTTTTAACAAGGGTATTTTCTATGCCAAACGATAACAGCCGCAAATTCAAACAGAATCAAATAATGTTTTGCATACAGCCCTGATTTGTAGAGTACTCAAGACCTATTGTTTTTGGTGAAGATCGGTTAAGGGGAAGGGGTAGTTTACCTGCAACGTTTTTTTATCCAGCGTATTTTCTATGGCAAACGATAACTGCCGCAAATTCAAACAGAATCAAATAATTTTTTGCATACGTCCCTGAATTGTAGAGATCTCAAGGACTTTCGATTTTGGTGAAGATCGGTTAAGGGGAAGGGGTAGTTTACCTGCAACCTTTTACGTTTTAACAAGAGTAAAGTACTTGAAAATTTATTTAAACTTTTTCAAACAATGGGATTTGTTAAAAATAAAATAATTTTGTTGCCAAGCAATAAAATTAAAATTTTTTCATTTTAATGCGCTTGGCAGGCGATATTATGATTTAAATATAAATCTTAGAATATGGAAGTCATGTATGGTTCTCCATACCGATTTTTTTCTATGGCAAACGATAACTGCCGCAAATTCAAACAGAATCAAATAATTTTTTGCATACAGCCCTGATTTGTAGAGTACTCACGACCTATTGTTTTTGGTGAAGATCGGTTGAGGGAAAGGGGTAGTTTACCTGCAACGGTTTTTTTTTATCAAGGGAAATTTTTTTTTTTGCAAACGATAACAGCCGCAAATTCAAACAGAATCAAATAATGTTTCGCATACAGCCCTGAATTGTAGAGTTCTCAAGACCTATTGTTTTTGGTGAAGATCGGTTAAGGGAAAGGGGTAGTTTACCTGTAACGTTTTATGTTTTAACAAGGGTATTTCCTATGGCAAACGATAACAGCCGCAAATTCAAACAGAATCAAAAGATTATTTGCACACAGCCCTAAATTATAGAGTTCTCAAGACCTATTGTTTTTGGTGAAGATCGGTTGAGGGGAAGGGTTAGTTTACCTGCAACGTTTTTTTATCAAGCGTATTTTCTATGGCAAACGATAACAGCCGCAAATTCAAACAGAATCAAATAATTTTCTGCGTACAGCCCTGATTTGTAGAGTACTCAAGACCTATTGTTTTTGGTGAAGATCGGTTGAGGTGAAGGGGTAGTTTACCAGCAACGTTTTTTATCATGCGTATTTTCTATGGCAAACGACAACTGCCGCAAATTCAAACAGAATCAAATAATTTTTTGCATACAGCCCTGATTTGTAGAGTACTCGCGACCTATTGTTTTTGGTGAAGATCGGTTGAGGGGAAGGATTAGTTTACCTGCAACGGTTTTTTTTATCAAGGGAAATTTTTTTTTTTGACAAACGATAACAGCCGCAAATTCAAACAGAATCAAATAATGTTTCGCATACAGCCCTGAATTGTAGATTTCTCAAGACCTATTGTTTTTGGTGAAGATCGGTTGAGGGAAAGGGGTAGTTTACCTGCAACGTTTTTTTAACAAGGGTATTTTCTATGGCAAACGATAACAGCCGCAAATTCAAACAGAATCAAATAATGTTTTGCATACAGTCCTGATTTGTAGAGTACTCAAGACCTATTGTTTTTGGTGAAGATCGGTTAAGGGGAAGGGGTAGTTTACCTGCAACGTTTTTTTATCAAGCGTATTTTCTATGGCAAACGATAACAGCCGCAAATTCAAACAGAATCAAATAATTTTTTGCATACGTCCCTGAATTGTAGAGGTCTCAATGACTTTCGATTTTGGTGAAGATCGGTTAAGGGGAAGGGGTAGTTTACCTGCAACCTTATACGTTTTAACAAGAGTAAAGTACTTGAAAATTTTTTTCTATGGCAAACGATAACTGCCGCAAATTCAAACAGAATCAAATAACTTTTTGCATACAGCCCTGATTTGTAGAGTACTCACGACCTATTGTTTTTGGTGAAGATCGGTTGAGGGAAAGGGGTAGTTTACCGGCAACGGTTTTTTTTTATCAAAGGAAAATTTTTTTTTTGCCAAACGATAACAGCCGCAAATTCAAACAGAATCAAATAATGTTTCGCATACAGCCCTGAATTGTAGAGTTCTCAAGACCTATTGTTTTTGGTGAAGATCGGTTAAGGGAAAGGGGTAGTTTACCTACAACGTTTTTTTAACAAGGTTATTTTCTATGGCAAACGATAACAGCCGCAAATTCAAACATAATCAAATAATTTTCTGCATACAGCCCTGGTTTGTAGAGTACTCAAGACCTATTGTTTTTGGTGAAGATCGGTTGAGGGGAAGGGGTAGTTTACCTGCAACGTTTGTTACAAAGCGTATTTTCTATGGCAAACGATAACAGCCGCAAATTCAAACAGAATCAAATAATTTTTTGCGTACATCAGTGAATTGTAGAGGACTCAAGGCCATTAGATTTTGGTGAAGATCGGTTAAGGCGAAGGGGTAGTTTACCTGCAACCTTTTACGTTTTAACAAGAGTAAAGTACTTGAAAATTCATTTAAACTTTTTCAAACAATGGTAATTGTTAAAAATAAAATAATTTTGTTGCCAGGCAATAAAATTATAATTTTTTCATTTTAATGTAAATTATGTATATATTAGAAAATATATCGTGCTTGGCAGGCAAGCATATTTCAGATTATAAGTCTTAGAATATGGAAGTCATGTATGGTTCTCCATACCGATATTTACTTTTTACTTCCATATTCTTTAAGGAATGGAAGTATGGTGATGGCAAAAAAAATCGTGTTCGAGATTATTGCAGATTCTGATTCTACTACACTCAGAACATGAAAAAAAGTCGTTTTCCGAAAAGTGTCTGTGTGTGTGTCTGTCTGTGTGTGTGTGTCTGTAGATTTTTTACTTCCATATTCCTTAAGGAATGGAAGTATGGTGATGGCAAAAAAAATCGTGTTCGAGATTATTGCAGATTCTGATTCTACTACACTCAAAACATGAAAAAAAATCGTTTTCCGAAAAGTGTCTGTCTGTCTGTCTGTCTGTCTGTCTGTCTGTCTGTCTGTAGATTTTTTTTCTATGGCAAACGATAACTGCCGCAAATTCAAACAGAATCAAATAATTTTTTGCATGCAGCCCTGATTTGCAGAGTACTCGCGACCTATTGTTTTTGGTGAAGATCGGTTGAGGGAAAGGGGTAGTTTACCTGCAACGGTTTTTTTTAGCAAGGGTAATTTTGTTTGTTTGGCAAACGATAACAGCCGCAAATTCAAACAGAAGCAAAGAATGTTTCGCATACAGCCCTGAATTGTAGAGTTCTCAAGATCTGTTGATTTTGGTGAAGATCGGTTAAGGGAAAGGGGTAGTTTACCTGTAACGTTTTATGTTTTAACAAGGGTATTTCCTATGGAAAACGATAACAGCCGCAAATTCAAACAGAATCAAAAGATTATTTGCATACAGCCCTAAATTGTAGAGTTCTCAAGACCTATTGTTTTTGGTGAAGATCGGTTGAGGGAAAGGGGTAGTTTACCTGCAACGTTTTTTTAACAAGGGTATTTTCTATGGCAAACGATAACAGCCGCAAATTCAAACAGAATCAAACAATGTTTTGCATACAGCCCTGATTTGTAGAGTACTCAAGACCTATTGTTTTTGGTGAAGATCGGTTAAGGGGAAGGGGTAGTTTACCTGCAACGTTTTTTTATCAAGCGTATTTTCTATGGCAAACGATAACAGCCGCAAATTCAAACAGAATCAAATAATTTTTTGCATACGTCCCTGAATTGTAGAGGTCTCAATGACTTTCGATTTTGGTGAAGATCGGTTAATGGGAAGGGGTAGTTTACCTGCAACCTTTTACGTTTTAACAAGAGTAAAGTACTTGAAAATTTATTTAAACTTTTTGAAACAATGGTAATTGTTAAAAATAAAATAATTTTGTTGCCAGGCAATAAAATTATAATTTTTTCATTTTAATGTAATATAATATTTTTCATTTAATACAGCAATAAAAAGGCAGGTAAGACACAGCCTGGCTGTTTGGCTGAAAATGATTTTAAATATAAATCTTAGAATATGGAAGTCATGTATGGTTCTCCATACCGATATTTTTCTATGGCAAACGATAACTGCCGCAAATTCAAACAGAATCAAATAATTTTTTGCATACAGCCCTGATTTGTAGAGTACTCGTGACCTATTGTTTTTGGTGAAGATCGATTGAGGGAAAGGGGTAGTTTACCTGCAACGGTTTTTTTTATCAAAGGAATCTTTTCTTTTTTTGGCAAACGATAACAGCCGCAAATTCAAACAGAATCAAAAGATTATTTGCATACAGCCCTAAATTGTAGAGTTCTCAAGACCTATTGTTTTTGGTGAAGATCGGTTGAGGGAAAGGGGTAGTTTACCTGCAACGTTTTTTAACAAGGGTATTTTCTATGCCAAACGATAACAGCCGCAAATTCAAACAGAATCAAATAATGTTTTGCATACAGCCCTGATTTGTAGAGTACTCAAGACCTATTGTTTTTGGTGAAGATCGGTTAAGGGGAAGGGGTAGTTTACCTGCAACGTTTTTTTATCCAGCGTATTTTCTATGGCAAACGATAACTGCCGCAAATTCAAACAGAATCAAATAATTTTTTGCATACGTCCCTGAATTGTAGAGATCTCAAGGACTTTCGATTTTGGTGAAGATCGGTTAAGGGGAAGGGGTAGTTTACCTGCAACCTTTTACGTTTTAACAAGAGTAAAGTACTTGAAAATTTATTTAAACTTTTTCAAACAATGGGATTTGTTAAAAATAAAATAATTTTGTTGCCAAGCAATAAAATTAAAATTTTTTCATTTTAATGCGCTTGGCAGGCGATATTATGATTTAAATATAAATCTTAGAATATGGAAGTCATGTATGGTTCTCCATACCGATTTTTTTCTATGGCAAACGATAACTGCCGCAAATTCAAACAGAATCAAATAATTTTTTGCATACAGCCCTGATTTGTAGAGTACTCACGACCTATTGTTTTTGGTGAAGATCGGTTGAGGGAAAGGGGTAGTTTACCTGCAACGGTTTTTTTTTTATCAAGGGAAATTTTTTTTTTTGCAAACGATAACAGCCGCAAATTCAAACAGAATCAAATAATGTTTCGCATACAGCCCTGAATTGTAGAGTTCTCAAGACCTATTGATTTTGGTGAAGATCGGTTAAGGGAAAGGGGTAGTTTACCTGTAACGTTTTATGTTTTAACAAGGGTATTTCCTATGGCAAACGATAACAGCCGCAAATTCAAACAGAATCAAAAGATTATTTGCACACAGCCCTAAATTATAGAGTTCTCAAGACCTATTGTTTTTGGTGAAGATCGGTTGAGGGGAAGGGTTAGTTTACCTGCAACGTTTTTTTATCAAGCGTATTTTCTATGGCAAACGATAACAGCCGCAAATTCAAACAGAATCAAATAATTTTCTGCGTACAGCCCTGATTTGTAGAGTACTCAAGACCTATTGTTTTTGGTGAAGATCGGTTGAGGTGAAGGGGTAGTTTACCAGCAACGTTTTTTATCATGCGTATTTTCTATGGCAAACGACAACTGCCGCAAATTCAAACAGAATCAAATAATTTTTTGCATACAGCCCTGATTTGTAGAGTACTCGCGACCTATTGTTTTTGGTGAAGATCGGTTGAGGGGAAGGATTAGTTTACCTGCAACGGTTTTTTTTATCAAGGGAAATTTTTTTTTTGACAAACGATAACAGCCGCAAATTCAAACAGAATCAAATAATGTTTCGCATACAGCCCTGAATTGTAGATTTCTCAAGACCTATTGTTTTTGGTGAAGATCGGTTGAGGGAAAGGGGTAGTTTACCTGCAACGTTTTTTTAACAAGGGTATTTTCTATGGCAAACGATAACAGCCGCAAATTCAAACAGAATCAAATAATGTTTTGCATACAGTCCTGATTTGTAGAGTACTCAAGACCTATTGTTTTTGGTGAAGATCGGTTAAGGGGAAGGGGTAGTTTACCTGCAACGTTTTTTTATCAAGCGTATTTTCTATGGCAAACGATAACAGCCGCAAATTCAAACAGAATCAAATAATTTTTTGCATACGTCCCTGAATTGTAGAGGTCTCAATGACTTTCGATTTTGGTGAAGATCGGTTAAGGGGAAGGGGTAGTTTACCTGCAACCTTATACGTTTTAACAAGAGTAAAGTACTTGAAAATTTTTTTCTATGGCAAACGATAACTGCCGCAAATTCAAACAGAATCAAATAACTTTTTGCATACAGCCCTGATTTGTAGAGTACTCACGACCTATTGTTTTTGGTGAAGATCGGTTAAGGGAAAGGGGTAGTTTACCTACAACGTTTTTTTAACAAGGTTATTTTCTATGGCAAACGATAACAGCCGCAAATTCAAACAGAATCAAATAATTTTTTGCGTACATCAGTGAATTGTAGAGGACTCAAGGCCATTAGATTTTGGTGAAGATCGGTTAAGGCGAAGGGGTAGTTTACCTGCAACCTTTTACGTTTTAACAAGAGTAAAGTACTTGAAAATTCATTTAAACTTTTTCAAACAATGGTAATTGTTAAAAATAAAATAATTTTGTTGCCAGGCAATAAAATTATAATTTTTTCATTTTAATGTAAATTATGTATATATTAGAAAATATATCGTGCTTGGCAGGCAAGCATATTTCAGATTATAAGTCTTAGAATATGGAAGTCATGTATGGTTCTCCATACCGATATTTACTTTTTACTTCCATATTCTTTAAGGAATGGAAGTATGGTGATGGCAAAAAAAATCGTGTTCGAGATTATTGCAGATTCTGATTCTACTACACTCAAAACATGAAAAAAAGTCGTTTTCCGAAAAGTGTCTGTGTGTGTGTCTGTCTGTGTGTGTGTGTCTGTAGATTTTTTACTTCCATATTCCTTAAGGAATGGAAGTATGGTGATGGCAAAAAAAATCGTGTTCGAGATTATTGCAGATTCTGATTCTACTACACTCAAAACATGAAAAAAAGTCGTTTTCCGAAAAGTGTCTGTCTGTCTGTCTGTAGATTTTTTTTCTATGGCAAACGATAACTGCCGCAAATTCAAACAGAATCAAATAATTTTTTGCATGCAGCCCTGATTTGCAGAGTACTCGCGACCTATTGTTTTTGGTGAAGATCGGTTGAGGGAAAGGGGTAGTTTACCTGCAACGGTTTTTTTTAGCAAGGGTAATTTTGTTTGTTTGGCAAACGATAACAGCGGCAAATTCAAACAGAAGCAAAGAATGTTTCGCATACAGCCCTGAATTGTAGAGTTCTCAAGATCTGTTGATTTTGGTGAAGATCGGTTAAGGGAAAGGGGTAGTTTACCTGTAACGTTTTATGTTTTAACAAGGGTATTTCCTATGGAAAACGATAACAGCCGCAAATTCAAACAGAATCAAAAGATTATTTGCATACAGCCCTAAATTGTAGAGTTCTCAAGACCTATTGTTTTTGGTGAAGATCGGTTGAGGGAAAGGGGTAGTTTACCTGCAACGTTTTTTTAACAAGGGTATTTTCTATGGCAAACGATAACAGCCGCAAATTCAAACAGAATCAAATAATGTTTTGCATACAGCCCTGATTTGTAGAGTACTCAAGACCTATTGTTTTTGGTGAAGATCGGTTAAGGGGAAGGGGTAGTTTACCTGCAACGTTTTTTTATCCAGCGTATTTTCTATGGCAAACGATAACTGCCGCAAATTCAAACAGAATCAAATAATTTTTTGCATACGTCCCTGAATTGTAGAGATCTCAAGGACTTTCGATTTTGGTGAAGATCGGTTAAGGGGAAGGGGTAGTTTACCTGCAACCTTTTACGTTTTAACAAGAGTAAAGTACTTGAAAATTTATTTAAACTTTTTCAAACAATGGGAATTGTTAAAAATAAAATAATTTTGTTGCCAAGCAATAAAATTAAAATTTTTTCATTTTAATGCGCTTGGCAGGCGATATTATGATTTAAATATAAATCTTAGAATATGGAAGTCATGTATGGTTCTCCATACCGATTTTTTTCTATGGCAAACGATAACTGCCGCAAATTCAAACAGAATCAAATAATTTTTTGCATGCAGCCCTGATTTGCAGAGTACTCGCGACCTATTGTTTTTGGTGAAGATCGGTTGAGGGAAAGGGGTAGTTTACCTGCAACGGTTTTTTTTTATCAAGGGAAATTTTTTTTTTGCAAACGATAACAGCCGCAAATTCAAACAGAATCAAATAATGTTTCGCATACAGCCCTGAATTGTAGAGTTCTCAAGACCTATTGTTTTTGGTGAAGATCGGTTAAGGGAAAGGGGTAGTTTACCTGTAACGTTTTATGTTTTAACAAGGGTATTTCCTATGGCAAACGATAACAGCCGCAAATTCAAACAGAATCAAAAGATTATTTGCACACAGCCCTAAATTATAGAGTTCTCAAGACCTATTGTTTTTGGTGAAGATCGGTTGAGGGGAAGGGTTAGTTTACCTGCAACGTTTTTTTATCAAGCGTATTTTCTATGGCAAACGATAACAGCCGCAAATTCAAACAGAATCAAATAATTTTTTGCATACAGCCCTGATTTGTAGAGTACTCAAGACCTATTGTTTTCGGAGAAGATCGGTTAAGGGAAGGGGTAGTTTACCTGCAACTTTTATGTTTTAACAAGGGTAATTTTTTCTATGGCGAACGCTAACTGCCGCATATTCAAACAGAATCAAATAATTTTTTGCATACATCCCTGAATTGTAGTGATCTCAAGGCCTTTCGATTTTGGTGAAGATCGGTTAAGAGGAAGGGGTAGTTTACCTGCAACCTTTTACGTTTTAACAAGAGTAAAGTACTTGAAAATTTATTTAAACTTTTTCAAACAATGGGATTTGTTAAAAATAAAATAATTTTGTTGCCAAGCAATAAAATTAAAATTTTTTCATTTTAATGCGCTTGGCAGGCGATATTATGATTTAAATATAAATCTTAGAATATGGAAGTCATGTATGGTTCTCCATACCGATTTTTTTCTATGGCAAACGATAACTGCCGCAAATTCAAACAGAATCAAATAATTTTTTGCATACAGCCCTGATTTGTAGAGTACTCACGACCTATTGTTTTTGGTGAAGATCGGTTGAGGGAAAGGGGTAGTTTACCTGCAACGGTTTTTTTTTATCAAGGGAAATTTTTTTTTTTGCAAACGATAACAGCCGCAAATTCAAACAGAATCAAATAATGTTTCGCATACAGCCCTGAATTGTAGAGTTCTCAAGACCTATTGTTTTTGGTGAAGATCGGTTAAGGGAAAGGGGTAGTTTACCTGTAACGTTTTATGTTTTAACAAGGGTATTTCCTATGGCAAACGATAACAGCCGCAAATTCAAACAGAATCAAAAGATTATTTGCACACAGCCCTAAATTATAGAGTTCTCAAGACCTATTGTTTTTGGTGAAGATCGGTTGAGGGGAAGGGTTAGTTTACCTGCAACGTTTTTTTATCAAGCGTATTTTCTATGGCAAACGATAACAGCCGCAAATTCAAACAGAATCAAATAATTTTCTGCGTACAGCCCTGATTTGTAGAGTACTCAAGACCTATTGTTTTTGGTGAAGATCGGTTGAGGTGAAGGGGTAGTTTACCAGCAACGTTTTTTATCATGCGTATTTTCTATGGCAAACGACAACTGCCGCAAATTCAAACAGAATCAAATAATTTTTTGCATACAGCCCTGATTTGTAGAGTACTCGCGACCTATTGTTTTTGGTGAAGATCGGTTGAGGGGAAGGATTAGTTTACCTGCAACGGTTTTTTTTATCAAGGGAAATTTTTTTTTTGACAAACGATAACAGCCGCAAATTCAAACAGAATCAAATAATGTTTCGCATACAGCCCTGAATTGTAGATTTCTCAAGACCTATTGTTTTTGGTGAAGATCGGTTGAGGGAAAGGGGTAGTTTACCTGCAACGTTTTTTTAACAAGGGTATTTTCTATGGCAAACGATAACAGCCGCAAATTCAAACAGAATCAAATAATGTTTTGCATACAGTCCTGATTTGTAGAGTACTCAAGACCTATTGTTTTTGGTGAAGATCGGTTAAGGGGAAGGGGTAGTTTACCTGCAACGTTTTTTTATCAAGCGTATTTTCTATGGCAAACGATAACAGCCGCAAATTCAAACAGAATCAAATAATTTTTTGCATACGTCCCTGAATTGTAGAGGTCTCAATGACTTTCGATTTTGGTGAAGATCGGTTAAGGGGAAGGGGTAGTTTACCTGCAACCTTATACGTTTTAACAAGAGTAAAGTACTTGAAAATTTTTTTCTATGGCAAACGATAACTGCCGCAAATTCAAACAGAATCAAATAACTTTTTGCATACAGCCCTGATTTGTAGAGTACTCACGACCTATTGTTTTTGGTGAAGATCGGTTAAGGGAAAGGGGTAGTTTACCTACAACGTTTTTTTAACAAGGTTATTTTCTATGGCAAACGATAAAAGCCGCAAATTCAAACAGAATCAAATAATTTTTTGCGTACATCAGTGAATTGTAGAGGACTCAAGGCCATTAGATTTTGGTGAAGATCGGTTAAGGCGAAGGGGTAGTTTACCTGCAACCTTTTACGTTTTAACAAGAGTAAAGTACTTGAAAATTCATTTGAAACTTTTTCAAACAATGGTAATTGTTAAAAATAAAATAATTTTGTTGCCAGGCAATAAAATTATAATTTTTTCATTTTAATGTAAATTATGTATATATTAGAAAATATATCGTGCTTGGCAGGCAAGCATATTTCAGATTATAAGTCTTAGAATATGGAAGTCATGTATGGTTCTCCATACCGATATTTACTTTTTACTTCCATATTCTTTAAGGAATGGAAGTATGGTGATGGCAAAAAAAATCGTGTTCGAGATTATTGCAGATTCTGATTCTACTACACTCAAAACATGAAAAAAAGTCGTTTTCCGAAAAGTGTCTGTGTGTGTGTCTGTCTGTGTGTGTGTGTCTGTAGATTTTTTACTTCCATATTCCTTAAGGAATGGAAGTATGGTGATGGCAAAAAAAATCGTGTTCGAGATTATTGCAGATTCTGATTCTACTACACTCAAAACATGAAAAAAAGTCGTTTTCCGAAAAGTGTCTGTCTGTCTGTCTGTAGATTTTTTTTCTATGGCAAACGATAACTGCCGCAAATTCAAACAGAATCAAATAATTTTTTGCATGCAGCCCTGATTTGCAGAGTACTCGCGACCTATTGTTTTTGGTGAAGATCGTTGAGGGAAAGGGGTAGTTTACCTGCAACGGTTTTTTTTAGCAAGGGTAATTTTGTTTGTTTGGCAAACGATAACAGCGGCAAATTCAAACAGAAGCAAAGAATGTTTCGCATACAGCCCTGAATTGTAGAGTTCTCAAGATCTGTTGATTTTGGTGAAGATCGGTTAAGGGAAAGGGGTAGTTTACCTGTAACGTTTTATGTTTTAACAAGGGTATTTCCTATGGAAAACGATAACAGCCGCAAATTCAAACAGAATCAAAAGATTATTTGCATACAGCCCTAAATTGTAGAGTTCTCAAGACCTATTGTTTTTGGTGAAGATCGGTTGAGGGAAAGGGGTAGTTTACCTGCAACGTTTTTTTAACAAGGGTATTTTCTATGGCAAACGATAACAGCCGCAAATTCAAACAGAATCAAATAATGTTTTGCATACAGCCCTGATTTGTAGAGTACTCAAGACCTATTGTTTTTGGTGAAGATCGGTTAAGGGGAAGGGGTAGTTTACCTGCAACGTTTTTTTATCCAGCGTATTTTCTATGGCAAACGATAACTGCCGCAAATTCAAACAGAATCAAATAATTTTTTGCATACGTCCCTGAATTGTAGAGATCTCAAGGACTTTCGATTTTGGTGAAGATCGGTTAAGGGGAAGGGGTAGTTTACCTGCAACCTTTTACGTTTTAACAAGAGTAAAGTACTTGAAAATTTATTTAAACTTTTTCAAACAATGGGAATTGTTAAAAATAAAATAATTTTGTTGCCAAGCAATAAAATTAAAATTTTTTCATTTTAATGCGCTTGGCAGGCGATATTATGATTTAAATATAAATCTTAGAATATGGAAGTCATGTATGGTTCTCCATACCGATTTTTTTCTATGGCAAACGATAACTGCCGCAAATTCAAACAGAATCAAATAATTTTTTGCATGCAGCCCTGATTTGCAGAGTACTCGCGACCTATTGTTTTTGGTGAAGATCGGTTGAGGGAAAGGGGTAGTTTACCTGCAACGGTTTTTTTTTATCAAGGGAAATTTTTTTTTTTGCAAACGATAACAGCCGCAAATTCAAACAGAATCAAATAATGTTTCGCATACAGCCCTGAATTGTAGAGTTCTCAAGACCTATTGTTTTTGGTGAAGATCGGTTAAGGGAAAGGGGTAGTTTACCTGTAACGTTTTATGTTTTAACAAGGGTATTTCCTATGGCAAACGATAACAGCCGCAAATTCAAACAGAATCAAAAGATTATTTGCACACAGCCCTAAATTATAGAGTTCTCAAGACCTATTGTTTTTGGTGAAGATCGGTTGAGGGGAAGGGTTAGTTTACCTGCAACGTTTTTTTATCAAGCGTATTTTCTATGGCAAACGATAACAGCCGCAAATTCAAACAGAATCAAATAATTTTTTGCATACAGCCCTGATTTGTAGAGTACTCAAGACCTATTGTTTTCGGAGAAGATCGGTTAAGGGAAGGGGTAGTTTACCTGCAACTTTTATGTTTTAACAAGGGTAATTTTTTCTATGGCGAACGCTAACTGCCGCATATTCAAACAGAATCAAATAATTTTTTGCATACATCCCTGAATTGTAGTGATCTCAAGGCCTTTCGATTTTGGTGAAGATCGGTTAAGAGGAAGGGGTAGTTTACCTGCAACCTTTTACGTTTTAACAAGAGTAAAGTACTTGAAAATTTATTTAAACTTTTTCAAACAATGGGATTTGTTAAAAATAAAATAATTTTGTTGCCAAGCAATAAAATTAAAATTTTTTCATTTTAATGCGCTTGGCAGGCGATATTATGATTTAAATATAAATCTTAGAATATGGAAGTCATGTATGGTTCTCCATACCGATTTTTTTCTATGGCAAACGATAACTGCCGCAAATTCAAACAGAATCAAATAATTTTTTGCATACAGCCCTGATTTGTAGAGTACTCACGACCTATTGTTTTTGGTGAAGATCGGTTGAGGGAAAGGGGTAGTTTACCTGCAACGGTTTTTTTTTATCAAGGGAAATTTTTTTTTTTGCAAACGATAACAGCCGCAAATTCAAACAGAATCAAATAATGTTTCGCATACAGCCCTGAATTGTAGAGTTCTCAAGACCTATTGTTTTTGGTGAAGATCGGTTAAGGGAAAGGGGTAGTTTACCTGTAACGTTTTATGTTTTAACAAGGGTATTTCCTATGGCAAACGATAACAGCCGCAAATTCAAACAGAATCAAAAGATTATTTGCACACAGCCCTAAATTATAGAGTTCTCAAGACCTATTGTTTTTGGTGAAGATCGGTTGAGGGGAAGGGTTAGTTTACCTGCAACGTTTTTTTATCAAGCGTATTTTCTATGGCAAACGATAACAGCCGCAAATTCAAACAGAATCAAATAATTTTCTGCGTACAGCCCTGATTTGTAGAGTACTCAAGACCTATTGTTTTTGGTGAAGATCGGTTGAGGTGAAGGGGTAGTTTACCAGCAACGTTTTTTATCATGCGTATTTTCTATGGCAAACGACAACTGCCGCAAATTCAAACAGAATCAAATAATTTTTTGCATACAGCCCTGATTTGTAGAGTACTCGCGACCTATTGTTTTTGGTGAAGATCGGTTGAGGGGAAGGATTAGTTTACCTGCAACGGTTTTTTTTATCAAGGGAAATTTTTTTTTTGACAAACGATAACAGCCGCAAATTCAAACAGAATCAAATAATGTTTCGCATACAGCCCTGAATTGTAGATTTCTCAAGACCTATTGTTTTTGGTGAAGATCGGTTGAGGGAAAGGGGTAGTTTACCTGCAACGTTTTTTTAACAAGGGTATTTTCTATGGCAAACGATAACAGCCGCAAATTCAAACAGAATCAAATAATGTTTTGCATACAGTCCTGATTTGTAGAGTACTCAAGACCTATTGTTTTTGGTGAAGATCGGTTAAGGGGAAGGGGTAGTTTACCTGCAACGTTTTTTTATCAAGCGTATTTTCTATGGCAAACGATAACAGCCGCAAATTCAAACAGAATCAAATAATTTTTTGCATACGTCCCTGAATTGTAGAGGTCTCAATGACTTTCGATTTTGGTGAAGATCGGTTAAGGGGAAGGGGTAGTTTACCTGCAACCTTATACGTTTTAACAAGAGTAAAGTACTTGAAAATTTTTTTCTATGGCAAACGATAACTGCCGCAAATTCAAACAGAATCAAATAACTTTTTGCATACAGCCCTGATTTGTAGAGTACTCACGACCTATTGTTTTTGGTGAAGATCGGTTAAGGGAAAGGGGTAGTTTACCTACAACGTTTTTTTAACAAGGTTATTTTCTATGGCAAACGATAAAAGCCGCAAATTCAAACAGAATCAAATAATTTTTTGCGTACGTCAGTGAATTGTAGAGGACTCAAGGCCATTAGATTTTGGTGAAGATCGGTTAAGGCGAAGGGGTAGTTTACCTGCAACCTTTTACGTTTTAACAAGAGTAAAGTACTTGAAAATTCATTTAAACTTTTTCAAACAATGGTAATTGTTAAAAATAAAATAATTTTGTTGCCAGGCAATAAAATTATAATTTTTTCATTTTAATGTAAATTATGTATATATTAGAAAATATATCGTGCTTGGCAGGCAAGCATATTTCAGATTATAAGTCTTAGAATATGGAAGTCATGTATGGTTCTCCATACCGATATTTACTTTTTACTTCCATATTCTTTAAGGAATGGAAGTATGGTGATGGCAAAAAAAATCGTGTTCGAGATTATTGCAGATTCTGATTCTACTACACTCAAAACATGAAAAAAAGTCGTTTTCCGAAAAGTGTCTGTGTGTGTGTCTGTCTGTGTGTGTGTGTCTGTAGATTTTTTACTTCCATATTCCTTAAGGAATGGAAGTATGGTGATGGCAAAAAAAATCGTGTTCGAGATTATTGCAGATTCTGATTCTACTACACTCAAAACATGAAAAAAAGTCGTTTTCCGAAAAGTGTCTGTCTGTAGATTTTTTTTCTATGGCAAACGATAACTGCCGCAAATTCAAACAGAATCAAATAATTTTTTGCATGCAGCCCTGATTTGCAGAGTACTCGCGACCTATTGTTTTTGGTGAAGATCGGTTGAGGGAAAGGGGTAGTTTACCTGCAACGGTTTTTTTTAGCAAGGGTAATTTTGTTTGTTTGGCAAACGATAACAGCGGCAAATTCAAACAGAAGCAAAGAATGTTTCGCATACAGCCCTGAATTGTAGAGTTCTCAAGATCTGTTGATTTTGGTGAAGATCGGTTAAGGGAAAGGGGTAGTTTACCTGTAACGTTTTATGTTTTAACAAGGGTATTTCCTATGGAAAACGATAACAGCCGCAAATTCAAACAGAATCAAAAGATTATTTGCATACAGCCCTAAATTGTAGAGTTCTCAAGACCTATTGTTTTTGGTGAAGATCGGTTGAGGGAAAGGGGTAGTTTACCTGCAACGTTTTTTTAACAAGGGTATTTTCTATGGCAAACGATAACAGCCGCAAATTCAAACAGAATCAAATAATGTTTTGCATACAGCCCTGATTTGTAGAGTACTCAAGACCTATTGTTTTTGGTGAAGATCGGTTAAGGGGAAGGGGTAGTTTACCTGCAACGTTTTTTTATCCAGCGTATTTTCTATGGCAAACGATAACTGCCGCAAATTCAAACAGAATCAAATAATTTTTTGCATACGTCCCTGAATTGTAGAGATCTCAAGGACTTTCGATTTTGGTGAAGATCGGTTAAGGGGAAGGGGTAGTTTACCTGCAACCTTTTACGTTTTAACAAGAGTAAAGTACTTGAAAATTTATTTAAACTTTTTCAAACAATGGGAATTGTTAAAAATAAAATAATTTTGTTGCCAAGCAATAAAATTAAAATTTTTTCATTTTAATGCGCTTGGCAGGCGATATTATGATTTAAATATAAATCTTAGAATATGGAAGTCATGTATGGTTCTCCATACCGATTTTTTTCTATGGCAAACGATAACTGCCGCAAATTCAAACAGAATCAAATAATTTTTTGCATGCAGCCCTGATTTGCAGAGTACTCGCGACCTATTGTTTTTGGTGAAGATCGGTTGAGGGAAAGGGGTAGTTTACCTGCAACGGTTTTTTTTTATCAAGGGAAATTTTTTTTTTTGCAAACGATAACAGCCGCAAATTCAAACAGAATCAAATAATGTTTCGCATACAGCCCTGAATTGTAGAGTTCTCAAGACCTATTGTTTTTGGTGAAGATCGGTTAAGGGAAAGGGGTAGTTTACCTGTAACGTTTTATGTTTTAACAAGGGTATTTCCTATGGCAAACGATAACAGCCGCAAATTCAAACAGAATCAAAAGATTATTTGCACACAGCCCTAAATTATAGAGTTCTCAAGACCTATTGTTTTTGGTGAAGATCGGTTGAGGGGAAGGGTTAGTTTACCTGCAACGTTTTTTTATCAAGCGTATTTTCTATGGCAAACGATAACAGCCGCAAATTCAAACAGAATCAAATAATTTTTTGCATACAGCCCTGATTTGTAGAGTACTCAAGACCTATTGTTTTCGGAGAAGATCGGTTAAGGGAAGGGGTAGTTTACCTGCAACTTTTATGTTTTAACAAGGGTAATTTTTTCTATGGCGAACGCTAACTGCCGCATATTCAAACAGAATCAAATAATTTTTTGCATACATCCCTGAATTGTAGTGATCTCAAGGCCTTTCGATTTTGGTGAAGATCGGTTAAGAGGAAGGGGTAGTTTACCTGCAACCTTTTACGTTTTAACAAGAGTAAAGTACTTGAAAATTTATTTAAACTTTTTCAAACAATGGGATTTGTTAAAAATAAAATAATTTTGTTGCCAAGCAATAAAATTAAAATTTTTTCATTTTAATGCGCTTGGCAGGCGATATTATGATTTAAATATAAATCTTAGAATATGGAAGTCATGTATGGTTCTCCATACCGATTTTTTTCTATGGCAAACGATAACTGCCGCAAATTCAAACAGAATCAAATAATTTTTTGCATACAGCCCTGATTTGTAGAGTACTCACGACCTATTGTTTTTGGTGAAGATCGGTTGAGGGAAAGGGGTAGTTTACCTGCAACGGTTTTTTTTTATCAAGGGAAATTTTTTTTTTTGCAAACGATAACAGCCGCAAATTCAAACAGAATCAAATAATGTTTCGCATACAGCCCTGAATTGTAGAGTTCTCAAGACCTATTGTTTTTGGTGAAGATCGGTTAAGGGAAAGGGGTAGTTTACCTGTAACGTTTTATGTTTTAACAAGGGTATTTCCTATGGCAAACGATAACAGCCGCAAATTCAAACAGAATCAAAAGATTATTTGCACACAGCCCTAAATTATAGAGTTCTCAAGACCTATTGTTTTTGGTGAAGATCGGTTGAGGGGAAGGGTTAGTTTACCTGCAACGTTTTTTTATCAAGCGTATTTTCTATGGCAAACGATAACAGCCGCAAATTCAAACAGAATCAAATAATTTTCTGCGTACAGCCCTGATTTGTAGAGTACTCAAGACCTATTGTTTTTGGTGAAGATCGGTTGAGGTGAAGGGGTAGTTTACCAGCAACGTTTTTTATCATGCGTATTTTCTATGGCAAACGACAACTGCCGCAAATTCAAACAGAATCAAATAATTTTTTGCATACAGCCCTGATTTGTAGAGTACTCGCGACCTATTGTTTTTGGTGAAGATCGGTTGAGGGGAAGGATTAGTTTACCTGCAACGGTTTTTTTTATCAAGGGAAATTTTTTTTTTGACAAACGATAACAGCCGCAAATTCAAACAGAATCAAATAATGTTTCGCATACAGCCCTGAATTGTAGATTTCTCAAGACCTATTGTTTTTGGTGAAGATCGGTTGAGGGAAAGGGGTAGTTTACCTGCAACGTTTTTTTAACAAGGGTATTTTCTATGGCAAACGATAACAGCCGCAAATTCAAACAGAATCAAATAATGTTTTGCATACAGTCCTGATTTGTAGAGTACTCAAGACCTATTGTTTTTGGTGAAGATCGGTTAAGGGGAAGGGGTAGTTTACCTGCAACGTTTTTTTATCAAGCGTATTTTCTATGGCAAACGATAACAGCCGCAAATTCAAACAGAATCAAATAATTTTTTGCATACGTCCCTGAATTGTAGAGGTCTCAATGACTTTCGATTTTGGTGAAGATCGGTTAAGGGGAAGGGGTAGTTTACCTGCAACCTTATACGTTTTAACAAGAGTAAAGTACTTGAAAATTTTTTTCTATGGCAAACGATAACTGCCGCAAATTCAAACAGAATCAAATAACTTTTTGCATACAGCCCTGATTTGTAGAGTACTCACGACCTATTGTTTTTGGTGAAGATCGGTTAAGGGAAAGGGGTAGTTTACCTACAACGTTTTTTTAACAAGGTTATTTTCTATGGCAAACGATAAAAGCCGCAAATTCAAACAGAATCAAATAATTTTTTGCGTACATCAGTGAATTGTAGAGGACTCAAGGCCATTAGATTTTGGTGAAGATCGGTTAAGGCGAAGGGGTAGTTTACCTGCAACCTTTTACGTTTTAACAAGAGTAAAGTACTTGAAAATTCATTTAAACTTTTTCAAACAATGGTAATTGTTAAAAATAAAATAATTTTGTTGCCAGGCAATAAAATTATAATTTTTTCATTTTAATGTAAATTATGTATATATTAGAAAATATATCGTGCTTGGCAGGCAAGCATATTTCAGATTATAAGTCTTAGAATATGGAAGTCATGTATGGTTCTCCATACCGATATTTACTTTTTACTTCCATATTCTTTAAGGAATGGAAGTATGGTGATGGCAAAAAAAATCGTGTTCGAGATTATTGCAGATTCTGATTCTACTACACTCAAAACATGAAAAAAAGTCGTTTTCCGAAAAGTGTCTGTGTGTGTGTCTGTCTGTGTGTGTGTGTCTGTAGATTTTTTACTTCCATATTCCTTAAGGAATGGAAGTATGGTGATGGCAAAAAAAATCGTGTTCGAGATTATTGCAGATTCTGATTCTACTACACTCAAAACATGAAAAAAAGTCGTTTTCCGAAAAGTGTCTGTCTGTAGATTTTTTTTCTATGGCAAACGATAACTGCCGCAAATTCAAACAGAATCAAATAATTTTTTGCATGCAGCCCTGATTTGCAGAGTACTCGCGACCTATTGTTTTTGGTGAAGATCGGTTGAGGGAAAGGGGTAGTTTACCTGCAACGGTTTTTTTTAGCAAGGGTAATTTTGTTTGTTTGGCAAACGATAACAGCGGCAAATTCAAACAGAAGCAAAGAATGTTTCGCATACAGCCCTGAATTGTAGAGTTCTCAAGATCTGTTGATTTTGGTGAAGATCGGTTAAGGGAAAGGGGTAGTTTACCTGTAACGTTTTATGTTTTAACAAGGGTATTTCCTATGGAAAACGATAACAGCCGCAAATTCAAACAGAATCAAAAGATTATTTGCATACAGCCCTAAATTGTAGAGTTCTCAAGACCTATTGTTTTTGGTGAAGATCGGTTGAGGGAAAGGGGTAGTTTACCTGCAACGTTTTTTTAACAAGGGTATTTTCTATGGCAAACGATAACAGCCGCAAATTCAAACAGAATCAAATAATGTTTTGCATACAGCCCTGATTTGTAGAGTACTCAAGACCTATTGTTTTTGGTGAAGATCGGTTAAGGGGAAGGGGTAGTTTACCTGCAACGTTTTTTTATCCAGCGTATTTTCTATGGCAAACGATAACTGCCGCAAATTCAAACAGAATCAAATAATTTTTTGCATACGTCCCTGAATTGTAGAGATCTCAAGGACTTTCGATTTTGGTGAAGATCGGTTAAGGGGAAGGGGTAGTTTACCTGCAACCTTTTACGTTTTAACAAGAGTAAAGTACTTGAAAATTTATTTAAACTTTTTCAAACAATGGGAATTGTTAAAAATAAAATAATTTTGTTGCCAAGCAATAAAATTAAAATTTTTTCATTTTAATGCGCTTGGCAGGCGATATTATGATTTAAATATAAATCTTAGAATATGGAAGTCATGTATGGTTCTCCATACCGATTTTTTTCTATGGCAAACGATAACTGCCGCAAATTCAAACAGAATCAAATAATTTTTTGCATGCAGCCCTGATTTGCAGAGTACTCGCGACCTATTGTTTTTGGTGAAGATCGGTTGAGGGAAAGGGGTAGTTTACCTGCAACGGTTTTTTTTTATCAAGGGAAATTTTTTTTTTTGCAAACGATAACAGCCGCAAATTCAAACAGAATCAAATAATGTTTCGCATACAGCCCTGAATTGTAGAGTTCTCAAGACCTATTGTTTTTGGTGAAGATCGGTTAAGGGAAAGGGGTAGTTTACCTGTAACGTTTTATGTTTTAACAAGGGTATTTCCTATGGCAAACGATAACAGCCGCAAATTCAAACAGAATCAAAAGATTATTTGCACACAGCCCTAAATTATAGAGTTCTCAAGACCTATTGTTTTTGGTGAAGATCGGTTGAGGGGAAGGGTTAGTTTACCTGCAACGTTTTTTTATCAAGCGTATTTTCTATGGCAAACGATAACAGCCGCAAATTCAAACAGAATCAAATAATTTTTTGCATACAGCCCTGATTTGTAGAGTACTCAAGACCTATTGTTTTCGGAGAAGATCGGTTAAGGGAAGGGGTAGTTTACCTGCAACTTTTATGTTTTAACAAGGGTAATTTTTTCTATGGCGAACGCTAACTGCCGCATATTCAAACAGAATCAAATAATTTTTTGCATACATCCCTGAATTGTAGTGATCTCAAGGCCTTTCGATTTTGGTGAAGATCGGTTAAGAGGAAGGGGTAGTTTACCTGCAACCTTTTACGTTTTAACAAGAGTAAAGTACTTGAAAATTTATTTAAACTTTTTCAAACAATGGGATTTGTTAAAAATAAAATAATTTTGTTGCCAAGCAATAAAATTAAAATTTTTTCATTTTAATGCGCTTGGCAGGCGATATTATGATTTAAATATAAATCTTAGAATATGGAAGTCATGTATGGTTCTCCATACCGATTTTTTTCTATGGCAAACGATAACTGCCGCAAATTCAAACAGAATCAAATAATTTTTTGCATACAGCCCTGATTTGTAGAGTACTCACGACCTATTGTTTTTGGTGAAGATCGGTTGAGGGAAAGGGGTAGTTTACCTGCAACGGTTTTTTTTTATCAAGGGAAATTTTTTTTTTTGCAAACGATAACAGCCGCAAATTCAAACAGAATCAAATAATGTTTCGCATACAGCCCTGAATTGTAGAGTTCTCAAGACCTATTGTTTTTGGTGAAGATCGGTTAAGGGAAAGGGGTAGTTTACCTGTAACGTTTTATGTTTTAACAAGGGTATTTCCTATGGCAAACGATAACAGCCGCAAATTCAAACAGAATCAAAAGATTATTTGCACACAGCCCTAAATTATAGAGTTCTCAAGACCTATTGTTTTTGGTGAAGATCGGTTGAGGGGAAGGGTTAGTTTACCTGCAACGTTTTTTTATCAAGCGTATTTTCTATGGCAAACGATAACAGCCGCAAATTCAAACAGAATCAAATAATTTTCTGCGTACAGCCCTGATTTGTAGAGTACTCAAGACCTATTGTTTTTGGTGAAGATCGGTTGAGGTGAAGGGGTAGTTTACCAGCAACGTTTTTTATCATGCGTATTTTCTATGGCAAACGACAACTGCCGCAAATTCAAACAGAATCAAATAATTTTTTGCATACAGCCCTGATTTGTAGAGTACTCGCGACCTATTGTTTTTGGTGAAGATCGGTTGAGGGGAAGGATTAGTTTACCTGCAACGGTTTTTTTTATCAAGGGAAATTTTTTTTTTGACAAACGATAACAGCCGCAAATTCAAACAGAATCAAATAATGTTTCGCATACAGCCCTGAATTGTAGATTTCTCAAGACCTATTGTTTTTGGTGAAGATCGGTTGAGGGAAAGGGGTAGTTTACCTGCAACGTTTTTTTAACAAGGGTATTTTCTATGGCAAACGATAACAGCCGCAAATTCAAACAGAATCAAATAATGTTTTGCATACAGTCCTGATTTGTAGAGTACTCAAGACCTATTGTTTTTGGTGAAGATCGGTTAAGGGGAAGGGGTAGTTTACCTGCAACGTTTTTTTATCAAGCGTATTTTCTATGGCAAACGATAACAGCCGCAAATTCAAACAGAATCAAATAATTTTTTGCATACGTCCCTGAATTGTAGAGGTCTCAATGACTTTCGATTTTGGTGAAGATCGGTTAAGGGGAAGGGGTAGTTTACCTGCAACCTTATACGTTTTAACAAGAGTAAAGTACTTGAAAATTTTTTTCTATGGCAAACGATAACTGCCGCAAATTCAAACAGAATCAAATAACTTTTTGCATACAGCCCTGATTTGTAGAGTACTCACGACCTATTGTTTTTGGTGAAGATCGGTTAAGGGAAAGGGGTAGTTTACCTACAACGTTTTTTTAACAAGGTTATTTTCTATGGCAAACGATAAAAGCCGCAAATTCAAACAGAATCAAATAATTTTTTGCGTACATCAGTGAATTGTAGAGGACTCAAGGCCATTAGATTTTGGTGAAGATCGGTTAAGGCGAAGGGGTAGTTTACCTGCAACCTTTTACGTTTTAACAAGAGTAAAGTACTTGAAAATTCATTTAAACTTTTTCAAACAATGGTAATTGTTAAAAATAAAATAATTTTGTTGCCAGGCAATAAAATTATAATTTTTTCATTTTAATGTAAATTATGTATATATTAGAAAATATATCGTGCTTGGCAGGCAAGCATATTTCAGATTATAAGTCTTAGAATATGGAAGTCATGTATGGTTCTCCATACCGATATTTACTTTTTACTTCCATATTCTTTAAGGAATGGAAGTATGGTGATGGCAAAAAAAATCGTGTTCGAGATTATTGCAGATTCTGATTCTACTACACTCAAAACATGAAAAAAAGTCGTTTTCCGAAAAGTGTCTGTGTGTGTGTCTGTCTGTGTGTGTGTGTCTGTAGATTTTTTACTTCCATATTCCTTAAGGAATGGAAGTATGGTGATGGCAAAAAAAATCGTGTTCGAGATTATTGCAGATTCTGATTCTACTACACTCAAAACATGAAAAAAAGTCGTTTTCCGAAAAGTGTCTGTCTGTAGATTTTTTTTCTATGGCAAACGATAACTGCCGCAAATTCAAACAGAATCAAATAATTTTTTGCATGCAGCCCTGATTTGCAGAGTACTCGCGACCTATTGTTTTTGGTGAAGATCGGTTGAGGGAAAGGGGTAGTTTACCTGCAACGGTTTTTTTTAGCAAGGGTAATTTTGTTTGGCAAACGATAACAGCGGCAAATTCAAACAGAAGCAAAGAATGTTTCGCATACAGCCCTGAATTGTAGAGTTCTCAAGATCTGTTGATTTTGGTGAAGATCGGTTAAGGGAAAGGGGTAGTTTACCTGTAACGTTTTATGTTTTAACAAGGGTATTTCCTATGGAAAACGATAACAGCCGCAAATTCAAACAGAATCAAAAGATTATTTGCATACAGCCCTAAATTGTAGAGTTCTCAAGACCTATTGTTTTTGGTGAAGATCGGTTGAGGGAAAGGGGTAGTTTACCTGCAACGTTTTTTTAACAAGGGTATTTTCTATGGCAAACGATAACAGCCGCAAATTCAAACAGAATCAAATAATGTTTTGCATACAGCCCTGATTTGTAGAGTACTCAAGACCTATTGTTTTTGGTGAAGATCGGTTAAGGGGAAGGGGTAGTTTACCTGCAACGTTTTTTTATCCAGCGTATTTTCTATGGCAAACGATAACTGCCGCAAATTCAAACAGAATCAAATAATTTTTTGCATACGTCCCTGAATTGTAGAGATCTCAAGGACTTTCGATTTTGGTGAAGATCGGTTAAGGGGAAGGGGTAGTTTACCTGCAACCTTTTACGTTTTAACAAGAGTAAAGTACTTGAAAATTTATTTAAACTTTTTCAAACAATGGGAATTGTTAAAAATAAAATAATTTTGTTGCCAAGCAATAAAATTAAAATTTTTTCATTTTAATGCGCTTGGCAGGCGATATTATGATTTAAATATAAATCTTAGAATATGGAAGTCATGTATGGTTCTCCATACCGATTTTTTTCTATGGCAAACGATAACTGCCGCAAATTCAAACAGAATCAAATAATTTTTTGCATGCAGCCCTGATTTGCAGAGTACTCGCGACCTATTGTTTTTGGTGAAGATCGGTTGAGGGAAAGGGGTAGTTTACCTGCAACGGTTTTTTTTTATCAAGGGAAATTTTTTTTTTTGCAAACGATAACAGCCGCAAATTCAAACAGAATCAAATAATGTTTCGCATACAGCCCTGAATTGTAGAGTTCTCAAGACCTATTGTTTTTGGTGAAGATCGGTTAAGGGAAAGGGGTAGTTTACCTGTAACGTTTTATGTTTTAACAAGGGTATTTCCTATGGCAAACGATAACAGCCGCAAATTCAAACAGAATCAAAAGATTATTTGCACACAGCCCTAAATTATAGAGTTCTCAAGACCTATTGTTTTTGGTGAAGATCGGTTGAGGGGAAGGGTTAGTTTACCTGCAACGTTTTTTTATCAAGCGTATTTTCTATGGCAAACGATAACAGCCGCAAATTCAAACAGAATCAAATAATTTTTTGCATACAGCCCTGATTTGTAGAGTACTCAAGACCTATTGTTTTCGGAGAAGATCGGTTAAGGGAAGGGGTAGTTTACCTGCAACTTTTATGTTTTAACAAGGGTAATTTTTTCTATGGCGAACGCTAACTGCCGCATATTCAAACAGAATCAAATAATTTTTTGCATACATCCCTGAATTGTAGTGATCTCAAGGCCTTTCGATTTTGGTGAAGATCGGTTAAGAGGAAGGGGTAGTTTACCTGCAACCTTTTACGTTTTAACAAGAGTAAAGTACTTGAAAATTTATTTAAACTTTTTGAAACAATGGTAATTGTTAAAAATAAAATAATTTTGTTGCCAGGCAATAAAATTATAATTTTTTCATTTTAATGTAATATAATATTTTTCATTTAATACAGCAATAAAAAGGCAGGTAAGACACAGCC
Source organism: Magicicada septendecula (assembly GCA_034769895.1). Classification (NCBI taxonomy): domain Eukaryota; kingdom Metazoa; phylum Arthropoda; class Insecta; order Hemiptera; family Cicadidae; genus Magicicada; species Magicicada septendecula. Next base: position 427,421,786 of record CM068370.1, on the reverse strand, counting down.
TGGCTGTTTGGCTGAAAATGATTTTAAATATAAATCTTAGAATATGGAAGTCATGTATGGTTCTCCATACCGATATTTAACAATTACCATTGTTTGAAAAAGTTTAAATGAATTTTCAAGTACTTTACTGTTGTTAAAACATAAAAGGTTGCAGGTAAACTACCCCTTCCACTTAACCGATCTTCACCAAAATCAAAAGGCCTTGAGATCACTACAATTCAGGGATGTATGCAAAAAATTATTTGATTCTGTTTGAATATGCGGCAGTTACCGTTCGTCATAGAAAAAATTACCCTTGTTAAAACATAAAAGTTGCAGGTAAACTACCCCTTTCCCTTAACCGATCTTCTCCGAAAACAATAGGTCTTGAGTACTCTACAAATCAGGGCTGTATGCAAAAAATTATTTGATTCTGTTTGAATTTGCGGCTGTTATCGTTTGCCATAGAAAATACCCTTGTTACAACAAAAAACGTTGCAGGTAAACTAACCCTTTCCCTTAACCGATCTTCACCAAAAACAACAGGTCTTGAGAAATCTACAATTCAGGGCTGTATGCAAAACAGTATTTGATTATGTTTGAATTTGCGGCTGTTATCGTTTGCCATAGAAAATACCCTTGTTAAAACATAAAACGTAGCAGGTAAACTACCCCTTTCCCGTAACCGATCTTCACCAAAAACAATAGGTCTTGAGTACTCTACAAATCAGGGCAGTATGCAAAACAGTATTTGATTATGTTTGAATTTGTGGCTGTTATCGTTTGCAATAGAAAATAATTAGCCTTGATTAAAAAAAAAAAGTTGCAGGTAAACTACCCCTTTCCCTTAACCGATCTTCACCAAAAGCAATAGGTCTTGAGTACTCTAAAAATCAGGCCTGTATGCCAAAAATTATTTGATTCTGTTTGAATTTGCGGCTGTTATCGTTTGCCATAGAAAAAAATCTACAGACACTTTTCGAAAAACGACTTTTACTTCCATATTCCTTAAGGAATGGAAGTATGGTGATGGCAAAAAAAATCGTGTTCGAGATTATTGCAGATTCTGATTCTACTACACTCAAAACATGAAAAAAAGTCGTTTTCCGAAAAGTGTCTGTGTGTGTGTCTGTCTGTCTGTCTGTCTGTGTCTGTAGATTTTTTTTCTATGGCAAACGATAACAGCCGCAAATTCAAACAGAATCAAATAATTTTTTGCATACAGCCCTGATTTGTAGAGTACTCGCGACCTATTGTTTTTGGTGAAGATCGGTTAAGGGAAAGGGGTAGTTTACCTGCAACGGTTTTTTTTTATGAAGGGTAATTTTGTTTGTTTGGCAAACGATAACAGCCGCAAATTCAAACAGAATCAAATAATGTTTCGCATACAGCCCTGAATTGTAGAGTTCTCACGATCTGTTAATTTTGGTAAAGATCGGTTAAGGGAAAGGGGTAGTTTACCTGTACCGTTTTATGTTTTAACAAGGGTATTTTCTATGGCAATCGATAACAGCCGCAAATTCAAACATAATCAAATAATGTTTTGCATACTGCCCTGAATTGTAGAGTTCTCAAGACCTTTTGTTTTTGGTGAAGATCGGTTAAGGGAAAGGGGTAGTTTACCTGCAACGTTTTATGTTTTTAAGGGTATTTTCTATGGCAAACGATAAGAGCCGCAAATTCAAACAGAATCAAATACGTTTTTGCATACCGCCCTGATTTCTTGAGTACTAAAGACCTATTGTTTTTGGTGAAGATCGTTTAAGGGAAAGGGGTAGTTTACTACCTGCCACGTTTTTTGTTTTATCAAGGGTATTTTTTATGGCAAACGATAACAGCCGCAAATTCACACAAAATCATATAATATTTTGCATACAACCCTAAATTGTAGAGTTCTCAAAACCTGTCGTTTTTGGTGAAGATCGGTTAAGGGAAAGGGGTAGTTTACCTGCAACGGTTTTTTATCAAGGGTAATTTTACTTCCATATTCCTTAAGGAATGGAAGTATGGTGATGGCAAAAAAAATCGTGTTCGAGATTATTGCAGATTCTGATTCTACTACACTCAAAACATGAAAAAAAAGTCGTTTTCCGAAAAGTGTCTGTGTGTGTGTCTGTGTGTGTGTGTGTGTGTGTGTCTGTAGATTTTTTTTCTATGGCAAACGATAACTGCCGCAAATTCAAACAGAATCAAATAATTTTTTGCATACAGCCCTGATTTGTAGAGTACTCGCGACCTATTGTTTTTGGTGAAGATCTGTTGAGGGAAAGGGGTAGTTTACCTGCAACGTTTTTTTTTATCAAGGGAAATTTTTTTTTGGCAAACGATAACAGCCGCAAATTCAAACAGAATTAAATAATGTTTCGTATACAGCCCTGAATTGTAGAGTTCTCGAGATCTGTTGTTTTTGGTGAAGATCGGTTAAGGGAAAGGGGTAGTTTACCAGTAACGTTTTATGTTTTAACAAGGGTATTTCCTATGGCAAACGATAACAGCCGCAAATTCAAACAGAATCAAAAGATTATTTGCATACAGCCCTAAATTGTAGAGTTCTCAAGACCTATTGTTTTTGGTGAAGATCGGTTGAGGGAAAGGGGTAGTTTACCTACAACGTTTTTTTAACAAGGGTATTTTATATGGCAAACGATAACAGCCGCAAATTCAAACAGAATCAAATAATTTTTTGCATACGTCCCTGAATTGTAGAGGTCTCAATGGCTTTCGATTTTGGTGAAGATCGGTTAAGGGGAAGGGGTAGTTTACCTTCAACCTTTTACGTTTTAACAAGAGTAAAGTACTTGAAAATTTATTTAAACTTTTTGAAACAATGGTAATTGTTAAAAATAAAATAATTTTGTTGCCAGGCAATAAAATTATAATTTTTTCATTTTAATGTAATATAATATTTTTCATTTAATACAGCAATAAAAAGGCAGGTAAGACACAGCCTGGCTGTTTGGCTGAAAATGATTTTAAATACAAATCTTAGAATATGGAAGTCATGTATGGTTCTCCATACCGATATTTTTTTAAGTTTTGAGTGTAGTACAATCAGAATCTGCACTAATCTCGAACACGATTTTTTTTGCCATCACCATAATTCCATTTCCTTAAGGAACATGGAAGTAAAATTAAGAGATCAACAAAATTTGTTAACTTTTTCGACCTCTTGGAGAGATCCGGTTCCGTTCGTCCCCCGCCCCGTAAATACGCCCCTGAGCAGTACGATAACCCTAAAGAATCTAAATTAATTGCCTCGTTCATTACTGTTAATTGTATGAACATTTACTGGAGTACAGCCGGTAGCAGACCACGTCTAGGCTGTGGTCCCATACAAACGGTCACCGCACCTGGAGCTCTACAAGAAGCTCGGAGCGCGGCCGTTGATCACATCCCGCTGCAGTAATGCCGCGTCGCTACCGAATCTCTGTTTAATAGTCTGCGTAATATTGGACATACGACCCTAGACATGACGAGAATCTTTCCGATTTCGGTTCAGATTCGCTGAGACAAAACTTGATTTTTGTCTCAAAATTGTACCTTAAACACTTAACAGACGTTTCGTCCTCATTTTGTGCCTTCCGGCTGATTGCGTCGCGAGTGCCTTTAGGGCGCGACTACTATCCAACACGAGTTGAGCAACTGGTTTGAGACGCGATCGTTTTAAAACTTTAGTTGCAACGGGTTCCTGTTGTCCGCAGACGGAGCAACCGAATTTTGACCAAAATGAAATCAGTATCGGGCAGCCTGTCTGGTGAAGATGACGTGAACAGAAGGTAGTGAGATGTTTTGTTGACATTCTTCTTCAGATATTATCATCATCATCATATTATTATTATACGTGTAACAGTAGCGATGAGGAAGACGTTGTTTATAAGCAATATCGAAGACGGCGAAGAAGTGGCAGGATGTTCTGGACTCATCCTTACATCGAAAAAATATTAAGTGCAGGCTTTTTGTAGCAGCTACTCAGCTGAAAGAATCAAATTCAAAATTCATTGTGCTTTACAGAATGTCAAAAGCTTCTTATCAGCACTTTGATAACGGATGACTGTCCCTGCCTTCACAAAGCATTATACTAAATAATAAACCATAACACTGGGTGCTTTTCCACCTCTTGGACGAATTTTATATTCGCCACCTGATCATTCAGTTTATAGATGAAAGTATAAAGTTAATAAAAATTACAAAAACTATAAAATGAAACAATAACAACTTTAAAAAATTATAAAATGAATTAACAGTAAAAAAATTTACAGGCATTGCACAAATGCACTGCACAGAGAAGGGCATTGAAAATGCTTCAATAAATCTAAAAAATATATATATTAATTTTTCTTCATTTACTTAAATGTACAGATTATAAGTTAAATGTAGTCGCATTCATAAACGCGCACGGAGAGAAGCTCGCTGTTCTCGAGATTCATCGATTTCACTTGGAAGTATAATCATCGGACGATGCGTAGTGAAATATGAAGCGTATGGGACCACTTCGGTTGGTCGCAACTTATAAAATAAACCATCAATCGTAGTACCATTACGAGTAGTTATGATATTTCGATCAGATGCTAAACGTAGGCTACCGAATAAAATTCTTCCAAATATGCGAGCAGTCGTCCAGCTTCGGGCAGTTTCAAGTTGTAGTTAAAATCACCACATATAATTAACGGGCTGCAGTATAAGTCATCGGTACGTGACGTATAGCTGCGCATGCTATAAACTTAAGGCGAGGCGCCCACAGACGTGGCGTGAAAAACATTGGTTAGTAAGTAGACTAACGCCAAAAGAAGTGGCGTGGCGGAGACGTGGCGGCTGCGCCTCTTCACATCCGCCACTCGATTACATCGTGTTCTATTTTCGCCACGTCCACGTCCGTTTCTGTACTGTTTTCAGAGTGATTCGCAAAACAGACTGAGAATTAATCCTCACAAATAAATAATCATAATCATAAATAATAATAAAGTGTAATCATGTGCGACGACCAGGATTTCAATATTAATTTTATGCAACTCGTTGAGCAGCATCCGTGCTTATATGACCACACCTCGCCGGATTACCACCGTACCAGAGCCCAAGATCAAGCTTGGATTGCAATAGCAAATGAAATCAAGGAGAATGGTAGATTCATTGCAGTGCCTGCTTGCAAGATAAAGTGGAAAAACCTGCGAGGAAGATACATAAAACACCTACGAGAATATACGCCGTCAGGATCAGGTACTGTAAATAAGAAGCCATACTAGTTGGCCGAATTTATGGGTTTTTTTGAGTCATTTATAAAATCCCGCCAAACGAAAAGTAACGTAAGTCAGGCAAACGACGAAAGAGTGAGTGAAGAGATCTTACACGAAGTGGAATCTTTTAAGGATGAGGATCCTCCCCAGATTCAAATGGAACGTCAATCTGTAGCACCATTTCATCAGGAAGAAAAAGAAGAGGAAGAAGAAGAACGCCGTTCAAAACAAATAAATCGTGCCTCTTCGCAACTCCCAAAAAACAAATATCGAAAAGTTTCTGATCAATTATTGCCGCTACAAGACGTCAACAGATCAGCAATGGAAAATTTTTCCGCAAAAACAGACAGTGGGAAAATATGATGATGCAGACTATTCATTTTTAATGAGCGTATTACCGAATATGAGAAAAATTACGGAGGAGCAAAAGCGACGTTTCAAAATCGGAATTTTAACTATGGCAGGAAATATATTAGGTGAAAAACCACCAGCAAATGTTTCATGTGAAGACTTCTCGCCTGGTTCGTCAACTATGGCAGGAAATATATTAGGTGAAAAATCACCAGCAAATGTTTCATATGAAGACTTCTCGCCAGGTTCGTCAACTTCGCATGCTTCCGGTTACAAACAATATCAACCGGTTAATACAGTCACTCATCGCACACTCCATGTTACTACTGAGCAAGGAAATGTAACACTTACTGATGCATTGCATACCTTAAATGATGGTTGGGTCGGTTAAATGATGGTTGGATATTACAAGAATGTGTTGCATACAAACTTAAAGCATTTAAAAATATTCTTCATGTGAACATGTTCTGCAATTTATTTTGAACAATCTGTAGGCTATACCATAAAAAAAATTTCGTATTTTCTTCTATCAAAATTATAATAATTGTGTGTACCTATGTACTCTTGTTCCATCCCACATCTTGAAATGTGTAATTTATAACGAAATAATTAATAAGATTTAACTTACACAGTGATAAATTTACAAACACTGTACTTTCAGGGGATGCGTTTCCAAGGATGGTTTCGTATCATCAACACTTGCTACCATTTGGAACCACACACCACATGCAGCTTTTGGTACCACAAACGGTATAAAAAGTGCTGATGATACGAGGCCATCCTCGTGAATTGCGCCCACTTTGAGTACAGTGTTCTTATAGTTATCTTTCTGTAACGTTAAATTTTATTAATTATCTTGTATTATGCACTTTCATTCCTGAAGCTTACGCATTGAATTGTGGTTTACTACCGTTCAAATAAATAGTTATTAGTACTTCCGTGAATCATTGGCACTAAAATATAAAACGCACAGTACCAAAACATAGTTCAGTATTTGAAACTATATAAAAAAATGTGTGTGCTGTTAAATACTTTATGTCGATAATGTTGATGGTAAATTTTGTGGTAGTTTTTGAGTAAGCATTAGAAATAACTGAAAATGTGTCCACTTCAGGTACAACATTATTGTTATTTGTTATCGATTTCTGACAACTTAATGCTATTAAAATACGTTCTTCAGGCGTTATAGAAAGCCTCCAGTTCGTATCCTTTTTACTAATTTCTGGACGTAACTTTCTACTAAAACACTCAGTGTTTCCCTCTTCATTCTATAAAATGATTTGAACTTCTCATCCTACAAGTTCAAGTCCTTAAACACATTAAACGCACCGCAATCTTTCTTCTTCCGCCAATATGGATGTATCCAAAATCGCCTTCTTTTATGAACTGCTTTGTTTAAAATATTTACATTTGCCAAATGGACAAGCGCTAAAACATCTTCGTCATCGGAGGACGACATTTACGACTGATGTGACAGCAACAGCCGCCTACCCTGTTGGCGTTAAGACACGTCACCGCCACGTCGCTTTAAAATTGTCGCCACCCGTCCGTCGGTCGCCGCCACTTTGTATTTTGCCATCTCTGTGGGCGCCTGGCCTTAAAGCGCAAAAGAGCGGCGTCGAATAAATGAAATAACTCGTCTTCAGTGATGTTTGGTCGTCCGTACATCAGAATGATGTGGAGTTTATCGTGTAGTCCTTGAGTATTCTTAAATTCGACACGAACACAACACACATTACCGTACTATCGTAGTATCCAACTGGAAATGCGTACAGCGCTTCAAATAAGGTTTGATAGACTCATAAATCGCGACACCACCGGCTCTAGTAGACGAGCTGTTATATGTGGCGACTATCGTATAACCAGGGATCTCCATACTCGGTTCGTCCTCTTTCATCCAAGTCTCAGTGAGCGCAAGTATGTCCGTCTTGTTCAAGACCGGGTCTAATACTAAATCTTCGTGGTGCGCAGCGAAGCTTTGTATGTTCAGCAGCTCGACACTTAACGTATTATCTTTAATACGCTGTCGGCACCGATATACAATCGTGACATGCTGTTCTTTTCTAAACGAGTAAATTCCGTTTTTAAAGCATCGCGACAATTCTTTTGCTTTCTGCAGTGATAAAACTTGAAATAATTCATTTTGTTCGTCAACTATAAGCCTTCGATAGTGCGTGCACGAGAAAGAGTTATCGTGAGTTTTGTCATACTCATACACAATTCGATCGTACGTACCGCCTTGCGATTTATGTATAGTCATGGCATTGCCAGGCACAACTGGAAATTGCACACGTCGAGCTTTGATGATTTTAGAACCGACATCAGTAATAGCTTCACGCATTAAAATAGGAGTGTATGAGGTTAGCAATCCATGAGCTTGAGCGTATGCTTTATACTTACTGCAGCCTTCGTGTAGCACCGGCATCCTTATTCTCAAACTCAATCCATAGACGTTTTACCTCAACGCCGCCTTCTGCATAAATTCTTGTCTGATGTACTACCTTAAGATAAATTTAAGGGGATATGGCACTGAAACTCGCCAAAAAATTCAAAATTTTCTACGTTATTGACAACAAAGAAGTAGTTTCTATGGAAACTCACCGGTTCCCATTTTCGATCACGCACCAGCGATCGGCCGCAAATGTGCGAAACGTCCTTATAAACATTTTCAGTGTTAAAACGCAGAACGGAAAAGGTTGCACAATTGCGCGACACAAGTTGCTTTTCGAGCAGCAAGTTGAGTTGTGTGCGACTGAAATGTACTGCAAGTGATTTCAAACCAGTCTCTTTGCGATCGCGTCGTGTGCGGCGCCCCATTCCACTACGGTGACGGATCGCAAAACAGTCGCGCGTATGCCGTATGTGGAGGGCCTCGTTCTCCCGTGTCGCAAGACAAACCAGTCTGTAACGCCGTACAGCAGCACTTCAAGGTTTTCTATCGTAATCTCGTAACAAGAACCTGTTTCAAACGTTGTGATTTCGTTGACATTTCTTGCGTGTAGTCGTCAGCCAACGTCGACGCGCGTTCTGCACGAGGATCTCGTTGTTAGCTGACTTCCGATCGTGTAAACATGGATATTACACTGCCCGCTAAAGTCGGTCAGCAAAAAAAATCGCAAAACGCAAGATACTGTTTTACCTGTGCAAGGCAGCTTAGATCGATTACTAATGTCGATAGCCTAACGTGGCGAAGCAAGGTCACGGCTGCGCTGCCCTGTCAATTTGCTTCCAGTCACAACAATCTGTTGACACGTTCGGGAAATTCACAAGCTGATCTCACACATGAAGGCGGAACGAAATACCAATACCGTTTAGCAGGCTTAGAGTTATTTCTTCATCTCCTTCTTTTTCCTCTCCCTGGTCCTCCTCCTCCTCCTCCTCCTTCGTCTTCCTCTTCCCCTTCCTCCTTTAGGGTTAAGCAGTTCTGTGTGCTTTGGCTTCACCATCTTAGTCTCAGTCTTCTCACGCTTCTTCTACCTATCGGGTGATAATTCAAAGTCTGCTTTGAAATTCTTTCTTTCTGCATTTTATTACTCAGAGATTTTGTAACCATATGAATCAGAAGCTATCATTCTTCATTGAATTAAAAAAGAATAACGTAATAATTAATTCTGTCTGAGGCTTTCAACGGCCAGCTTCAATCTTATGAGAACTTCGGCTTGCTAGGCTGTAAGGCCGTGGTCCAAAGTTATTTGGTGCAAACGTTTCGACCGTACCTTCGATGGCCATCTTCAGTGCAGAAAGCTGCAAAACACTGACAAAGGTTTTGTAGCCAGTTACCACTGAACTGTGGTTAAGGCTAGTGGCTGTGAGTAGGACACCCATATTTATAAACTTCTGCGCTGAAGATGGCCATTGAAGGCACAGCCGAAACGTTTGTGTCAAACAACTTTGGACCACGGTCTTACAGCCCGGCGAGCCGAAGTTCTCATAACAATGTAATAATTTGTTTTCTTAAATGTCATTTATGGATTTCTGTGTGAGTATTTTTATGTTTCCATGTACCATGAGCATTGATCAAAACATTCATGCAGTGTTTGTTTATCTGGAAAGTTATGTCTTATTGTACCTAAAATATTGCTCCCTGTATCCAGAATGTACGAACCTTGCTTTATCCAGACGTTTTGCCTACACTGTGCCAGTTTGTGGCTTGTGTAATTGTATTATTATTTACATCTTGTTGTTGTGTACTGTTTTAGTTGGACTAGCTATTTATAAATTGCTTTCCAAATGTTTAGTGAGCCATGTGGTTTGTTTACAAATAGTATTATCATGCCCAAACAGTTGGCAGCTGACTTCAAGCTAACTAATACATGATGAATATACAAATAATACCTCTTATCATGAGTGATAAAGAGTCAAAAATATAATACTGTAACAGATATTCACATAGTATATGATCAAGGACTAAATGGTGCGCCATCTGATGACATTCAAAGCTGTTTGAATTAAAGTTGTCATCCTATATTACATTTGTTAACCACATTACTTATAAAAAATTTTTTTGCTTTTGTTTTTCCTTAGTAACAACCAATGAAACAATCTGTAGATGGTTAAAAAAGAAAAGAGCCGGAAATTTGGATAAAGTTCTATAAAACAACTGCTGTTTCTGAAAGCAACATATTGTTGCGACATTACAGAACAATCTACGTGTTTATCAATGTTCCAGAGGAATCTGGCTGTAATATTGCGTGCGTACGTGATTTCAACATGCGCTCGTGAGACTTTTCTAGACGTCGCCAGCCATGCGCACTGTGTCAAGGCCGCAATCAATTGCGTCCTAGTGTAGAGCTGATGCGTAGTGTATGGGTGTTTCTGGATTGTCGGCGGGGTATACGTACAAGTACTCTGGGACGTTCAGTTCAGTTTGCGTTGTGATTTATTGGAATGCGGTTTGTAGTATTATAGTTCAGTTATTATCGGGCGATTACACAGTGGTAGTATTGTGGCGAAGTGTTAAGTGTTTTATTTGTGAGGGACAATTGTAATACAGTTGTGGTTTATATTAGTAGACATTATTATTGTATGTGAACAATTTTTATTTGATTTGTTGTAAGAGACTATCTTGTTGATTACAAACTGTTTAACTGTGATAATTAAAGCTGGTAATTAGTGACTTAATTGGTGTCTTGTATTTTGTTTTCCATTGTACCATACGACGATCAGTTAGACCGTCGTAACAATATACATGAAAGCATATATACTGATGGCATATTGATATAGGAAGTGAAATGTGTATGGCTAAGAAAGATAGAGGGGGCGAGGATATAAATACTTCTTCTAAGTATTTACCAAAAGTGACGGAATGCATACAGAAACAGTACAAGAATAGCTACAACATTTAATTTAATTCAGAGGTCGGCAACCCATACCCCATAGAAGCTACTGATCTGGTCCAGGCCCATCGACTGAATTGGTACAAAATGTGAATCACAAAGATATGATTTCAAAGATTTGATTTTCATGTTTTCACATCAACAACCAATTTATGAGTAGCTGTTGTCCACCCTAAAAGTTCAGCTTAACAAAAAATAGTCTACTTTCACATTTAAAATAAAAAATCAAAGTCTTTCAGAACACAGTTGTTACCGGTAATGACGCATCAGCTGATTTAAAGCTATGTACTTGTCAATCTTCGGGTCGATGATTTCAAAGAACAAAATTTATCTCAGTTAAATTCATTGACTTTTACGAGTTCCTTGTAGATCAGTTTCCAAGAGTAACAAACATAGCTAGAACATATATTTCAATTATTTGGCTCAATCTACAGATACGAAAATGCTTTCTAGTCGATGAATTATATATAATCAAAGTAAAAACTTAAAAGAAAGTTTGATTATTAGACATTCTTAATTCAAACAAGAACTAGACAAGATTTTAAATTTAAAAAATGTGTTTCTAAGCTCTCATTACCGTCTCAATATCAGGGTGACCGAGCTTTGGTCGGTTTTCACTTTTATTTATAAATATTGTAACAGTACCAAAAATATGGTAGTTACATAATATAAACGAATGTAACGTCAAGTATGAGAAAAACATGGGAATATATCTAGATAAACAAAGCTAAGTGTATATAAGTGTGTATCTACAAAAATATTAATAAAAAATCCAACAATGAAGAAGAGAATACGAATATATCAACATTAGTTACAAAATGAAGAAAGAAAATGCCACAAGCCCAAAACAAAATATCAGTAAATAGACCCAATAGGATCCAACAGTGAGGGGAATCAACGAAACAAGGATCAACAAGCTCCAACAACAATGGAGAAAAATAAAAAGAGCAACTACGATGAAAATATGGAATAAAGAAGAAAGAAGAAGGACCAAGAAGAGCACCAAGAAGAAGAAAGAAGATGGACAGAAGATATAAGGACTCAATATAAACCACATGTACTAAAAACAGTGTAAGTGACAAAAGAAATGATTATAAGTGTGACAAGAAAACCAGTGTGAAACATTTAAGGAAACACAAACAATTACAGTGTGTACTTAATACAAATGTGAAACCTGTGAATAACTAACTATTTCAACTGAATAAACCACACAAACAATTACAGTGATGAAGTTTACGGTGTGAAAAATATGTTAATTTCATGATGAAGCAACAAAAATTAAAAATAGTCAAATAAACACAAACAATGAGTGTGACTGATTTAATAAAGTTGTAACCAACACACATAATCATAAGACCACCAGATTAGAACAAATTAGAACAATGATGTTATTGTTCATAAAGAACTGACAACAAGTAAAAGACATTTGTTGAGTATCAAACATAACAGGAATTAAATTCCACCATTGACCAGAAAAACATTGTAAATAGTACAAGAAAGATTTGTGTTAGTGTTTAAGAAGGAATTGTATAAACATGTGTAACAAATTAGTTAAGGTATTATGTTAATATACCGTAGTGAAGTCAGTTTAGTAGTAGAAAAATACTGCACTAAAACAGATGGTACATTGTTACACAACCCACAAGGAAGAGACCTATTACAACAGAAAATGATACATATTAGTATAAATATCTGATCATCAAATATGTTATCAAATGAGAATTTATTATAAGTAATAATAATAAATATTAAGAAGCAATGTAATATAATGCAAAACAATGTAAATAAAACAAGTCAAACATAATGACACAGGGAATAACAGAAATGAGAAAAGTGTACCAGTTTAGTTAAGAAAAATACAGTATCAAAACCAATGTAAATGTTTATAAGAGTATTGCCAGTAGTGAGATAAATATCTGATAATGCATTGAGAACAGATTTTGAACATGATAAGAACAGTATTATAACTAAATTATTGTAAACCAATTAACCATGTACATATGACCAGATGTAAGCTAAACCATTGTATAGCAAATTAGTTAAGAAAAATACTGTATCAAATATTGAGCACAGATTGTTACAATTATTACCAGTAGCAAGAGGAAATCCCAAAGCTACTTTGAGAACAGATAATGACCATAAAAGCAGTCATATTATATACAAACATTTGAAAACCAAATGACCATTATGAAGAAAACCAAATGTAAACAAACAATGACCAACCAGCTATTTATGAAAAATATAACATATGAACTTATGTAAAAGTAATTGGAAACATTACCAAAAGTTAGAATGATATCTAATGCTACTTTGGGAATCCAAACCAAATAGGACAATAACAATTTAGTTGTTGTATTAGAAAAAATAAATGACTATTATGACATGACACAACCTGAACAGAGCCATTACTGAATGATTAGAAAGTTCTGAGCTCATTAAAAGGTAACCACTATATATAATAGATTAGATACTATGTATGTACACAAATTACAATCATTAAATGATATGATTTATATGAAGAGATTAAAAAATAAGATGAAAAATTGTGTATAAGAACCATACGAGAGGTTTGAACTTATGTAAATATTAAATTAACCACAGTCATACATAAATATTATAGTGGAAAATTGTGTAAATAAACATTACTAGTAATATTAGATAGTAATATAATCATTTGAGATAAGAAAAATTAGTTATAAGCAGATTTATAAAAAATCTAACATGGACGCTTAATGACGCCATAGCGAGATTTGTGTAGGAAACAGTTTTTCCCAAATTGTAAATTAAACCGACTGAGATACAGACTCAAAGTGTTTAGATAAGAAGTGTTTGATTATATTTAACTAAAATCTGGTGTAACGAACTTATAAAAATAAGATGCACCAGAAATAAATAATAAAATCGTTATTGTAATAGTAATAATGAACGAAAAATAAGCGTTTTTGGACTTATTTTAACAAGCAAAACGCCCTGAATTCATTGATATCAACTAATTAACGATAGGACGTAAGATAAGAAAGTTATGATAGTTTTAAACTTTCCAGTTAAATTTTTGTACCAATGATGACGTAAAAATGTCTCCAACCCAAAATCAATTTTGGCAAAAAATTAAATATTTTAATAAAACGAAGGCTTTCGGGTTAGAGAGTATAACGAATCCAGCCAATGGAATGAATGACTTTCAGCAGACGACCGAGAGACGTCTCAGAGGTACAGAACAGTCTACGATCAACCACCAAACATACAGGTCACGCCGCTCTAGTCAAGGAAGAAGTAATTTATATTTTAAAACTGTGCGCGCCATGATGTGTTGTGTAACTGTAAGTCAGTACACAACATACAGTTAACCTAAATACAACATTCTTACATACGAGTGAAAAAGTGCGGAATTGTGTTAATTGAACAAGTAGGTCAGTGTATAATAACGACCATACTTGCGAGTGAAGTTTTAAATAGGAAACAGGGAGTACAGTTTTATTTAAACAATATTTAAACGAAATTAATAATTTTATGAATATTCGACTTTCGATACTACGCAAGTCATACAATGCTGAGTATCGAAAAAACTGTAATTAAATTATCAGAATTGAGAAAAGATTTAAATCGACATTATTAAAATATTAGAAAAATATTTTAATTAATTATAGTAATTTAAAATAAAAATGTTTGAAAATAATTGTTAATAAATACGAGAGTATTTAGTCACTCGTTTGACTAAACGTATTTTTCTTGAATTTTTCTATGTTTTAAAATCTACTTTATTAATTTTCATACAATTGGAATAAATGTAATTCTGATAATCATATAATAAAAACTATTATGAATAATATGCTTACATGTATAGTATAAGAAATATTAGCTAATAAGGAATACTTATCCTTTATAACCACACCAGTTAATTCTAACCTCCGAAATTGTTGCGGTAACTTGATAATTTCAACATTACCGATCTGTTCTCAAGTAACAATCAAATCAAATAGAATTGCTAACAAGAGTTTTTTTTGAGAAATTTTTCTCTTGTGAATAAATGATTTTAAAGCTAATTATTAAACGAACGTAATACATTTTAAATACTGTACAAGTAATACAGCTTGACAATAACACACTAGTATTAGAGATGCGTGCGCATACCCGCGTACGATAATTTTATAAATACCAGACATATGGTACCAAATTTTGATTTTTTTATATTTGTTCAATTATTAGTCACTATTGTTAATTCTATATAATTATTTGTATTACATCTTGTAACTGGTATCATGTTACCTCAAAGAACCTAACGAAATATGGTAATTCTCTGAATCAAAGTAACAACCTATGTAGTTAAATTATTGTACTAACAACAGGTCTACCAGCCTTGAGGAATTAGACAAAGTCTTATTGAATTTTATTGTAATCAGTAATTTAAAGGTTGTTAATTATTGTGTTTAATTGTCAAAGATTTTATCACTTATCAAATTGTTAATAAACCTCCAATTTTATACCACAAAAGGAGTATCATTTCTAGTAAAAGTAAATTCATTTATTTTTAATCAGTTCTGACACAGGTGGCGGAAGAATTTAAAAAAGTTTTAGCATAATTCAGAATATTCGTCAGATATTGCTTCATGTACTATTGTGTGTGATGATATATTAACTATTCAATCTGAATATTTTGTTGTTGTATTTGAAGTGCATGTATTTCAGAAGGAACATCACAGAACAGAATTGAAGCATTCAAGTGTGGTAAGTAAGTGAGATACACAACAAAGTGCGCGGATCATATTAAAATAAAAGGAGTGAACTCTTACTGCGTACCCAATAGAAAACAATACATTAACACCAATAACCTCTACGATTACGATTACACCTTTAGATAAACAACATTATCGTAGATACCGGTGCATATCTACACCCATACGAACACATCATTTACATCAGCATCTTGAATCTATATAATATTGTACTTGTAAACTTGTTATATTACAAGTTGGCGCTCCATCGCGGGGCTGAAGTGACTGAAGATTACACACCACAATCTATATACTATACTAGTAAACTTGTAATTTTCTATTACAATATACAGATTTTAAAAAAACATTATTTATTATTAATTATTTATTTATTTTTATTAATTATTTATTTTTTGATATTTATTTTCATATATAAACATATCGATACTACGCCGTTTGCGTTTATTGATGGTTTCTGTTGTTGGAATCACAGTTATTTAATACTTCTTTCCATACAACGATTCTTGTATGGCGAGGATTTTCTGGTGGTAAAAGAACTTTTAAGCCACTTCGCCTTTTGACTCTGGAAAATGCTACATACAACATGCCGTGCATAAACACAGGAATTGGTAAGTGAATTCCCACCACTTCAAATGTTTGACCTTGAGCCTTGTGAATAGTAATAGCAAAAGCTGCTCTGACGGGAAATTGATGCCTTTGCATAGTGCACCCAAGCTGACTTTTGCTGGAATCTATTGTAATCCTTGGAATATGAACTTCTCGGCCTGAATATTCACCCGTGATAATCTTGGCTTTAATAATGTTATTACATAATTCAGTCACAGCCCGAGACTGAGACTGAACGAGTTACATAATCTCGTTCCATTGCACAGCCCTTCAGAGACGTCCAAGTTTCGTAAAAGCATTATTATTGTATTTTTTTTAAGCTTTAATTCGTGTGGTGGTAAGTCAGCCATCTCAACAGAATTTAGAAATTCAGAAGTGAATTGAAGAGCTCCTTCTGGTTGATCTTTAACAGAATCGTAGCTTTTATATACTTTATAATATTCTCCAGGAAGCTTTTTAATAATTTCGTCGTTAATTTTATTTACGTCTTTATTTAAAGGCGCTAATATAGCTCTGTCTTTCATATCTTCGTATCTGTTGTTTGCCAAACAATCACCAAATACTTCATCAATAAGATTCCCGTTAGACAGAATATGACTACCACTTACCTCAGAGAATGCAAAAAACACAACAGCGTATAGAGAACACTTAATAGTTTAGATTATATATATACCTCAGAGAATGCAAAAAACACAACAGCGTGTACAGAACACTTAATAGTTTAGATTATGTATATCAGATAGATTGTACAAAAATTGTTGGACAGAAACCCACAATTGTATGTCTCAACTCTTAGTTTGTTTATTTACAGTCATAGCAACATCTGGTTACATTATTTATAAACATCGATACTGCGCCA
The DNA here is from genome assembly GCA_034769895.1 of Magicicada septendecula. Classification (NCBI taxonomy): domain Eukaryota; kingdom Metazoa; phylum Arthropoda; class Insecta; order Hemiptera; family Cicadidae; genus Magicicada; species Magicicada septendecula. Next base: position 427,404,691 of record CM068370.1, on the reverse strand, counting down.
TTTAGGCCGCAGGTTAAAGACCCTACGGTATCGTTAGAGCCGTTTCAAGGACATACATAGATTAGATTGTATGTCTCAACTCTTAGTTTGTTTATTTACATTCATAACAACAGCTATTTATATTTATTTATAAACATCAATACTGGGATTGTATGTCTCAACTCTTAGTTTGTTTATTTACATTCATTGCAACAGCTGTTTTATATTATTTATAAACATCGATAAGATCTATTCTTTATGAACAGAATTAAAATTAATGTTTTAATTTCAAATAAAAAGGATTTTTTTTAAATATTTGTTGCTGGGTGACAGAGTTATAACAATAGCAATTGTTGTGTGAATATTTAAACCTACATGAATTAAAATGTATACTTAAAAGACCCTACGGTTTAGGCCTTAGGCGATTTTTGTGGAAAATGAGACCTAGCCCAATCGATTTTTAGTGTCCAAATACGCTTAAGTACCAAATTTCGAGAAAATCGTTAGAGCCGTTTCCGAGAAAATAAGGACATACATACAAAGATTGCTTGCTTAATAGTATAAGATAAGTAATATGTACGGTAAAGTTGCTTCACCCAAAATTTTGTTTTCAGTTTTTGTACTTCCAGTTGTCAATTTGGGTCGAACACTTATGATTAATAAAAGAATAAATTAAACAAATAAGTATTAAACAGATAGTTTATTAAATAAAAATTAAATATAAAAAAGTAATTTAATAAACGATAAAGTAAATGGTAACTTAGTAGCAGTTTTTGAAGAAGTGACTTTACCTCACCCTGTTTTACTTTTATAAGACAAACTTTAATTTCATTTTAAGTTATACTTTTAAATTTTTAATTTATTTATTTTTAAATTATAAACGAAAGTAATATAAAGCTGATAAAATTTTAATGTACCTATATGTAAACTAATTAAATGAAGTCTAAAATTGTTGTATTTTTAACGCAAATGATCCAGCTTCCAATTCTTTGGGAAGAACGAAAAATGTTTCCAACCCTGATTTAATTGATGGGATTAAAGAGTACAGACTGAAAACTATGACGATTGGATTAGGTTGAATTCAAACAGACTGCCATTTCAACAACAAACTACAAAACCCTTGCTAAAAACAAAAATGTCAGGGAGGACAGAACGTAGTCAGACCACATAGGAGATGGGTAACATCACTTGCCTGCTTAATGTAAAATGAGAAAGTTCTATATTTATCTATAAAAAATGGTTTTTGATCATTTTATGAAAACAAGTCAATCGTTTACTTGTGCCTCAATTTTTTTTTATTGCATTTGATACTATTTGTATGCATTTTGTAACGAAATGTTACAAATAAAAACTGTGTTATTTAAATTTTCGAAAAATTAAATATTTTGTTTTGAAATTAAAAAAAAATTTTTTATGTATGTTTTATTGTTCAATAATTTACTAAATAATTCTTGTAAGGGTGTAGTGTGGAAATTTTAAGTTTGTTGGAGTTATTTATGTCAATAATCTAGCTTATGGTTTTCTGTAAGTAAATTCCAGTTAACAGGATTGTCTCACTTCACTAATCGATTGGCGATATTTCTTTTCCTCCGTATATATTACCTTCCCTTGAGTAACGGTCGCCTTTCTGTTAGTCCTGTTATTAACTAAAACTCATTTATTAAATTGAGAAATAAATTTAAAACCAAATTGTTGAATTACTATGTTTTTTATTGACAATTATTCAAAAGATCGATTGAAAATCGATTATCATATATAGCTCGACTCTTTCACAGGGGCAATCGATTGTTAATACATTTGTTATTTCATATAAATATTTTTGAAAGGTTTCTTTTAACGGTTATAATTAATAGTCAGAGAAGGGGCAAGTATAGAAAGTATAACATTCACAATAAAATATCTTAATAGTTAATAAATACACATTTTGATACTAATATATGTTTATTAAGTAAGAGTTTATACCCAATGACTCGTTGAATATTATCGCGTGGTGCACCACGACAACAGTGTTATTCATGTTTTTGAACATTAATTATTGACAATGAGTTTACATATGTGTGTTATTATTTTAATTGGATTTTAATATGTGACGACCTCTTTTCGAGCAAGTGTCTGAGGATGGGTCAGATGACCTGAAACGCGTCACGCTAATATTATTCTAAAGATAAAAGTCACAAGACGGACCTAACAAAGGTAAGAAAATAAGAATATTATTCGACGTAGGTGCTAGGCATGACGGGAGTTCCAAAATGGCCGCTTGCTCACTGCTGAAGATAAACCGGAATGGTGTAGCTGGATTTTTCTGTTAATAAAGATGCCTTCTCAACTGCTTCCTTGTCTCTGCGATAGTGAATAATGTCTCTGGTGTTGTTTGGGTTGTCCCGGTTAAGTGTTCTGTGTTGACTTCGATTAAATGTTTTGGATTAGGTGTATTCACTTCTGTCTGTGTATGTGTCGAAAATTGTGAAGTTCGTTTGGTTATGTATAATTAGAGTTTTATAGTTTTATTTCCTTATTTCACTTGTATTTGGTTCAATATTAATTGTTTTCAATGTTTGTAGTGGTTGTTTTCATTGACTTTAGGTTTAAGGTAAAATTTCTGTAACTCTCAGTTTTTTAGTTGTAGGCTATGCTCATTTTTTATTCGCCATGTTTGGTTTCGTTATATGTGTTATTAGCACGAGCTTAATTCAACCGTACACTTCGAATGTTAATTAAGAACTGTTTTACTTCCTTTGTTTCTGAAATCTCTTAGCCGATTTAATATTAGAAAAGTATTGTTTCAATTTGATTCACTTCCGATGCATGTAATTAAAGTATATTATATCACAGAATATATTTTGGTTATTAATTAATTTCATGTAATAGTAAATATATAATCGGTTTCTTTAACTCCTTCTGCTTAATTTGATATACAATAATCCATCTTTATAAAGTTTTTTATCAAAATTGCTATATTTCTGTCATTTTGGAAAAGTAGGCTCAATATTCTGTTTGCTGCCCTTGTCCAAAATTTAGCCATCTTAAGTGTTATAATTATGATTATAATAAATCTCAGATTGACATAAATGTTTATCTTTCCTTAATTTCTTGCAAATTTATCCATTGATCATCCTTTTAAATATAATTCATGAATTTATGATTTTCCCCTCTGAAATTGTTAGATATTACATTTGCAAATTTTTTAATAATTTTATACATCTTTTTATATTATCCTTTTAAAGTATAGTTTTAGTTATAGTATTTGGTGATTAATTCACCGTATATAAATCTCATCAATTTACTTGGTTTATTTAACTTAATTACTCAATTATAATGTTATTGAAATTTACTATTTGGCCTAGATTTCTGGTTTTACATATACTGTTTTTTGAATAATAGTATGTCTATACCCCTTCTGACTTTCTGAAGTTAATATAATATTAAATAAAATCTCCTTAAATAACTATTTGAACATGTAGGATCGTATTCATGCTCATAATACAAAAACAATATTTAAAATTAACTATTGGTCTTTAAAGTCAGACATAATAGTTTTAACTATTACTAGTAACACATAACAAACATTTTACAAAATAGTATGGTATTCATACTGAGACATTTTAGTCTGTATTAACCCTGTGAGACACAATAAACATTTTTATAATAATAATAAATCTTATTCTATACACCACCTTGAAATATGGAGTTCATAGGCTTTAACTCAAACACAATAAGCCATGTATTTTTATTTTTCTTAAATTTAATTTGGTTGCAGTCTTTTCTGTTTATATCTTAGTATTACATTTTAATCACCTGTCACTGTATTTATTCCCCACCTGCTCTCTTTATCATTCACATTTCAAAGAATGTTTTTTGATAAAAAGTAGCATCTTCTTTGAAACATTAGCAATGTTTTCATAAGAATACTTCATAACATTTTATATCTGTATTTATAGAAAACATTAAAGTTGTTTAATTGTACATAGTTGAAGTATCAGTTACACTTTTACTTGAAGTTTATTGAATATATTGAAATAACTTGCACTGGTTCACTTATACTTTTGGATATTATTTATACTTGAGTTTTACAATATTCCAAGATAAAAATCTTACTTATAAGGGATTATGGAGATTTGTCTATTTCATTACATAATAACTTTAGTGGGTGCACTTCTACTCACAACCCTAAACACTTTTGTTTCTAACTATTTTACATTTTTATATGAGGTTTTGGGTGTTATACTTTCTTTGGTGATTTTAAATCTTTTTCGGGGTGTCATTCTTTGTAATAGGTTTTCCTTCCGTGGGTATATCTCGTAGTACTCCTATCCTACATTTTCTTTTCTTCACAATTCTTCCTTCTTGGGTTCTCCAAGGTAATCTGGTTTTATCATGTCCGTTGGTTTATTCGGGGTATCTTCTTTATCTACTCCTATCCTACCTGGGTTTTACCTTATTTTATCTTAGTTGTTTAGGATTTATTTTCCTTGATACATTTTTGTTGCATTGTGATTATTTAATTTTACTTTTTCTTTTTATGGTGGTATTTTACTTCGATATTTAATTATTTTCATTTGAATTTTCTTGTTATTTAATGTAATTTATATTGAATTATGATCAGATTGGAATTATTATTTAGTGGATTGTCTGTCATGCTACAGTTTCTTATATAATAGCCTGGAAACTTTTTTTGTTTGGAATGTATTATAAACCATGGTGATTGTAATATCACTGTATGACTCCATACTGCCTTTCACAGTTCTAAAATTGGAATTAGAAAATGTAATAGTGCTAATGGTGTGGAAGATTTCAGTTGAAGGCACTCTAATTTGATGTAATTAAAACATTCACTAACTAATTATATGCAATCAGAGGTCACACTAGCTCTTTTCATTTTGTTTGTAATTAATCGATATGGCATCAGTGTATTTGGAAAGTGATGAAAAGTCACAAGCCAATGTGCTGATTCAAAGCGCAATACAAAAAGGATTATGTGAAATTAATGCAATGATTCCAGTAAGCAGTGTGGGTGAAGACAGCCACCCGTAGACCTCAGACATGACGTTTCCCTGACAACAGCGCTTTATGTTTAGCAATGTCGACTTATTTTTACCCTTCACCTGTAGTACTTTCTTCCATCATAATATGTAGTTCTTTAATTTAAATAATAAATTCCTTCAAAAAGTAATTTAGCCTTTTGTTTAAAATAATTTTGTAAGTACATCAATTTAGCTGATTAGTAAATTAATCAGTTTAGCCAGTTTTGTATGAATATTAAGTACATATAAAATAAAATGAATAGTTATTGGTAACAGATATTGGTCGAATAGAGAGGGTTTGAAAATTTAACTATCTAGGAGAGATAATTCAAGAGAATGGTTTGGAAAAATCTGCTATAGAAGAAAAGCTTCATAAGATGGAAAGACCATATGGTATAACTAAAGACATTTAAAATAAAAAGTGTGTATCTAAAAATGCGAAAATAAGGCATTACAGTACAGTAGTGAAGCCAGAATGCCTATATGCAAGTGAATGTCTAGCACTGAATTATAATTTAGACAAACTAGAAATATTGGAAAGACGAATTATTAGGAAAATATTAGGCCCACAAGAAACTTCAGAAGGTTGGAAATTAAGAAGTAATGTTGAAATATATCAAAGTATAGAAAATATAACAGAAACAATGAGAAAAAGAAGACTATTATTTTTTGGACATTTATATAGAATGGACGACAATAGGTTGACAAAGCAAATCTTCAAATACCTGTGGGGGAAGAAGTCAACATCAAGTTGGATTAAAGAAGTACAAAAGGATTTAGAAAAAAATAATATACATACAGAAGAAGCAATTGAAGGAGAAGTTTTTCGGGCAAAAGTGTTAAAAATGGAGGGTGTCCAGGGTAGGAGAAGGAAAAACGCAGGTTCAAAGTGGACTGAAGACAGGAAGAAGAGACAGTGAGAGATGAAAGAATATTGGAAAAAAAAGGAAAGAACAAAGAGTAAAGAATTGAAATTGGCATGTGGTCCTTAGACGGCCGATACGAAAAAAAAAAGAATAATTATTCATGTAAATATTCCAAATTGTTTTCATAATCCATTCATCATTGCCCTTGTTGCATTAAAATAAAATTACCATTTAAAAATTTACAAATATAAAACTCTTTGCTATTTATGTTAAATACAAAGTTCATTTACTTCAATGAGCACACTTAATACCGGTTGCTCTGTGCGTGTTTGTGTCCGGGCATACGCGCAAGTCACATGCACAATTTTGTGCTGTACTGTAGAATTTGCATTATAATCATTTTGTGACCTATATTGTATTGAACACAATTGGTGGTCACAATACTGAATACTTGCATTAAACCACACATATACTTTATGTAAAAGTATAAGAAAATGTGCAGCTTAAAAACAAACACGGATTTCTACAAACCTGTAACAACAAAACTATTTGTCTAGTGAATATACATGAATAACAAAAATATATTGACATGCAGTTATTAAACAATTTAAAAGAAACAAAACAAACATAAATTGTTTATTTTAGAGTTTATTTAGATGAAAAAATGTAGGTAGTGATAAAATAAATATCTAATTTAGGTAACACTGGTAATAGCATTGCCATTAGATAATGGCATTCCATTTTCGGTTTAACACTCCATGCAGTACACTAGAATCAAGCAAATTGAGAAAATACGTGTCATAAAAAAGAAAACTAATTTTCTGTAATATAGACTAAAGATTCACTTAATGTACTGAATGTTACATTACTGCTAAGTTACAGTACTGCTAACTTATCAAAGCCGATAAAATTTTTTTCTGTGGTATGGTACAATATTCATATGCATGGTGACGTATTGTAATTTCCAAAAATTATTATTTTAATCGCATATTTATTTTGCTTGTTTTATACGAGAGTTTGCCTGCTCATATATAGATGGATGCCTGCAAATGTGTGGTTTAATATAGTTTTGTAATTCTCATCCAGAAAGTATAATTATTAAAAAAGTATATAAATAAAAAAAATTTTTGTACGAATAAGAAATAATGAATAAAATTTCACAGATAACAGTAAAAGGAGAATGCAGTGTGTAGCACCTGCTAAACGTATTACAAATTTTTTTTTTTTTTTTTTTAGTGAAATGTGTGACTCATGTTTTTTTATTTTAAAAATAGTAATTGATGGTAATCATATTTTTATTTTGTGTAAAAAAGTGTATCGCAAAAATAAGGACAGAGGCTAAAGTTAAGGTTATCGCATGAAATAACACTTCAGCATTAAGTGAAAATTTATGTCGAAGTCTGATTACTGTAACTGGGAATTCTGTAATGACATTTGGATAAATATAATTGATAAGTGCATGTAAATCATATTTGTAATTTTGTGTTCGCACATGCATGCTCAGACATAACTGTTTGCATTCACTTGAGTGAATAAATATAGTAAAATGTTTCTCATAGTGTTATGCAGTGCAGAAGTCTCTAAATGTTATATTTTTACAATAGAGCATTAATTGGTGGATCTACATTGCAAAAATAATTATTATAAAGCTTTTCTTTGGAAAGGGAGAGATAATTTAAAAGTCATGAATAGTAAAGTTTATGACTGCTGAATTTGTTAACAGAATTCATTGTCATTGTGGAAAGATACAACTGCGTAATGGTTTAAAGTTATAATAATTAAGCTGAAAGTAAAATCTGTTGACAATGTAAATTGTTCTTGGAGTCGAGTTAGTAGATTTGTAACACCAACTACATTATAATAATAACCTAATTATGTAATTTCATCTGGCTTATTTTAATGACTGTGTTGTTAATATTCTATTAACATATGTTGCGGGAGAGGGAGAGAGGAGCTGAGGCTATTTTTATTGGAACTGTTATTGATATTTCCTTCCTGTTTAGCAGATAGTAGATAGTTTTATTTGATTTGTGTCAGAGATTAGGAACTCCAGATTGGTAATGAAACACGTGTTAATGTGATGCATTGTTTTTCCAGACATTCAGTGTAGCAATAAACTGATTTTAAAACAAAGAACCAGTTGACCTGAACTTCTCAGCAATTTTTTACAACAGGGTCAATAATCCACCTCAGTTCGACCAATAAAAAATAAAATTGTTGCTGACAGTTTATTTTCTTATTTAATATTATGTCATTCCTTTCTGCATCTTTCAGGAGTTCAAAATAGACTTTATTTTATTTTTACAATTAATGTTTTTTGGCAGCCATTTTCTTTTGGAATTTCGGCTATTTTCAGTATTTTTTTGTACATTACGAAAACTGAACTAACTTTTTAATTTTTTAAGACATTAGTTTAAATTTATAACACCCATTGGTTGATTTTAAATAGATTTACTCTACAATAAAAATCTTCAAAAACCCATGTAGTGAAACCAACAGATAGTAAATTGTTTGAAAATCCAGACTGTGAAAATTGAAAATTGGCCACTTTGGTAGTAGGATTCTTAGTCATAGACTATGTTTGTTATAGACAGTAAACTAGCTAGGCATACCACGTCGGTACTCAGATTATCCTGATGCATTTATATCATGAAATATTATATCTTCTATTGGGAGAAGAATTTCATTTATTGGGATTTTATTTTTATTGTTTATTATTTGAGAAAGATTTATTTCACATCGATTGATTTTATATTCAACTAATATAAATTCTTCTATTGAATGGTTACATAAACTTCCTCCGTCTGAGCACTCATATAGTGAGATTCCATTATTAGTTCAATTCTAATATGGCAGATGAAGTGCGATGAATTTAAGATTCATATATAAGTAATTTTTGTTAGAAATTTCTAATTGATCTTATATTAATATGCAAGATGCTATATCACCATTAATAGAACAATTAATATTTTTTCATGATCATACTTTAACTATTTTAATTATTATCACTTCAATTGTTACTTATATAATAACAGTTATTATATTTAATAATATTGTTAATCGACTTTTATTAGAGGGGCAATTAATTGAATTTTTTTGAACACTTCTTCCAGCTTTAACTTTGATTTTTATTGCATTTCCATCCTTACGATTATTATACTTATTGGATGAAATTAATAAACGTTTACTAACTTTAAAAATTATTGGTCAGCAATGGTACTGATCATACGAATATTCAGATTTTTTAAATATTGAGTTTGATTCTTATATAAAATCTCAAAATGAAATATTAATTAGAGAGTTCCGTTTATTAGAAGTAGATAATCGAACGATTTTACCTTTTAGTACTCAAATTCGATTATTGATTTCATCATTTGATGTTATTCATTCATGAGCTATACCATCTATGAGAATTAAAGTGGATGCTGTGCCTGGTCGATTAAATCAAGCAAGAATATTTATTAATCGACCTGGCATATCATTTGGTCAATGTTCTGAAATTTGTGGAGCAAATCATAGATTCATGCCTGTTGTTATTGAAAGAGTTGGTATAAATTGTTTTATTAATTGATTAATGAGCTATTCATTAAGTGACTGAAAGTAAGTGATGGTCTCTTAAACCAATTTATAGTAACTAACGATTACTTTTAATGACGAAAAGTTAGTTTATTATAAAACATCAATCTGTCAGATTCAAGAAACTAAGAATGGTATTTTTCTATTCCACAAATATCTCCAATAAATTGATGTTTTCTGTTTTTCTTTTTTTTGTTAATTGTTACTTTAATTATAACTTTTATTTATTTTTCTTTTATGAAAATTCCAAGGATAAATTTAACTGATAATTTTAATAATTTATATAACTGATTATGATAACAAATTAATTTTCAACTTTTGATCCATCAACAGGATTATTTTCATTAAATTGATTAAGCTCATTAATTTTATTATTATTTATACCTATAGGGTTTTGATATATTCCTAGTCGTTATATAATTTCTATTAATAAAGTTTTAAATACAATAAGTTTTGAATTAAATTTACTAATAAGTTCAGGATCTTTTGGTAGATCGTTATTGTTTTGTTCTTTATTTATTTTCATTCTATTTAATAATTTTCTCGGATTGTTTCCATATATTTTCACTAGATCAAGACATCTAGTATTTTCTCTTAGTTTAGCTCTTCCTCTTTGGTTGACTTTTATTTTATTTGGATTTTTGAACAATACAAATCATATGTTTTGTCATTTAGTTCCAATGTTTCACTCATTGAAAAGATATTTTCAATCAAATTAATATGTTTTTATTACTTTCTGTGAAAAGTGTAAAGAAAACAGCATTTGTCTAATTGCTAGAATATGCAGTGTCTGTACATTATATAACCTTGTACGCATCATGGGTTGTCTTGTGAGCCGAGGGCCAACCAATTGAACAGCGTGTCACCTACTTGAAGAAGGCTGTTCAGCTTAAATTCTATTTGCATTGGCCACCACTGACTTGACTGACTTGTTTGTCATTAATTTATGACTAATGTAATGCACTACAAGAAAACTGAATATAATAAAATTCCACCATAAATGCCAGTCTATTCATGACCATTAATACCAGTATATATACAAGCCGGTTTGCATACAGAGATGCACTAAACAGCCACCTTGCCAAACAGGAACTCTGTTGTAATCAGTAAATTACAATGTCAGATAACTGTCCTTCAGATGTGCAGATTGGATTACAAAATTAATTTAATTACAAAATTACAAGATAATTCCTTCAAATTTAATCCTTAATGAATATAACAAATTAATCCTGTCATTTTTTATTTATGTGTTTTTCTTTTGTTTCAGTTGGAAAGACTTCACTCATTACAAGGTTCATGTACGACAGCTTTGATAATACATACCAGGTATGTTATAGTAATATTTAACCTTTAATTTATTTTATACTGACTGTGACAAGACCAATAGGAATTTTATTTGTTTGAGAATGTTATTTCTTATTGCTATTTTTAATTATTCTTTGTATTTTTATTATTTTTTAATAAAAATCCTAATTATAGTTTTGTTATACTCTTTTTTATAGTATTTTGGATAAAATCATATTCTAGTTTGATGGTATTAATGAAATCAGTAATGTTAGAAAATTATTAAATACTAAAAAGACTTTATTCATTTAACAATTTTCCAAGAAGCCATTATTTCCTGAAGCGTCTTGTAAATAAGTGTTTGCTTTATTATTATCTTTTGTCAAGCAAACAATTTGTGTTTTTCCCCTGTTATGTATTAAGTTTTCCCATTATGAGTCTTACGATCTCATTGATCCATTATTTATAAGCTACCAGAAGCGGTGAAGAACTTTGAAATATAATTTTGTCATAATACATCATGATTTCATTTAATTTAAAAAAAATTTATTTTAAAAATTAAAATTTTGATATATTTAGTGTTATACATAGTCTTTATCTGTTCATTGTATGGTTCTGTACTGTACATATTATATATGAGTAAACAGTGTGAGCCATCATTCAAAGAGGTATGTTATCAGTCTGAACAGTTTTAGCACATTTGTTGAGGACTGCCATTGTATGGGTTATGCAATGACTGTGTAAGTTATCCGGATATTCAGATTGTATTGTAGATGGCTGTCACCGTCCAGTGAAAGTAAAAGTGATTGTAGAGGTTTAGAAATGGTGCAAAGTACTCTCCAAAGACACTTTCATTACATTGCCACATCCTATTGGCGTGTGTATACGAGGACGCGTGTTTTGACAGCAGATTAATCAAGTTGTACAATTCATTCAATTATGTGATGTAATTTCGTTCATTGCAAAGCATAATGTATGCTTTATTTGGGTAATAGAAATTTATATACTATACTTGAAGAGTTCAAAAGAAACAAAACAAAGATAAACTATTTAAATTGTAGAGTTTATTTATTAGAAGAAAAAAACTTATAACAATGTTAAATCTAACATGTTAACATATAATCGATTAATGTGTGAAATGGCTTTATGTTTTCCTATTAATGTTTCATGTCCAAGTATCTGAAAAGAGCCAATTCAGAGAATGTGTACTGTAAGAAAGAAAGCATATAGTTTATTTGAGAAAGATATTAAAGTTCAGGGTTACTGTAAGTGGCCTTCCATTAATGTTCCATGACCGAGCGTCTGTACCAAGCCAATTCAGAGAATGTCATCATCTTCAACAAGGATTAACCCAAAAATGGTTTGTTCTGATCCAAAGGAGATAGACTAGAGCTGGTCACTCCAACGCTGCTTCTTCGGGCCCCCACACCTCTCCATCCTTTTTGACATGTAATTCCATAATTGTTTGGATGCAGCAGTCACCCATTTGGTTAAGTTTGTTCCAGTCGTTTTAGCTGACATCGGGCAATTCTGTCAAGTACACTCATAATTTCAGAGAATGTGTACCATAAAAAGAAAGCATATAGTTTATATAAAAAAGAAATTAAATTAATGATTACTGTAACTGGATGTAACCAGTCTAAGTCACTAACTTTCTCTCACAAAACCACTTTCAGATTTTTACTTTGATGATAGTGATGTGTAGACCTGTTACAATTTGCAACTACACAAAATAATTACTTTTTGTAACCCTTGGATTTCATTGTCCATGATGTGTCCGTTATTTAACTAAATACAACCAACTATTTCATTAATGACTCGGAACACAACTATAGAATATTTGCATGTATCCTCAATACAAATCTATGCATACACATGCACGCAGATGTATGCATGAGATTGTGTCATGTTTGCACCATGTAGTTTTGCAATTCTGTCTTGCGCTAGCATTCTTCTTTTTCACTTTATGGCCTATGCTGTATTGCCTGTTCTGGAAACCACCTTGTCCTCGGACATTCCACACATGGGCGGCCCGAATTCAGGGTGATTTGGTCCCTGTTTCTTGTTCATTTCTTTCATTAATTTTATATTTAAAATTTGCACTTCCAGTCTTATATTTTCATTATTTATGCTGTCTGTAGTGTCCAGTCTTTTGCAGCTCTGAGAAACTTCATTTCTGTGGATGTAATTTTTCTTCTATCTATGTTTGAAACTACCCATGTCTCACTCCTGTACATTGCCACTGGTACTGCCATTAGTCTTGTAAATCTTCGGTTTAGTTTCTTTTCTAGTTTAATATTTTAAGGTACTATAAATTAAACATGGCTATCTAAAAACATATCTATTGAGTTTATTACTAGCATTCAAGCATTAGTAAATAAACTAGCATTGGAAAGAATAATTAGTATATTTGCAAGAGAATTATTACATTTGTATTAAATGTTGTATAGAATTCCTGTAAGAAGTAATTTTAGAGATATGGGGTGAGTTATGTGTAAGAAATAAGTGTCGCTTCATGTATGTGGAAATGAGAACAGTATGAAATGTATTAAATGCATATGAATAAGTGGAATGTGCTACAATGAAGGGCTCAGTGTCACTGCTCCCATTCTTACTTGTTTGCTACCATATGATACTTAACATATAATGTTTATTACTTGTGCAAATACAAGAAGATAACTTTTAATGTTCAAAATCAGGTTTAGTAAAAGACAACTTTTGCCTTTATTTTGGTATGGTTTACATTTACATTTTGTAAACATTTTATATAAATTAGCTCTATGTAAGGCACAGAATTCACGGTTGACACAGCTTCCAGGTAGTCAGTCACATAAATGTGTTTGGAATCCCAGAACACTGTCAAGAGAACTTTTTTTGCAGACAGTTGTTTTGATTTTTTTTATTGTTGCGAACCATTGTGGTGGTATTCTATGCTCTGCTGTTTTTCTTCTTGGTGATAATGATGCACCCAAGTTGTCACAATATCGTCTCCTGTCACAATATTGAAAAGAAAGTCATCTCCTTCATCACAATAATGTTTCAGAAGCTCTTCACAACATTTCTATTGTTGTTGCTTCTTCCCTTCTATGAGTTTGCATGGCACCCACTGCGAACAGATTTTACGATAGCCCAGTTCTGCAATAATGTGTCCTACCCGTTCTTTCGATATGCCTATCCAAGTGGTGATGCATTGTTGTTTGATGTGGCGGTTATTTTGAATCAATTCATTCACCTCCATTTAGTGCTTCTCGTCAGTCACAGAAACTGGTCGACCACTGCGAGGTTCAACCTCAATATTTGTTTTACCAGCTCCTGAACACAAAACTTTATTGCCCACCTACTCAAGGTACTTCGATCAACAGTTTCATCACCATAAACGGCTTTTAGATGGCGATAAATGTCACTAGCGTTTATTTTTTCACCTGGTAAAAATTCAATCACTGCACATGTTGTTTTAGACGTGTTGACAAAGCTGGCGTACTCGACTTCATAACAATGCTGACTGACAGAAACCGAGGAGTTGTTAACGAGATTTGGGACATCTGTAATACAAGAATGTCACTACAAGATGGGAGCACACGTCATGCTGTACATTGTTTTGTTTTCCCGTTATATGCAACTGTGCATTACTTATCAGCCACCCCTCATCTAATTGTTTTAAAATATATATAAATATCATGAAATATCATGAGTAGCTGGGCAATAAAATATCGTCCATTCTATATAAACATCCAAAAAATAATAGTCTTCTTTTTCTCATTGTTTATGTTATATTTTCTATACTTTGATATATTTCATCATTACTTCTTAATATCCAACCCTCTGAAGTTTTTCGTGTGCCTAATATTTTCCTAATAATTCATCTTTCCAGTATTTCTAGTTTGTCTAAATTATAATTCAGTGCTAGACATTCACTTGCATATAGGCATTCTGGCCTCACTACTGTACTGTAATGTCTTATTTTCGCATTTTTAGATATGCACTTTTTATTGTAAAATATCTTTAGTTGTACCATATGCTCTTTCCATTTTATGAATCCTTTTTTCTATAGCAGATTTTTCTAAACCATTCTCTTGAATTATTTCCCCTAGATACTTAAATTTTCTAACCCTCTCTATTCGACCAATATCTGTTAGCAGGAATTTTGGCGCATTTTTAATGTTCATGAAAAATTGGTTTCTTCTGCAGAAATTCTTAAGCCTGTTCTACTGGCTATGTCCTCTACAAAATTAACTTGTGTTACTGCAAACGTCAGATGTTCAGAAAGTATAGCAAAGTCATCTGCGAATGCCAAACAGTTTATTAGAATTGGGGATAAACCATCGCCATCTTGCACCTGTATTTATTTTGAACGGTTGAGATATTTCTCCCATGAATTTTATTTTTGAGACTGTGTACGTAAGGGTTTCATGGATTTGCCAATTTAGATTTAACACCAAATTCTCGGATTATTTTATCTATAGTTTCTCTATCAATAGAATCAAATGCCTTTGTGAAATCAACAAATGTTACTACAGTCTCCTTTGAATTCAGTAGCCTGTGACAGATTATTGACTTCAGAGTGAATATTAGTTCTGGACAGGATCTGCTCTTCCTACAGCCACCCTGATATTCACCCAAATGGCTATCCAATGTTTTTTCTACTCTGTTCAATAGAATCTTTGAAAATATTTTATATGCAACTGGAAGTAAAGATATTCCTCTATAGTTGTTAACTTCTTGCTTATCGCCCTTCTTATGCAGCAGATGTATTATGGCCACCTTCCATTCTTCTGGGATTTTTTCTGTTTTCCAAATTTCTTCAGAAATTAATTGTAGATCGATTTTGATCTTTGGTAGAGACAATTTCAAAAGTTCAGCTGATATGGAGTCTTCTCAACTAGCTTTATTGTTTTTCAAAGTTTTAATTACTTCTTCAATTTCTTCGATAGTCAGAGGCGATTCTTCTAAATTTTTACTTCCATATTCCTTAAGGAATGGAAATATGGTGATGGCAAAAAAAATCGTGTTCGAGATTATTGCAGATTCTGATTCTACTACACTCAAAACATGAAAAAAAGTCGTTTTCCGAAAAGTGTCTGTCTGTGTGTCTGTCTGTCTAGATTTTTTACTTCCATATTCCTTAAGGAATGGAAGTATGGTGATGGCAAAAAAAATCGTGTTTGAGATTATTGCAGATTCTGATTCTACTACACTCAAAACATGAAAAAAAGTCGTTTTCCGAAAAGTGTCTGTGTGTGTGTCTGTCTGTCTGTAGATTTTTTTCTATGGCAAACGATAACTGCCGCAAATTCAAACAGAATCAAATAATGTTTTGCATACAGCCCTGATTTGTAGAGTACTCACGACCTATTGTTTTTGGTGAAGATCGGTTGAGGGAAAGGGGTAGTTTACCTGCAACGTTTTTTTAACAAGGGTATTTTCTATGGCAAACGATAACAGCCGCAAATTCAAACAGAATCAAATAATGTTTTTCATACAGCCCTGATTTGTAGAGTACTCAAGACCTATTGTTTTTGGTGTAGATCGGTTTAGGGGAAGGGGTAGTTTACCTGCAACGTTTTTTTATCAAGCGTATTTTCTATGGCAAACGATAACAGCCGCAAATTGAAACAGAATCAAATAATTTTTTGCATCTGTCCATGAATTGTAGAGGTCTCAATGACTTTCGATTTTGGTGAAGATCGGTTAAGGGGAAGGGGTAGTTTACCTGCAACCTTTTACGTTTTAACAAGAGTAAAGTACTTGAAAATTTATTTAAACTTTTTGAAACAATGGTAATTGTTAAATATCGGTATGGAGAACCATACATGACTTCCATATTCTAAGATTTATATTTAAAATCATTTTCAGCCAAACAGCCAGGCTGTGTCTTACCTGCCTTTTTATTGCTGTATTAAATGAAAAATATTATATTACATTAAAATGAAAAAATTATAATTTTATTGCCTGGCAACAAAATTATTTTATTTTTAACAATTACCATTGTTTCAACAAGTTTAAATAAATTTTCAAGTACTTTACTCTTGTTAAAACGTATAAGGTTGCAGGTAAACTACCCCTTCCCCTTAACCGATCTTCACCAAAATCGAAAGTCATTGAGACCTCAACAATTCAGGGACGTATGCAAAAAATTATTTGATTCTGTTTGAATTTGCGGCTGTTATCGTTTGCCATAGAAAATACGCTTGATAAAAAAACGTTGCAGGTAAACTACCCCTTCCCCTTAACCGATCTTCACCAAAAACAATAGGTCTTGAGTACTCTACAAATCAGGACTGTATGCAAAACATTATTTGATTCTGTTTGAATTTACGGCTGTTATCGTATGCCATAGAAAATACCCTTGTTAAAAAAACGTTGCAGGTAAACTACCCCTTTCCCTCAACCGATCTTCACCAAAAACAATAGGTCTTGAGAAATCTACAATTCAGGGCTGTATGCGAAACATTATTTGATTCTGTTTGAATTTGCGGCTATCGTTTGCCAAAAAAAAAAAATTTCCCTTGATAAAAAAAACCGTAGCAGGTAAACTACCCCTTCCCCTCAACCGATCTTCACCAAAAACAATAGGTCGCGAGTACTCTACAAACCAGGGCTGTATGCAAAAAATTATTTGATTCTGTTTGAATTTGCGGCAGTTGTCGTTTGCCATAGAAAATACGCATGATAAAAAACGTTGCTGGTAAACTACCCCTTCCCCTCAACCGATCTTCACCAAAAACAATAGGTCTTGAGTACTCTACAAACCAGGGCTGTATGCAGAAAATTATTTGATTCTGTTTGAATTTGCGGCTGTTATCGTTTGCCATAGAAAATACCCTTGTTAAAAAAACGTTGCAGGTAAACTACCCCTTCCCCTCAACCGATCTTCACCAAAAACAATAGGTCGCGAGTACTCTACAAACCAGAGCTGTATGCAAAAAATTATTTTATTCTGTTTGAATTTGCGGCAGTTGTCGTTTGCCATAGAAAATACGCATGATAAAAAACGTTGCTGGTAAACTACCCCTTCCCCTCAACCGATCTTCACAAAAAACAATAGGTCTTGAGTACTCTACAAACCAGGGCTGTATGCAGAAAATTATTTGATTCTGTTTGAATTTGCGGCTGTTATCGTTTGCCATAGAAAATACCCTTGTTAAAAAAACGTTGTAGGTAAACTACCCCTTTCCCTTAACCGATCTTCACCAAAAACAAAAGGTATTGAGAAATCTACAATTTAGGGCTGTATGCAAATAATCTTTTCATTCTGTTTGAATTTGCGGCTGTTATCGTTTGCCATAGGAAATACCCTTGTTAAAACATAAAACGTTACAGGTAAACTACCCCTTTCCCTTAACCGATCTTCACCAAAAACAATAGGTCTTGAGAACTCTACAATTCAGGGCTGTATGCGAAACATTATTTGATTCTGTTTGAATTTGCGGCTGTTAGAATTTGCGGCTGTTATCGTTTGCCATAGAAAATACCCTTGTTAAAAAAACGTTGCAGGTAAACTACCCCTTTCCCTCAACCGATCTTCACCAAAAACAATAGGTCTTGAGAACTCTACAATTTAGGGCCGTATGCAAATAATCTTTTGATTCTGTTTGAATTTGCGGCTGTTATCGTTTGCCATAGGAAATACCCTTGTTAAAACATAAAACGTTACAGGTAAACTACCCCTTTCCCTCAACCGATCTTCACCAAAAACAATAGGTCTTGAGAAATCTACAAATCAGGGCTGTATGCAGAAAATTATTTGATTCTGTTTGAATTTGCGGCTGTTATCGTTTGCCATAGAAAATACCCTTGTTAAAAAAACGTTGTAGGTAAACTACCCCTTTCCCTTAACCGATCTTCACCAAAAACAAAAGGTATTGAGAACTCTACAATTTAGGGCTGTATGCAAATAATCTTTTCATTCTGTTTGAATTTGCGGCTGTTATCGTTTGCCATAGGAAATACCCTTGTTAAAACATAAAACGTTACAGGTAAACTACCCCTTTCCCTTAACCGATCTTCACCAAAAACAATAGGTCTTGAGAACTCTACAATTCAGGGCTGTATGCGAAACATTATTTGATTCTGTTTGAATTTGCGGCTGTTATCGTTTGCCAAACAAACAAAATTACCCTTGCTAAAAAAAAACCGTTGCAGGTAAACTACCCCTTTCCCTCAACCGATCTTCACCAAAAACAATAGGTCGCGAGAACTCTGCAAAACCGGGCTGTATGCAAAAAATTATTTGATTCTGTTTGAATTTGCGGCAGTTATCGTTTGCCATAGAAAAAAAATCTACAGACAGACAGACACACAGACAGACAGACACACAGACAGACACACAGACACTTTTCGGAAAACGACTTTTTTTCATGTTTTGAGTGTAGTAGAATAAGAATCTGCAATAATCTCGAACACGATTTTTTTTGCCATCACCATACTTCCATTCCTTAAGGAATATGGAAGTAAAAATAAAATAATTTTGTTGCCAGGCAATAAAATTATAATTTTTTCATTTTAATGTAATATAATATTTTTCATTTAATACAGAAATAAAAAGGCAGGTAAGACACAGCCTGGCTGTTTGGCTGAAAATGATTTTAAATATAAATCTTAGAATATGGAAGTCATGTATGGTTCTCCATACCGATATTTTTCTATGGCAAACAATAACTGCCGCAAATTCAAACAGAATCAAATAATTTTTTGCATACAGCCCTGATTTGTAGAGTACTCAAGACCTATTGTTTTTGGTGAAGATCGGTTGAGGGAAAGGGGTAGTTTACCTGCAACGGTTTTTTTTTATCAATGGAAATTTTTTTTTTTGGCAAACGATAACAGCCGCAAATTCAAACAGAATCAAATAATGTTTCGCATACAGCCCTGAATTGTAGAGTTCTCAAGACCTATTGTTTTTGGTGAAGATCGGTTAAGGGAAAGGGGTAGTTTACCTGTAACGTTTTGTTTTAACAAGGGTATTTCCTATGGCAAACGATAACAGCCGCAAATTAAAACAGAATCAAACGATTATTTGCATACAGCCCTAAATTGTAGAGTTCTGAAGACCTATTGTTTTTGGTGAAGATCGGTTGAGGGAAAGAGGTAGTTTACCTACAACGTTTTTTTAACAAGGGTATTTTCTATGGCAAACGATAACAGCCGTAAATTCAAACAGAATCAAATAATGTTTTGCATACAGCCCTGATTTGTAGAGTACTCAAGACCTATTGTTTTTGGTGAAGATCGGTTGAGGGGAAGGGGTAGTTTACCTGCAACGTTTTTTTTATCAAGCGTATTTTCTATGGCAAACGATAACAGCCGCAAATTGAAACAGAATCAAATAATTTTTTGCATACGTCCCTGAATTGTAGAGGTCTCAATGACTTTCGATTTTGGTGAAGATCGGTTAAGGGGAAGGGGTAGTTTACCTGCAACCTTTTACGTTTTAACAAGAGTAAAGTACTTGAAAATTTATTTAAACTTTTTGAAACAATGGTAATTGTTAAAAATAAAATAATTTTGTTGCCAGGCAATAAAATTATAATTTTTTCATTTTAATGTAATATAATATTTTTCATTTAATACAGCAATAAAAAGGCAGGTAAGACACAGCCTGGCTGTTTGGCTGAAAATGATTTTAAATATAAATCTTAGAATATGGAAGTCATGTATGGTTCTCCATACCGATATTTATAAATGTCTGACAGTTGTAACTTCTGAATCGGTTCCGGGCAATTTAAAAGTTGATCAAAGTATCCCCCCCTCAAAAGTTGACTTACCCCCCTCAAACGATAAATAGAATTTAGTGGTTAAGTCTAACTTATGTTAAACTTGTGTTGCTACCACTAATACTCACTTACACTTCCATGAGCGCTTTCAAGCCTCTTGGCTCATCTTCAGATGGAAACAACAATCTGGTTAAAAACCTTCCCCATTTATATATCTTTCCTTAACCCCGTGTATATATCTGGTTTTTAACCAGATTGTTGTTTCCATCTGAAGATGAGCCGAGAGGCTTGAAAGCACTCATGGAAGTGTAAGTGAGTATTAGTGGTAGCAATACAAGTTTAGCATAAGTTACGCCCCTCAGTTGATGTCTTTATTGTAAACATAATTTTTAACTTGAATGTTGTAAAGATATTTTGTGCTATGACTTTTTAACGTTTTGAAGATATTTTGAGCTTTGATATTTGTATAACAATATTTTTTATGTGGAACAAATAAACAAGACTCTCCAACATGATCAAACGCATAGAACTGACAGCATTCATTTCAAGCAAAAAACACATTTTTAGTTATAGTGTGAAATTTTAAATGCGTAATTTTGGAAAAAAGTTTAATTTTTTATAGTATCATTACAGGTGGCAGGTGTTTATCATGCTGTATAACTGCTTGTGACTTTTGAACTGATACAAAACAAATAATAGGGATAACATTGACATTAAGAATACTGCTTTCACATATATTGTATATACAGTTCAACTTTTATGTAGAATAATAAAAATTTAACTGATTGATAATAGCTTTTGTACATGAAACGTTTTTGGCAAGCTTTGTAACTTTATTAATTATTTTGTTAGTCACATACTTAACGTGTGGCTCATTACTAACTTGGACAGTTTAAGACAGTATTGGGTGGAACTTAGAATTAGGAAGCCTGAAAACAAATGGCTATGCACCATTCTTAAAGTTAAAAAAAAAATGAATAATTTACTTAAAACACCCGCAAAGGTTCCAAAAAAAATATTTTGGAGAAGGACATTAGAGAAAAGTTTTTTCATGTGTTGTTTCAAAAGAAATCAGTATTCTTGTTTAGAATACAGTTGTTTTTACTACTCATCAATGTCATTTTTCAGCGTTTTAGAAATTCATCTAAAGTAGACGTAAGTAAAATCATTTTCTGTTAGGATATTTGATCAGTATCTTCCTTATTTCTTCTAGCATGTACACAAAGTACTAATTATGTTTTATCATTTTTTAGAGAATGGATAGTATAATATATTTGTTAAAATTACGTTTCCAGTTGTTGTTATTTCCAGAGGACTATGTAGGTGCATAAACACACCATTTACCTTATTAGAATGTACAAATAATTCTGTTTCTTCAGTACAACTCAGAAGAGCAGGTGATTTCAAAATTTAAACAACTGATAGTGTCATCTTTGAGGATGAATTTCAAGGTAGTGAATAGGGGAACACTGTTAACTTTTCTAGGTCTGCGAGGTCAATATGTTGGTGGGAAATAAAATACCAACCACCATGCACTGACAGACAGGTGGCATAGATTGAACTCTGTAACTGCAAGTGAAATCAACTGTGTAGGATGTGAAAAACTTTGATAATAAAAACAGATTATTAGTCCTCTTGGGAGTTGAGACATTGGTTAATTCCCGATTCTCAAAAACTTAAGTGTTGATAACGCCAAGTGAGAAAGGCGACAACAGAAGTATAGAAAGGACTAGCATTTCACTGTATGGTAAGTTAAAGGTCTCTAAATAAAGTAACAAATAAATCACACATTAAAAATAAATGTATAGGTATTACATCCTGTAACACCTATATATATATATTGTAAAACCACCTGTTATAGTGTTAATAGAAGATGATAATGCCCCACTGTGTGATCGTCAATTTGTAATAACCAAATTATAACTTGTGAGTGTTCCGGGGTTTAATCTAGCTCCACGTTGGTATGCGCTAATTTGAAATAAAACTCGATCTATGGTGTGTTTTAACTATATTCGAGGATGTTTGCAAACCCCACTGTTGGGTTCGCCAATTTGTAATAAAACGATTACCAGGAGTCCTTTTTATTTTAGCTCCATGTTGAAGGCGGCAATTTGTAACAATTGATACTTTTCAATAAATTGATAATTTGATAAAATAGATAAAACGTGGTTATTATTTTTCTTCAATTTTTACTGTCTTTGTTAAGCGCCATCTTGTATGGCCAACTACGTATAACAAAAAATATAGGGGTACTTACCATGTTTGGGTTCTTTTCGGCGAACAGGAGATCAGAATTGGTTGTTCAAAATAAAGAAAACTTTATTTTGTTTCCCATAATTACGTTTTATTAACACTTAGGTATTCTCATCATTTAACTTCAAAGATCATTGACAAACTACCTCTTTACCCCCTTCAGCTATTATACAATAACTCACATTATCTAAAAACCCACATAAAATAAAATTGGAACATAGTATAAACCTTTTAATTACCCAAAAGGAATCAAGATATTAAATAGAACTAATTTTTATACTCACAAACCAGCCTTCTTAATCTACATAATCTCACTCACTCATACACACACAATTATTTTATGATTTGAGAGCTCTCATTTTATACTTTATTAAAAATTTATTTCCCCATTCTGCCAGTAATTTGGAAAAACCCTTGTTAAAATTTTATGGATACATGGCTACTTAGCTGTTCAGTTGAGTTGAAGGCGTCACACTTTTACGCGCACATTGTTCAGTTTTAAAGAATAATTTCCGAAAAAAAAAACTGTTGTAATGAAGAGAAAAATTGTTCGTTATTTTTACATTTTCTAATTCTACTTCACATTTTTGTATGTTGCGGGCCCGCAAAATTACGTTTTGAAACTTTTATGTCCCACTCGCGCGAGTGTTGAATTTAGACTGGCAACAGACTACCGGCGCTAATTTGTGAAGCGGCCGTGGTTGGATGATCAATTTTCTTTGTTTTACAGTTTGTATCATTACGCCCGCAGACTGCTTTCGTTACATAACTGGATTCCACAACAAGGATAGGCTCTGACGTATATACTGACGTCAGATGGTCTGACGTGGTTATATAACTTGTTTACAAATTTGGTGTGTCATTTTTTGACCTTGGCACAGTTTGTCGGTTGTTTCACTCGATATTTTATAAAATATTGTCAGTCAGTCGTACCACCTTCGCTACCGTCGCCTACCACTAAATTTACCTCTCTTTATAAATTTTGTCCCTATCATCAAAAAATGTTATTTGTTTATAAAAAAAAATACAAATTGCCTTATTACCCCAAAATAGGCCCGTTACAATACCCCCTCAATGAGATATTTTATGCCGAAGCATAAAAAATCTCATTGACACATTCATACTTGCTAAAGGGATCAGCCAGGATATGTCGCCACAACCCCCTGTATGGTTTACAAAAATATAATCAACTCACCCTTGGTCCGGTGACTGTGACCGCACCTGAATGACAATACTGGACTTCTCTCTCGAGATCCCAACACCGTAGAGTCAGACAGATACTTAACGCCCCTGCTCTGACGCGCTGGCCAGCTCAGGTCCGCCGCCACAGCATCACCAAACACTGAAACAACAAATCAAATATCAAATAGTGGCCTTATACAACACCATATCCCCAACTGATCTGTTTCCCCCTAGTGGTGCTGGTTTGCGCTAAGAAGCACTGGTTTTGTTTTCTACTTATTTCTAACATATATATCAAAATACCTAACAACACAATATAACATAAGAAAACATAGTACACTCATAATTCACATTGTTATTATTATCTTAAAATTAAACAATTTGTATTTAAAATTTACACACTTTACATCATTAAGTTTGCATATAAAATCAGAAAATTACCTTTTAATCTCAATTTAACTTTTATTAATTCGTTTCTCAAATTTTTTTTTTTTAACATTGCAATTATTATACCATTTCATTCATTTGGGTGATTCTCAGTTATTCATTATAATTCACTTTATCAACTTGGCATTTACTCATAATCTTTCCCTGTTATTACTCTAACGCTCCCTTACAAAATCTTTAACTAGTATGACACCCCTCTCTCAAAAATCTACTAACCCTTCTCTACCTCTAACTACTTACTACTTTAACTCAATTCGCCACCTTCTCTCAATATATAAAAAAAAAATACTCTCTAACCCTTTGTACATAGGATACGTGTTTCCCCCCCAAAAAAACTCAATTCCCGTTCTCTGGCCCCTGGATTCTACCTAAGGCGGCCCCTTCCCACTAAAACTATACCAAATCCCGTCCCAACCATTATGTTGCGGACTCCCACATTACACTACCCCCTACTACAAAATTGCCATCCCCAAAATCTCAATCTCATTACCTTACTACAACTACACCAAAATAACAACATTAATTAATAACATCAATATATCACTCAAAACTCCACAATTATTCTCCCTTATTACTGTGTCAACATCAATACTTCTCAAAATTCTATAACATACATTAACTCGAAACAACATTACAATATTTTCATCTCTCATTCTCTTTAATACCTCAATATTTTTCAACTTGGACTGACTCAAACGTTTTACTCAAATAATTACTATCACCCAACTTCTATCTTTTGCAACCCATTGAAAATTTTAACTATCACACCTTTATTTCATTTTATTTAAATTCTATAAACACATTGAAAACATATTATTATATTTTTATAATCCTTATTCCTAACATACTAAATGCAATTAACATAATAAGACATAATAAACACAATATACGAAGTATTTAGTGCATCTATTTTTCAAATCAAAACAAAATTATTGAGTAGCAAATCATCATTATTAAAATACAACAAATTTTTAATACGTTATCCCCTGGATAACCTCCCAACCACACACACTATGACCCCCCCCTGGACTGTGGCGTCCAGTTGCGTCCACAAGGACTGAGGTTTTGGAGGAATGTGACATCTCCGTGTCCTTGCTTCTGCGTTACATTTTAAAAGTTACAGATATCAACATATCTTTGTCAATAGTTATGCGCCCTTAATGCGGGTCTACCACCTGGCTATGCTACCCCCAAGCGGGCAGAGTGGCAGCCGCTGTTCCATAGTTCCCGGGATTTCCCCTAGTTTCACCCCCCATTAATTTCTAATATAGACCAATTTCAAGCCAGCTATGGTCAAGGGACTTGATACGACCATAGCTAACCGCTAGCCAAAACCACGATTAGTGCTGGTAAGGCAGTAATCGCCCGAAAAGTCGGGGAAATCATCTCTTCCTTCAGGCATGTACACTTCATCATTAATATGCACGACACGGCAATTTATCAAGGTACAATATAAAATTATACAAAAGGTGTGCCGTGCATTTTCGCCATGTTGGCCTCCGATGGAGGTAACACTCACGGTTACCCCCAACACTTTCTGCTATCTACTGGGGCACATGCCACCCCAGCAACAGCAACCTACTAACTAATTAATTAAAATTTTTATATACATTATATAAATATAATCATTTCATCAATAATCATTTGACTCATTCATACCTTTATACCATTGGACTTTCTTAAAATTTTCAAAATTTATTATTAATAATCATTATATATCACTTTTCATTTATTATTAAAAATTTCAATTCTCATTTTTATTAAACACAATTATTTCAAATAGTCTCACTATTGCATGAAAATCTTAGTTACCTGTAAACATGTTTATTATATATGATTATAAAATTTTTATACTTACAGTTCAGTTAACATGATATATACAAAACATAATCCCCATACCACAATACTTCCACCTCACCACTGAAACATTTTACAAAACTATTAGTTTACATCAAATAATTTATCATTCATTACCAAATTTCCATCTCATAAAATAAATTAAATTCATCAAAAAATTTAATTCATTAACATTCAAATAATCAATCAAAATATTTAACATGTATCAAATTGCTTTAATTATTAACAATACAAAATTCGTTACCATCAACAACTATTATTATTCAATTACTGTTTTCAAAATTAATTCTGATGTTTATTTATTTAAATTGCAAAATATTGATATTATTATTACAACAATCATCTTACGTACACCTTAACATTTACGTACATCTTACGTATTTACTTAACATTCCACAATGCACACAAATAAATTCACTATATTTTATTTACAAACTCTTGTTATTAACTGTTCAGTTTTTTCGCACTTCATTGTCCCAATTTGCCATGTCAAAAACCATTAAACACAATGTTTATATACTGTCTTTTATTGTTTTAATAGTTTACCCTCCATCGTCCCAGATAAGTCTTGGTTTTACATAACATCGTTCAATTTCATCACCACACAAATGACTGTTTTGTGTGTTGTAACCATACAAACTAAATTCATTCAGCTTATTCAAATACTCATATAACCAGTCTACATTAGGTATTTTTGTTAAGTCTCCGTCAGTGTTATTTGTTAATGTCAGGTAAGTTGTTTTCTCATTTTTATATTCCTCTACTATCACGTCAGATAAGTCATTATTATTTATACAAATATTACCAAAATAATTCTCTATCTCTCTTTCAATAGGTAAGTACTCTATATGGTTCATCTTCACCCCTTCTAATATTTTTTTCAATTCATCATAATTTCTTTTTAACTTATACAATTCTATCTCTCTCTCCATACACAAATCTCTCTCTTCATAACACCACATCACACTCTCATAATTATTACAGACAGAGGGTACAACATTATACAACATCAATTATACACTTTACTTCATCTACTAATACGGGTCTCTCGCCCTTCAAAAACAACAACATTTGTGAACACTCTGGTTCAGAAAAATTAATGAAAAAATTTACCCTCTGCCCCACATACTCATCTACTCTCTCTTTCCACTTTCTCTCTGACTCATAAACACATAATAACGTTCCATTATCGCTACATTCTAAAACTTCATCAATACTATTTTTGATTATATTTGCATCATTTGTATCTCCATTATTCTTTACCCCCACTATACTCTCAGAATTATCATTAATATCATTATCATCACTATTTAACACTACATCTTCCACTATTTCGTCATTATTAATATTTGTCATACTTATAACATTGTCACCTAACTTCTCAAACTTCTCAATACTCTGTTCTAATCGGTTACAGTTATTTTCTATTATGTCATTAGTTTGGTTTAAATACTCATTAATTTCTTTAATTTGGTTTTTTAATTCATCGAATTTAACATTTTGTCCATCTAATTTACTGTCAAAACTATTCTTTTGAACATCGAGTTTCTCATTTATCTCGTTTCTCTGTTCATTGAATTTAATATTGAAATCACTAGTGTTCATGTCAAATCTATTGTTAATGAGATTAAATAAATCATTTAATGATAACTCTTTTTCTCTTGTATTTATTTTACTTGTTACGGGAGTAGAAATCGCTCCCGGCGAACTAATTACAGAGATCCCCACATTCTGCTCGTCTATTGACCCCGCTTCTGTTTGTATACCAGAGTCGGTCTGATTGTCAGAGAGGCTGATCTCATTATTATCTGCCATTTTAAAATAAAAGAAAACTTTTACATATATTTCTTTTCAAAATGTTACTATATATATAACCTATATTTATTATCAAAAGATATTCTATTTACCCATACTTCACACAATCATAACATAACCCCTATCTGCGTCTATTTTACGTACATACAAAAATTTTATTTCCTATTTCAAACAACCATCCTGTTCTCCCAAGTAGGCCTATATTTTATATAAATTTATTTATATAAATTGTCCCTTATGTTTCGGGCGCCATTGATACTTTTCAATAAATTGATAATTTGATAAAATAGATAAAACGTGGTTATTATTTTTCTTCAATTTTTACTGTCTTTGTTAAGCGCCATCTTGTATGGCCAACTACGTATAACAAAAAATATAGGGGTACTTACCATGTTTGGGTTCTTTTCGGCGAACAGGAGATCAGAATTGGTTGTTCAAAATAAAGAAAACTTTATTTTGTTTCCCATAATTACGTTTTATTAACACTTAGGTATTCTCATCATTTAACTTCAAAGATCATTGACAAACTACCTCTTTACCCCCTTCAGCTATTATACAATAACTCACATTATCTAAAAACCCACATAAAATAAAATTGGAACATAGTATAAACCTTTTAATTACCCAAAAGGAATCAAGATATTAAATAGAACTAATTTTTATACTCACAAACCAGCCTTCTTAATCTACATAATCTCACTCACTCATACACACACAATTATTTTATGATTTGAGAGCTCTCATTTTATATTTTATACTTTATTAAAAATTTATTTCCCCATTCTGCCAGTAATTTGGAAAAACCCTTGTTAAAATTTTATGGATACATGGCTACTTAGCTGTTCAGTTGAGTTGAAGGCGTCACACTTTTACGCGCACATTGTTCAGTTTTAAAGAATAATTTCCGAAAAAAAATAAAACTGTTGTTGTAATGAAGAGAAAAACTGTTCGTTATTTTTACATTTTCTAATTCTACTTCACATTTTTGTATGTTGCGGGCCCGCAAAATTACGTTTTGAAACTTTTATGTCCCACTCGCGCGAGTGTTGAATTTAGACTGGCAACAGGCTACCGGCGCTAATTTGTGAAGCGGCCGTGGTTGGATGATCAATTTTCTTTGTTTTACAGTTTGTATCATTACGCCCGCAGACTGCTTTCGTTACATAACTGGATTCCACAACAAGGATAGGCTCTGACGTATATACTGACGTCAGATGGTCTGACGTGGTTATATAACTTGTTTACAAATTTGGTGTGTCATTTTTTGACCTTGGCACAGTTTGTCGGTTGTTTCACTCGATATTTTATAAAATATTGTCAGTCAGTCGTACCACCTTCGCTACCGTCGCCTACCACTAAATTTACCTCTCTTTATAAATTTTGTCCCTATCATCAAAAAATGTTATTTGTTTATAAAAAAAAATACAAATTGCCTTATTACCCCAAAATAGGCCCGTTACACAATTAAAATGTTGTTACCTGTTTTTAATCAATATGTTATTAATGAATATATCTATTAGGTTGTTACAGATGAAACCTCCTGAAAATATATTATTAGGCAAATATAGTTGTGATTATGTTCTTTTAACTTATAATTGTACTATAATACAGGTTGAACTCAGTATTCAATAGTTACGCAATATTGACTATATATATCATGTATTGACTGAATGTATTAAGTATTCTTGTCAACCCTAGTCCCTCTATATTAGATAATTCAATTCAAATTTGGTACAGAAAACACGCTAGTTCGGCAATCTCCCGTTCCACCAGCTGTTGACAACTAGCACTGTTGTTTGTAATAAGCTTGCGTCTAGGTTAACCGTTCATCGGCTTTTATTCAACCTCTTCCTGTAAATTACTCCACCTACAACATATAATACCTATTCTGCAATAACATAAAACATTATCTCATACAAGAAAGATTCTTTATTAATTTTATACGTTATTTCACAGTAACCGTTCTCTCCAAAATAATAATATCATAAAATCGATTATACTATGGTATATCGATTGTCAATTGATCAAGTTCCTTTGACTTATACAAATTAAATATAACAATAAATATTTCTTATCCCAGGGTTCGTAAGATTCTTTTAACCATTAGTAAGGCCAGGTAATGTAAAATTAAGGTTACTCAAGTATTACAGAAGGTTATTAACTCTAAATATATTGAATTTAAAAATAAGTTGTTTTTTACCGGGTTGGCGGAACTCAAACTGGCATTGGACGTCTGTAAACAGTTGAAGATGATCGGCTTAAATTACGTTCATCCAGGAAAAAGTGTTCTGGCCCTTAATAAAATTGATGGTGTAGTATACAGGGAAGCTCTCGGGAACTCTTCTGACTGCCGTTCTTCTCTTACGATCTTGATAGTTGCCAGTCACGTTGGAATGAAAATAGTATTCTAGCTTTTTCTTGAAGGTGAAGGTTAACTCAGTAAAACGAGGTCTTCGTATATCTTCTAAATAATTCCGTTAGTTTCGGCCTTTATTCCCTCAATTGGTCTTCTGATTACATGGGAAATCGGTTTAATACCGAATCCAGCGGAATTATTCAAATAGGATTTATTAATTTAGATTCATATTTTTTTCAAATTTTATCATTCTTTTTTTTTAAATGTGTCTGCCCATCTCAACTCAATAGCATATAACAATCGACCCGAATGATTCAAAATCAACAACTCTTGTACATTTTAGTTGCCTTAACAACCACTATTTTCTGTCATTGGATGAAATTAGATATCCTAGAGCCGGAATTATAGAATAGTACTACTCTTTTTTTAATAAAATACTCCATGCTTGGAATAATACTAAATTACCTAAAATTCTCACCTAACCTTCCTTCTTAAACAGTATATGTTTTACCATAGTTTTATTGGACTGGACTTCTTAAAAAGGTATTAATTTCCTTTTACTAATATTAAATTTAGGCCTATAGGTTTTCTTACAACTGTTATAATATTGTTTGGTTTTTAACTTAATTTTCTTTACCTGACCTACTGTACAATTAATTATTGGTTAATGGTTATTTACATTAATTTTAACTTCCTGGGTTTACTTTATTACATTAATTAACTCGTCCTGGAACCCTTCATTAGTTGACAACATAATTATCAGAACTACTTGTCAACTTTTAAACACTTATTGCCCTCCTGGCCAAGTTTACAAACATTAATTAAAAACAACTTTGTTATCCAATTTTAGTCACTACATATAACATAGTATAATGCCTAACACAGGTAATTATACATAATTGTCTAAAGACAATTTTAACATAAATAAAAACATTACCACTGATCAAGTATTTCTATAAAACAACAGTTCACTCTTACTATACTCAAAACATAACATAAATATTCTGTGAACACTAACATGCTACAGTATAAAAAACAAGTACAATTTTATTATATTAACCATTAATTGGTATAGTATTTTATACTCAACGTTATTTGTTACACCTTTTGACTTGGGGTACATCTCAAATGTACTAATTACTGAGCAACCTTAATATCGGGTATGGTCCTTGACCATAGTTAATTCATTTTTTTATGTAACGTTGGGGACCTCAATTCTGTTACGTTACATAACACCCCCCCCCCCCTTCGAAAGAAGTTTATTTTGTCTCAACGAAGTTTAGTAAAAAAATAAACTCATAACTCGTATCTGACCAATTGGTTCTCCTACTCATAATACTTTTTTATTTCAGACTGGTTGTATGTACCCTGCACCCTATTATTTACGGGGTCCAATACCACGTAAGTATTGTTCTGATTGTCCCGGCTTATTATAAAAGGTCCAACATATAATAGCAACAATTTCTTTGCTATTCCTTCGAAACTGCTTGGTTGCTGACGATTCCTTATCAAAATTTTTTCTCCGATGGTGTATTTAATAATGTTTTTCCGGGTAGCATCCTGTTTTTTCCTTCGAATTTCCAGTTTGTGGAGTAGCCTATTATACACATGGGTAAAGTCAAGTTCTTCTTCAGGTCCTTCAGGGAATGGTATTAAATTGGTAATTTCTCGAGGTGGTGGTTTTGAAAACATCATCTGGTATGGTGTAACACCAATGATTTCGTGATGAGCAATATTTAAAAAGGTTTCGGTTTCATGTAAGAATTCACTCCATTTCCTATGATTGTCATGACAATAAGTACGAAGTACTCGTCCTACCTCTCTGAGTACCCTTTCTGCTGGATTACTACTAGGATGATAAATTGAAGTTTTGTAGGTTTTAATTCCTCGATTTGACATCTCTAATTTCCATCTTCGACCCTTGAACTGGGTTCCATGGTCCGTTATTATGGAATACGGAGTGCCCACGTCTATAATGTACTTTTCTGCGATGACTTTGATGATAACATTGGTGGATGCCTTGCTGATGGGATACAACTTCGTATAACGTGTGAAATGGTCCAAGATGATGACAATATATTTATATCGGCGCCTGCCTCCACTACGTGGGAAAGGTCCGCAAATGTCAAGAAACGTTTTTTCCAATTTTCTTTCTGAAGTAATGGTTATTAAAGATCCCTCCTTTCGTTCATTGTTTACCTTAACCCTTTGACATATTCCACATCGTTTTATTAATTCCCTTACCTTTTTGTTCAAATCCTTAATATATACATGCTCCTCCAGTGCCTTTACTACCTTGATGGAACCCATGTGTCCATACGTTTGATGGTAATTCTTTATTATTAATGATTCTGTAGATTTGGGAATGTATAATTTCCATTTGTTCTTTTCAACAGGAGACTTTATGAAGATTAATCCTTTATAATTTTGATAATATTGCATAATGATAGTATCATTACTGCGGAGATGTTCTTGTATAGTGGACAATCTCTGATCCTTTGCTTGTTCTTCCTGTATTTTGGTTAGCACTTTTACTAATTCTTCTCTAGCTGATATTACAAGGTATATTTTTCCAACATCCTCTCTTTCAATTTCAAAAGTACCATTCTCCAGGTTTACCCTAGATAGAGCGTCAGCGACAGTGTTCTGTTTCCCTGGCACATATTCCCATGCTATGTTGTATTCCTGGAGAGCCAATATCCAACGAGTTAATCTACCGTGGTTTAGTTTGCATCTTTGTATAAATGATATGGATTTGTGGTCGGACCGTACTGTTAAAGGATAACCCAATACATATGTGCGGAATTTATTTCATGCAAATACAACACTCAATAATTCCTTTTCCGTGACACTGTAATTTCTTTCACATTGATTTAGGACTCGACTGACAAAACTTATTACTTGGTGGTCTCCTTCTGGATCTTCCTGATATAGCTCAGCACCCAGGCTCACATCACTGGCGTCACAATTTATAAAAATTTTTTTATCAAAATCAGTATGGTGTAGGATGATATTTTGTAAAAATTTCTCTTTAATTAAAATGAATGTCTCATCATCTTCCTCCTTCCACTTCAATTTATGTTTAGATGACAGCAAGTGTTTAAATCTTGCTGTTAATTGGGAATAATTCCTTTGGAATTTCCTGTAATAGTTGCACACTCCTAGGAATGATTGCAGCTGTCTAATGTTTTTAGGTTTGGGGAAGTTTTGAATAGCTTCCACTTTTTCAGGGGATGTTGATATTCCATTTTCAGAGAGTATGAACCCTAAGAATTGTAATTGATTGGTTAATAATTTTGACTTATTCAATTTCAATGTAATGTTGCTCTTTTCTAACTTGCTTAACACCATTTCCACACGTCGGCAATGCTCCTCCCATGTGGTTGAAGTTACTAATATATCGTCTACATATACTGTTGTGAAGGCTAACACTTCTTCACCCAGAACCTGGTCCATGCACTTAATAAAAACCGCCACAGAGTTTACTAATCCAAAAGGAAGACGTTTAAAATGATAATTTCTACCTTCAAATATAAAGGCAACATAATTCCTACTGTTGGGATGTAACTCCACCTGCCAGTATCCACAAACAGCATCCCAAATACTCATATATCTGCAATTCTTAAATTTCTTCAATAACTCTTCAATTTCCCCTGGTGAGGTTCTATCATTGATTATATTTTTATTTATTTCCCTGGCGTCCAAACATAAACGTATGGTACCATCCTTCTTCTTTATGGCTACTATAGGGCTGGTGTATGGTGATGAACTATATTCAATTATGTCCTGTTCCATCATACTCTGTATTTCCCTTCTCACTGCTGGTTTTAGGGATTGGGGTATAGGATATGATTTCCGGTTAAAATTAATGGGTTGTTTAAATGACAATTCACAAATAAAATTCCTGGCTTTTCCTGGCAAATCCAAAAATACTTTTTTATATCTGTTATAAATCTTTATTAATTGATTCTTTTGTTCAGGTGTTACTCTATTATTATTATTGACAGTTTTAAACAAATAAATCTCTTGCAATTTTTCCTTCCATTCATTCTCCTTAGTACAGGTTAATTCCTCAAAAGGTGCTCCATATTCCATTTCATCATCACGCATTAAAGTAAAAGAATGTCTTTGGTGAGTGGCATTTTTATGATCCACTATTTCACTTGACCATTCTCCATTTTCATGGTACAGGGTTATTCTTCCTCTGCCCATATTAATAATAGCTGAGTGGCGCCGCAGCGTATCTCACCCTAGCATTGCTTTAAATGGTAATCCTTGAGCTACCACAAACATCATAGGAATAGTTTTACCTTCACTAGATACTTCCATCATTACTTGCTGCCGTATTGTTTTATTTGGTCTGCCAGTAGCACCTATAATTACCATGTTGTTAACTGGTAATGTTGATATATTTTTCTTATACTTCTCCCTTATTCGGTTATATTCTACCTTGTCCAGGAGCGACACGTTTGCGCTAGTATCAATCACTATCTTTGTCATAACTCCCTGCAATTCTGCCATGATATATATAATTTGATTGTCCGTTTTATTCTCTGACGGTAACACTTCTTCCGTTAAATCATTTCGTATGTCCTTTAAATAATTGTTCCTTGTAATTTTTATAATTTGGTTGTTTTCCTTATACTTTTGTACATACCCTTCCAATCCCAGCAGCGAGGGGTTACTAGATACTTCCACTGCTGTACTTAGTTTTCCATCCTATCCTGCGGACGATCGTCCCTCGCAGTGGTTCCTGGGTTGCCATCATCGGGTCTAAAATCTCTATGGGTTTCTTGGTGTCTAGGCAGATCCTCCTCTCGACTTCGATTACTGGGTTGATTTCGTTGGTCGTTGTTGGTACGATTATTGTTCCAATACTCTCTCCCATTGTCCCAATTCCTGCGGCCTGTTCTGTATCTGATATTCTCATGATTAGTATAGTGATTACTAGGGTAATAATTGTTACTATAACGATTGTTCATAAATTGGTCATTCACCCTTCGGTGATAATTATTATTGTTAAATCGATTTGTTCCTGGACGCGACTCTTGATTTGTCTCTTCCCTTCTATTGTTGTAATATTCACCTTGCCGCCGGGACCTTTGATAATAGTCTTCCATTTCGTAACTGGCTAACAAGGTTTCCATTGTTTCTACGATCTTTACTTGTCCACTGCGTCTGGCACGAACTATCTCTTCTTCAAAATGGTAAGACAATTTATTTACCAAACACTCCTCTGGTATCCGCGGTTCCAAATGACGCGCTAAACATACCTTTCCCAAAAAGTAAGTAGTTGGTGACTGCTCTTGATTAAAATTAAATCTCCCGTTGGTAATATTATCTCTAATCATGTTCTGTACAGAATCTGACCAGTATTTTGACTTAAAAGTCCTTTGAAATTCCTCATAATCAC
Organism: Magicicada septendecula; assembly: GCA_034769895.1. NCBI lineage: Eukaryota > Metazoa > Arthropoda > Insecta > Hemiptera > Cicadidae > Magicicada > Magicicada septendecula. Next base: position 427,368,929 of record CM068370.1, on the reverse strand, counting down.
TAAGTTCATTCCGGACAGCTGACCACCAATTATCATTTATACTTTTGAAACATTCATCTAAATAACTTTTTATTACGTTCCATCAGGTTACTTTAATTCGGTTAAACCATTCGTCTATTCTCTCCAGGAATTCTATGGGATTCCCCCTATAAATTTTATAATTGATATTATCTTTATGCTCAGGGGCTATGTGATGCGCTAGATACATTGGTCGGTTTTGTAAAATCTCTATTGATTCCTTTATATTACTTATTTCCTGATTTTTTATATTTTCTATAGTCTCTTTATTTTGAACTACCTGGGTTTTTATTTGTGTCATTTCGTTATTTACCAATTCAATTCTCCCAACTATATTAATTTGCACCCCGTCCAATTTCTCTTGTGTTTCTAATTGTACTTGATTTATCATAGTTTTGTTGGTATTTTCCCCATGATTAATTTTGGCCTCTACTTCCATTGCGAGTTGTACTATTGTTTCATCTGTCCTTTCCAGACCCACCTTAATTTCATTTATTTGCTGTCTTACTTCCTCTTCACTATTATCTACCCTTTTGTTAATAGTTTCATTGACATTTGCAACCCTTTCATTGATGACTTCCCTCAACGCTTGGTTCTGTTCATTTATAATCTGCCGCAACTCCTTATTACTGTTTTCAATTTTCCCGTCTATTTGTCTGTTATTTTCCTGAATCTGCCTCAAGCTCTCGTCATTTCTGTCAAACCTTTCATTAATTTGTTTTAAGCTTTCATTTATCAGCCTGTTATTTTCATCAGTTTCCTCTTTATTTTTGTCAAACTTCTCATTCATTAGTTTGATTAAATTCTCACGCAAAATTTCGTTTTGTTTCTTTGAGTTTTCGTTAATACTGTCTATTTTTTCATTAGTTCGTCTATTATCTTCTTTGATACTGTCTATTTTATTTTCCAACTTTTCTGAATTTTCTTTATTATCCTCTTTAATTTGTCTTAAACTCTCATTAGTTTGTTTATTATCCTCCTTCATGCTACTCATTAATTCCATTAATTTTTCCCAATTTAATCCTCCTCTGGCTTCCTCTTTATCTGGTTGGTCCCCTTGGGCATCCTCTTTATTGCTCGCCTGTTGTTCCATTTCGGTGTCTGTAACTACCTCTGTTTCTTCTTCCTGTCTATCTTCTTCTGTTTCTTGCTCCTTCTCCATCCTTTTAGTAACACCTCTCGTATGCATTCCTGTGCCTCTAATGGTTGCCTGCTCAAGTTAAGTAATAATTAAGATGATTTTTTACTTAACTAAAGCCCACTCGTTGAGCGCCAATTTTGTAAAACCACCTGTTATAGTGTTAATAGAAGATGATAATGCCCCACTGTGTGAGCGTCAATTTGTAATAACCAAATTATAACTTGTGAGTGTTCCGGGGTTTAATCTAGCTCCACGTTGGTATGCGCTAATTTGAAATAAAACTCGATCTATGGTGTGTTTTAACTATATTCGAGGATGTTTGCAAACCCCACTGTTGGGTTCGCCAATTTGTAATAAAACGATGACCAGGAGTCCTTTTTATTTTAGCTCCACGTTGAAGGCGGCAATTTGTAACAATTAAAATGTTGTTACCTGTTTTTAATCAATATGTTATTAATGAATATATCTATTAGGTTGTTACAGATGAAACCTCCTGAAAATATATTATTAGGCAAATATAGTTGTGATTATGTTCTTTTAACTTATAATTGTACTATAATACAGGTTGAACTCAGTATTCAATAGTTACGCAATATTGACTATATATCATGTATTGACTGAATGTATTAAGTATTCTTGTCAACCCTAGTCCCTCTATATTAGATAATTCAATTCAAATTTGGTACAGAAAACACGCTAGTTCGGCAATCTCCCGTTCCACCAGCTGTTGACAACTAGCACTGTTGTTTGTAATAAGCTTGCGTCTAGGTTAACCGTTCATCGGCTTTTATTCAACCTCTTCCTGTAAATTACTCCACCTACAACATATAATACCTATTCTGCAATAACATAAAACATTATCTCATACAAGAAAGATTCTTTATTAATTTTATACGTTATTTCACAGTAACCGTTCTCTCCAAAATAATAATATCATAAAATCGATTATACTATGGTATATCGATTGTCAATTGATCAAGTTCCTTTGACTTATACAAATTAAATATAACAATAAATATTTCTTATCCCAGGGTTCGTAAGATTCTTTTAACCATTAGTAAGGCCAGGTAATGTAAAATTAAGGTTACTCAAGTATTACAGAAGGTTATTAACTCTAAATATATTGAATTTAAAAATAAGTTGTTTTTTACCGGGTTGGCGGAACTCAAACTGGCATTGGACGTCTGTAAACAGTTGAAGATGATCGGCTTAAATTACGTTCATCCAGGAAAAAGTGTTCTGGCCCTTAATAAAATTGATGGTGTAGTATACAGGGAAGCTCTCGGGAACTCTTCTGACTGCCGTTCTTCTCTTACGATCTTGATAGTTGCCAGTCACGTTGGAATGAAAATAGTATTCTAGCTTTTTCTTGAAGGTGAAGGTTAACTCAGTAAAACGAGGTCTTCGTATATCTTCTAAATAATTCCGTTAGTTTCGGCCTTTACTTCCCTCAATTAGTCTTCTGATTACATGGGAAATCGGTTTAATACCGAATCCAGCGGAATTATCCTGGTGAATGAAGTGAGGAATTTTCGACTCTTTTCGAGGTATTCAGTTATAATTTTGAAGTCTAATTGGTTTTATTACTCATCAGTAGTATTATAGAATTAGGTTTCAAATAGGATTTATTAATTTAGATTCATATTTTTTTTAAATTTTATCATTCTTTTTTTTTAAATGTGTCTGCCCATCTCAACTCAATAGCATATAACAATCGACCCGAATGATTCAAAATCAACAACTCTTGTACATTTTAGTTGCCTTAACAACCACTATTTTCTGTCATTGGATGAAATTAGATATCCTAGAGCCTGAATTATAGAATATTACTACTCTTTTTTTAATAAAATACTCCATGCTTGGAATAATACTAAATTACCTAAAATTCTCACCTAACCTTCCTTCTTAAACAGTATATGTTTTACCATAGTTTTATTGGACTGGACTTCTTAAAAAGGTATTAATTTCCTTTTACTAATATTAAATTTAGGCCTATAGGTTTTCTTACAACTGTTATAATATTGTTTGGTTTTTAACTTAATTTTCTTTACCTGACCTACTGTACAATTAATTATTGGTTAATGGTTATTTACATTAATTTTAACTTCCTGGGTTTACTTTATTACATTAATTAACTCGTCCTGGAACCCTTCATTAGTTGACAACATAATTATCAGAACTACTTGTCAACTTTTAAACACTTATTGCCCTCCTGGCCAAGTTTACAAACATTAATTAAAAACAACTTTGTTATCCAATTTTAGTCACTACATATAACATAGTATAATGCCTAACACAGGTAATTATACATAATTGTCTAAAGACAATTTTAACATAAATAAAAACATTACCACTGATTAAGTATTTCTATAAAACAACAGTTCACTCTTACTATACTCAAAACATAACATAAATATTCTGTGAACACTAACATGCTACAGTATAAAAAACAAGTACAATTTTATTATATTAACCATTAATTGGTATAGTATTTTATACTCAACGTTATTTGTTACACCTTTTGACTTGGGGTACATCTCAAATGTACTAATTACTGAGCAACCTTAATATCGGGTATGGTCCTTGACCATAGTTAATTCATTTTTTTATGTAACGTTGGGGACCTCAATTCTGTTACGTTACAATATATATACAGAGAGAGAGAGAGAGAGAGAATATTGTCAATGATCAGAAAACTTAACGAGCTTAGAAATGTTTTATTGAGTCTCAGTTTTTTAACTCTGCTGATTGTCTTGTCTGTTTGGGGTATCTCATAATAACTTGTGAATGCAGCAGCCAGCGCATACATAAAACTTGGCATATGCATGTCCATACTTTTACCCTACGCAGAACTTTTTTTTAGATTAGATTGATCCCCCAGCCCAGAAGTTGGTCAAAATTTAAATAAAATCGCAAATTCCATGAGGGGTATCAAATTAAAGAGAATTTGAACCAAAATCTGAATATAGTGTACAGTTTTATTAATTTCAAAAATTTTGGGCCCCAAGGAGAAAAACAAAGAATCAAAAAATTGTAAAAATCATCCGGGTCAGACTAAGTGGAATTTTAACACAAAACTGAGTGATTAGAATGTTAAATGTTTAGTGTATGATTGTGTGCACTGCAGTTGTTATTTCATTAAAAATTATTAATCATGATTTTTATAATTGTTTTTCCAAATGAAAAATTTGTAACATAGAAATGTATCTGATAATATAAAGTGTCTACTAATATATTTTAATAGTATAATTTATCTACTATGTTAAAATAATGTGTGAGTTCTGCAGCTCAATGAGATTAGTAGTAGTAAGGCTTTCAGTATGCAGAAATTTAAGAAAGTATATTTCAGTCTAAAAAAAATTAGTGGAGAATAATATTGAAGACAACTGTACATGTCTGTAGATAAATGTTATTGGGTTCTATATAATCGATGATTGACAACTATACTCAAAAGTAACATATATTTCTAAACAGATTTTACAAATGCAAATTGGTACACAACTGTACGTGAATTCAAGAAATAAGTAATTGATAATTTTATAAATGAAACAAATAAAAGTTGAAGAGTACACAGAGATGTATCATGTCTGAATAACCATTAGCCATTACATATATGCATACTATTTCCAGGAGAAATGTTGTTATAAGAGAGGATGATGAAACACTGAACCGCTGAAAGGAAGAATGTATAGTTTGAAAAGTTTAGAAAACAAAACCATTAAGAATTTGTATCAAACCAGATCAGATGATGAGCAAAAAGATTTTTATAATATTTTTTTCTATAATATTTGCAGCCAAAAGTTTCAGATTTTTTTAAATAGCATTTTCCTGGAATAAGTTTTTCCTGTAAGACATAAGTATTGTATTTGCACCAATATTTTCTTTATTTGTTAGCAAGAGTATAACATTTATATATAAACAAAGTTTAAACATTCTTCTTTTGATGGTACATTGTACAGTTATACAATGCGCAGGCCAGATTAAAAGGTTTCATGATTTTCATGATAACATCTTTAATTACTGCAGTGACGTTACTGAACAGTGTCAAAATAGAAATTAGGACAAACAGGTGCTCTATGTTGCATAATAAATGTTCATTGAGATTGTTGATTATTGCTGGCATGTTGTGAAAAGTCACTGTATATGGTCAGAGAGGAAATTTGCCATTTTCTAAAATAGTACATGGTAACAAAAATAAATACATATTATATAATTTAATGTATTTAAAGGGGTGGCTTGTTGGAAATATCAAATTTTATATTAGTGTTCTTCAAATTTTTTGGATACAATCTGTCAAAGTCGTTGTCAGTGGTGTCTCACAATAGCCCCTCCAATATCCTGCTGTTAAAACTAACTGAGATAATGGAGGTGTATCACATTAGCCCCATAGGTGTTCCATTAACCCGATTGGGCAGGGCTATTTTGATACATGGTTTTAATTTTTTTTTATTTCTGATAATACCTAGATTTTTTGCATCCATAAACGGATTAAGCAATAAAAGTTACATATTGTATTTTTTGTTGAATTCTGTCAGTTACCATTTTTGAGATAGTATCAAAAGTTTAGGTTTTTATATCAGAATAGCCCCAGTTGACCCTAATATATGTTATCTACAAACGAGGGAAATAAAAACGTTGTGTCAAAGGATGAGATGCATTCTATGAAAACAGACCGTCTTCTTAAAATACCAAATCAGATGCAGTTCCATTTACAATAATGAAGGTCTAAAACTACTGTTACTGTTGGTTTTGAATCGTCACAATGATCATGAAAAGTCAGTTGACCAGTAAATAACAACTGAATAAATTATGAAGGTAGGGTGAAAAGTTCCGGGTCTTGGAGAGAGTATAACCACGCTCATTATTTTGCTCATGTTGTTTCTGATCCTTCATAGGCTGAGTTCAATCCGTCAAGTCAGTGAGTTGTTTAGTATTATTTTGACAGTCCACCACAGTGAGCGCTTCAAGTACTGTTTTAACAGTGGACAGATCGAAATTTGTGCAGTGGTCACATACGTTTTTTTGAAAGGCCTAACTGCAACCAATGAAAAAAGGAACTGGATTCAATATTGGGAGAGTCTTCTCCATTGAATACAGTGGTGAAGCTCTGTTGCTGAGTTTGGTCAGAAAAGCACAATTGATGAACCACACAGTGCATGACCTAGTGAGTGACTGTGCCACAAACAATAGAAAATATCCACGAACACTTTTTGGCAGACCAAAGAGTGAAAGTGAGTGAGTTACCAGAGACTGTTGACATATCAAATGAATGTGTGCACAATATCTTATACCAGTACATGTATATGACTAAGCTATGCACTAGATGGATACCACATTACTCACACCTGACCAAAAATTGTGTCGAAAAGATGTTTCAGCAGATTGTTTAGCACTGTATAAGCACAATCCATCCAAATGTTTGTATTGACTTATAATTGTTGATGAGACTTGGGTCATAATAATATTCCTGATACCAGACAACAATCAGAACAGTAGACCATGAAAAGTGAACCAACTCCAAAGAAGCCAAAAATAATTCCATCTGTTGGTAAGGATATGCCAACTGTATTTTTGCAATGTGCAGGGAGTAATCTTCATCGATATCTTGAAAAGGGAAAATAATTCGTAACGAGTAATATGCAAACTTATTGCAGCATTTTCTGGAAATATCAAGAAAAAATGACACATTTTTCAAAAAAAAAAAAAGTGTAAAGTATTAAACAAATTTAATTAATTAATGCCATAATTTTTATCTACCTTTGCGATCTTTCCTCGCAGACTTACCTTTTTCAATACTAGAAGATTCACAGGGCCGCCAATATATTTTGAAGTGAAATATATAAACTTTAACACTCTTCCCCTTATAAAAAACACTTGGATAATTTTGCTAACTGACCTCCCTTAATTCAGAAGATTTTCACAAGTTCGTTAGACGAGTTGATTGCACAGAACGTAGGAAATGGTTAATGGCGAAATAAATAAGCTAACACATTTTTTTATGTTAAATATAAATATTATTTTATTTAAATTCAATATTTATCTCTTTCTTTCTTCTTTCTTTCTTTCTAACTGTTATTTCAATGATTCTAAAATATGAAACTATGCCAATAAATTTTAGGAACTACTCTTTCTATACAAACCAGTACTTTTACAACACACACACTCTCATTCAGTTTACATTTATTATTTTTATAACCCCTGTTTTTATAGAGCTCTTTTAATACTTATTTACTTCCCTTCAAATAAAAATGATTATTTTTCTATTGTACCTGTACGGGCTATCCACAGAATTCCGCCATCTTTCCTACCGCACTCTCATCTTTGTCCCCACTAACACTGTCATATTCATTCACTTTTACGTCTTCTTTTTCGATGTCACTTACACTTTCTCTTTACATTTTCACTTGTTTTGGTAGACCTCAGCTACTGTATTCGCGTCGGTCTACCGAAATTCCGAGGCTGCGATTAAACTTACAACTGTTCACTGCAACGGCGGTCTGTTGACTTTACTGTATGGTGAGTGGTGTCCAACTGCCGCGCACTTCCCTCGTGTCCATATATTATACATTGTCTAGGGCGTCAACCGCATGGCCGTTAATTCGTTCTCTGATTAGTTGTTTGCATCGCATGTTCCAAAAGACTGGAGATGGAAATTCGTTACTTTGCCGTGTGGTGGATTCTAAGTATTACACATACGTGCTTTTCTGATAATTCACATGCTTTGTTCCAACCCGTACCTGGCACTGCTACAGACTCAGCCATAGGGTGTTACCAAAAGTTACATACAAGGTGGTTAAAAAAGGTTACCTATTCTGCCCCGTTACAATACCCCCCCCCAATGAGAGGTTTTATGCCGAACCATAAAAACTCTCATTGCATAATCCTAAGAGGACCAGTCAGGATATGGCGCCACGACCCCCCTTACTTCCTTACTAAAATCATGGGTTACTTACCCCCCTAATCCGGTGACCGTGGCTGCACCGGCATGACTTTACTGGACTTCTGTTCAGTATCCCAACACCGTAAAGCCAGACAGGCACTAAACGACCCTTCATTATTCCATATCCTGAACTGATTTGGTTTCCTCGTAGCCATACTGGTTTGCCTTTAGCAAAGTACTGGTTTCTTATTCTAACTCCTATTACATGTATAACATTGTTTACAAGCAGAATTATCACTGTTGCACACAGTGATTCTGATCTGACGATGAGCTGTGAAGCTTGAAAGCCCTAATCGGAATAATTTTTATATAGTGGTATGCAACAGTGATAATTCTGCTTGTGATTTTAACCACTAATACAACTTTCTTCATTAACATTGTTTAATATACATCCTTAATACTACATAGTACATTTGATTCCAAACCTCTAACATCAACATACTCTTCAAGTCAAAATTCCAATTCCAAAAAATAATCTTCAATTAGGGGTTCAATTGAACAACAATTACACCTTACATTTCCATTTAAACTTGACTTTTGAATCTCAATTAATGCAAGTTACTACTGCTATTGTATACAATACACATGATTAATACAAAAAATCAAAAATTATTCACTACTACAAATCATCTTCCCCTAAACGTTCTATACAATCATGTTGCATTTCTCATAAATACAACGTCTCAAAATAAACATCACCAACATTACAATTACCATTACCAACGTCATATTAAAATGAACATTTCACCTTTGAATTGAAATAAACATTACTAACATTACAACTTTTAATTCCCATTTTCTATGAAATATTACCATTGTTCCATTATAACATCTACTCTGAATTTCCATTGATTACTTCAATCATAAAATTTTAATCATTTACCATTCATTACACAAGTCAAATAAAAAAATTAATTTTTTTAATTTATTACCAAAGTCTCTTTTTAAATTAATTATCTCGAATTAATTTAATTCCATTATTTAAAACATTTTACATTAATTAAATCCTCTCACAGTGCTTTAATTTCATAATAAAATTCATTTACCATTTATTATAACGCTCAAATCAAAAACTTTCAAATTGATTACCAAGATTTCTATCTTTTAAACATTTTACATTACTTTAATTTCATTATAAAAATTCATAATTACATACTGACAATAATTCAATCCAACAAAGTATTATTATTGTTATAGACTCAATCAAAATTACAAACATTGATTACCCACACAATACAATGTACCTACCACACAACGTATCAGCTGATACCTTATCAGAACATCAACATAACCTTACTACATAAGTACATTTAACACATGTAAACCAAATACAAAATTATATACAATATATGTCATATTAAATGTCATTGTTTACCAAAAATCATTTCATTATTCAGTCCAGTATTTAAAACATTACATTCTCATAATTAAATGTTCATTAATCATAACTGTCTAACCTTCATCATCAAAAATCAATCTTACATTATACATACATTGTGCATTGTTAATTACTCTCATTATACTGTCTCTATCAATATAATTCCCATTTAAACTTTTATTCATTATATCATAACAATAATTAGCAGGATTACTCCCCATTATTTCATCATAAAATCTGTCAACATCAGGTATGGGTCAAGTCTCCCTTAGTATTACTCGTAACCATTAAATCCGTTATCAATTCATCATTATTCTCATCTTTTAAACCAGTCACATGGCAAGGTAAGTGTTTATTATCGTCAATAATATTATCATCACAAGGTAAGTCTTTAATTCTATCAACTCTCTCACTATTTAAACTCTGTATTAAGTCTTCATAATCTCTATTCATCTTAAATCTCTCTCTCTCTCTCTCTCTCTCTCTCTCTCTCTCTCTCTCTCTCTCTCTCTCTCTCTCTCTCTCTCTCTCTCTCTCTCTCAAAATCCCTTTCGCAACCCCATATCTTTTCTCGCACTTACCTTTTTCAAACACCAGAAGACTTCAGGGTCGCCAACATATTTTGAAGCTGAAATATGTAAACTTTAACACTGTTCCCCTTATAAAAAACACTTGGATAATTTTGCTATCTGACCTCCCGTAATTCAGAAAATTCCCGGATTCGTTAGGCGAGTTTTAGCACAGAAACTAGGATTTGGTAATTAGGTGTAATAACTTAATTAACACATGTTTAGATTATTAACGAATTCTTTTATTCTAATTAATTCTGAGTTCTTTCTTTCTTTGTCTTTGTTTGTTATTTCAATTGATTTCTATTACATACGTTTTCACTATACTAATTTCTACTCGCAAACCAGTACTTTTTTATTTCTCTTTTTCCCTCACACACACTCTCATACTTTCTTTACAATTCGGAATACCCCCCTTTTTTTATTTATTGAGCTCTTTAGTTCTAATTGTTCACTTTAAAAACATTTTGGTCAATATATTTATTCAACATTGTACTTAACCACCATTGTTATCCAATGTGTTCCTTCACCACTCGCAGCTCACTTTCACTCTCGTCGCCACTAACACGGTTCCATTTCTTCACTTTTACGTATTCTTCTTTTACATTACAATGCATTTCGGTAGGTCTCGGCTACTATATTCGCTTTGACCTACCGAAATTCCGAGGCTATAATTATACTGTTACCACTGATGTATTGTACCGAACTGCGGACTGTAATGTTTGAAGTGTTGCTGAACTGCACGAGGCGAGCTCGCATTTGTATACTATACACCACCTTGGGCGTCGACCATGCTGCCCGCCAACGTATGTCGATTTTGTAACGCCTTCTCTTATTGGCCGATCGAATCGAATGTTCTCGAAGCCGGGAGATGGAAATGCGTTTACTTTGCCACGTGGTGGATTCTACATATCACAAATACGCACTATATGATAACTCACATTCTTTGTACCAACCTGTACCTGGCACTCCTACAGGCTGTTCCCAAAATTATTACATACTAGGTGGTTAGAAAATGTTACCTATTCTGCCCCGTTACAAAAGTGTTTCACCAGCACAATACACCAAGTCTTACATCAGTTCTTGTGATGGCTAAAATCGAAGAATTAATGTTCATATATTCACCCACCATACTCTCCATGTTGACTCCCTACTGACTTCTGTCTCTTTCCTAATAAAAAAACAAAATGGCACAGTGGACAAAGATATGCCAGATGACAGTCAACTCAGCAATGCTGTAAATGGCTTATACCATTGTTTATAATTTTTTAACTTGAATGAAAATTCAAGTTAAAAGCTTGTAAGTCTTCTCTTATCGTATCATTCTTTATACCATCAAGTTTAGAATATCCTTTAACTCTTAACAATGCCATTTCTGAGGCCTGTATTTTACTCTCTTGTTTCGTGGTAGTCATCCATAATTCACAGCCATAAGACAGTACAGGGATCTCCATAACTGTGTAAAACTTTAATTTTATATCCAGACGTACCTTGTTTCTATTGTTTCTAAAACTACAGTTGATTGTTAACACATCGTCTGGGACTTACCTAACTTAACATCAATATCATTATTCTTATAGCCAATATAATTTCCCAAATAGTTAAAATGACTCAACTGTTCTACAGTTTAATGATTAATTATTATTTTTGTTCCTATTGGTTCCTTGCCTCAAAGTGCCACTACCTTTGTTTTTGTAGTGGAGACTTTCGTATCATATTGTTTACAAATCTGATGAAGCTTAAAAACAAATTTTTGTAAAGCAGATTCTGTAGTTTGAATTACAACTAAGTTGAAGTACAAACAGCAGCATAATTCAAATATGTGTCTTATGATATCGTAATACCAGGGTTCACTAGATGTTTTAATTCCCTTACTAGATCGTCAGTATAAATGTTAAAAAGAGTAGGTGATACACCTTGAATGACAAGGTATTTTTTGAGACATCTGTAATTTATTTGTGAAAATTGAAATTTACAACGACCAAATTTTCTTTTTGATGTATATAAGGAACACTTTTTGAAGCAAAAGTGTTACAAGTGATTTATTAGTTATACATTTCCTTACCAAAATCAGTAAACATTATTCAAAGTAAAATGTGCTGATTGATTTATATAAACAGTACGGAATATATAATTCTGTTTATCAGCCAAGTAGGTAATTATTTAGCATGTGTATAAATGTTATTAACTGGGTAACACATATATTGATTATTAAATAATTTCACTTGTGTGTTGTGTGATTAATTGCATTTGTACATTAATAGGTAGGCTTCCAACTAACAGACAGCTTGTGATTGAATTGTCATGTTAGCTTTATCAGTGATAAGCTTTTAAATGGGTAATGCAAATTCAGTTTTAAGGAAAATCATCACTGTTGTCTGCGTCTTCAAATTTTCCAACCTATCAATCTATTTTTCTATCTATGCCCAACTTATTTAAAATTGGGCATAGATGGGGTTGTAGCGTATATGAATTTTATTCGTTATTAATGCAAACCATGTTAGAAACAGTCTATACAAATAGAACAATACGGAATACGAATAGTACGGAATGACAAACATTACAGCAGTCAGCGGCATAGCCAGTCTTTTCCATGTGGGGGGAGGGTAGCAGGATTTTTTCATGGTGCCCAGTTATTGACAGTAAATGGGAGTAGTCATTGGTGGCAAATCCCTTAATAGGGGAGTCGTCAGTGAGACAGAAGAGATTGTGACCTACCTTATAATCCCTCTTGGTTACATCATCAATAGTGGTACTTTACTGTTACTTCTTGTTCATATCCTTGACAAATGTACTGCAGTAAGTTATGTACCAATCAATTTTTTGCAACAGATGTAATAAAATACTGAGCTAAAAATATATTATTGACAAAAAAATATTTGATGGAATTACAAAAATGTCTAACTAAAAACATGATTTGTACCTTAGGCTTTCATGGCCAGCACCAACTCTGTTAATATTATTTTGACTATTCACCAAGCTGTGGTCTAATTCTGCCGCAAAAAACAGACGTTTTGGCCCCACCATCTTTGGTGTCACGACTGGAGAAAAGCAACTGGTGTGCTCTTCACCAGTTTCCACAGTACTTTGGTAAAAGGAAACCTGTAGTCATTTATGTTTGTAAAGTAATATGCCTCAGTAGTATTTGTGACCTTTCTCAGTGAGTTTAAAGTAAGATTTGTTAATTTCATATATTTGCACAAAATTATGCATTCCATCTGAGACTTCTGTCAAACGGATTTATGTTGAAAATGTTAACTACTCAAAACAGCTCTTTAAATAAATCAAGGAAAGGAAAAGCTAGATCGTTGTGACATGTTTCAGCAAATAAAGTTATTACTGTTATATACTTGTAATTCAGCCAAGCCCAATGTAGACCCATGATACCCCATCATGACATATAAATTAACTTGGAATAGATTGTATTGGTTTTCTCTAATTTTACTTTATTCTCGTCAGATTATTATTTCTTGGATTTTGTTGTCCATGACGTGTCTGTTGATCAACTAAATATAATTAAATCACTACGACTCAGAACACAAAGTTTTTTATGGGTAAAAACGTAAAAGTTTTACCTTTTAGCCTAAACCAGTTTTCGCTTATTATAAGCTTCGTCAGAGGCTGCCACTCGGAGCACTGTCCGTCTTGATCTTGGCGACGGTGTCGACTTTTGAAGGATCGATGTTGTTTGTGTGGGGTGTGATATGTTCGAAAAATGCGTATGACTTGAATTGTGTGTTAGTTTAGGATGTTGTTTTTATGTGTTTTTGAGTGTTTGTATATTTCCAGTTGTTCAAGAGAGTAGTTTTTGGCCTCTTGTGTGTACGTATAGAATATCGATGTTTTTGTATGTGTGGTTTGCTTCAATGAGGTGGTTTGCAAAGGTGGATTCGGTAGTGGAGTGTAGTGCTTTTTGTGTGTTCACTGTATCTTTGCTTGAAGTACGCCCTGTCTGGCCTATGTAGAATTTGTTGCAATCTGAGCAATTTGGTTTGTAAACACCAGGTAGATCGAATTTGTTTCGTGCTTTGTGTGTGTGTGTTCTGTTTTGTTTGTAGTTTTGTATGTGATTCTCTATCCTGCTTTTTTGAATTTGTGAGCTATTTTTTCAGTGTGGTTATTGATGTATGTCAGTGTGGTTATTGATGTATGTCAGTGTGGTTATTGATGTATGTCAGTGTTGTTGTTTTCTGTCTTTGTGTGTTTTTGTTTGTGTTTTGTGTAGGAGTTTATTGACTATTGTTCTGTCGTATCCGTTGGATTCTGCTAGATATTTTGTCGTGTTTAGTTCGTCTTTGTAGTCTTTTTCATCTAGTGGGATGTTGTTAAGTATATGTATCGTAGTTCTGAAGGCAGCTAGTTTGTGTTGTATTGGGTGATTGGAGGAGTTGTGTAATAGTGTGTCAGTTGTAGTTGGTTTTCTGTATATACTGAATTTGTGTCTGTGTTCAAATTTTGTGATGGAGAGGTCTAGGAAGTTTATGCTCTTGTTGTTTTTGGCAGTGAAGGTTATGTTTTTGTGTATTTTGTTTATGTGGGTTAGTAACTGTTCGCATTATCTTTTGTCTCCCCTGTATATGATGTCGTCAACGTATCTGTGCCAATATAGTATTTTATGTGAGTGTCTGTCATTGTTAGTGAGGATTCTTGTTTTTTCTAGATGTTCGAGAAAGACCTCTGCTAATATGCTGGATATGGGTGAGCCCATGAGTAGACTGTCATTCTGTGTGTAAAATTTATTGTTATATGTGAATAAGTATTTGTATTATACAAATAGTATTTGTAATAAGGGATTGGAAGAAAAACCTGTGCTATTGACTGTGTTACATTCATTGTTGTACAGGGAGCAGAAGTAATATGATAGTATAAAAAAAACTGTACTAAGGGTAATTACATGTCATCCTTAAAAGACATTTTTCAAGACTAATTGTGTTAAGTGGGATTAAAAAATCCTAATTGTCTGTAATGACCAAATGGCCAGGTATTTAAAATCATTTTTGCCATTTTCCCTATTGAAGGATAATATATCTGTAATTCTTTCCTTAAAATTTCACACATAATTCTTTTATTTTTTTTATACTTGTTTATACTGGTTTTTTAAAACTACTGTAATCGTGCAGAAAGTGTAAGTTTCAGGCAAATAGTGTGGCCCATTTTACAGTACTTCACAATAAAACATACAATACAATATTTTTGTAATAGTGTTCCAATACTTTTACTTCACAGACCTCACTAAACAGTGTCCATAGCAGATAGAACTTTCTGATAAACTTTTGACTACTCTTAAACAATATTCTTGAACATTTTAAAGGCAGAACTAAGCTTTCCAGACAAAAATTAAATTATTTTTACTTGCAAATGGATTGTGTGAAATGGTTATTCAAAGGTTGAAGAAGGTGACTTTTTTTATTTCCTTCCCCACAGCTCCACTCTCGATTTAAACTACACAAGGGTTTCTGTTGTTAACACCTTACTTATTCGACATGCATCATTAAATCCATTTACGTAGGTTGTAAATTGCATTTATCATTGGTAATCATATAGATTTATATCAGTCAGTGTGTGTGTGTGTGTGTGTGTGTGTGTGTACAAGTGAATAACAATTATTTCTACTATGTAACTTGTTTGGTGAAATTTTCCCAATTAAGAATATAGAATACTCCTCTAATATATTGTGGCAAAGTTATTTACTATGTGTTGTAATTGCTTTTTATTGTTTGTTTGTTTCAGGCAACTATAGGAATAGACTTTTTGTCAAAGACAATGTACTTAGAAGACAGAACTGTGAGTATTCATTTAAAGTATTAACAAAGTACTGTAATGTAACAGAAGTAGATAGGCCCAGATAAATAAGATAAAACTTAATTAAACTAAAAAATACTAAAACCCATAAAATAAAAGAAATAAAACCCCTATAGTAACCCAGAAGTACAATACAGTATCTAATAAAAATTGATGTATTATAATTTATTAAAAAAATTGTAAACAATGTTTATTAGTAGAAGTGAAGTGAGAAGTGGAAAAGAATAGTAATTAATCAAACAGACAGGACTGTGTAAGTTAATGAATTCTGTCAGTGACAAAATAAGTGTAAACACAAACTGTCCAGAAGAACAAAAGTGTGAACAACAAAACAAAAAAGGGTATAACACAATATTGGGGTAATTATGATAGTTGTTCCCAATTATGCTTTTAAATTAAAAAGAAGGATTACCAATTTTGTAATTAATTATAAAAGCTCCCTATGTCTTTTTAACAGTTTTAATGTTGATTCAAAGGGACATTAATACCAATAATGAACATTACCTATTCAATTAGGAATAATTAAATTAAATTGGTTTGTTGTAATCATTGAATAACAGAATAAAATAAACTAGGAAAAATAATAGTAATATAAGTTAAACAGTGTTGTTAGATTTATTAAGAATTAGTTATTTTTTATTATATGTTAAACAGTTTTTGTGTTTTTTGGAAGTTAGTTTATCTGTTTAGTGTTTATCAGAGTCTCAGTCATGAAGACATGACATTGAGTTAACATGTTTGTATTTTTTGTTGATGTAATAATATTATAAGAATATGAAGATTATGTTAATCCAATGAAATAAGATACTAGAGAACATTTATAATTAATAAGAAGGGTTCAAACCAAAAGGCCAAATAATAAATACAAAAATGAAACGTGGTACTGAAAGGATCACCATGACATAGGCTAATGTTAAAATAAATAAACTATTGTTAGAATAGCCAGTAAAGTAACAAACCAACATAAATTAATAAGGAATAATAAAATTAACAAAATAGACAGTATTTCTGTAATGGTAATAACATTTTTAGAATACATAAATGAATTAGAAAATGTTTGTGTGAATGTCTAACTGTGTAAAAGACTTGAAAAACCAAATTTTGTAAAGATGCTAAACCATCTATTAGGAAACACACACATATCAAATAAGACACCAAAATGTTTGTCTTATTATAAGGAAGATCACTGTATAATTCAATTTAGGTACAATTAAGTATTAATTAGAGAGTAATTTGGAGTGGAAAATGTAAAAACCATATATTTTAAATAATAAGGGTCATGTGACACCTAAGTTCAACGGTATTGACCAATGGGCATGTAGCTAATTTTGGTCAAGCCGGTTGAAAGCAAAAGAAAAATAATTATTCTATTGTTAGATATAAAAGTGTGCAAGTCAGCTCTGTGTAGCCAAGAACAAAACTATAGCAAAGGATCAAATCCGAGTTGAAGAAAAGAAGAAAAATTATTATAAAATCAGAATATAAAATAAAATGAAGACAAAATGAAGATAATATAAATTAATAATAATGAATAAAAGGAAGAATAAAAAAAAAGATCATAAAAAAGTAAACTAACGTGAAAGTATATCAGCCGTTTGGTGAGAAAATAACCTTATTCTAATATTACAGTTTACAACTACACAAACACTAAGATTAACTTCACGAACACTTTTAAATAGAACACTAGTGGAAAAGAAAACAGATTTAAATATAAACCAAGTGAACATTATTAGTAAATTCATTTATTTGAAAGAAACTGGTGGCAAACATTTTTCACATTGTGTGAAGTGAGTAACAAGCGGCTATCTTGGCATTTTGATTAACTTGGACTCTGGGAGATGCCATGACAGTTTTGTAGTAATAGTTTGAATTAAATTATTATTTTGTTACACTTAAATAAAATTAACTCTGTATTGTATTAGTGATTAAGATCTTTAAATAATTGTGAGGTATTGTACTTCAAGTATGCATTTCTAAACTTTTTAATAGCAGTTAACCAAGAACCCAAGAAGTAATATTATAAAATAAAAAATAATTTTAGTCACAATCGAACTGAGTGAAAGAGTCGATCCGGGAAATAAATAACTTCGACCTAAGAATCGTCGAACTGAATTTCAAATAAAATAAAAGTTAATGAAAATAATAAATTGGTCTTAAATGAGTTTTATTTTTAAAAAATAAATTAAGATTTTAAGATTAACAGATTTTTAGGTAATTAAAGAAGAGTGAACTCACGTTGGCAATTGAAACTTCATCGGAACCAGGAAATTAAGAAGATAACCTACATTAACCAATTCGATATCACAATCGAACTGGACATAAACAAAACATTCCCTTTAGAAATTCCATTTTTTTTTCTTATGAAACCAACGAAAGTAAAATTAAATGATTTTTAAAATATTTAATTAATAATTTTTTAATAACAAAATCAAAGCAAAATAAATTGAATTAAACAAATTAAAATTCAACGAAAAAATATTTATTTAATTTTGTTTTTAAATAAATATTTCACCAGTTAAAACAAGATAATTAAAAATAGAGAACACTATACAAAAAAGGTAAAAACGAACAGTTACAGTATGTATTTCATTTAACTGTATGTCATGAATGTACAGGTTCATATGTTTACCTTTTTTAAACTGCCCATTAATATGTAATAATGGAATAACAGTTCAATTAAAGAAGAATTCTAATAGTAGAGTAATTTAATAAGGAAAAGCTACTGCCGTTGACTTTTTTATAGTGTTTGTTATCATTAACTGTACACTGTAAACCTTTTAAGATTTTTGTAGAACTTAATGTGTGCACGGAGCCATGTCATAAGTAAATAAGTGAGTTCATTTTATAACATTTTTATTAGTATTCTCAATGAACTCAGTCATTTGTTTATTTAGTGGCACAGTAAGATTTAAGTTACTTTACACATGACGTATTAAATTAATAGGTATTGCGATGTACAGGTGTCGTATAGAATAAGTAGTCGGATAAATGTATATTATAATGCTATTGGATTTATTAATGATAATTACTAATTGCACTGTGTTGATTTAATACTGTTTATAAACAAAACAAACTAATTATTCTGTCTCTGTTTACTTTTTTACAAATTTAAAATAATTTTTCTCTCTTATGATCTACTAATACACAACATTTTTTTATACATTCTTTTGTCTCTTTAGTTTATAGAGAAGGAGCAAAATATAAATTTTCAAGTTATACAGTGTTTTTCGCCTTGTGTCAAAGGTTACCTGTGCAAAATTTGGTGCCAATTGGTGTAACAGTTAGATTTGTATTCAGTACAAAGAAATCCTCAGACTGCGTTTTATATATAGATTTATTCTCAGAAAACACCCCTGATTCAGTGGCATACATAATTGCCACTTTCATTATCTTCTTCATAACTTCTGTTTGAACTTTTTCTTCGCACTTATATAAAAAAATGTTTGTTTTGGATTATACGTTTTCCTGTTTTTGCTAACGTTTCATCAGTTTCCTTGTCCAACCTACCATATTCCTCAGTTATTGTATCCAAATATTTTAACTCTTCACTTGTTTAATTATGTGCCCATTTAGTTCACTATTATGTCTGTATATTAATCGCAAATATTTACATTGAATTTTTATCCACATGTTCATATTGCATAGCACCTAGGTCAGAAATAAAATACTCAGATTCTTACAAAATAATGTCATATGTACAGAATAACGATGATGCTGATGATGATTATTATTATTATTATTATTATTGTAAAGATTATTTGTCAGGCTGTTAGGCGGTGGTCTGTTTGTTTGTATGGACAGACAATTCAGTCCCACCATCGGAGGCCGTCTTCAGGTTGGAAACAATTGGCACAGTATCCACCAACTTACCCCAGTGATGAGGTAAGACTATATCTGTTCATGCAAACAATAGACCATGGCCTAACGGCCTGGAAAATAATGTTTTCAACTGTGTTGTCACCAGCCGAAAAAAGCCTTAGGAACTCTATGTAATAATAATAATAACAATTATTATTATTATTGTTATCCTTTATCAAGATTTACTCATTTAACACAATGATTTGTGATTTAGTTCAACCATTTTAACAAGTATGGAACCACAAAAACGTCTTGTATCTAACAAGTATAAGATTATATAAACACCCCAAAACTCAAAATATGTGTACTAAGAAAGATGCCAGTAACCATACTGGTTCATAAATGCAAGTCTGTACTACAATCAGTTTTTATCCATTCAAATTCTCAGAATGTTTGGGTAGTATCCTGGGGTGGATTAAGCGTGTGGTGCCCTATGCTGCCATCAGACTACACGCCCCCCCCCCAATTAAAAATTCAACCTTGTATTAGTTATTTACACTGATAAATCGCATACAGAATTTCAAAAGTTAACAGTTATTTTATTAAACTCTCAAATCACAACAAATATTTAGCTAAATAGTTGTAACGGGGCAAAGGGGGTAAAACAAATTTTAATTATTTTAAACAATAAACCAGTCTTTGTACTATTCGGTAACAGTCAGTACAAGGTACGCATTGGGAATTGTGACAAAGAATATTTGGTGAATGAACTATATCTTCGCGGGTGATACGCATCGGCACAGGAATGTGGAATTAGCAACTAGGGTGCGAGTTCGCCCTCAAGTGCGCTCTCAGGCGTTTGGTCACATATAAATAAATACCTCAGCGCTGTGTGCGCAGAAAACAGCATCTTTCGCCTCCAAGCACTGGAACCGCGCTGTTCTGTATATAGGCTCGTGAGCTGAAAATTGTGTAAAAAATGTTGTTTACATTATAATTTAATGTGAGAAGTACAATTCAGTGACGTCAAAATTTAAAAGTTGGAGAAATAATTTCGGACAACAGTGAAACAGTAATAAGTCGTCAGTGCTCAAAATTACACCCATGAAAACATCTTTCGGCAGATAATGTGATCGAGAGACAGAATTCGGGAGTGTTGCCACCACGTATCGGATAAAACCAGGAAAGTAATTGCTTCAAAACTAATTAAAAAATATAACCATTTAAAAAAGCGCTAAATAAATTAAAAGGGGAAAAAGGTATGAAAGTGTGTGTGAGCAAATGCTGGGTTGTCTTTATATATATAATATAGATAGTAGTTAAGATATAATATGCATTAATTCCTATTGTTTATTGAGTCGTAAGCCATATTCTATTTAGACAGGTCAACCAGTTGTTATTAAACAAATTCTAAGAAATGTAGCAGAGATAAAACCAAACAGAATTTTTTATAAAGACATTAAAACAAAAAGAAAAGCATATAAAAGAAATATTGAATAAAACACAACTACTGTATATAATACTGTAATGAGAGTATAATTTATTAAAGAGCGCAACCCTAAATCATACTTATAGTTCACGAGTTCGCGTGAAGAACCATGGGACCCAATAAAGGTAAGAAATGGAATATGTGTATTTTTTATTAAATATTATATTTTGTAAGTTGATAAATAACTTCTCATAGTGATTATAATGAGCTTAGTAGTACTTAAGCTGAGAAAATACTAATCGATCCATTTTTTTCTTAATTTTCCTTTAACGAAGTCTTGTATATTTCTTCTAAATTGAGCGATTCAAGTTTCTCGCTTTCAGTATTCAACTTTGCTAACAAAGATAATCTCTTATCTCCCATAGTTGAACTCAACATATCTTTAATGCATTTTAATATCTGAAATGATGTTTCAGAATCGCAGTTAGCTGTTCGAATCGTCAAAAGCAGACGATAAGCAGTGTACATGTTTGGAAATACATCAGTCATTTTACAATCAATAATCCAGTTTAATACTTTGAGAGGACAAACTGTAGTATTATGGAATCTATCATCTTCATTCGAACAATTTGAAAAATAAACCTCTTTCTTGCAGTTTTACTTGTGGCATAAAGTGTTTCAACTCTATTAGAAGAACGTTATTCAAATCGTTTTGAGTACACTTCTATACGAGCTTTCGCTTGATTTTCCAACTCAACACTCTTCATGGTTAATAGCTGCGTAAGAAAACCAGACAATTCCGTAATATGACCATAGGCTTCGCTTCGCTTAGTCAATTCAGCTGGATGGTACCTGGTGCGGCAGCATACCCTAACGTTATGGATAATCCGCCACTGGTAGTACCCCATAAATTAATGTTGACTTTCAAGAGATTAGGCCTGAACTGGAGAAACTATTGGTAAAACAAAAATTCTGACATGTATTACAGAACATTAGTATATTAAATGGGGATTCCCAGAGACAGTATATGCCATTGTCACCTGAAATTACTAATAATACTGTCCTCGTTTTTGTAATGTGACTAGTTAGATTATTTTGTAAGGTCATGACAAAACGTAATTAAAATTTATAATATTTTGTTTCCTATGTAATTATTTTTATTACTGTGTTTCCTGTCACCAGACTATATCTCTGCATACAATAAGCTATTAAATTTGTTGAATTGCATGTAGCTTAATGCAGATGTTGTTCAGATAACAGTACTTGTATTACGGACCTGTGTACGGAATGATGCAGGTGTTTTAACCCCACCCCATTATGTAATTATATGTGGAATTTGATCAGTAACTTAACAGTTTTGATTATTTGAATGTTTATTATATCTTTGTTATAATATATTAATAATCCTTCAAAGCAATCTTCACTGGATATAACACATTCATGCCAGTGTTTTTCCAGTTTTCAGAATGTTTCTAGAGTCCATTTTCTAGTTTGCGTTTGAATTTCCTTAACAGTTTTTGTTTGTACGAGGAGTTTTATAAGTCAGTGCAAAAATAAAGAAGACACAATTTATCGGGAAAAATCTTTTTTATTTCTTAACATAATCCCCTTTCAAGATTATATGCTTAGTCCAACGATGCTCAAGCATTTTGATCCCATCCTTATAGTATGATTTATAGAAGTATTCAAAATACGCAGATGTTTTGGAAATAACTTCATCATTTTGTGTAAATCTCTTTCCAGCAAGCCACTTCTTCAAATTTGGAAACAGATAGTAGTCAGAAGGTGCTAAGTCTGGCGAGTGGAGGGGTGTGCAAAAGAATTTCGTAGCATAATTCAAACAATTTTGCTGTCACAATTGCAGAAGAGTGAGCTGGTGCATTATCTTGGTGAAGAAGAACCTTCCTTTTCATCAAATGTGGTCGTTTTTCCTTTATTTCCTCGTTTAGGCAATCCAGCAAATATGTATAATATTGCCCAGTTATCATTTTACCCTTCTACAGAAAGTCAATTAAACATCCCAAAGATGGTTGCCATCACTGTACCTGCTGATGGAACAGTTTTCGCTTTTTTTGGAGAACGTTCTACTACAACCCACTGTTTTGACTGTTCCTTGGTTTCAGGTTGGTAGCGATCTATCCAAGTTTTATCAACCGTTATGAAACACCGCAAAAATTCTTCTCGATTGCGTTGAAACAGCTCCAAACCATATATAGAAATGTTTATTTGTTCACACTTTTGATCGATTGTGAGCAAACGTGGCACCTGTTCATTTGAGATGCCTATTGTACTAGCAATGTCACACACATTCAGTCTTCTGTCCTCCATTACCATGTCATGGACGTTTTCAATATTTTCTGTAGTTGAAACCTCAACTGGCCATCCGGAACATTGAGATTTGTTTGT
Organism: Magicicada septendecula; assembly: GCA_034769895.1. NCBI lineage: Eukaryota > Metazoa > Arthropoda > Insecta > Hemiptera > Cicadidae > Magicicada > Magicicada septendecula. Next base: position 427,345,448 of record CM068370.1, on the reverse strand, counting down.
GCTCATGTGACCACTACAAAAATAACCAAACCATTTGTAAACTGTTCGAGTCGATGGAGATGACTCACTATAATATATATCTGGCTTGAATTTAGTTTAAAGTGCTGTTCGAAAAGTAATGTTTTATAACCACACAAAATTCTCTTTCATCCATTTTTTTGCAAATCACAATACTTCATCAATTCAAACGTTGGCAACAATAGAATTATGAATATATGTTACTGAAATGTGATGTACGCTCCTAGCAGAGATGCAGTAAACTAAAAATGACATCATTTATTTACAATGAGCGCCATCTCCTGACTTTGCACGACTTATCAAACACCCCTCGTATCTTGCAGCATTCTCAAAAACCTTTCTTCTTTTATTGTTTACATATACTTGGGATGATGAAATATCACAGGTGGATGTGATATTATTACAGCGTTATTTTTGTTTAGAGCCAATTTTCTCGAACAAGTAAACGATCTTTTGAGCTGTTGCATTATCATGATGCAAATTCCATAAATCTGGTCATTTTCTGTGAATTAATTTGTGTGTAAATTCCCAAACATTAGTACTCTCTCTGTTGACCCTATATCGACTATAATTTTCATTTTATTATCATTACCTTCAGCTGATTCATAACAGTAATGGAAGCTTTTCCTACAATTCTATACCACTACTCCTACAGACTCACAAAATGGTTGTACAGGTTGTACAACATTTTTGAAAGAGTTTTAAAACTCTTGATAAACTCGAATGTTTGGCATTTGTCTGGCTGTCTGGGGTATGTCAAATGATAATTTTTGAATGCATCAACCGATTTTCTTGAAACTCAGCATGTGTGTCTATATTTCTACTCTCTTATGTTTTATGAGATTGATCACCCCCCCCCCCCCCCCCCCCAAAGAATAGGGGCAGGAAGCAAAGTTATGAAAAAACAGAGAGAATTCAAATTAAAGAGAATTTTAATTAACATCTGAATGTAGTGTTAAGTTTAGGAAATTTTAAAAAAAAGTTTGAAAATCCAGTATGGTGTAAGACTAAAAAGAATTGTAACCCAAATCCAAATGTTTTGAATTTTTAGTGTGTATTGTATGTTTGTGTGCTCTTCGGTTGTTGTATTACTAAAGAAATAGTAGAGAAATCAGAATTTCTGTCATTTTCCCCATAATTGAAGAAAAAAACATCAGATATCAAAATTTATGTTATAGTAAATGTACTTCATTCAGAACAGTGAACAAGTTGTGCAGCTCAGGGTACATACTAGTTACCTTGTATTTAATTCTTTACAGAAAATTTGAAGTATCCTGTATCTAGCAGTGCGCCATATTCTGGTGCCACATGAAGTACCCTAAGCAATCTTAACTGATTGGATGATCAGTTAACATGCATTTTATCAATGCCCCTTCATAAGAATACATTAGGCAAATTTGATACTACTACAGTCAATATCATCACAACTGTGACTAAATGGATACAGTCAATATTCTTAAGGTTAAAAACATATGATTTAGATAATATACTGTAGCTTTCATACTTTACTTCTCAAGTGTGTATATTTTTCAGTTAAATTACGTGAACTATTTAGGAAAGCCACATAATAAAGAAAATCGAATATTGTCAGGGATCAGGATCAAACCAGTGATGGATATAAGAATCCTCTCCCCCTGCACAAAGTTAAGCTCTCAATATAGGCAAATTTTGTATCTTTAAAATGGAAATGCAAAAAATATAATATGAGGTCTGACAATTAAGTTCATGAACTCATCCTAGAAAATATGCTACATACCTTATTGCTGAATACCGCTATGGTCACCTTCAAAGTACTCCCCTTGGGAAGGTATACATCGATCCCAGCACGTACCCCACCCTTCAAAGCAATTTTGGGACTTTTTTTCTGGAATGGCCTTCAGACCTGTCGTCGTATTAGCCTTAATGTTGTCAATGTCTAAATGTCTCTTTCTAAGTAAGAGAGAAATTTGACAAGAACTGCTGAAATGACATATTTTTGTGACTGTATGTTTGACAGCAGTGCAATGTGGAACCATGTCCCTTGGAGAGTGTCAGAACTGTTCTTTAACCTCTTCAGTGTTTGATGCATACACGCGAAATTTTTATGTGTGTATGGTGCTCTGGACGTGTTGTCACACATCGTTTTAAATTGGTAAAGTGCTCAGAACGGTTTAGTACGCCTGTGGCTGTGACTACCGGAACAACCATTGTGCGTACAATGTCAGTGGATTATCTTTAGTTATGAGTCAGCTTTTGAAACAAAGTCAGTTCGTTCAGTGTGCCTGGTGTCAAGTAGAAGTTGAGATAATACACAGATGAGTGATCTTGAATTTTTGTAATCGCTGCTATTAAGTGATATGTATATTTGTTGCTGTGGTGGCGAGTTCCTTTTAGTTACATCTGCTAGTTGACAGTTGAGGTTTGCTGAGGTTATCTAATCTTTCCAGTAAGTGACACGTATAATTGTTGTTGTGGCCCCTTTTGTAAACGGTAGAGTGCTCCACGTGTATACACTCTGCTGCTGAAAGTATGGCGCACAGGCAAAGCATAACTGCTCACATGTGTTACACAGCAAAAAGGTTAAGTAAGAGAGCTCTAAGTATTGTGAGTTATAGATATGATATTGTGAGTTAACAAAGTTTCATTATTAAAATTTCATTAAGTTTGGTGACGTCTCTCTTTGATACCTATAGTAATTTTCTTGTCCACTTGTTATGTTGATATAAATATCTATGGTTTATTTTTGTAGGTAAGATTGCAGCTGTGGGATACAGCAGGACAGGAAAGGTTCCGCAGCCTTATACCTTCTTATATTCGTGATTCGACTGTTGCTGTAGTAGTATATGACATAACTAGTGAGTATACACAAACATAACCAGTGTGTGGGTATACGTGGAAAATCCATGTTATGGAAGATTGTTGATAAGAGAAAGCTTGTTGAAAAAAAGAAAAAATCCCTAAAAGGTAAAATAAAATTATTGTCATGAAACAAAAACTCAACTTATCTTTCCAGGTTCGGATATCATATGACATATTGACACATAAAAAAACAAAAACAAAAGGTTGTAAAAGTCTATAAAGTTTAGAAGAATTAAAAACTACCGAGCTATTGGGCCACGGTCGATTGCTTGTAGATTGTGACGTATTTCTCTCTAAACTTTCCAGCTGTCCATTGGAGGCCTTCTTCAGTAGTAAAAAGTGGTCGCCATGAGATGGTAGGCTGAACATATCCCAAGCTGAAGTGAAAACAACAAGTGTCCGAGGAAGGGAGTTTCTCTGTGTAACTTATGATCACTATAGAGAGCCTTAATAGCAACAAGGCAAAAGTATGACTTTGAATAGGATGTGGCATGCTGCTTTGCCGAGCCTGTCAGAGTGAAGCTGCTTTGTATATGACTCACTGTAGACACCAAGACGAAGTACCGCTTTGTGATTGGCTCTCAGGGTTGATCATAAGTTATATAGGGGTCCTCGCTTCCTTGGTGCATTTGGCCTACTATCCCATTCCAAACATTTTTCACTACTGAAGAAGGCCTCCAGTTGGTGGTGAAAACATTAGAGGAAAATAATCTTGAAGCAATTGACCATGGCCCAGTAGCTTTCGTAAATGAATCTATAAAGTTTATATTGTTTAATGAATAAAGAAGACAGGAAAAATGTTTTCAACAAGAAACTTAAAAAAATAACTTGTCATCTATTCTAATATTATAAGAAAAGAAAAAGTGTTTTCAACAAGAAACTTAAAAAAATAACTTGTCATCTATTCTAATATTATAAGAAAATTTAAATCATTGTTTCAAATAATTCAAAGGAAGTATTGCTCACAAATGATACCTACTACATCCTTGAATTGACAGATGTTACATAGAAACTTCAGTGTACTGGAAAGAGGAAGTACAACAGAAACTTTACTTAAACAAGATTTTTTAAATAATTCAACCTAATCCGTCCTGTTGTCATAGTTAATAAGTTTGTTTGCAATTTAAGCTTCATGTGACATGTGACATCATATGTACTTAATTTTCCAAACCTGTACAGCTATTTTCCTTGCTTTCCTTGGTCACGTAGCAACATACACAATGGCCTGACTAAACCAACTCTGCACTCTGTAAATAACTATAAATGGTTAATGTGAAAATTTGGGGAGGGGGCTAATACTTAATACCCAGTTTGTAATAATAAGGAATAGCTCTTGCTTTTCAGTTGGTCAGAAATTTTAATTACAATTCTGATCATAAAATTGAAGTTTTGTTATTGTTTTTGGAGGACATCTTTGGAGGAATTCTTTAACCTATATGGTTTTTTTAATTTTTTATATGTTTTGCCACTTTACATGCTAGTAATAAGAAACCTGACAAAAATGTCGATACAGGAAACTAACAGTTTTCTTAATGCGTAACTAAACAAGAGTAAAACATCCACTGACCAAAGTAGCCAGCTACTTTCAATTTTGTCCAGTTTTCAGAAGAAAACAATTTGTTTATCCCACTATAAAGCACAAGACTAGCATAAAACTAGTACAATAATATAAATTATTTTACCACTGTCATCTCATCATCTTCACTACAGGGATTAGGCCCTAGTTGGCCTGTTCCGGAACCCATCTCCTCCTCGGTCTACCAACATCCCTCCGTCCACTCGGCTTGTACTTGAGAGCTGCCACTGGCAATCTGATATCTGGCATTTGGGCCACATGTCCACACCATCTCCTCTTATACTCCTTAATTGTCTCATTTAAAGACTGGATCTTTAAGTCTTGTCTAATGTCTATGTTTCTTCTCCTATCCAGAAGGGAGAATCCTTGGACACTTCTCAGAAATCTCATTTCGGCAGCCTGAATTTTCTTTTCTTCCTCTTTACCGAGGGTCCATGTCTCACTTGCGTAAAGGAATGTCGGAACAGCTACTGTTTTATAAAATTTCATACGGGTTTCCTTCCGAGTTTTATTTCGTAAATTTCTATGAATTGTCCCACAGATGGATCTAAACTTTGATAGTTTATTAACCCATTCGGCATCAACGTTGTATGAGATGTTATATCCCAGATAATTAAAATCACAAACTTGTTCCAAAGTTTGATTGTCTACCACAATTTTTGTTCTAATGGGACGTTAAACACCATGGTTTTTGATGTAGCGGCAGAGATCCTCATCCCATAATTTCGCAAAATAGTATTAAATGTAAATATTACTTTTTGTAACTGGTCTTCCGTTTCTTGTATTATTACCGTATCATCTGCGTACAGTAGGGAATTTACAGAAATATCTCCTTGAAGCTGTATTCCTGAGTCAACCTTAGTCTTCCATAGTCGTAAGACGTTGTCCATATAAATATTAAAAAGTGTCGGTGAAATAGGACACCCTTGTCTAACACCTTTATTTGTAGGAATATCCTCTGTCAACCTACCATTTAAATCTAGGGTAATGGAAGTTCTGTTATATAGGCTTTGGAGCACTGCAATTAATTGTGTGAGAAAACCTCTTCATTCCATGGTATTACATAGTAGTGATCGCCTAACATTATCAAAAGCCTTCGCTATATCTACAAAAGCAAGATGCGTTTCCCGGTTGAACTCTCTTCTTTTCTCAATTATCAACTTAAGAGTGAAAATTGCATCTATACACGATCTTCCTTTTCGAAATCCGTTCTGTTCTAACAATAATACCTCTGTAATTGGTTTCAATCTTCCATTTACTATTCTGGCGTAAAGCTTACATGTTGTGTCAAGGATGGATATTTCTCTATAATTATCTGTCCTTGTTCGATCCCCTCTCTTAAATAATGAGATAACTCTTGCTCTTAACCATTCTTTTGGAACTGAGTGCTCCTTCCAGCACATATTCAGGAAATGTAACAGACGTAACTGCAATAAAATGCCTCCATATTTTAAAAGCTCTATATTTATGCCATTCAATCCTGGTGAAGTGTGATTCTTAGATTCTCTCAATGCCTGTAGTAATTCCTCTAGAGTTATTGCATCAATACTCTCTGCATCACATTCCGTGATCACACCTTCTTCCTCATCCTCACTATACCAAAGTTGAGTATAATGTTTCTTCCATAATTCCACTGTAATTGGGTTGACAGACACCTCTTCTCTTTCATTTCCATTCAACATCTTCATTATTTTGTATGCCATAACCTGTCTACCATGAACATCATGTTCAGTATTGGAAATGAATCTCTCCCAGGATTGTCCGTGCGCTTGCCTAACAATCATTTTTGTTCTATTTCTGACTTCCTTATACGTTTCCACATTCGTAGGAGATGGGGAATTTATATATTGAAGATATACTTTTTATTTTTCAGCTACTGCTTCTTCTATTTCCTCTGTCCATATTTTTAAACCTTTCCTTTTTCTAAACCTTTTCTTTACACCTATTGCTTCATTGGCTGCTTGCACTATTATCTGTTTCATATTTCTCCACTCTTCTTCTATACTGTTGCCTGAAGGTATGCTATTCAAGTGCCTATTTAACCTATCTTGATAAAGTCTTCGAATACTTTCCTGTTCGAGTAAATATACTTTAAAAACCTCTTTATTCTCCTGTCTTGTAGATGTTTTAATTTTCATAGGGGCGTAAGCACCTATGACAATTATATGACCACGTCCATATTTTATTTTTAAATATAGTATCCTCTCACTTTCAAAATGATATTCTTGTATACCTTGTTGCCATCTTTTATCGATAAATACTGCCACTCCTCTTTCTGCCCTAGATTTCTCATCCACGCCACTATAAATCATTGCGTAATCTCCTACATATTTTGAACCTTTATTTTTCTTTTTCGTTTCTGTTACTACTGCGATATTTACTTTGTTCTCCTCAAATATTCTTAGTAGTTCCGCTACCTTACCAGCTATTCCTCTAACATTCCATGTAGCCACCTTTAAATTATCCATTATCCATTTACGTTTGTCCTTTTCCGTTAGCTTAGGTCGATTATCCACATTTCCCATCCGATTTCCAAGGCTCAGTTGAGTTCTGCAAGAAAATATTTTTTTACTTAAGCAGGTTACTAGCCCACTGTAAAACCCCCAACCTGGAGGACCAGGAGTTTGATCTTGGAGTCTTCTTCTCCTAGGCCAACTGCTATCACCACAGCTACAGACTTTGGCCTGACCCTGGTTTTACCTCGGAGTATCCTTCTCCTAGCCTTTGAGGTGCCAATCCCCAACCATACAAGGCAGCATTGTTTTAGCAACCATTATTTTATCATTGTATACAAGTAAAATATATATTTTATAAAGACTTTACCTCAAGATGTTTTCTCCTTATTTGGAACATGTTTTGGGAAGCCTTGTGTTCCCATCTTCCCGTCATTATAAAATATATATTATATACATCAAGACTGTAGCAAAAAGCATTTGAACAAGTAAAATAATAATATAAATAATTCAGTGTGTAAAATATTATACAGTTGTATAATTCAGTTAAACTGAAACAACTGTGTTAATTCATTTTATACCTGTTGACACAAAAAATTCACCATTTATTTTTTTATTTTTTTTATTAGCGGGGGTCCTACAGTCTATGCCGCATCTCGCATTTTGATCGCCATTTCTCCCTGTCCTTCCAGTCATCTTCAATAGCTCGATCTCTCATGCTTTTCCCAATTCCTGTTTCCCATTGTGTTGTCAGTCTTCCTTTTCTTCGGCTGTTTTGTGGTGTGTAAGTTAATGCTTTCTTTGCCCATCGCTTCTCCTCCATCCTCATTACGTGACCATACCATAGCAACTGTCTGGATTCTATTCTTTCTGCTGTTGTAAATACGTGCCCTATTTTCCTTCTTATATCTTTGTTTCGAACATGTTGCATTCTAGAAATATTACACGCTCTTCTTAAGAAGGCCATTTCCACAGTTTCTATCATCTTTTTCTCTTTATCTGAAAGTTGCCAGCATTCGCAGCCATAAGATAAAAATGGGCTCCACAATAGTTGTGTAGATTGTCAGTTTAGTTTGAAGTTTCATTTTGGTCGACTAAAGTAACGAGTTTAGCAAATGAATAGCCTTTATTCCCTGTTGTATCCTATTTTTGATGTCATTTTTTTTTGTTCCACCTTCTGAAATAATGCTTCCCAAATATTTGAATTCGCCACACTCTCCGATTCTATGGATTTTAAGATCTGGGTCTTCTTCTTGCATGTCTCCTTTTTTCAGATATTCTGTTTTAGTAGTGTTTATGTTTAGACCCCATTTCTTATACTCCTCTTTCAATCTTCTAAACATATAGTCTGTGTCGTCCTTGTCACATGCTATAATTACCTGATCGTCGGCAGATAGGAGAATTGTTAAGCACAGCTCATCCATTTGAATTCCCATTCCTGATCCTTTTCTTCTCCAGTTACTGATGGCTTCTTGGATATATATTTTAAACAGGGTAGACGACAAGCTGCACTCTTGTTTAAGCCCTTTTGTGGTAGGAAACAATTCTAACAGGGCGTTTCCCACTCTCACCAAACTCTTTGAGCCCTTATATATGTTCCAGACAACGCGAACATAAATTTTACTCAGTGTGATGTTACTACTACTCTACCACATTTTTAATTTATAATAAAATTCATTGCTTACCTTGTATAGCCAGGAGTCCGTCACACGAACCTGTGAATTATAAGCATGATTTAGGGTATACGTATAAATTAATGTATTCGACTCTCATGTCTTGTTGACTCACTCAGTTTTTATTAGACATTTATATTTAAGCATTTTTATGACACATTATGACACACACTTCATTTGATAAAAATCTTCAAAACTCTATTTCAACAAATTTCCGTTCTGAGGCCGAGACCCCATGTAACATAAACATACACAATTTTGCAATTATGTGAATTTACACAAAATATAGTTACGTTAGTTTTTCTTATTAAATTATTAATTATTGCTTAATAAGTACCTATATTAAATAAAGGCAGCCCAGTTTGCTCGTTCTCTCATTCACACAAATTTCCATTTTACTTTTTGTTTTATTTAGCGCTTTCATTAACTTGTCATGACTATTGGTTTAAAATTACAGGTACTTCTCTGGTTATGTCCCTCCAGACCACGTGTTGCCAGCAGTATATTATAGTTCGTCCAAATTACGTTTTCACTGTTAAATTGTTCACTGCACTTCTGTTTAATGTTACACTGTCCTCACACGCTTTCTATGATTCTGTTTTCTAATTTAATCACATTTTAATACTTTGGTTAAAATTTTTAAAGTCTTAAAAGAAAGGTTTTCGGCTCGCGAGCCTATGTGTTCACCCGGCCGGATGGATGTTTTTTAGTAGACTGACTCCAAAACCGACGCTTCAAGATGGTGAAAAAATGTTCTCTTCCTGACCAGCTCTCCCTGTGATTGGTCAAAGGGCACCACGTCACACGCTAATTAGTTAGAATCGTCTTACTTCCGTTATTAACTTTGGGTCCAAGAGTACAAAAAGCGGCACACACGCGCGCTCGCACCTACATTCCAACATTTTATCTTTCTCGTACCTGGCTCTGCCTGACACCGAGTTAAACACAGGGTGTTAAACAAATCAAGTTTTTGTGACGAAAAATGGTGCCCAAACAAATTGGCCCCAATTTATTATAAAATTAAAAAATAGACCCTCATCTTTATTTGCCTCGTTACAATACCCCCCTCCCCCAATGAGAGGTTTTCTGTCGAGACAGAAAAACTCTCATTGCTAAACCCTAAGAGGATCAGTGAGGATATGGTGCCAACAACCCCCTTTTAATTCTTAACACACATGGGTAAACTACCCCCCTAGCTCGGCGACTATGGTTGCACCTGCACGACATTACTGGACTTCTCTGTTCAAGATCCCAACACCATAAAATCGGACAGGTACTCACCACAGTACCACCTTACCTTGTAACATTCCAAATAAAATCCCAAACTGGCCTTATACCATACCAGATCCTCAACCAATATCTCCCCTTACATACATACTGGGTTGCCTTTAGCAAATACTGGGTGTGTACACATACTCATTATTATATTAAACACAACATCTACATCCTACTTGTTGATCTAAAATTCATAAAAATATTTTATTTTTTTAAATTCAATTCCTTTTCTCAACCTTTATCGGCTTGACGTTACGGTTTCAAATCAAAAATAAATCAAACAAATCAAATTAAATCATTTAAATTTTGTTCACCTAGAGAAGTTAATCTAAGTCCATTATCAAAGATTCATATTACCATTAATTTGATCGTCTCTTTCCATTGACTCTCAAAATTCCAAAATCCTTTAAATGAATTTACAACTCCTCTTAACTAGCTGCTAACAATCATAATAAACAAAATAAAATGAACACCTTATTTTATCATAAACTCCCTTATCACTACATTTGTTTACAACACAATATAAATCAGTTAATACATTAGCAATACACATAATCAACAATATATCCTGAACATAAAAACACCACACAATCGGTACTTCAAACAAAATTAATTTTTTTGTTTTTTATATATAATTAAATAATAATGTAATAAAATGTAATAATGTTTTATTAAACATATATTCTGACAATTAATAGAAAGAAAAATTATAAAATAAAACTACATTGATAATTAAAAGAACATATAAATTGATTACATTGACTATTATATAGTTCCTACCAGTCATCACCTGATGTCTTACTAACAGTTGAATGACCCTTCCATAGGTACACCGTATACAACTAACACACATGCACAAAATTATATAATTACAATCATAAAGGTTCTTGTAGATTAAGATCATTACAATTGAATGTAGTACTTAAAATCGTTTGTTCTCATAAGTGAAATACATCACTAATCATCAAATCATAGTTATAGCAACTGTTACTGAACAGGAACTGGGTCACCAACCACCAACTCTCTCTTTAGAGTAAGTGAAATTGAATGTCCCGCTGTTTACAGAGGTCGTCACCCTCTCACTGATTGCTCAGTTACTCCTCCTACTCCATCATTTTCTTAATTGCCCCCTTTTTCCCAGTTACAATTAGGTAACCACCCGCCGGATAAACCGGATCGAGCGTTTGCCTTACGCACAGATGCGTTATCTGTGCCCCTGGCTTATAACGGCCAGCTCCTTTTCCACACACACTATTATTTCCTGATGGTAGACTGTAGCCCCCCCCCCATTTGCATCCCCAAGAACTGAAGTTTATATATAAGGTATACACGCTGCCTATACCGTTCTTGGTTCAGCATTATAAAAAAATTCGGCATTACTGATGTCCGAGGACACCAGTAATCCCACTAAATATTATTTACACACCCTTAACACGGCACTATCACCCCCTACGATGATAGCCGCTGTTCCATAGTTTGGTGATTCCCCTTAATTGACCCCCCCCCCCCCCCGGTTAATTTCTAAATTCACCAATTTTGAAAATAATAGCAAGTATGGCTAGGATACAATCTGCCTAACCACACTTGCTACCAATAATCCAAATCCACAGTCAGGGTTCGGTGACTCCGTGACCGCCCGAAAGTTGGGGAATCACAAGTAAAATATATATGTTTGATATATTCAGATTTAACATTTACAATTCTCATTACATGAGGTTCCTAGTCTTGGCTGTGCGTTCTAACACCATACATTTTCTTTCTTAACTTTCCCTACTTTGACTTACCTTAACTTAAAATAGTGAGTACAACAAAATATTTATTTGATTTACTAAACTACTCTATTCATATTTATACAATCTATCACCAACTCACGATTAAATCTTCAATTACAATTTAATTGACCATTTAATAAAAAAGATTTACTCTCCCTCTCTTCATTAAAATAAACATTTAATTTGCATCTGAATAAAAATTACAAACCTTTTAAATTTAGGTTTAGTTTCAAATTCTATTAACTCTTTATCTTGTTACATTTTATTATTACATTTCAGTTATGAACTTCTATTAATCATTTTCATCATCAATTGGTTTGGGTGATTATCAGTCATTTATAATGATTTACTTTACTGAAAGGGCATTAAAATATAACCTTACCCCCTTCTTCCTTCTAACAATCACTAACAGATTTACATAGGGTGACACCAATCTCTCAAAATATTTACCTCCACTAATTCTCTAACTCAACTTACATCATTCTCCTATTATTACAAAATATCTGATACCCTCTTTGTACTTAGGATGTGTGTTCCCTCCCTTAAACTCATTCCCTTATTAGTTCCTGGTCTACCCCAGGTAACTCCGCCAACGCTCATACGGTTCACCTCCCGCCACAACGCCTTTCGTTGAGGACTCCTTACCACACCACCCTCTTTACAAATTTCACCATCATCTAATTACTCTCCAATTACATCACTCTCATTACTCTACATATATGCAATCTCGCTACTGTGTCCCTACTACTACCCCATTTCTATATTACCTTTATTCCAAAATTCTTATTTTCTCTAACACCCATTTAAGTTGACTCTGACTGATTCAAAAGCCTTATTGAAATAATTATTATCACCCAAACTCTATCTTTTACAACATTTTACATTAAGTTAACCATGAAAACTACACTAGAAAACTCGTAACTAACTCAAAATAGTTTCATTATTTAATTTAAAACTTTGAAACCCATTTAAAATTTATTATTTAAACATTTTCTATTTCAGTTGCATTATAAACTTCATACTTACAGTACATCACTCAATTGAATAAACATATGATTACTGTCATTAATTCCAAATATAAACAATTCATCACCAAATATCACGTACAACCATATGTACCTTCTGAAACATAACAATCATATGACTCCACAACTAAACACATTTTACACTTATTTATTATTTATTTTAAAGTTCAAATCTCAGAAACATCCTTTAAATTCATTATCCAAAATCATTTATACAACATTTAAATTATTTAATTAATTCATCTCAAATTATTTTAATTCAATCAGTTATTTAAAACACAAGTTATTTTAATTACCTTCTTCCAAAACAATTACAATTCATTTATTACCAACTCTCATTATTTATTTAGACTAATAAAATATTATTATTATTATTATTAAATCCATGTCTACTACATACACACATTGTTTACCTAAAATACATTTTACAATACAAACACAATTAATTTCACTATAAATTTATTTACAATTTCTTGTCATTATTTTTCTGTTTACCACACCTCATTTCCTAATTTAGCCAGGTCGTTACCATAAACTAAAATATTTAAAATGTCCATTCACTGATTTTTATTTAACCCCCATCATCATACATGAGTCTTACTTTTACATAACAATTATCGTCTTTAATTATTCATATTATAATGATTTATATAATAACCCGTTAATATTTCAGATTGTTCCGTAAAACCCTCATAATAATCTACTGGATTATCCCAGATTATTATTAAATCATATAACCTGTCTACATCATTAGTTTTGGTCTTGTCACTGTCTGTATTATTATCTATCACCCTTAAGCATTTTAACCTCTCAACTTCAAAATCATTTACTACTAATACTCCACGTCTAAGCACAGGTAAGCTTCCCATATAATTATCAATGTTATCATCTTTTATTTCTGCACTATCTTCACAACAAGGTAAGTCTTTCATATCATCTATTTTTTTCAACTTTTAACTTCTGTTTTAACTCCTTATAGCTTCTACTTAACGTGAATATCTCTATCTCCCTATCTACAAACAACTCTCTCTCTATATATCTCTCATCATCATAACACCTGACACAACCCCACTGACCTGTTTCATACCATGCAAAGGGCACCACAAACTTACTATATTTCTTGGCACTTCCAAGAACACCACAAAAAATTAAGGGACTATTTGAAGACACCTCGTCTTCCACATAACTTCTGGAGGAAACTCTGTCCTCATAAAACACCTGTGAAAACTCTGTTTCACCATATACTTGGGGAAAATCTGCCCTTTGCCCACCTAACCTTTCATCACACTCTCTCACAACCTCATCAGCACTCACTAACACTTTGTTATTAAATTCTACTCCAACAAAATCTTCATTATCACTCTCAAGATTAACCACCTTACTCTCTAGTACCACATTTTTAATTGTACTATTGTTATTCTCACTTTTTACCTCAATATTAGACTCACTACCGTAATTACCACTTACCTTGTTATTAATTTCTTCACTATTTGTTGTCATATTACCACTGTCACTTACCTTTTTATTCATTATCTGATTTATTTTACTGTCTAATCTTTTATTCATCTCGTTAATTTTCTCTTTCCAATTGTTGCTTATTGATTCTAAAATCTGCTCTTTAATACCATCACAACGTGTATTAAATTCATTCATATGTTTGTTAAGCTCAAAATTCTGTTGTTTAATTTCGTTTCTAATTTTATCAAATTTATCATTAAATTTACTATTTTGAACGTCAAAACGACGATCTATTTTATCGAATTTTTCATCACTACTATCAAAACGACTCTTTATTTCATTAAATTGATTTAATAAAATACTCATCATGTCATCATCAAATTTGCTATTACATTTTGTTGAGGTTGGAGTTAACTGAACCCCTGAATCCTCTGTCACATTTGTTTGATCTGTTACATTTAATTCGACTATTTTGTCTTGACCCACATTCGGAGTTGAATGAACTCCCAGGTTACTTATGACAGCTGATTCATTAAAATTAATTATTTCCTCTATATCATTTTCGTTATTTCCTGCCATTTTTTAAATTAGGAAATTAAATATTTTAACAACCCTTATTTTACACTTATTAAGTATTCATTAAGTATTACTTACGTATAACCTCGTTTTTTGTATTTTTTTACGCACTCCTAAATCACGCTTACATTCATTCGTAGGTGTGGTGTATATTATTTTATAAACAGTCCCTGTTCGGGCGCCAATTGTGATGTTACTGCTACTCTACCACATTTTTAATTTATAATAAAATTCATTGCTTACCTTGTATAGCCAGGAGTCCGTCACACGAACCTGTGAATTATAAGCATGATTTAGGGTATACGTATAAATTAATGTATTCGACTCTCATTTCTTGTTGACTCACTCAGTTTTTATTAGACATTTATATTTAAGCATTTTTTATGAGACATTATGACACACACTTCGTTTGATAAAAATCTTCAAAACTCTATTTCAACAAATTTCCGTTCTGAGGCCGAGACCCCATGTAACATAAACATACACAATTTTGCAATTATGTGAATTTACACAAAATATAGTTACGTTAGTTTTTCTTATTAAATTATTAATTATTGCTTAATAAGTACCTATATTAAATAAAGGCAGCCCAGTTTGCTCGTTCTCTCATTCACACAAATTTCCATTTTACTTTTTGTTTTATTTAGCGCTTTCATTAACTTGTCATGACTATTGGTTTAAAATTACAGGTACTTCTCTGGTTATGTCCCTCCAGACCACGTGTTGCCAGCAGTATATTATAGTTCGTCCAAATTACGTTTTCACTGTTAAATTGTTCACTGCACTTCTGTTTAATGTTACACTGTCCTCACACGCTTTCTATGATTCTGTTTTCTAATTTAATCACATTTTAATACTTTGGTTAAAATTTTGAAAGTCTTAAAAGAAAGGTTTTCGGCTCGCGAGCCTATGTGTTCACCCGGCCGGATGGATGTTTTTTAGTAGACTGACTCCAAAGCCGACACTTCAAGATGGTGAAAAAATGTTCTCTTCCTGGCCAGCTAGCCCTGTGATTGGTCAAAGGGCACCACATCACACGCTAATTAGTTAGAATCGTCTTACTTCCGTTATTAACTTTGGGTCCAAGAGTACAAAAAGCGGCACACGCGCGCTCGCACCCACATTCCAACATTTATCTTTCTCGTACCTGGCTCTGCCTGACACCGAGTTAAACACAGGGTGTTAAACAAATCAAGTTTTTGTGACAAAAAATGGTGCCCAAACAAATTGGCCCCAATTTATTATAAAATTAAAAAATAGACCCTCATCTTTATTTGCCCCGTTACATCAGGCCAAACTTTGTTAAAGTTTCAAAAAGTCTTTTTAAGGGTACTGTGTCATAAGCTTTCTCTAAATCGACAAATACGAGGTGCATAGACAGATTGCAAGACTGTTGTTTTTCTAGTATTTGTTCTAATACAAATATGTTATCAATACATGATCGTCCTGCACGGAATCCAGACTGCTCTTCTATGTCTTCTATATTCGTTTCAATTCTATGTTTTACTATTCTGCCGTACAACCTCCCCATTGCACTTGTGACACATATACCTCTATAATTTTGGCATGCCTTCTTATCGCCCTTTTTGTAAATTGAGCTAATATATGCTATGTTCCAGTCTTTATTTTTTTATACAAAATTTTAATTATGCAAACCCATGTACCAGATATTCAAAAGCCTTTATACAATAGAGTTGCACTGTACTTACAGAAGAATGTTTTCCTGGTATACAAAAATCAGTGACCTCTTAATTTAAGTTTTTTTTTTCCTATTAAAAATGTTTCTTAAAAACAGAATGTAAATTCTGCTTGTCAAGAACATTGAGCGAGCTTCCCTTAATAAAGCAACTGATAATAAAGGGAGATTACATAAGAGCTGGTTTTAAAATTTTATGTGTAATACTCTCATTATGTGATGGTGTTGAAAGCGTGTGAATTGTTATATAATACTTGAAAGTATCTGTGTGTATTAGTCGTCTTCTTGTGAACTCAGTAGAACCATTGACATGTAGCCATACTTTAAAATGTTACTCTTGTTGAATCACACTATATTTAAAATCTCTTAATATCAGTTGTATTAAATAACTATACTTAAAATATAAATCACAATGTTTTCTCGTTTTCTGTAGATGCTAATTCATTCCATCAGACATCTAAGTGGATTGACGATGTCAGGACAGAGCGTGGAAGCGATGTAATCATAATGTTGGTGGGGAACAAAACAGATCTCTCGGATAAACGGCAGGTCTCCACAGAGGAGGGCGAACGTAAGGCTAAGGAACTTAATGTAATGTTCATTGAAACAAGTGCTAAAGCCGGATACAATGTAAAACAGGTAAATGATATTTGCCATTTATTGTACGCTGTTCATAGTGATGTGTATGTTACAAAATTCAATACAGACACAGTAATCCTAATTTAGGTTCCAACTGAAATCAGGATAGGGGATGATGATCTGGAATTGGTAGAAACGATTGAGTTTGATATAGTAACCGAGGTAATCATTCATATTCAGACGAAACACTTTGTAAATGACAGTACGTCTTGCTTAACGCTTTATGCTTACAATATTATTATTATTAGATTGATCTTATTTTGGTTGATTTTATCATGGACATGTGGAATTCACTTTTATTATGTGATATTTACATATCAATACCTATGTCCAGTAGGTATCGGACTTAGAGTTAATAAAGTCATGTATATAGTCTCTAAGTTCCTTTTGTATGAAACAAGAAAGGACACAATTTGGGCTGTAGTCGTATCTTCAGTTAAAACAGCATCAGTTGACATAAATCTAAAACTATTAAAAACAATTAACTCACATCACAAAATGTACATACTGTGGAGAAAACATTAAAATTTGTGTGCTGTGTCAAGTTGAAAGTTAGTTATTTATATCAGGTAAAACTCTTCGGACACAACACGCGCTATCCCCCCCCCATCCAGCCCCCCAACCATCTAGCTGACCTTGGACACAGTGTTGACATCTACCCAGTGAGGACATGTCACGCTCTGGTTGGGTGGTTGTTTATCCAGACCAATCAGACATGAGCTGGAGTCTTAAAATTTATATAGGGAAGTTGCCTCCAGTGTTACGAAATTCTGCCAAGTTTCCCGGTCTGAATATGGCTACTGCATATACTTCTGATATGTTTGCTACAAGAAATTTGAACCAGAGACCATGGTCAATTAGCGTAAGTTTTACCTACTAACAGAATGGACCATAAAAGCCCCTAATTGATGACCTTTGTGAAATCTTTAAAGTTTGCTACAGTAAACTAACAAAAGTATTAGTAATTAGCGAGATCAAACTCTCATAGCTGACCGAGAATTGAGACCGGGGAGTTGGCGACCAAGAATATCATGCCTGAGTAATTTAAGGACTTGGTTTGGCATGAATACAACTGACTTATTCCGTACAGCAGTGCAGAAAGTTAAAATAGCCTGTATGATATCCAACATCCGAAACGGATAGGAACTATCAGAAGAAGAAACTCTCATGGCCGAAGTTGCCATGGTTATAAGACATTAAGCACAATGTGATTGGCTCACACTTTTGTAGCCTTTGTCATGGTAACAACTTGAATGGCTTCAACAAAAGTTATTTATAGAAATGTGCTTCGGGTTTTATTTTAATGTTAATTTATTATTTACCAGGCTGTAATGCTTTGTTCTTGCTGCACTGAAGGTGGCGGCCAAAACGTTTGGCATTTTGATGAGTTTTAGTAATATACTACAGCCTAATGGCCCAGAAAACATCGCATAACCATTCAAGTATTAGTAACTAACTATGGCATAATTATAAATAGTATTTTACACTTACCTATAAAAATGTTTAGAATACCTTATAACAACAAATTCTAGGGGTTGTACTAGCAACTCTGACGTAGAACATGCATCATTGTTCACATTCATACCATTTCATTGTAGGCAGTCACATAGGCATAACTTGGGGCCTAGCTTTGCGGGGGGGGGGGGTAAAGCTTCATAAATTCAAGTGTGTAGTGAGACCATCTGTATAATAAAATATATACAAAATTAGAAAGTTTAGTAATAATTCTTAGTTAGTAAACGAGGGACAGTTTCATTTTTTAATGATTTCAACAAACCTTTCTTCATAAGTTGTACTTCCAGTTATGTTTACCTAGAACAAATATACTGTAGGCCAGTGGTTCCCAAACTTTTCAGTCCACGGACCCTCCTCAAAAAATTAAAAATTTCATGGACTCTGTCTGAGTTATGAAATAAAACGAACAGTAAATATGATACAAACTCTTATATTTTATTCTTCGTATTGTTTAAAACCTGATTGTATCCAAACCTGTAAATAAATAAAAACTGTAATGAGGGATAAGCAGATTGAGACATGCAGGATTAATGACTTTGTGATGGACTTTACAGGGGAAGACAGATTGCCTAGGATGTGAGATGCTGTATTTCCATGGTTCCCAACGGTGGGCGCTGAGAAGATCTAAGGGGGCATTGCTGGTCCAAGACATAATAGAGCCCCCCCCAAATTGTACTAAGGCTCTCCATGTTTATGTTCATGCTATTAATATCACAATCATATTTCTTTCTACTCAACAAGAGATTGCTTTTGGAATTATTCCCATATTCGTATTTAATAACAATATGGTCATGGTTTCGAGCTTTTGCTAGTGTCGCTGCGGGTAAATACAAAGCTACAGCTCTGTGATTACAGCCAACTTGATGTCTGTGAATGAGAACGAATACTTGGCAGATTTGTTTAACAAATTTAATGAAACAAATCTACAGCTGCAAGGAGATGATGTAAATTTCATCAAGCAAAAGCGTCTATTTCTGCATTTGTGTCAAAACTTGCCTTGTACAAGCAAAATGTGGGCCGAAGATAATTTTACCAGTTTCCAAATCTTGCCTCAGTAGCAACAAATGATGATGACATTCTGCTATACACCCAGCATTTGGAAGCACTTAAAGAAGATTTCATGAATCAATTTCAGGTCATCCTCAATATGGCTATTCCAGATTGGGTCCTAGAACCTTCCTCAAATCAACATGCAGCAGAATTATTGCTGCAGTAGGAGTTGATAGAATTATCAACAAACGAAGAGCTGAAATTGAAATTAAAAAATAGGTATCAAGAATTTTGGCTCCAAAAGCAAATCCCAAAATTATATCCAGCCTAATGGGCTGCAGCAAAGTTCTTCATTACATTCTCATCATCGTATTTAGCCAAAAGGGGATTTAACATGGTTATCAATCTATTAACAAACAAAAAACAGATTGTTAACAGTGCAACACAGCAACTTAAGACTGCTGATGACAAAAATGGGTCCAAATATTGATAAACTAGTGCCATCACACCAACCTCAGTCCTGTTACTAATAGTATTATATAGTTGCATTTTTGATAATATTTTTTGTTTATTCTACTTTGAGCAAGGCGCCAGTATTGTTAAATTCCTATAATAAATAAACTGAAAAAAATCTTATTTTGTTTTTGTAAGGGGGCGCTGATTGAATTACTATTTGAAAAGGTGGGTTCTGAGCCCAAAAAGGTTGAGAACCTCTGCTGTAGATATTCAAATAGAAAGAGATTGGCTAAGGAACTGGGGGCAACTGGTGAGAGGGGGGGCTCAGAGTGCACTTGTGTAAATGTTTCCCATACAATCTATACAGTTTGTGACGTGAGTTATGTGTTTATTAGTGAGTGCAGTGACAGGAAAAGAACTTAAGCTGATAGGCTGTGGTTTTGTACTCCACGCGAAATTCTGGCCACCCCTGACAGCCCAGATTTAAAATCCTGAAACACTAATATTTGGTGAATAGCCTGTACAGTTTTGATTCTTCACACAGTGGTCTAAATATGTTTGTATACGTTCAGACATATACCTAGAGGTTTTCTAGAATTATTTCACACTCAGATCATTGAAATAAAGGATCCGTCTATTCAGTTTTGGTAGACTACTTGAACTCGTAAATATATAAAAATATGTTCAACCATCTAGGTGACTCAAATTAAATTAATTAATCTTGTGTGTTAATTTTGCAAAGATAAAGTCACATGAGCTGTGAAGTAAATATATGATAAAATAAAACAATTTCATTTTATTCAGTTATCAGTCCGCCAAAGATTGTGGGAAAGCGTGTTCTTTTTATGATTCCAGATAACACCAAAAGAGCGTCTTAATTTTTTTAAGTTATTGTCAAGTTATTTCATTTTGTCAGATGTTTATTGAAGTTCTTTTATACTACAAAATGTCTAAACAAAAAAACAGTTCCATTAAATTGTTTACATAGTGTGCCATTTCGTATCACATATTTTAGCATTATGTATATCCATCAATTTATATTGTGTATACAGTTTGTAGCACAAAACGCGCGCACACACACACACACACACACAATAATGTCTATTGATACATCAAAATACTGCTAATTTGCAGGAGGCTTTGATTTGCAGGTGGAAATTAGTAGAATATAGTAATGTAATGCATGTCAATATTATGAAGAAGGGGAAGTTAGAACATTTGAAAATTTTTGAGGTGTTGTGTAGTGTACATATGTAAATAGTGTTTGAATAAATTTCTGAAGTAGCGGATAGGCAGATAGCAGGTAGCATTTATTTTGCAAAGGAATGCTGTCTTGATAAATTAAATCTTCTTTCAACTGTTATTTCATGCGTAGATTATTTGTATACTGTTCTGTCTGGATTACTGTTGACTGCTATCCACTTTAGAGATAGTATTGAATACTATAAAGCTATTTGATCGGGATGGGTTACTTATAACTTACAGAAATTTGTTTGTGGAGATGTATGTCCATTATAAATTTTACAACAAAAGATATGTATTACTTGAATTCCTTATAATTGTATGTGTATATAGTCTTTAAATTCAGGATATGCTGCGCGCACGCGCGCGTGCATGTGTGTGTGTGTGTGGTTAATTTTCATAACTGTGAAAATAACTCTATTTTCATGATTAGATCAAGTAAAGAAAATTCATCTTTTACATCAGTTCTTGAAGTAGCCTATTTTCAGAAGCAGTTTCGACTTACACACCAATTAAATATGTAGCAAAACACACATATATATATATATATATATATTTAATTTTTAAATACAAATTAACCCTTTCAGTGCCAACAGGTTCTATGTGGGGTACCCTAAAGTGCCAAACTGATTTGTCACTATACAATATAATAATATGTGTTTACATAAAATTCAATAAAAAATTTAATATTCAAAATAAATGAATAAAATTTTTACAAGCCACACAATAATTAATTTTTTCCTTTCTCTTTTATAAATTTAATCAAAATTTTTGTTTACATAAATTTTAATTCACACAAATTACAAATTTGTAATTTTCCTAACAAATCCATGTACCAGTCACAAACTTAGTTTTATAGAATTTTTTTAATTAGGCTGAATGTGTTGACATGTTATAATTATCACTGGTACTGTTTTGCAATTTTGTTGCTACCGAAAACACTCCCATTGTCCCTTGTTAAATCACTTTCACCTCACTGCAGTTAATTAATTGTTCTATTTATTATTCTTGTCCAAACACGCTCATTTTCAAATAAATGTTACTGAAATTACTGAACACAACAGCGTATTCAATGCAATGTTAAACCAAACCATCTTGCACAAAGAAGGTGAAGCTTTTATGGTGTATAAACTTATAATGCCTCTTTCTAGTGGTACAGGTACAGAAATCAACTCCATCTGTTATAGTTTGTTTTAAACTGGAATTGGATTTTGCTTTACTTAAGCACGCGAAGCTCAGATTATATTTGTCCAATCAGCGCCATGGAAAATAGTTACCAGGTGTCTTCACAATCGCCTGAAACAGACGACGTTCTTGCATGATTTTCATGTTTGCGTTTTTGCTGCTGGTTTTAGTTAGTAGTGGTTTTCGGTAGTTAAATTCAAACAGTCTTCTTAAAGAGTACTTATTGAAAGTGCGTCATTTATATTAAAGACGTGTGGACAAAAAATACTGAATTTAACGATGTCTGTAAATTTAAAGAAAGGTAATTAATTTTTTGTTTAAAAAGAAATTCATTAAATAAACTAACATCAACAACAGTGAAATAACCAAATAATATAGCGTTACATTTATAATTAGTTTGATACCATAGTAGCATTGACTTTTTATGGTGTGCTGTCATGACAACTGGATATACCGTGCGACCCATAGGGAGTTAATGGTTAGAAACCCCACTGTCACTTGTAAACAAGTAGTTCTAAAAATATAAAGTCCCACATCAAAATAAAATATGAACATTTACTAGAACTTTTCCGCTGGAAGTTTTTAACTGGCCAAAAAACTAAAGAACTTTCTGCTTACTGCTTTTTGTATGTTTGGTTTTTGTACAATTAAAACATTTTCCTGTTGTAATACAAATACAAAATATTACATTTATTCCAGTTAGCCTAATACATATACTGTAGTATTCCCTGAACTGTCCTTTTTAAAAACATATACATTGTATATACATTATGTTTATATTATTAGTGAAAGTACAAGAAAAATAAAGGAGTATAACAACGGTCAAATTGTACATTTGCTATGGACATGAGACATGACACAATTTGGCAACAATGTTCCTGATTTCCAATCCCATTCCAGTTTAAATCAAACTATAGCAAATAAGTGAACTACAACATTGGGAACGTTGGCGGCCTACTGAATCGGCCCTGGCATTTTTAGCACATACTGCTGGCCCAATGCAGTCAGCCCATGGCACTGAAAGGGTTAAATATGTAAATTTAAATATTGAAGTATTTGAATATTTCTGTCCATCCATTGTGAGTCTTCTAAAGCTACTGGCGTCTCTTACGTCCCCACACCAGAGGCTTCTGGTACACCAGTCAACATGTTGCAAGCATGTTCCCCCAATCTCATCAAGTATGCTTTCTTTCCATGACCTCCTGGTTCTATCCCACTTCCATTGCCTAGATACATGCCAGTCTAGCAACTTCTTGAGCCAACTTCTCACGTGACCGTACCATACAAGCCACTTTGTACTTATAGTGTCTTGTCAACATGATGTTACCTCTTGATGTCTTCATTTCTAATATGCGGAGCTGGACACCCCACAAGAACTTCTCCAGAAGTCCATTTCCACTGCTTAGAGCCTTTGGGAGTTTTTTAATTTATCTCGCAAGTTTCAGAGTCATAGGTAACTATAATTTTAAGATGGCAGAGTAAATTATCTTGTTTCTGTTGTGGTTATTTTGCCACTCCAAAGCACAGAATTCAGCTGCCCTATTACTGTGTTTCCTAGTTTTATTTTGGAGGCCGTATCTTCATAACTTTTGGCATCTTTTAATAAAGTCACCCCAAAATTCCTAGAAAAACGTTAGTTTTTGTAATGTGGTGAACCTACTGTCATATTGCCTCCTTCACCTCCAAGCTGTTCAGTTTTACCAAAATTTATATCAAGACCCCAAGATGTGTATTCTTCATTGAGTTTCAGATCACGCAATTGGAGTCCTGTTCATCCAATGCTATCACAACGTGATCACCTTGAAATAAAGATAGTAGTAATTTATTAAAATGCCCATTTCATGATAGTGTCTTCTCCGCCTACTTCATGATGCAAAGTATACATTTTGAATAAATACCTAATTGTTCAATCACTTAAATATATTTAATTATGCTTATATAAATTACGTAGTCATATATATATATATATATAATGCTTACTTTTAAAAATTTCAATTTTACATTTAAACGATTTAGGCCACACTATATATAAAACGTTTTCTAGTATAGCATTATAGTATGATTGTTTTCAAAATTACTTTCTGATATTGTAAATTAAATACAAAAATGTAAACATCATATTTATTTTTATGACCACACATGTTAAATTAATTTTATATCATAGTTTTTTCTTTTTATATGCACAATTGCTTAAAGAATAATGCATTCCATAACCCAGTACAGTATTTTGTATGGACAGCAAACTTTAGGTTTAGCATTTTGGCATAAGATATATTTCTGTATCCCATAAAACAAATCAAGAAAATGCATGGAATGTTTAATATATGGTCTGCATATATTATGTAACGATAAAAATTATGTAAAACTAATTCAAGTAATTTTACAGTATCAAAAAAAAAATTACCAACAGAATGTTATAGACTTAGTATTACACATTATACATTAGTCTATTATACATTATATATTATACATATATTATTATTCAGTATAGACAATACTGAAGGTGATGGGGAAATCAAAGTCTATTTGAAAACCCGAGAGACAGATGTTCAAATTACAAAAGTTAAATTTAGTTATGTGACATTAAGTATAAAGTCATTAAAGGAAACTGTGAACAACAGTTGGATGGATTTTTAGAGATGGATGTCTTGGAAACATAATTTTGGTGATAACGTCTGTTTATCATAGCTAGACAGAAAAAGATATCGAAGGACGAGGGTATTGACAGGAACATAATGGAAGAGATCATAAGAGGGAAACTGACATGGTTTAGGCATGCTTATAGGATGATAAATGATGGATGGCTAAAAAAATTAGATAGAAACTTGAAAGAGAATAGGAAGTCTGAAACCAGCTGGAGGAAGCAGTATTAAAAAAATGAAATTAGCACGGATCCTATATACAGACAGTTGAAAAAAAAACTGGATGCTGGGGATAGAAAGGGAGTGACAACAATAAGAGTCTACGATATAAATAGGTTAATTATTTATTTTTCATACTTATGTAAAAGTGATGTAATTCGTGTTGTTAATCCAATAATCTGCCATAGTGTAGTATTCAGTGACAAATTAAGGAAATTTAAAAACTCACCCAAATTCAAGCACACAATTTGAATTAACAAGATTGAGTTACTAACATTTGTGTGCAGACATATTTATAATTATTGGGGGGGGGGCGTAAATATGGACGGGTGATAAACTGTTAAAACTTTTAGTGAAATTCCACAATCACTTAACATAAGCCTATTTGTAACACAGTCATGTATGTCTTAAAAGAAGGCTTATAAAATTGTATAAATAATATGGGAAGAATCTTGAATATCTAATTTGGCCTGAGGAAAATGTGGAGAGAGTCCACCCTTCAGGCTAGTTCAATTTCTTCGAAGTACTTTAAATTATACATTGCAAGATATAATAAGGAATGAGGATATCAGAGCAGAAATTGAAGTAAAGGACATAACTAAATTATTGCAACTTACTGAAGACAATGGTGGGATCGTCTACAAAGGATGACACACAGGATTGATTGTCGAAAGTGGCACTGAACTATAAAGCCATTGGTAGAAGAGACGGGGGTCGTCCGAGGATGAGATGGGTGCTGGAACAGGTTTATATAACCTAATCCTTGAAATGAAGAAGAGAAGAAATGAGCAATATGTGTGTGTTCATAGTGATGATACGCTTCTCTCCTCAACATTCCATACTGTTTGATTTGACTGTCCCAACACTGTTTTTCAACATTTTGTGGCAATAATACCACGTATGGTTTCTCCATAGAAACAACAAGTGACCTCGTCCTGTCCCATGATTTATCATAAAGACAGTTGCCATGACTATTATTTTGACTTACAAATGTTTACTATCATATATATGGTAATGTTAAATTGATTTTAAGGATAAGATACCCATGATTCAGTTCTAATCATAATATAGTGTGATAGAAGTCATCACATTGATACCCATCATGTGTAAGAAACATTGTGTGTTCTGTGGTTTTCTTGTTGTCATGTATTAGTGTTCCAAGCACCCAGTGCACATACTATTTCCAAAAGCATTATTTATGGTTTCATCATTTCACAAAGGACTTGTGAAAATTATTGATTGTAAAAGTGTATCTTTTTCTTAATTTTCTTAAAAGTTTCGTCAGCTAGATTTGGAATTGATTCAGCCATTTTACACACATGTCAAGCACAAGGCTTCTATGATTGAGTGTAGTTGAATTCTATTATAGGGCCATACAGACCCTATACACTTCTATACTATCAACTATTTAAAAAAATTCACTTGCATCTTTCGTTTTTACTAGTCATGTAGTTTTACTTTCTGAATATCGCTTGCTCGTAGAGTAACCAAAAATAAAATTTCAGTAACTTGCCCATTTTTTGTATTGAGATTTTGACCCATGTATGTGTAACAAGCTGACGTGTATAATGTTTGGTTCAACATACCGTATATAATACAAATTTATTTCTGCCCTTGTGTTTGCAACATTCAGTTTATTGTACACAAATAGATTTTAGGTATACTGTATAAAATGAAATTGGCAAGTACCCAGTGACCAATTATTTAATGTGGAACACGTACAGTTTCTTGCATATTTTCAACCCTGCTTGCATTGAATAGATGAACTGACATTTTCAATCCGCCTTGTGACTTCTTTATTTACAGTTAATTATGACATGTTTTAAAGCATATTCTTCTTCATCAGATATTTAAAAACTCCCTCATATGAGGTCATCACTAGTTAAAATATCAGTTATCACATTTGCACTGAATGCGTTACTATTGGTGTGCACCTATTAATGTTTGGTCAACCACTGAGCAGTTCTTCATCTCTACCTGATAAAGCAGGTTCAAGCCACTATCATAAAGTGGATTGGATTTAAAATTCAGTGGTCTTTCAGTATGAAACTGTGACTGTTAATGTTTGTGTATGCTCTATAAAATTAAAAACTCCTGCAAGTTATTCACAAATTTGGCCCTTTTCACAAATGTGTAGTGGTTCCTTCAAGTTGCACTTGAAATCCGTGTTATGGTTGTGTAAGATCAAATTGCGAGCATAGTTAGACTTTATGTTGATGGAGTTAAGAATTTTTAAGGAGTTTCAGTTGGGATCAAAATTTTTGAAATTTTCATTACTGTACACTATATTCAGGTTGTGGTTAAATTCACTTTTAATTTGATACCCCCATGGGCTTCTGTGATTTTTTTTACAATTTTGACACCCGCACATGTTTGTCTTTCCCCCATATTTTTGGGGCGATCAATCTTAATAGGATTTTGTAGGATAAAAGTGTGGACATGTTATGCCAAGTTTTACAGAAATCGGTTGATGTATTCAAAAGTTATCATGAGATATATCCCAAACAGATAGACAAATACCAAACGGTTGAGTTGAAACTGAGATTGTTCTCTTCGCTCATTCAATAATGAAGTCTCCTATGCATCCTCCTCTTCAGTGCACTCTTATCACTGGACACTGTCATTGATACATCGGTACTCTGTTATTAATAAAACACTAATTTTATTATATTTGCACTGATACAGTTAAAACTCACTGTTTTACGTCCGCATATTACTTTCACATGTATTGTCTTCTGCCACAATATAACGCTGTAGACTATTGAAAAAGATGTGAAGAAAGACTCCAATTAAACTGTTAA
This sequence comes from Magicicada septendecula, assembly GCA_034769895.1. Lineage (NCBI taxonomy): Eukaryota > Metazoa > Arthropoda > Insecta > Hemiptera > Cicadidae > Magicicada > Magicicada septendecula. Next base: position 427,317,399 of record CM068370.1, on the reverse strand, counting down.
TACAGGTTTGAGATTGTTAGTATGAGCTGCAATTGTTGTTTGACATGGGCAAATAATCCAGTACTTATGGGATTGGTTGAGTGTGGTTTTTTTTTATAGTAGGTGCGTAACCTACAATGCACATTTGGTCAACCACAGAGCAGTTGGTTGTCTGTATGTCTGATAAAGCAGGTTCAAGGCAGTGTTACATAGTTGATTGGATTTAAAATTCAGCTGTCATTCAGTATGAAACAATGTCCGCTTATGTTAGTGTATGCTCTGTAAAATTCAAAACTTCTCCAACGCATTCGTGATACGGCCCTTTTGGCAAATGTGTAGTGGTTTGTTTCATGTTAGACTTGTTTTTTTTTTTTAATAACTTCATAAACTTTTGACTACTACTACTATTACTTCACAAACTTTGGACTTGTACATTTTATAGTCTGATTTATACTGAACATATTGATATGTGGTGCTTGTTGATACCACATCAGCGAAAAGCAAAAAATGTTAAAACTTTTTGAAAATTTTCAATGTTTTATTATATTTGTCGTGTGTGGTGTCAGTTTATTTGTAATATCAATATCTACAGCTTTACATGTATTTTTATTTTTTATACTTTATTTATGTTCATAGTATTTTATTAAAGCATAAGAATCATGGTATGGGTTGTTTTTGAAACCATACAAGAGTGAACGTGCTTTCATTTCCACCTGTAGAGCGACACAGCACTCTGTTAGCTGATCACACACTCCCCTTGCTTGTCATCATCCTCCTAGCCTCCAGCTAACATACATTGTACAGTATACTATAAAATATTTGATTGTATAATTTGCTGAAAATTCATGCTCCTGCAGTTCAAAATATTCTCTGTAGTATTCCTTTTTAGATTTCAGTATCATTTTAATACATTGCCTGAATGAACTATGATTTGTTTGTTAGGAAAATATTGCTTTTGTGTTGGTATTAAGTGGGTGACAAGTAATAAAAGTTCATCTATTATTTATAAGTAGATTGAATCAACCATTCATTTTAACTTTTTTTAACATTGAAAATGTTTATAAGGACGTGCCGCACATTTGAAAACGTTCGCTGGTGCATTATCGAAAATGGGAACCGGTGAGTTTCCATAGAAACTACTTCTTTGTTGTCAATAACGTAGTACACATATAAAACTTCCCTTATGAATGTGACTACATATAACTTATAATCTGTACATTGGTAAATGAAGAATGAATTCATTGATTGGTGAATGAACATAAATATATATATTTTTTAGATTTTTTGAAGCATTTTCAATGCCCTTCTCTGTACATTGCATTTGTGCAATGCCTGTAAATTTGTTGCATGCAAAATGTCAGGATCTTTTACTTAGCAAAAAGCAGCCAATACACTAATCACCTGACACTCTTAATTTCTTTTAAGACATTAAGCTGGAAGAACTCATTGACAAAGAACTGATTTCTTGTTAGACAGAACTATCCATTTTGAAAGTGGGGTACAGAATTTGAAATTCTACATACCAAGAGAGAAGTGGTTTTTAAAACAGTATTTTGAAGATGATTTCAGAAAGATACATCTCTTCTGTATGGATAACAATATTTGAAATCATGTATGAAGTGTATTGTTGTACATGGAGTGTGAATCAGTGGGTGTTACAGTGTAGCCAAAACCAGACAAGGCTCCCCTTAAGCCAAAACAACACCAAAAAATTCCTTTAATTGCAGTTCTATTATAGTTGTGATGACCAGTAAAGTAATGGCCTTTATAGGAGATGAACCTGTTCAGACCAAAATATGCATAGACAACACATGCATAGAACAAGTAACACATTTCAACTATCTTGGACATGACATTACTTATGATCAAGATAGAGATGTAAAAAATATAAAGTGACGAATTTTATAAGAGTGTGTGGAATGATTTGGAGAATGCTGTATGGTTATGAAACTTGTATCCTAAAGAAAAAAGATGAACAGAAGATACAATCAGCAGAAATGAAATGTCTCAGATCAGTTAAAAGGTGTAATAGACGAAATCATATAAGAAATTAAGTGATAAGAGGTGATTTAGATATTTTTGCAGTTAATGAAAGGATTAAAGAACACAGAAGAAAATGGATTCACCACATCAGTAGAATGGAAGAAAGTAGAATACCAAAGACGGCAAAAGATTACAACCCTAGAGCCAGAAGAAACGTTGGTAGACCTAAGAAAAGGTGAACTGTGGAATAGGAACAGGCTGCTAAAGCCTAAAACCGTTAAGAAGAAGATGATGACCAATATAATGATTTTTGCGTAAACAGATAAAACTGATTGAGAATATTTGTGTTCAGTATCCATGATAGTCTTGATGAAGTCACACACATTAAATAAATTGATGTTTGCATACATTTTTACTGCATTACTTTTTTTTGTAACTACAAAATTGACTCATTAAAATATCGACATGTTTTGCTGTATCATAATTCACACAGTTAGCGTGAATGATAGAGAGAGAGCACGTGTAGTTGAAGTGTTGTCATATTTCTATGTATTTTCTTACACATTATAATACTGTGTATGTTGTAGTTGTTCCGGCGTGTTGCTGCCGCTCTTCCTGGAATGGACTCGACAGAAAATAAACCTCCGGAAGACAGTATCCTTTATTTATTTTATATTTTAAGTGCAAACTGTCCCGCATTTAGTGTTCTGTAAACACGTAATTTATGCAGAATTATGCCAAATTAGAAAATCTGTTTATATATGACTCTGATTTTAGGATTTATATTTAAAATTTTTGAAGAAAGTTGTAAAGAGGATAATTTTTAAGCCAAAAACAAATTTATATTAATTTCCAATAGTATAGGCTTATATTAGGTCATGTTCAGAATAACAGTTATAACTTCTTATCAAACAGTCAACCTTCCGTGACCAACGTCATTGATAGAGAAAACTGCTAGGCTATCAAGCCATGGCCGTTTTTTTTAAGACCCGAGTTGTTTTCAATGCCATCTGCAGGAGTCATCTTCAGTGAGCAATTCTCTTCTCAGTTAATTGAAGAGAGACTCCCATAGGTGGCTTTGAAACATCCAGGATCTTGAGAAATGGACCGCGCTCTATAGCCCAGCAGTTTTATCTGCCAATAATTGCAACTGTTCATTCCAAAAAAATCAGTTTCTTTTTTTGGGGGATTGCATACATGTGTGATTGTTCTCCTGTAGTTGTGATTGTGAAATCTGCGAATTCCATGAGTTGTGTCGATAGATCTCAGCATTTAACTACACTGGTCTGTTTCACATTATAAAAAAGTTTACTTATGCTGGAAAAAGTGAGATTCAGATATTAAGAATTGGTCCGACATTATTACTAGTTTATCATATCAGCATGATGTACTTTCTGAATCAACATTACATGTAACATATTAAAAACTAGTATTGTTCACTAATGATGGGATAAGGCCTCCATATCAGAATAAGAATATTGCGTACTGTCAGTGAAGTTTTATATTGTAGATGTTAGTGAATTTTAATTTACTGTCGGTTTCATTTATGACATTAGTTAATACAAATGCACATTCTAACACAAGTCTGTAGTTTGTTGTCCTTAGAAATGTATAATGAAAGATACAGAACTGAACATGAACTGATCTGCCATCAATTTAAAAAAAAAAAAATTTTAACCTCCAAACGGGATTATTTTGGAAGTGCTTACTGACAAAAACTTTAGCGTCTGAAAATGAAAAAAGTGCGCCAGGACACAAAGTTAGTAAGAAACGAATAACGGTAATGTGTAGCTCTAACGCGACTGGGTTACAAAATAAGGTCGTCTATTTTAAAGAAAACAAAGTGCTAAGAAGCAAAAATTATTAACAGATTATTTTCAGCGTGTATAAACACCGACTCTGTACATATTGTTCTGCTTGTAAATATACTATTTTAATTGACAAAGACATGATTTGACTAATTTTTATTGTGTAATAAAAGGTATGTACTACTTTATTGTATGCACATATTTTACTTTTAACTTATTTCATTTAAGCACTAGGTTACAATTTTTGCTTTAACCGGGATTTTGACTTATCCTGGATAATCGGGAGTTGACTGTGTTAGAATTCCATACTAATTATAGCACAATAACACTTGTGTAAATCGCCACTCAGTCCGCGCTAAAGAAAATCGCTCAACACAACTCATTGACTAAGCCAGGTGCTCTGCTTTTATAGGTTCCACAGAGGTCCAGACTAGCTTTCCCTCCTTACTGTGTGCCAGCTAATGCGTAGTTCAAGTGTTCTCCGGAGGACTCTGTAACGTACTTTAGCGCGGCCTTGACTGAGGTACACGTGCTTGACTAAGGAGGTACAGGTGGAGGACGTTCTAGGCAGTTCGATATGGTTCTCGTTACAAAATATTTACCAGCTAGAAAAATACCTGAGATGTTTACTTGATTCTACAGCATTCTTGTTCGTACACACAAATATTTTGTCTATTCGTTTGAATGCATTACTTTGTGACTAGTCAATGAGTTACCAGCAGCGCTGAGAACATATTGTTGTTTACATTGATTGTGTCACCATAACACTGTTCCCTCTTTACAGGCAACTCGTGATGGCACACTTTTATTTAAGTTTGACTGTAGAAACCACTGTTTTCATTGCTAAGACTTTTTCTCCATCACAAACCCAAAAACCTTCTCGATTCACCTCCAACAATTTGCATAACATCCTCCTCAGTGCTCTTCACAAAGCAATCGTAATCCTGTAGGTTCTTCAGCATTCTGTGTAACCAAGGCAGTTCTTCCTCTTTGGTTATATATCCCGTTACATTTTTCTGTTGAGGTTAGGTTTCAGAGATGTCATCTTCTCAAGAAAACACTCTATAGTGGCTATAGTAGTTGTGTCTTATGTTATCACAAAAGTTAGTTCTTCGTCTTTCTCTTCTTCCTCTATCTTCATGTCTGCCTACAAATATCCATCATCTTCTTGATTAGATAATGTGATGGTAGCTTTTGTTTAGTGGCGTCTCCATTATACTGTGTGTGTTTGAGGGGGTGGGGAAGAAAACAGATAGACTAAATACTAAAGTGGCCTATAGTTTTTCAGCTGTTTTGTATTTCTTTTGGATTTACACTGTTTCCATAATCTTCTCTGCTTGCAACCTCTTTTATTATAACATAACATGTAAAAACAACTCGTGTGTGTGAGAGAGAGAGAGAGAGAGAGAGAGAGAGAGAGAGAGAAACCAAGAATGAAATCTAACATGATGGACGTTGTAACGGTATTACTGTGATTCACAAAGAGACTGAGCTGGCAAGCTGTTGCGTAATACGTCTGGCTTGGCAGACTCCAGGCTTCAGACATAAACAGTCTGCAATAACATTGTATGTGTTGCTGGTTACAATGGGGTACCCCTGAGGTGAATACTGACTACTTTAAAATTAAAACTGATGTAACTTATTATCTTCTTAGCATACAATTCTGTACCATTACAACGTCTGTGTATGTAACATTGTAGAAAAATCTATACAGCAGTAAAACAAAAACACATTAAAATTTTGTTTGTACCTGATACACGATATTTCCATAGTATGAACTGGCTGTACATGCATATGTAATTCTGTCAGTTTGTTTTGTGAAATATATTAATTAAATGCTTTGATAGTTTCTCAGGATTCTTTTTGATTTGTATGATCAGTTAAAATAGTGGAATAACCCAATTTTAAATAAAATGAGATATTTATTTCGTTAAGGATGAACAAGAATGTAAGTATTATTTTCCAGTTATTAGAATGGGCACCAGACTGACTGTATACTCAACATCTTAATTATTTTTTAAAAATAAGTAAATTACTTAATCTTAGACAAGTTCTTCAATCTTGGAACAAACATTCAAGCATCTAAAACTTTCCTTATAAAACAACAGAGAATCTCAAAGTTACAGCCACTTTTAACATTCCAGACTCTGGCTTTGAGGCATTTTTTGTCATTATTAAACCTTGTATGTAAATCACTGTATATTTTTTAGAAAGGTGTATAAATAATATAGTAATTAATAATGAACAAAGTCTTTTATGGGTGGAGTCATTAGACGTGAAATATTTCAGGTTTGTAGACTGTGGTTAGCCATTGTCAAATCCTTTGCCATGTGTTTCAGCGCCATACCCACAGTCTTACTTTAGAAACAGAGCGCTGTTGTTTGCTCCCTGCCACTCCACTACCTCGTCCATTCATATGACTGAAGATGGCAACTGTGGGTGTAATTGAAATCTTTGGCAGATGGTTTTTAAAACTACCAACCACTGCCTTATAATCCTGGAATATTTTATATATAATGTAATAATTTCCCAACCTGTAGATAGAAAACACACGGCACTTCACGTACAGTTGATGTTAGTTAAATTAACAAGTAACATTTTTTACAAAATCTTATATATTTTATTTTCATTAGGAAACTTAAAATGTGTGATTGATCAAAAAGTACATGCAGGTTTTATTTGTATGGAAATTACCTTTATCTTTTGTATTTATATTGCCGCTGTAATGTTAGGTTCTATAATTAATAATCTTAATTTGAAATAAAGGAGTAAATGTGATTTATTCAGTACAACGATTACAAACATGAAGTGGTTGCTATGGGCTACGCCAAAACCAGGTCTATACGTCACATTTCCCTTCTTTATAAATAAAATAAGAACATTGGTTTATACTTAAATAATACTTATGATCGTACACTCAAATTATACAATAAGTATCACAAATCGAGTCTATTTATTGTTTTATTACTCTTCCAAATCTTGATGATCGCTGAGTTGGTTGATTACTAGTGTTTGACTGCTGCGAATGGTTCTCTTGCTGATCGAGGCAGGACTTTGAAGTATCCCTGTTGACATTAGGCTTTGGTGATGTAGGAGTGGATCCAGCGAGTGACTCATGGGCAGCAGGTGATTGAGCTTGTGCTTGAACTTGTACTTCTGCTGGTTTGTCAGCATATTTGGTTTCAGGAAGTACAACTATGTTACTGCTGGCCAGGTCTGCTTGTGTTTTGTGCAGATGACTGAAGTTTCTTCTTAAAATTTGGCCTTGATCTGTTTGGATGATTACGGTCTTGGCAGACTTTCAGGCTTTTCTATCACCCTTGCTCCCTCCCATTGGCGGTGAGCAACTTTGTGTCTGACTTTATCATTAAGTTCATGATTAACTGGTTGTTTAGTGTGTTTGTTGCTGTAGTTAGCTTGCTTCTTTCATAGACGTTCAAGTTCGGATGTGACTCCTTGAACTATTTTTGGTTTTAAATTGCTGTCTGTTGTGGGTATCGGTGATCTGGTGATTCTGCTAAAAAGGCGTTGATTTGGAGAACCTAAGCTGTCGTTTCTTGGTGTATTTCTCCAATTTAAGAGAGCAAGTTGGACATCAGACTTGTCAATACTGCATTTTTTTAGTAGATTCTTCGCAGTTTGAACTGTTTTTTCAGCTAGACCATTGCCTTGATGGTGATGTGGACTGGACGTGACATGGTTAAAACGCCACTCTTTTTGAAAGTCCTTGAATTCTTTGGACATGTATTGTGTGCCATTATCTGTTTCGAGCACTTCTGGTGTACCATGTGCGGAGAACCATTTTTTAAACTGTTCGATAACTTCACAGGATGATTGACTTTTTAGTTGTTGAAAGTCTAAGTATCCTGAATAACTATCGCAGATCACCAAATAAGTTTTTCCTTTCAGTTCAAATAGATCTGATGCAACTATTTGCCAAGGAAGTGTGGGGATCCTTTTAACTAGCACTGTACCTTTGGTTTGTCTCTTTGTGTTTGTTCGCAGACAGAACAGCCACTGACTAGTTTTACAATATCATCATATTGTCCTCTCCAGTAAAGTGATTGACGAGCTCTCCTTAAGCAGCTCTGGATTCCTAGATGTCCTTGGTGGATACTGCGTAACATTCTGGGTATTTGTGTTTTTGGTACTATAATTTTTTCACCTTTAAAAATTAGTCCTTTAAGATATGTCAATTCCTCTTTGAAGTTGAAGTAATGTCGCAGTTCTGCAGGAAATTCATCGGCTCTTTCTGGAAAAACTCGTGCATTATTGTTTTAAGTAGCAACTGTAAATGTGGATCCTCTTCTGTTGCTTGAATTAACTCCCCTTTAGCATCCAATGAAATTGGTAGAATGACTGCTACTTTGAGGTTCTCTTCTTGGTCATATCTTAACTTAGAAGCATCACAGTCACGACTTAAGAAATCTGCCAGAGGTATTTCTGTGCCCTTTTTAAACATAACGTTTGGTGAATATGGTGCAAGATTAAGCATTATACGTTGCAGTCTTGCTGGAGCTGATTGTATATTTTTCTTGAAGATTGTCTCAAGCAGTTTGTGATCTGATTCCACTGTTAATGCTTTACCGTATACATACTTGTAAAACTTTTTGCATCCAAATAGTATAGCGAGTGCTTCTTTCTCAATCTGAGGATAATTCTGCTCAGATTTAGTCAGTGCTCTGGCTAAATAAGTTACTGGCTGGCCTTCTTGAAGAAGTGCTGCCCCAAGGTTTTTTGAGCTTGCGTCAACTGTTAGAGTTACAGGTTTGTTTACATCGTATAATCTTAGTACTGGTGGACTCAGTAGTACTTGTTTTATCTTGGTGAGTGCCTCTTCATGATGGAATTCCCAGGTAAAACTTGTGTCTTTATGTAACAAATCTCGTAGTGGATTTGTTAGGTCTGACATGTTAGGAATAAACTTGTTTAGGTAGGTTATCATTCCTAAGAGTCTCTGTAACTCTTTTTTATTCATTGGTGTTTTCATGGCTTGTATGGCTTCTACTTTTTCTGGGTCTGCTTCTAGTCCTTTGGCCAAAACAATGTGTCTCAAAAATTTTAGCTTTTTGCTTCAAAAATACACTTGTTTTTATTCAGTTTAAAGCCTGAAATTGTGTTCTTTTTGACAGTTTGATTTGCCAGAATCCTTTCGTGCAATCTAGTAATGCAAAAAATTCTGATCCTTTGATATCAGCTGATATCTCTTCTATTGTAGAAAGAGAAAAATGCCGCCTCAAAATGTTTTTGTTCACGTCTGATGAATCTATGCAGATTCTTAATTTACCTTTTTGTCTAACTACCACCATAGGACTCACTGCAGGTGTAGGTTCTGTTTCAGGTTTGATGACATCTAACTTTACCATCCTGTCGAGTTATTGCTTTACCTCGTCTCTTATTGCATGTGGAACTCTCCTTGAGGGTTTTATCTCGAATTTAGGGTTCTCGATCAGGTCGATGTCATATTCATAATCCTTGTAACAGTCTAACCCTTCAAATATATCATCTGTAGATTGACTTTTTTTTTAAGTTTTTACTCTTTCAACAAGTCCTAATCTTTCACAAGTTTGGAGTCCTAGGATTGGTATAACTTTTTCTTGTACTACTTTAAATAAGACGTTTGCTTCTTCGTTTTTTAATTTACACTGTAGTTTTACTTCACCTAGAACTGTCATTCTGTCGTCTGTATAACTTATTAAGTTTTTTGTTCGACTTGGTTGTAAACTAGCTTTGGTTTTATCCACTAGATGCCTAGGTAATACATTGCATTCTGCACCAGTATCAAGTTTGCGCTTGGAATCACAGTTATTCTTAGTCCGACACATTTTGGCAAAATGACCAGTCTTACTGCACTTAGCACATTTTTTTATTGAAAGCTGGGCATTCTTTGCTTTTGTGATTTGAACCACATCTTTTGCAGTCAAAACTCTGATTTTGATCTTTATTTTTGGTACTCTTGCCTTTGACTGCTAAAATTTTATCTGCTTTACTTTTGCCTTCCAACTCATCCAGTTGTTTGGAAGCTTGTTCGCTAGTTTTGCAGATAGCTATAGCTTTTGTCAAGTCGAGTTTGTCCTCAGTTAGTAGTTTTTCTCTTACTTGACTAGATTTAATTCCAGATACTATTTTGTCTTTTAACATTTCATCAAGTAGCGTGCCAAATTCACATTTTCTTGCTTGTGTTTTTATTCTTGTTAAAAATTCGTTGAACTGTTCATCTTCATTTTGTTCCATCTTAAAAAATGTATATCTTTCAAAAGAAATGTTTGTTTTTGGTGCGAAATACTCTTTTAAACTTTTCTTTGATGACTTCCAACCTATTTTTGTCAGCATCACTAAGGTTGAAATTATTGTAAATTTCGATTGCGTCTGACCCTATAATCGCCATAAACATTGCAGCCTGGACTTCAGCAGGCTTCTTATCTAGCTGGATGACAGTTGCATACCATTCGAACTGCTGTAACCACTTTTTCCAGTTCGTAGATTTGTCAGGCTCGATTTGTAGGTTACCTGGCAGTTTGATTCCAGTTACTGCTTCGTTTGCGTTTGTTGTCATCTTGCAACTTTTTTACTCCTTTTTCGGTTAATTTTGTGATTTTAACCACTTCTGACACCATATTAATTATAGGTTCTATAATTAATAATCTTAATTTAAAATAAAGGAGTAAACGTAATTTATTCAGTACAACGATTACAAACATGAAGTGGTTACTATGGGCTATGCCAAAACCAGGTCTATACGTCACAGTCGCTGTCAGAGTCATTTCTATTGGATATAATACATTGTACTGACTTTCTCATTCTTCAAAGGATTTCTGCAATCCACGTTCTAGTATATAGCCTTGCTTGCTCAGTAGTTTTTGTTTTTATATCTTCAGCAGTCACAAATTTTTTTTCATGTTTGTTTTTTAATTCTTGAGAAAAGTCGAATGAAGATACGGTGAATATGGTGATTGTGGTATCATTATAATGTTGTTTTTGGCTAAAAATACTCTAATAAAAGTAATTTTTTTTTGGTCGTGCATTGTCATGGTGCAATTTTCATAAACTCTCCTTTCATATTTCTGACCATTTTCTATGATTAACTTTATCTTACTTACTTCTTGAGTGAGAATCCAGCATCAAGTGATGCTCATGGCCCGATGTCCGGAATATACCACAACTGCTGGATTCCATAAAGCCTTGTTTTTGAAGATATCTTCCAGTTTTCCATGATCATCTATGAGGGCTCTCAGTCTGTTCTCTTAGTATTTGTGGATGTGCATTCCAGAAGTATATAAGCTAAGGATTCTTATTTCTGCTCATTACAGGCTCTGCAGCCCAGAGATGCTCAGTTGGGACTGGAACAAATAGTGTTGCATGATTATGTCTCATTCTGGCCCTTGCTGCATAGGTGGTGATTTCTCTTGGGACATTTTCCAAAGTTTGTGGTCTGCTGGTGTCGGCTATAGGGGAAACAGCCATCTCCCCATTTTTGCAATTCTCTGTCCCCCTCTCTCTCTCTCTCTCTCTCTCTCTCTCTCTCTCTCCATTCTTCCTGGATTCTCATTGCTATGGCACTCTTGAGCTTCATTAGGGACATTTGTGGCATTTGATTTGGCTGCACTTTGCAGATTCTGAGCTGGAATCTCCTGGAAAACTATATTTTCCCCTTCCTTCTAAACTGGCCAAGCAAAGTTCTTATTTCTTATTTCTGGGGGAAGCATAGTAGTTTGGGTGGGATCTTTTCAGGCTTTCAATGGCACATTTTGAGTCCAATAGTGTGTTGACGTTCTCAGCCTGTATCTGCAAGCAGTGCATTAGAGCAGCCAAATAGTATGCCACAATCAAACAGCCCTTCTCAGGGCTCTCAATGCATGTCACCAAAGGGGGAACAATGTCACCCTGGCAAACTAGATACTTTTTGGAAAAATAAAACAAGACAATGTATAACTTTGTCTAACTGAAGTAAAACACTCAAACAGTGTGCTTCATTGACTGTAGCAGCTAGTAATGGAAATTCATAAAACATAGATCATTGATCTTCATCTCCTTACAACTGTCGTGGAAGCGTTTTCGACACTTCAGAGCAGGTTTACCTCATTCTTGACATTACATTGTAGAATGTTAAAGAATCGTCTAATACACCAAAACATAACTTACTTACTCAGCTGTTATAATTAACCCTTTGAGTCGTAGGTTTTATGAACTCAGTCTAAGCTTACACTCAAGTTTTTCCTGTTTTATATAATTGTCTTCGGTTCACTTCACATTGGAATGTCTGAAAATATATTCATTCAGCTTTCTTGGTCACATATATGTTTCCAAATATTTTACACAAACTATGGCATGAAAAAACCACCCCCAAAAGTTTTAGGGGTGTACTACCCTTTTTTGTTGTCTTATATACATTGAATTGTAAAATTTGTTTGAATATTGCAAAACTTGTTAGACATTTATTAAAAAAATTGTAATTCATAAAGATTGTAGTGCACTGCTAATTATTGTTAATTTCACATTTTTTTTAGGCCTATTTACGGCACGAACAGTTTGTACCACAGCAGTGTCTGTGTTCAGTTCACTACACATTTCTTGCAAAACTCACATACACATCAAAGTCGTCACTGGAATCAGAGTACAAACCAGTATGACATAGATGGATTTCTTCTTCACAAAGACACCAGGGATCCGCTGTCATCCTGTGGGGTGTATTGCATGCCTTGCTTGTGTAACCAGTTATACATTGGCACCATGAAGCATAGCGTACACACCCACATTTTCAACAACATAAACAAAGAATGAACACACAATTTAGGTTTGCTAAGCACGATGTGTTTTATAAACAAGACCAGAAACTGTCGATTTGTTTGTCTTGAGAGTACGTGGTGTATTAAACAAATAACAGATAGCATTACTAGTACTATTACTGAAGTGAATGTACATGAACAGCTGTAGTAATTTCAGCAGAAACTTTGGAAATGTACTGGTACATTCGTAGCACTCAAAGCGTTTAAGTATGCATCTAGCATGCCAACAGACTGAGGCAATTACCTATACTAACATAACAAAAAAAAAAACGGTTTTAAAATTCTCAGGGGTTTCAAGAGTTGCATACATTTTTTGATCAGATCTCGTATATTTAATTTTCATCAGACAATGTAGCTGTACACACAGGTTTTAGAATCAAGTATACGTGTATATTATCAAGTATATATAACGTGTGTATGCAGATTGTGCACAATGCAGTACTTGGGAACATAAGGTAAGTGGTGTGCATGGTGAAGGTATAGACTTTTGCTTGCTCAGCACTGCACACTTCTCTCTGCTTTGTTCCGTTCATTCCAGTGTTACATCTTTTCGTAATAGTTAAGTGGTGTCTATATATTTCATTGTTTTTTTTTCTGTTCCATAAGTAAATTTTAACGTGAGACTTAAAGACTCTAGTTTGCAAGTTTGGTTTGAGTCTGCATGACATTTGTATGATGCAGCCTTCTTATTTGTGTTATATTATTCTTAATGGCTCATGTCGCCGTTTACCAGTTATTAAAAATACATTACATGTCATATTATGTTGTGTGTGCATATCAGAAAGATCACTGGCCGTATTTGTTTGAAATTTTTTTAATGTTTGTAGAATTCCAAAGTGTATATAAAATGTCGTCTGTGTTAAATTAACACATTGATGTGGTGAAAAGAAAGGGAAACAACAAATGCACTGAAATGTTAACTTTTTTTTTGACATTAATGGTTTAATATAATTTTTTCAAACATTTTCGAATGTTTAATGGTGTATTGCATTCAGACTACTTTAAACTTATTATAATGCGTCAAAGCAGTAAAAACTAGGTAACTTTGTTGAAGTTGAAATAACCTTGTACAGACACCTGTCATATACGAGGGCGATTTGAAAAGTTCGCGGCCATATAAACGAATGTGTCGCATTTCTGTTTTACCGCATCGTGGCGCCACATTCGTCCCACGAATAGTTGTGAAACGTCAAGTCTGGTCAAGTCATTGTTGCAGCTGTATAAATAAGGTTGTCTCACAGCAACGCTGAAAATGGAGAAAACTGAACATCAAATTTTTTGTTAAGAAAGATTTAATGCCAACAGAAATTTTAATGTGATGAAGAATGTGTTGGGTGATGCTGGACCTTCACTTACTACAGTGAAAAAATGGGCTACTGAATTTAAACGTGGCCGTGCATGTTTGGAAGGTGACCCGCAAACTGAGCGTCCAAAAAGTGCTGCTACACCTGAAATCATCAATATAGTGCACGATATTGTTTTGGAAAATGAGCATGGTTTTGGGCTAGTTGCTTTACCCCCAGGAGTAAGGTTTTTTTTTTGCAAGTATGTCGACCTACAGCACAATCATTGTACAATGTTAACCTCTTTTATCAAATTAATTGGGGTGGGAACTGCAAATATCCATTTTGACCAAAAAAAGAGAATTGACCAAGAGAATCGGTTTCTGTCTTTAGTATAACCAAGTGGAAGTCAAGATACAAACATAAAGGTTTGAATTAGTAAAACTGTAATACAGGTAGTCCCCGTTATACGCGGTAGATGCGTTCCGGCAAAGTGCCATGTAAAGCGAAACCGCGTATAACGGGGACTATTTATAGACTGGCTCGATAGCGGCAAATAAATGTCATCAGCTTAGTATTGATACTGATCAAGTAGGCTTACGTTAAAAAGGATTTTAGTAATTAAAACAAACGGTTTTGTTATTGAAATTAATTTTATTTATTGACGAAATACACAACAAAATCAGTATAAACAATACAGCAAATGAAAAATTTGTATAGTATCACACATATAAATTGAGTAAATTATGTTAAATAAAGGTACAGTAAGAGGTTATAAAAATAAAAAAGTTATACAGTACAATAGTTTTTACCAAATTAAAATTACTGTAAAATATTTTGAAAGAAATTCAGTTTTTTACTTACATTTAAGATTATTACTCATGACCAACATTTTCTGTAGACTCAGAAGAGTTTGTTTCCTGTTCATTTGACACAACACTGCTTTGTGAAAAAAAGTTTTTTATGGACAGTTGAGTTGAGGATTTTAACTTCGAGTTATACAGTTCACGGTAGCACTTTATAACATGTTCAACTTCTCTTTTAACTTTTCCACTTCTTGTTTCATCGGGATCATTGTTCTCAAAGTAGTTTAAAGCATTATTGATCATTTGGAAAGCCTCTGACATCCATTTACCGGTTAACACTTTAACACATTCAGGTTCTTCATCTTCCTCGGACACTTCCACACAATTTTCGTCTTCCATGGACAGCAGGTCCTCGTTGCTCAGATCATCTTCTTCTTGTAGAAGCGCAGAAACATCTTCCTCGTCAACATCAGTGAATCCAACTTGGTGAGTCAAGTTCACTATTTCTTTGGTCGGTTGAGAGACACCATCAATTTCTTCACTGTTGTTGATTGATTCCACCGTAACCTGAGGCCATAGTTTTTTCCACACCCTGTTCATACAGTGAAGTGTCAGTCCTTTCCAACATTTATCTATGATTTCAATAGCCATCTTAATATTGTACTGTTTCCAGAATTCTTTAATTGAAAGCTGGTCATTAGCATCACATGAGTTCATGAGTTGTGAGAGTGTCTCCTTAAGATAGTTGGCTTTGAACGCTGAAATTACGCCTTGGTCCATAGGCTGCAATATGGAAGTAGTGTTAGGGGGAAGAAACATAACCTTGATGCTTTCATTCACCTCACATATTTCTGAGGGATGGCTCGACACATTATCCAAAAGAATCAAAACCTTAAACTCAATGTTTTCCTTTTCACAGTAGCGTTTTAGTTCCTCTTGAAGCTCTTGTGAAACATAATCATAAAATATTTTTCCTGTCATCCAACCTTTCTTACTAGATTTCCAAACCACAGGCAGTTTACTTTTATCGTAACCTTTAAGTGCTCTGGGGGTTTCTGCAATGGTTTTAATTTGCAATCGCCAAAGGCGTTGCCCCCAAAAAGCAATGTGCAACGGTCTTTAGCAGCTTTGAAACCAGGTGCAGTTTTTTCTTCAGTAGAAATAAAAGTTCTGCTTGGCATTCTTTTCCAATATAGGCCAGTCTCGTCTAAATTGAAAACTTGCTTTGCCATATAACCACCTTCTGCAATAATATTTTTAAATGTAGTTTCTCTGAATTCATCAGCTCCTTCATTATCAGCAGAAGCAACCTCGCCCGTAACTTTTAATATGTGAAAAGCGTTGCGAGCCTTAAAACGGTTGAACCAGCCTCTACTAGCGTTATATGTTGGTGGATTTTCATTGTCTTGTGTTAATTCTGCATAAAGACTTTTAGTTTTTTCTTGAATGATTGCCATAGAAATAGGCGCATTCCACTGGTTGTGGTGTTCAATCCAGGTAGACAAAAGCTTTTCTATTTTTTCCATTGCATCTGATCTCGATGTAGCTACTCTTGCGACACTTAAATTCTTACAAGATTCAACACTTTTACGAATTGCGTCTGCGTTCGATCGGATCGTCCTTATAGATGACTCTGGAAGACCCATTACTCGCTAATATCGACAACACGTTCGCCTTTATCGATACGTTTTAAAACTTCCAGTTTAATCTCCAATGAAAGAGAATTTCTCGCACGTTTTTTAGTACTCGCAC
Source organism: Magicicada septendecula (assembly GCA_034769895.1). Classification (NCBI taxonomy): domain Eukaryota; kingdom Metazoa; phylum Arthropoda; class Insecta; order Hemiptera; family Cicadidae; genus Magicicada; species Magicicada septendecula. The sequence goes on along the minus strand of CM068370.1, from coordinate 427,301,002 downwards.
TTGAATGTTCCTTGCGTTTTGTGACATTTTCAATAACTCGACAACACTGAACGAAATGTCACATTCACCACTCAATGAAACGTGAACAGGAAATAATTGCTGGACGAGGTACACAGCGCAGTGCTACTGACAGCGATCGATAGCGAGAGGTGACTGACTACGTTGTAAAAATAGACAAACACAGACAATGACAGAGCAAGTAGGGGTGGGGAGAGGCAAGCGGTATGAGACCACTGACCTTGAGGAGAGAGAACAGCGCGTCACCGCCCTTCCATTACTAACTGTACACTTCAAACAATCACCGCTTTGGCGCAACTTAACTCAAATACAAAACCCTTCAAGGAAATTTTTTTTTTTTAAACCTCGTAAAAGCAAAATCGCGTAAAGCGGGACCGCGTATAACGGGGACTGCCTGTAATATTCCAATCCATAAAGGATGAAGAAACAAATGTAGTAACAAGAGAATAGTACTGTGGAAAACTACGTATGTCTCACAGTAGAAAGACTGGTGTCTTGGGTGTTGATAAGGAGGTTGAAAATAGGAGTACAGAGGGACATGAAATGTTTATCTAGAGTGAGAAGGGCAATCGGGACAGAGATAATATGGAACACAGAAATAAAAGAAGAGTATGCGTTGTTAGGACGTAAGGGGAAAACTGATGATAAACAGCCCATGGGAAAGCAACAGAAACATTGGGAAGACTCCATTGATGATACTAACAAAGCACTTTTAAGAATATAAAATTGGAGGATGCAGTTGAGGAACCAAGAGGAATTGAGGCTTAAAATTCAGGTGTGATTTCAACTGTTGTGTGAGGAGATGATGATCCATTGGTAAGGCATGTACATGAAACAAGTATGGAAAGCTGGAAAACGAAGAATGAGAGATAATAGAATTCAGGTGCATGTTTGAAAAGAAAGAATTTGGCCCAACACTGATTGGTATGTCAAAAGAACCATGTACACATTTTCAGATATATGTGACATCAGTTTCAGTTTGTATTACTATGAAGCATATTTTTTAAGTGAACTCCATTCTGAAAAATAGAGGAAGACATTGAATGATAAAAATGATTTATTATAGCAAAAAAAATCTAAAACATCCTTTATTTTTCTCACATAATCATGATTAACTTTATATATTTTTGATATCATTTCAACAGCATTATTCGTTCCATTGTCTTAAAAATTCACTGCTAGTATCTTAAACCAGTTAGTAATGCCATTCTTCATTGTGTCGCCATTTCTGAACCACTTCGATCTGAGTCATTTCTTTGCAGGAAACCCAGGTTTTATCTACAGTGACAACTTGTTTGAACAACACATGCCTTACATTTTTTTCAGCATGAAATTTTTGTAATCAAATTTCTCCCTCAAAGTATCTTAAATTGCTGACTGCGAAATGTTCAGAAATTGTAGACACTTCCACTAAACGTTAAGCAACCAGTACATTTTTCGTTATTCATCGTTCTCTAAACAAACAACACCATTGCCTAACACCGCTGTCGCTTTAGTTGCAAAAGTTGTAAACTTTTGTGAGTTTCAACAGCGCTGTTGTTTTTCTGAAAAAATTGTTATGACAGGGCAACCTCACAGTTAATTGAACTGAGTATCATTGTCAGTTGCTCACACATGACATCCAGCCACAAAACTGATACCTACAAAATAGCCTACATCCAGTTATTACATTGCTTTACAGTACTAGGTAAGCACAATTCTGCTTTGTTGCCACAGTCAGCAGTAATTCTAAATTCCTTACTTAAAAAACATGCTCACAGTTGTTGTATGGTAGCCACTGCCTTAACAGAATTGTTAAAATCTGGTATTTTATTATGTTTATAACTTGTATTTACTCAAAAGTGTAATCATTGATGTACATTAGAAGTTTTGCTTTTCTCTTTTTTGATATTAAACTGTATAAGATTCAATTTTATTAAAACCCTAATACAGTGGAACCTCGATGTAACGCCCCTGTGATGAAACACGACCCTTGACGTAATGCTCATTTTTCATGGTCCCGGCAAATTAAATAGTTAAACTTGGGACCTTTATATAAAGCGACCCTCGATATAAAGCGCTTTTTGGCCGGTCCACAGAAGAGTGTTACATCAAGGTTTCACTATATAGAGCATTAACAGAAAACCCACTCCAAAGAAAATGCTTTCTTAGGCATTTAATGACAGCAAAAAGGTATTATATTCTCGCCAGTGTGGTAGGAATGTGAAACAATTCCAACATATAGGGATACCATTTCAGAAAATAATTTATACAAATTTTAGGTTGAGGATATGGTTTTGTATTTCCAAGATAAAATAGAGACAATTACAAGATAGACCCATAAGTTTGTCATCATAGATAACAAATATAAACAGAGTCGGTGGATATATATACTTTATGGATCTGTTACGCCATTTCTGGTCTTAAAGTCTCACTAATAGTGTAAAAAACGTAAAAGTATTAAAGCTGCATGTTAAGTTGCACTGACCAGAATTAAAAAAAAAATAATAATAAATAAAAAAAGTAACTGTAGAACTCGCGTAGGCTTCTACCGTCGGTGTCCATTCTGGTTTTGAAGTCTTCTTGTGGTATTTACCACATCAAAAATGTCTGTGTGACACTGAGGATAGGTGATCCTCAGGATATGCAACCCTCAGGTCACATAGACCTGAGGAAACTCATTCTAACATGGGTGAAATCTCATCATACAAAACATTTTTGATGTGGTGCCAACACATTCAGAAAACGCAAGTACAAAATAGCATTCAGAACTAACAATACCATCAAAAAACACATCAACGATACAAACACAGACATAGACAAATACAATAGAACAGATGTATACAAATTAAATTGTAATAACTGCAATAGTTTCTACATAGGCCAGACGGGAAGATCTTTTTCATCCCGTTACTCTGAACACTTAAAGGCCCTCTCCAACAACAATATACATTCTGCGTTTCCCACACACATACACACACATAACCATAGCTACACCAACATTGATACTAATCTTGAAATATTACACCTCTTACCCAAAGGTCAAAAACTCAACACAGCTGAACAGTATGAAATATACAAACACCACACAACACAACCAAACAACGACCAATTACAATATAAATCACATACACTTTCGACACAATTATACATAAAACAAACAATAATTTGGATCCCTGCGCCAATCCCCTTCCTCTACACACCACCCCCACTATACCTTCCAGGCAACAACCGTTACTAAGTTCTGGCAGTCTGTTCTAAGCTGACGAAGGCGAATACGATGCCGAAACGCGTTCGACGGAAAAGACAAGTAAGTCATTCATTTCCTTGAACATCCCCATCCAAGCTTTCTTCATTTCATTTTGATATTGTAGAGTACTAGCATTTTGTCCTACAGTACTGCCTTGTCTCGACTAATGAAATCAGTACGTCTATATCAATTTCATTTGTAGGTCTATATTAATTTTCACTGGGACAAAGACAGAATAAACAAAAGGAAATGCGAACACTACAAAACACAATGAAATACACTCAACATGTGGGCTGCTGAGTAGCAATGTGCCAAGCACGTGTGAAAGTTTCCATTGGTTCTCTCTCACCACTACCCTTTTTAGTGCCGTCTACATAATCCTGACCGTCCTGGCTGCCAGATCGGTTCAGTGGGAGACAACGGCAACATTGCGGCTGCCGGCCAGTAAGTGTGAAAGCTCTCATTCTATTTTATATACCAACGCCCGGGTAATCGATGTCATTTAAATTCTCATATTTGATGTGTTTCGTATTTTTTAGGCTGCACTTTATTTGAGGCAGCAGAATCCGGTCTTCAACCTAAAAAAAAAGCAGCCCGCATTCCTGACATTTCGCTTTCAGAGTGTCTGTTTATAAAAGCTACATTACATGGATATCACTGCTTGTTGAATATTACGTGCCTCTCATAGTATATTTCTTTTTCATGTGTTATTTCATCATTGTAAATGTTAAATAATATATAAATTACAAGTAACAACACTCCTTGAATTATGTATAACCACGTTCCCTTACATTAGCTTCACGTGTTTTTGGCAAGCTTCACATTTGCCCACTGTCGCCTTCAAAGCAGTTCCCTCGTGCAACAATATACCAATCCGAGGCATTTTCCACTACAATTCATGTTTAATCTCGTCAGTGGTTTCAAAACAGCAATCTTTAAGTTTGAGTTTCATCTGTGGGAAGAGGAAGAAGTCACATGAGCCCAAATCTGGTGAGGAATGGTGATCATGCTGTTGCTGTCTAAAAACTGCAACATTTCTAGTCCTCTGTGAGTTGGCACTCTGACACTAAATTTCCACCTTCAAGTGCCTCAGCACATTATAGAAAATATGAGCATTAACAGTTTGGCTTTTGGGGTGAAAAGTGGTGCACAACCCCACAAATGTCAACTGATGAGCATGCTTTTTTATTGCGCTGCCCTGCCCTGACCTCTCTTTGTATTTCAGTGAAGTTCTGCTGTTATTGAAGTACGAGTACCAAGCAAAACACCCCGCACAGCTCATTGCTTCTTTTCAAAGCTTGCTGGATTATTTGAAAGGTGTTTCAGATCCAGTTTTCACAAGTTAGCAATTTGGTATTAGGTCTCTGCTGTAGTTTGCAGTCCATTCTGAAATTGCAAACTCTACATGTGGTCACAAAAGCTCCCGATGATGCCACTCAGCATGCTAACTAAAAAAGAAAGCACTGTTGATTACCCCTGCCATCATAGAACGACCGTTATCACACTACAGAGTGACTCTTAGAATTTTTGATACCACCTGTATTACACACTTTGTTACAATAAATACTACTATTTCATAATACATTAGACACACAGGCACCACTGTGTGTTAATTCATTTACTAATTGTGATTTAAATAATAGAAGTCAACATATTGGGCATACTGACAAGAGGTATTAGAAAGAAAGGGTACCCAAGATACACACAGAAAACTCTGTTCAAATATAGAGTCCGGACTTCTTACCGTATCGCATCAAGTAATTTCTATAGTATATACGTGATACACGTATATTTTAATTATATTTTGTAGTCATCACTTATTCTCAGAACCCAGTAATGTACATAGTAGTTCTGTGAAAGCTCCCCTTTTGCCATGTGGTGAGTAGAATTTATCTTCTGAAGAGCATATTGGTAAGCTATCTTGTCTTCAGGTGCCAATTGTGATGCAGTAATGTCTTGTTTGTATATGATGTAAATTTGAAATACCTATGCTGGGAGCATGTTTTTGTATGGTGGGAAGCTGCATGTTTGGAACATTTCATAGGGGTTCAGGTATGGAACTATGAAGTGTTGTCAAAAGGTTAACTAGCCTTTAGTCAGTACTTAATTCCTTACAGCTGAGTGAGGGCAGGGTGTTGTTATTTTTGTGATGTGAGTGTGGGGGGGGGATCAGTCTCTTCGTACATATAAAAAATACAAATAATATATGGGTCTTATACTCGGTTGAATTTATTTTAACTTAAAAAAGAAACTAACGAGTGTGTCTTTTCTACACAGCTGTTTAAACGGCTAGACAACCCTTTTAAGATCTCTCGTTATAGATTCATTGAAACATTTAGAACGTATAGTTAGGAATAATAATCGGTGAAATACAAACACATCAGGAGGAATGTGTAATTAATGATATAAGATATGTACAGATGCAATACATATACATAGTGCAAGTACACGATCAAGTGGAAACTTTATCTAGCTTCATTAAAGAGGCATTGTTCCCAAAAGGTGTTTGAGCATTTCCTATAATAACAGTTAAGTAGGAACAGTCAAAAGTTAGTTTGCCTGTACCTACACAGACAACTACAGCAGTTAGTACAACTATACATATTAGCCTCCTGTCTACAGCCATGAAGAGACCAGGTTATACAGAAATTATGCATGTTCTGTGTATGAAAGTTCACTCAGAATTTAAAACTTGAAATCTGAAAAGAAACATTTGTAAACTCTCACCTCTTCAACATACCAGTATGCTAGTCAAACAAGAATTTTAACAAAGGCGTTCAGGAAGGAAACAGAACTCAGATTTGGGAAATATCAAAGTAATCTTTGATACAAGAGTATTCAAGTACAGAATACTGAAGAGGTGGTGCAATAGCATAAACTGAATGGCTGTCAGCTGCGTACCTTCACAAAGTTTGTTGGGGAGATGATAACATTTATTTAGTTTTGAATCTACAGTTGTTTTGTAAAACAAAGTTAACAGTCATCAGTTTGTAAAGCTCAGTTAAGAACTGTGCATGTAAGGGACAGCCCTTGTAAACACATTTAAATTTGAATTGATAAATTTTTAAGAAGATATCAACATGACTAGCATAAGGGCTAGGTCTACACACATGGCTGGAGGCTGCATTGTAATTAGAAATTACAGTGCTGTTGGGCTTTGGTCGATTGCTTACACTATTCTAAACATTTTAGCCACTCACCAGAGACATTCTTTAGTAGAATCACGTTCAGGTGGATGGAAGCCTGAATGTACCTCGATTGATTTATTGCTTACCACGATTGTGTATTCCTCTACTGTGAGGTGCTGTGAGCTGGCCTTCCATCCGTTTGAAGAAGGCTTCTGGTGGGTGGGCAGAACGTTTAGAATGAACCATAGTGTAAGCAATCTAGCACGGCTCAACAGTCTGGTAACATTAATTTTAACAGTGTCTAGCAGAATTGCATGAAAATGATCATGAGGTTAACTCTGATGTCATTGGTTGCCATTCATGTCATTTCTATACCATATTTAGGGAAAGTAATAATACTGTGTATTACTGGGAAAGTAGAGTCGAACTTCCATATAATGAAGTGTCACAGGGCACTGAAAAAAGTTCGTTATATGGAAAATTCGTTAAATAGAAACAAATGAAAAATGATGTGTATGGTCAAGCAAAAACACGAATAAAATGTATGTCTTATTTTACTGATGAATAGACAATCAATAAAATAAAAGTGATAACAAATTGAATGATAAAATTAAATTGAATTGTAATTGAACAGTGAATTTAAAAATAACTTTCCAGCAAAATATGTTAATTATAAGACTGGAATTTATTTAGATAATGTAAATATGTATTATACAGTATTTTCTAATAAACCATGAAAGTAATGAAAACACAAATTTAAGAGATAACAAAATTAAAAACTAGGTTATTACATACAGTTCGTAATTTGAAAAAAAATCTGTTATCTTAGCTTGCCTATTTTTTTGAAAAGATTGTTCTATTTTCAATGAATGATTCAAGTTTATTTAATGACAAAAACATCTCATCCAGTACATTTTCGTGCCAACTTATTCAGTTTCTTATCGTCTTAAATGCATTCAATAAATCGTCTGTCATAACCTTGGAACCAGCTTTTTCTTCTTCATTTTCTTCGAAATATTCACTTCTATTACTACTTTGCAATTCTTGAGCTTTTCTATCATTAACTTAATTGATTTCATTGATAATCTCTTCATCGTCTGGAAACGCTGCTACTTTCAGCGTTCTTATCGACTGACTTGAAGATAGTCATCACCTAGTTGAACATCTTTACATAAGTTAGAACAGTTTTCTAACTTCTCCCAGGCGTCTTTAACAATCTCAGGAATGTCGTCCACATCTGTTTCTGAGTCTGCTACATTTTCATTTTCACGTTCCGTTTTAAAGCCTGCTTTTTTTGAAGCATCGTATTATTGTTTCACCCATGACGTTCTGAGCCCAAGCTTTTGAAACAGCTTCAACGCATTCTTTCAACGAAATTAATTTACTGGTGTTAAATGGTTTATTATCATCGATGGCCTTCAAAACGTTTGCAAGAATTCGCTTGCGATAATGGACTTTCAAATTTTTAATAATCCCCTGGTCCATAGCCTGCATTTTGCGGCCTTAAAAATTTTGTGTAGATTTCAGAAGTCATCCAGGTTTTCTGGTTAAAATCATAATCTGTTTCCAAAGATTTAACTCCTCGGAAACAATGTGGCTGTTGACTTTTTTCTGAAACCAGGAGTTTTAACTTTTCACTTTCGCTTATATTCGCCGCAACCATAGCAGTCACCCTCTCTTTACTATGCTTCCCACTGAGACATTTGTCTCCTTTGAAAGCAAGGGTTTTATCAGGAAGACATTTAAAAAACAGGTCAGTCTCATTGGCATTAAAAATATCATCGTCGTTGTATTCTTTTGAAATTTTGTATTCCTTGCAATAATTTTGGCAAGACGTTTTGTTTTCAAAACAGTCATCTTCTTTAACATCAGTACTCTTTCCGCTGATACATTTTTGGGAAATGTTGTGACGGGATTTAACCTTATCCAACCACCTCGTACTGGCTTGAAAATAAGGACAGTTTAATGTTTTAGCAAATTCTAAAGCTTTCTCTTTCATTAATCCTCCCGATACAGGAAATTTTTTTCAGAGACCATGGTAAACCATTTAAGAACCGCCTCGTCTATATCTTCATAAACAATGTTTTTGATTTGTATTTAACTCCTCAGCTTGTTTTTCGATTTATTCGCGATTCTTTAAAATGGTCAATAATGAATTTGCCGGAATACCAAAACGTAATACAATTTCTCTTTTCTTAACTTGACTGTCCACTTCATTAAGAATCTGCAGTTTTTCTTTGATACTTAAAACCTTGCATTTTGACATTATTGAAGTCCCGCTATTCTGTCCGACGAACACTGACAATATCACAAAAATACAGGTTGACAACTACTGTATACAGTAAATCACTTGAACTCGCTAAATCAGAGAACCGCACTAAAACAAAGACGAAACCAGAATGACGTATGTAAACTGTGGAGCAGTAACAGACAGTGGTGGTGGGGAGAACTGAACACGAATGTGTAGACGAGTGGGCGGGATCAGATTACATCCCACAGTACAGTAATAGGCGAAGTTATACAAACATTATATTAAATATCAACACACTATAGTTGGTTATGAGACGGACGGAGATAAAAAAAAAGTAAAACGGAAATGGAATTCTAGTCTCAGGCCAGATTTTTTTATCAACCTAGCCAGAAAAAAGTTCGTTAAATAGAAAACTAACTTCGTTAAGTAGGGACATTTTAACATGTTTTTCTGACTAATTCTCAACATTCCTGAAAAAAATTCGTTGAACAGAGAATTTCATTATTTAGAAGTTCGTAGTGTGGAAGTTCTACTATAATTCTTTTTTTATTTTTTGGAAGAAAATTACAGAACTAAGAGTTATTACCAAGCAAGTGTCTGTTTAAGACTACTTTTTAAATTGTTTCCTAAAATCGATCAGTTAGTCTCCTGTGGGTGTTTCTTTTGTAAATTTGAAGATACCAACCACATTGGAGCTGTTTCTTTTTCATACACTGCTCTCCTAAGCCAAAAAAGGTGTATCTCAGTTTTTTGGTTTCTGATATCCGTTTTGGCGGAAGGGGGGGGGGGTCAGATTCTATAATTCTTACCCAGAATATTGTTCTGTTAGTTGTTCTCTATTTCTGTTTTGCTTAGGGATAAGAAAGATTAACCACCAAGTATTAATAAATGTCAAAATTTCAGAAAAATTAAGATATACCTTTTTGGGTTAGGAGGGCAGTGTAGGAAAAACAGACAAGGTGACAGTAGAGATAAATCCAAATCTTGTAGGTTTTTGCTGGATTGAAACACAAAAAAATCAAGTGGTGCATTATCATGAAAAATCCAGATTATAATATTTATTGTAGAGGAAAGTTGTTTATAAAGGTTAGTTTTAATTTTTTTTGTCACGGTGTAGTACATATTTTGATACAACAATTTTCAGATTTTATAAAGAGAGAATGTTGTTTTTTAACATGTTTTTATTGCTACAATCGTATAACTTAATTTGACGTGATGCAGTTTACAGAAAGTATCAACCAAATTTGACAACAATTAAGAAATTTTTAGGATTCAGAAACTTACAAAAGATGTTCTAAATGTTTGTAGACTTGGTCAAGAACAATATGTGTGTGTTTATGAGGGTGAGCCAATGGAAACCTTAAATATTTTTATCTTGTAATTTATTGAACAGTATAGAAGTAGACTCATCATTTTTCAACATTGTCTGCATGTTGTATTATACAAGTGTTCCAGCGCTTTGGGAGTGCATGGATACATTTAGAAAAATTCTGTAGCTTGTGAATGTAGCTACTTATGCATTGTCTGTGTAACCTCTTTGTTGGACTTGAAAGACTAGCCACCTAGCACCTCTTTGAGTGAACCAAACACATGAAAATCACTGGGCATGAGCTCACGAGAAAACAGTGGATGTGGTAACACTCAAATTTCAGATCTTGGATGGTTGCAAGTCTTGCACGAGCACTTTGGGTCATGCCTTGTCGTGTTGCAACAAAGCACCAGTACTCAGAAGTCCACGTTGTTTAGACTGATAGCAGGATGTAGATCTGCCTACATTGCACTGGTGACTATTTCTCCCCTGGGTGTATAGGGCTCCAAAATTACTCTTCATTTATCCCAAAATAGAGTCAGCATAACCTTTCCAGCTGATGGTTGTATGCTTTTTTTTTTTTGAGGAGCTATGTTGCCATTCTTTGTTTGCTTTTTTTTTTGTTTCCAGTTTAGTGGTAACGAACCCAGGTTTCATCTCCAGTGACAATTCATTGTAGGAAACCATCTTCTTCAGTTTCAAAGTACCGCAATAGTTCCTTACATGCATATTTCAATTCTCCAACCAACTAGCATGCCATTCATCTCACCGAACATCATGGATGATATGGTATGCTGATCCGACTGACAATCCATGGCAGCTATTTCATCCAGTGTTATGCACCGATTTTTCTTCAGGATGGCTTCAATTGCTGCAATGGTCTCTGCTGTCACTATTCGGTTTACCTGACATGGGCAAGAAGAACCTGCCACAGAATTAACGCCTTTTGCAAACTTCTTACTCTATTCGTAAACTTGCTGCAGTGACAGACATGCATCACCATACTGAACTTTCATTCTTCGATGAATTTCAATGTGTTTTATCTTGTTGCTATACAAAAAACGGTAAAAGAATGCTGTTTTTCTTTGGTGCATGTTGCAAGCAGAGCTGCCATCATTATACTGACACCAAGTCATTGTTTTGTGTCCCTGAATTACAGTGCTACCTGGCGGCCACTCATCAAACTATGAGCATCACTGTTGCCAACTTTCACAATATTTGCTCAGTGTTTCAAACATTTAGTGCAGTTTTAAGGTTTTCATTTGGCTCCCTTTTAAAACTCTACCAAACCAATTATTGGATTCTTATAGTGAGCATAAGAAAATGTATTGTAGTAATGTAAAGACATACATGTCACTGGTTCATTGAATTTGATAATATTGAATCATTTTGGCCTGTGTGAATTATTTTTCGCATGCGCACACACACGTACACATGTACGCACATGTATACAAAATGCACTTCTTTACTAAACAAGCAGTGAACTTCACATTTAAACTGTGTCTGGTTGTGTTGAGCCACATCCAACCCATCATTAGATCAGTGACTACATTTCATAAAGTATGTCATTTTAGGTGACATTGTCTAAAAGTCTGATGGTTTGATTATTCTGTCTGTAAATATCCTTTTTATCAGGGACCTTGTTCACATATTGGTAATAACAAGGGTCTGATTAAATTTAGGATGGTGGCTTCTGCAGCATCAGATGTAACTCAGCCAGAGTAGCCGTGCAAGGTAGAAGTCCGAACAGTAGAAACCACTTTTTTTTTTATTATGGTTTATTCTTACTGATCACTCTTCACTTGTAAAGAAATAAAAGTTTACTGTAATAACTCTGTTGGCAGTTTGTTCGTTATGAGTTTGTTGTTCGTTGGCATTGTTTCAATTCGATATTATAAAATTGTCAGTGTTTAAGAAAACAATTCGTTTTAGATTGTTATTATTATTGAAAACAGTCAAAAGATGTTATCGTGGAATGGACAATGAACAAAGGAAAAGTGAAACAATGATTGATAGGAAAGAACGACACCAAATAAACATTGAAATAAGAAGTGCAGCGCTAACATTATATATAAATTGAACAGTGAGTGACAGCTGGTGGTTTGAAATTGTGGTGGGTGCAGTGGTTGGTTTAGTGGAGGGAGGGAGGTCCAAAGGACACATTTAAACAGTACACAGACCTACACAAATCTGCATCATAATATAGTGCTGTCATGTGGAAAAAATAGAAATTTTACTGTTTTCTCCAAAAAGAGAGCTGCCATTGATAATGGAATGACCTAACTTCTATAGGTATGTCTGCCTAGGCCAGATTCCATGTTCCCACATACTCATGAATGGTCACTAAAACCATCACTAATTAACTTTACAGTAAACAGATACTATATATGCAGCAAAAGGTGAAAATTAAACAGTCTTGTGCTTTTTACAAACTACACGTTTTGAAAGCACATAGAATTACCAACTCCAAAAAGTACACAGCAGCACTGAACAAAGAAAAAATAATACTTTACTATTACAAGCAGCAGGTAAAAGTTTACCTTCAACTAATGTAAACACTAAACTGGACACAGCTTACAAATCAAGAATGCTGTAGCTGATTTCATGATATAACTATGGATCTACTACAACACTGCTACTGGAGTGTTACGAAAGTTTTGCAACCACAAAGCTCACATAATATACAGCAGCAGGGAATTATGAAGAGAACGGACATCCTCTCATGTGTTTGTTTAGTAAGGTCTGCCATTTACTGTTGAAGTTGCAATCGGCGTACAACCACCAGCTTGCGCGCCACATATCAATTGCATGTGAACTTTACCATGTAAAAATCTTTTTACGAGGGAGACTGTGGAAAACTAATGTTTGCCGTAGGAGGGTCCACACTCCTATGGTGTGTGGGACTCGCACCCACCAAACCACAAACCCTATTGCCCATGGCATGACTCCACCTCGGGACTAAGCTTTCGCAATACTTCAAGATGGTAGCATTTGTACTTCGTCCTGTGGACGATCATCTGTTTTAAACCTTCAGCAGGTCCACACTACCTGTAGGCTGCTACCTGATCCCAGTGGTGTTCGCTCTGCAGCATTATTCCGAACCGCATACAAACTAATATGTTTTTCATTGAAATCGGTGACACTTTTAACTGCTTAATGTTTTTGTATATAACTTTACAGTTAAGTTATTCTATATCGGTGGTGCAACGCTGCACCCATGACACCAGCCACCTATATTGGTGGTTGTGCAATGCTGCACCCATGACACCAGCCACCAATGAAAATAAGGGTCAGTGAAAAAAAAAATGCTTCTTATGTGATATAATGTGGGCAAACGAATAAAGGAGTATTGTAGAGTAAATGTAGAATTAATGTATTCAAGACCTGGACAAACAGTACAGCGAGGCATGTGAGATTTATTGGAGGGTGATGAATATATCTTCAACGGATAAATTGGATAATGAAGGTGTAAGATGTGAAAGTTTAAAAAGCAGAATTTGATAACCTATAAGTAGGAGAATGTGGAGTAGACAGGGGTGTATATGATGAGGCATAGTACCAACATAAGAGAGATGAGGGGAAAATGAAAAAGGGAAAGGTCAAGCAGACAGTTTATGCATAGCATGATGGGGGAAGCAGAACTGGAAGTTAAAGAACTTATGAACAAGAAAAAACTGAGGATCCAAGAGCTAATTCATAATGACTACGACTTTCATCCCTTTAAAATTACTTAGCTGTCACTTGCTTTACAGAACATGTAAGGTTGATCAAAAACTTCATGCAGTTTTTGTTTAGTTCAAAAACGTCTTTATTCTGCTATATTTATATTGTCCTCTTCAAAATAATCCCCATTTGGTTAAAGTTCTGACTCATTGCCGGGCTACTAGCCATGGTCTAATGCTGTCGATTGGAACAGACATTTTAGCCCCACTGTTGGAGGCCATCTTCAGTGTAACGATTTAAAAGGCAACTGGCACAGTGTTCTCCAATTTCCACAGTACTGTGACAACAATTAAGTTGAGGTCCTGAGCAGGCCCGCTTAAATAAATTCATAGAGTCAGCATGTTGCTAGCTTAAATCAACATCAGCCAACCAAAATCAAGCACGCTGTGAGTGGTTCAGCGACACAGCATGCCAAATCCTATTTAACTAGAAGCTTTCTCCTCTCCAATTCATTGCGACGGGCCTATCTTATAGATCTGGATGAACTCCATATGCTGGTGAGAGAAGCAGGCACTCACCAAAGAAAGGATCTTGGTCTCCTTGAAGAGAACACTATGATCAGCATTGGAGAGTGCGTGCTCAGCCACTGCAGACATCTCCGACTCCCTTAGACAACAACAGCAGTGTAGCATCTGTTCATCAGTGCGGGTGCAAATGCTACGCTTCGTGGTGCCGATGTAATTCTCACCGCATGAACAAGGCACGACGAAAGCGGATCCCTAGCATTTTTCACTGGCCTCAGGAACTGCTGTATCTTGCTGGTTGGCTTGAAGATGGTTGTCACTCTGCCCCAACTCAGCAGTCTCTCACCCTGTGAATGTAGGTCAAGACCACAAAGCCAACAGTCTCTTGCAACACCAACTTCAGCGCCTGTTTGAGTTGCCATCGCTCCTAGTAGAGATACTTCTCAGTGTGTATTAACTTCCTGTATGCCTTATGGCCAAGGCTCCCGTCAACCCTTCTCAGGACCAAGACATCAAAGAAGGATGTTTCTTTCTCTACAGTGAACTGGATCCATGGATGAACACTGTTGAGGTGCACCAGGAAACATCCGAGTTCCTCTTCTCTGTGTCATCTACATTAGTGAAACCATCGTCTCAGCTTCAGCTATGCTGGTTTCACTTTGTAGTGACATCACCATAGTCTGGAGCCACGGACAAGAGGAACTCGGACGCTTCCTGGTGCACCTCAGTGTTCACCCGCTGATCTAGTTCACTGTAGACAGAGAGAAGCGGATGATCAGCTGGCCTTCCTTTGACGTCTTGGTCGTGAGAAGGACCAGTAGGAGCCTCGGCCATAAGGTATACAGGAAACCAACGCACACCGACAGGTACCTCCACAAGCTGTGTAGTCGCCAACCACGACAGAAGAGGGCAGTGTTGAAGACCTTGGTGACCAGGCAAAGAGGATATGTGAGCCTTGGTATCTCGATGAGGAGCTGCGGCATCTTGAACAGGCGCTGCAGTCGAATGGTTACTCCATCAGGGAAGTGAGACGTGCAGTCTAGCTGAGATCTGCCAGGCTGGCAGAGTCAGTATTGCAGGAGACTGTTGGCTTCGCGATCTTGCCCTACATTCATGGGGTCATAGACTGCGTTGGCAGATTGATGAGTGGGAACCATCTTCAAACTGCCCAGGAAGATTCAGCAGTTCCTAAGGTTGGTGAAAGACACGAAGAATCTGCTCTCATGTGGCACATATGGCGTGCCCTGCTCATGCAGTGAGATTTACATCAACACCATGAAATATAGCATCCGCACCCACATTGGTGAACACAGCCGCTGTTGTTATCTGACGCAGCCACAGAAGTCTGCTGTGGCCAAGCCTGTACTCTCCAACACTGATAATTGCATTCTCTTCAAGGAGACCAATATCCTGTTCTCAAGGAGTGCCTACTTCCCTCGACTGCATATGGAGTCCATCCAGATCTATAACCATGGTTCCGTCGCAATGAATTTGAGAGGAGAAAGCCTCTTGTTAAATAGGATTTGGAATGCTGTGCTGCTGAACCAGTCACAGTGGGCTTGACTCTGGTTGGCTGATGCTGATTTTAGTTAGCAACGGGCTGACTGAATTTATTTAAGTGGGCCTGCTAAGGATCACAACTTAATCTTTGCCACAGTACTGTGGAAACTGTTGAACACTGTGCCAGTTACCTTTTAAAACGTTATACTGAAGGTGGCCTCCAATCGTGGGGCCTAATAACCCAGCAATGAGTCAGAATTTTAACAGAGTTGATGCCAAACAAGAGAGCTTAAGACATCAATCTCCATTCGAAAAACAATATTGCAGTCTTGAAAACATTTCTGGAATGATCTTGTAGTATAGCCTTGTGCACTGCTGACTTGTGTGTTCTATTTCAATGCAGAACACGTTATTTTAAATTAGAAATTGTATCTTTTTGCCTGACTCAGCTTCCTTCATTGTGTGATTCTTCAGAGGCTGCTAGGAGTGCATCTGTCAGTTCCACTTTTGAAGTTAGCATCATTCGTAGAACATATTTAAATCACATCTACTTTGTGAATACATTTCATAACACACACACACACACACAACAGTGTTAACCATTTCAAACAATGGCACCAGCTGCAAAAACAGAACTGACACTGCCAACTCTGACAAAGCCCACAACAAACAAAAGCTGGCTTAGATAAAAAGGTAAACATTTTCTAAAGTTTTGGTTAGAATACTGTGTTCCATGTTGGAATGGTATATGGAAATCAGCAGTGGTACTTGGACATGTCATGGACAACAAAACCTAAAAAAGCTTGTTCTCTCTTAGCAGCTTTTGTTTTATGGCTCCAGCGGTTGCAAAATAGTATTCTTTCCTGATTGTTTTTTATTTTTGGAAAGAGGGAAAAGTCACGTATGGCCACATCTGATAAACAAGGAAGTTGTGGTATCACTGCGGACCAAGAACTCTCGAACCAGCAATAATGTTGGCACACTATCATGATGAGATTTCCATAAATTATCCCTCCATAAATCTGGACATTTATCTGTCAGTACCTTTATGCAAGTGACATAAAACACTCAAACAGTATACTCTTTATTGGCCTGAAAAAGAAATAAAAATTCATGAACTTAATAAAATAATCTTCATTTTGCTATAACAATTTTTAATCATTCACAGCTATTTTGAAGCTTTTAAACCACCCGTTTATGCATACCAGACTTACCAAAAGCATTTTGCAAAATTTTCTTCTTGGCAGAAATTTTTGTATACCTCAATTTTTATACAAATTGTAATCCAATCTCTTCAGTCATGAATTGTAGAATGTAGAAAATTGCCAAATTCACCCAAACAAGTTACTCAGTTAGTAGTCCGGGAAAGTTAGACATAAAAAGACGGAATAAGCGAACTTTTTTACTCTGAGATTTTTTTATAGAAAAGTGTAGGTTTTGAGGTCAGAAAACATATGTCACACACGCAACCACCAGCAACATACAGCGTTTTGAGATATAGATATATATATTGTAACGCAACAGAAATGCTGGCATCTATGTTACATAAATATTATATTAACAAAATAATAACCAAGTCAATATCTAACCCCATGATAAAACAAAAGTCTAATAATTACATTTATAATTATAGATAAAGATAAATAAGGATGCAAGGTAGAAATAACGAGAATAAACAAACCTGTAAGTTAGACAATAGTTAATGATCTATGTTCAGTGAAAAGTAAATCAATATGATACTGATGAGAAGTGTAAGAAGTAAAATAGTACAGAAATTGTCAAAGTAAATGACCATGAAAGTAAACAAAAAATGAAACAATAATTTACCTTATAGCAATAGCAAGTAAGGATTTTGAATTAAATGATAATAATTTGTGACTACGAATGTTATGATAAAGTTTATGTTATGTTATACCAATTACTTGTTGAGTTAATGAAAGGTAGTGAAACAAGATGTATTATTCAATTACTGTTGTAGAATGATGTGGGAAGCAGCTAATTAGCGTTAATAGATTTCAATTTTCTTATATGTGATCCATAGATCAAGATAAAATTGTCATTAGATATGAAAAGAATAATTGTTTATGTAAATGTTAATAGTTAAGATTTGATTATATGTATGAATTTATGTAAAAGGGCTATAGTTGTTCACCAGTTATAAACACAGGTAGGTCCGTATACAATAAAAGGCCTAACAGCCAAAAACACTATATAACCACTCATAACATAAAGGTTAGGTACATAAGTTAATAATAATTAATGAATACGGTTCGAAGAGCTAGGAAAAAACATTAAATTAGTAATGATATATAATAAACCATCTCAATTTATACAAATTATGATAATGCCACAATGCCATGATATCGATTGATAACGTTTGATATCGAAAAAGTAGTAAATATAAAGAAACAGGCTCATATAAAAAAACCAGCAGAATATATGTAGAAAATAATAAACCAACTATCGGTAAAGTTATATTCCGATATGATAGCAAATTAATAAGGAATAGACAAAAAATATATGAAATAAACACTATATACAAAACATGGAGAAGGAAGAAAAATAATGGGTTGCTATGGACTACAGGAAATGAAGAAGTTGTTGATTTTCAATTATTGCCTTTTATGATCTGAATGTGATGAGATTAAAAAACCTAAGAAATGTCTAATATAATAATCGGAATATTCTAAATTAGTTGATACTCTTATAAAATACGAAATTTTAATGATAATATTTTTGACTCTTGCCAGTACAGTTTAACCAAACAAGACTATAGCATGATATCACAATAAAAAATAAATAACTGGGTTCTACAAGGAAGGACTTGAATTGTTACATATCCGAAAGGAATTGACGATATATTAAACCCAATATAAAGAGTTAACTGTATCACAACCAATAATATACACTACACTGGAACTCATAACCTTTCAAATACACGGAACATCACTAATTGCTTCAACCGAGAGAAGAACGTATTTGGATCCAGGAATTGCAGAAGGAGCATCAATCGAGCTGTAAATCAATCAGAGAGCTGTATTTCCGAGGTGGACAGGACAAGAATTCCATTTTATTAAACCGAAGAAAGAATATCGTACAGCATAATCATCCAGAACAGTAAAGTTACCAAACAACCGCCTACAAGATTCGCTTCGTTCTAGTCTGGTAAATTATTATTGTATAAATCATATTAACTACACAACACTTCAAATTTGTAAATCTTGCATTCTTATCTATGTATTTTTAATCTTCCCCACAGTTACAAGAACCTTCACACCCTGAATTAAGTTAATTACAAACTAAAACACATTATATAACCGAATCTAAATAAAGTATCGGACTGATCAATAATCGATTCACACAATCTATAGCCTTTGTGTATGCCACTTGGAACATATCTTATTCAATGTTGAAGAAGTAAACAAATAAAGAACCTTTGTATAGTTGCAAAATCTTGTCATTTGGAGTATTATTTAATGAGTTGGGAATAAAAAAGTAACTGACTAAGTATAGAATAATTGGTTAACATAAACAGTGAAATAACCTCTAAGTTTCATTGCCCCGGTACTACAGCGCTTATAGCGGAATTCTCCGACACCAAAGAGAGAGCGTAAAAATACAAAATTATACATAATTCTCTTCAAGGTATAATAGGGTTGAACGAAATTACAGAATAACACATTAATTATTTAAGTTTCAAGTACACTAACACTGATATTTTTTAGAGAGATAAGTGAATATTAGTTAATTGAATCACTATATCCCACAACTCCAAATATCTCAGATATTTAAATAATTAAGTAAATTAAAACGACCTAAGAGAGTAAAGACAGGGGAACATACCCATTCATAGCAACGAATAGGCTTACATTATGTGAAAATAACGAGACGCTCGTACTCGTCTCGTTACAATATATATATATGATTTTTCGCGTTTTTTGACCAAAAACTGCCAATATCTCAATGAAGATGCATTTTTTCATAAAAAAGTTTCAAATAAAAGTTGTTCAAAATTAAATTTCCTACAAAATTGCTCGTATGGAAAAGCGGAATTGCTCCCGTAAAAGCGGAAAAACCGCATGTATATATATACATATATTTTAAATGAACTACAGATTATGTGAAAATTAATGTTTTGGAGCCAAAATAATGGTCAATTCATTTTTAAATAACAAAAGTGAATTAGAGAAAAGAAAATTGCAGAAAATTCTTGGAAAACCTTATATAGTTTTCCGATGTTTGAATATTTATGAGCATCAAACGTATCATTTTATAGGTTTGCGAGGGTGTCGTAATTGTACATTACGAATTAATTATGCGCTTTTTAATATTTTCTAGAAAAATCTGTTTTCTTTGAAATTTTTTTTACTTTGAATATTAAAAATAAAAATTTGTAATATAATGAAATTGAAAATTTAAATTTGATGACAATAGGAAAGGAATTTTCTGGAGCTGCAAAGGTATAATAAAAAAAATTTTATATCAATATTTAATATGAAAAAATGACTTGTTTATTATTATAATTTTTTTTATTTATTTATAATTAAAAAACAACTTTTTTTATATGTTATAATTTTTCAGAATTGGATTCGTTCGTACGATCAAGGAGAACATCTCGCGTATTCTTAGCAGCAAAACTTATATTCATTTTCAGATTTTTTTTAATTAGTGTATCAGAACAATTTTTGTTACAGTAAAAACATTGATTTTCAAATTCGAATTCGCCTGCTGAATCCATTGTTCTTGCTGCATGACCTGTTACTGTCTTCGAAGAATTTGAATGTCTCCGTGAAGAATAGCATTTTTTGCAATTAACATGAACAAATAATTCTGCTCTATCCTTGATGAGTTTGTCTTTGCCATCTTGCATCCTGATGCTTGCTTCAATCATCGATGCTTTTGCCTTATCTCCAACTCCCACACTATTATCACCTAATGCGGAATCGCAAAGTACGCACAAATCTTCCATATTGTCGGTTTTTCTTTTTTTCAAAAATCTGAAAAATATAATGAAAAACAATAAAAAAAATTGTTTTGGCTCCAAAACATTAATTTTCACATAATCTGTAGTGCATTTAAAAATATATATATATACATGCGGTTTTTCCGCTTTTACGGGAGCAATTCCGCTTTTTCATACGAGCAATTTTGTAGGAAATTTAATTTTGAACAACTTGTATTTGAAACTTTTTTATGAAAAAATGCATCTTCATTGAGATATTGGCAGTTTTTGGTCAAAAAACGCGAAAAATCATATATATATATATATATATATTACATTTAATATTTATAATTAAATTTACCTCAAGATGTTATTTTTATCCTTTATTGGAACATGTTTCGGGTACTATCTTGTACCCATCCTCAGCCTTCCGGTTTTTTTGTCTGGTGAAGTACATATGTTTTGTTGGTTGACTATTATTATTGTGGCTTCCTGTTGGCTTCTGGTATTTCAAATTGGTTTTATTGTGTGTGATTGTGGTGTATGTGTTAGTTTTTTGTGTATTTTCTATGTTGAGTGCTTTGAATATTGTGTCATGTTTTGTATTGATTTGTATTTGTTCAGGTATTAGTTTGTTTTCTGTTTTTTGTTTGTATATCTGTAAATTTTCCCAAATGTTCATTATGGTGCCTTTGTGTGGTATATGTTTTATTAGTGTTACATTGGTTATGTCTGGGAATTCATGTCCTGTGTTTATTGCATGTGTGGCTAAATTGGATTTATATATTTCTGGTTTTTTGTATGCATTTAGGAGTTCAAAATAACGTTTTTTCAGCTGTTTTTTTGTTTGTCCTATGTAACATTTATTGCAATCTTGGCATTCAATTTTGTATATGCCGTTAGTTGTTGTATTATCTATGTTGTGTGAGCTATTTAGATTTTGTAATTTATTTTTATTAGTTTTGTATGCTATTTTTATATCTGTGTTTTTAAATAGTTTTGTTAGTTTTGTCATTTTATTATTTATGTATGTGAATGTGGCCCATTTTTTGTTGTTGTTATTATTTATGTGTTGGTCAGTTTGATTTATTCTTAATTGTTCAGTTTTTATTTTATATTTGATTTTATTTTCTATTTATTACATAGGACAAACAAAAAAACAGCTGAAAAAACGTTATTTTGAACACCTAAATGCATACAAAAAACCAGAAATATATAAATCCAATTTAACCACGCATGCAGTAAACACAGGACATGAATTCCCAGACATAACCAATGTAACACTAATAAAACATATACCACACAAATGAACATTGGCACCATAATGAACATTTGGGAAAATTTACAGATATACAAACATAAAACAGAAAACAAACTAATACCTGAACAAATACAAATCAATACAAAACATGACACAATATTCAAAGCACTCAACATAGAAAATACACAAAAAACTAACACATACACCACAATCACACACAATAAAACCAATTTGAAATACCAGAAGCCAACAGGAAGCCACAATAATAATAGTCAACCAACAAAACATATGTACTTCACCAGACAAAAAAAACGGAAGGCTGAGGATGGGTACAAGATAGTACCCGAAACATGTTCCAATAAAGGATAAAAAAAATAACATCTTGAGGTAAATTTAATTATAAATATTAAATGTATTATATATATCAAGAAACGGACTGTAGCAGAAAGTGACTAAATATATATATCAAAACGCTGTATGTTGCTGGTGGTTGCGTGTGTGACATATGTTTTCTGACCTCAAAACCTACACTTTTCTGTAAAAAAATCTCAGAGTAAAGAAGTTCGCTCATTTTTGCCTTATTTTCCTGGACTATAGCTTTCAGATGTAAACTAGGCACTGAATATGCCTACAAACTGAGACAGGTATGCTAACGTCATAAAAAAATTCGTTTCAGAATTGGAAGTTTCTGCTATGGATCCAAAAAATGCACAAACGTTTTGATCAAAGCTTATGTACATTAGATTATTTGTAAGAGGTTATATACAGAAGCCAGTGAGTCTGGTGATTTGTGCTCTCTAACATGTAAAATTACCTACTATTGTTATACATGAAAACAATACAGGGTCTCTGATTATCTTTAATTTAGAATTTAACAGTTTATGCATGCACAAATGGTTCATTATTGTCACTGTACCGTACCAAACCCATATATAACGTCATGTGAAGCAATTACAGTTACTATTGTTAGATGGATCAGTCCAGACTATTACCATCATTAGAATTTATCACACAACGTTTCGACCACTAAAATATCTGTGGACACCTTCAGGTGTAAGTTAAACTAATACAATAAATACAAACTTAAGCCTACCCAAGGTTCGTTCACTAATAAGCATGAACCGTTAAAATAATAAACTACTACTAACCTACAGAGTTAAACACAATTACAGAAAAATTCATGGCGGGTGGACCCAAGGTGCTTTGTTATATATCTAAACATGCCGTTGCTGGTCTCTCACAATGTTCCTTGTGTGAATTTGCTTCAATGTGGCTGTGCTTCCCACTTCTGTCCAACGGACTTACAGGGTAAGTAGCTGCTCTTTTTTGTATAGTTTTTTATAGGTGTGTTTAACTTTGTAGATGGTGGTGATTTATTCTTTTGACGGTTCGTGGTTGTTAGTGAATGAATCTTCGGTAGGCATAAGTTTGTATTTAATTTGTTAGTTTTATTTATGCCTTATTACAAATACAGTTTTTTTAGTGGTTTAAATGTTTTGGTAAATTCTAACGATGGTAATAGTCTGATCTAACCTCTGATAGTGTTAATGCACCATCAAAAGTTAGGTTTAAAAATTCTGTAAGTATAGTTACTATATTAATCATTTTTAGGCTTACTCTGAATGTTCTTATCACTCTTTCTTCAATATGGCTTAACTTATCAACAACAGCATCGTGATCTCTTCCTTGTCTCTGCTTGCCTCTTCACTTAATTTGATTGAGTTTCTCACACGCGTGTGTGCACGCACACTCACACAAGACTGTTGAAATGCTTTCTTGGTTGCTAAAGTTTGATTCATACAGTGACATGTAAGTTAAGAATGAAACTAAGTGGAATGGAAGTATTGCTTATAAAAAGCACCAATATAACAACACCAATGGACAGTATGCTAGTTTGTCTACTGTAACAGCAGTAGCTTCATCCTGACACATGTTCAGAACTTCCCTTCCATAAACATGATCAAGTACAATACAAAAAATAATTGTATTCTTGTTAAATTCAGAATAAGTAAATTCATCTTTTTGTTAGTGCTAAGGTAGTTTTTGTGATAGTATGTATATTCTAGCTGCATATTGAACTTATGCATGATAAAGTATACCATTACGTTCCAGTGTCTTAATTTTTATCACAGCTGGTTTGTGGATTATTTACTGTATCAGAATAAAGGGACTTGTATCCCGTATGTCGCTGTGAAACTGTAAATTGGACTAACATTCTGCATTCAAGTAATTGTTTATTTTCATCCCCGTAAATAATATTAGGATATGTATTTTTCACTTGCTTAGTATTTAGTCAAAGGATTTAATACTGATGAATGTTTTGTTTGGTAGTACAGTTTCTGTGAAATAACAGGAGCCATCTGAAAATTATAGTGTGCTATAAAACATTTAGTTGGCTCAACTTTGAATTTACAAAAATTTTCACATTCTGTGAGTCTCATAATATGCATAGAGAGCGAGATTATATACTGATATATAAAACACGAGTCAGTAAAGTATTCAAATGTGAATACATTTTCTATTCAGTCTTTTCATTTTCCAGTTTCTCCATATGTTAGTTGCACCAGTTTCTTAGTAAACGATATAACTAGGTTATAAAAAACAATACTCTCTTAACTGTACTCTGAACATATTATTCTGCACTTACTTACTAACCCTTTTGATAAGTCAGTGCTACCAATTGTAGTACATTTACAGAAACTTTTAGTTTGTAATTATAACTAAAAGTCCTACTTAAAGTACTGGCATACAGTATAAAAATATACTGACGTTCAAAGGATCGTAATGATTACTGACGCTCTCTTTTTGGTAATGATTAGAAAATATTATTTTCTTGTAGTATTAATTTTTGTTTCATTTAATATATTGTTTTTCATTGTTTGTTGTTGATTTTCATATTTTTGTGCATTTTTTTTTTTGTTTTTCCTTGACCTGACTTGTAGTGCAAGAAGTGGTGTTGAAAGACACGCCAAATGAACCGGGCAACACAGAAGGAGGCTGTGCATGTTGAAGCTTTCCCCACTGCCACCATGATAATATACACTCATAACACATTCATATACACACCTAATAATAATAATGAACATTTTTATTAGTATCAGATAATCATGTTTCACGAGTCAATGATAAACAACAACACACTGTGTTTTGTAGCAGTATTACTGCGCGCTACCTTGGTTTTTACTGTAAAATTACGTAATTGTAAAATACTGATCTAATTTTTTTTATAAGTAAATATCTTTATAAGCAGATATAGTATGCAATTATAATAATTTTTCTCTATGAAGTATTAGTTTTTAATATTTAAAACATTTATATTTGTTAGTTGAATTTCAAATTATAAAGTTTCCAAAACAGAACAATTTACAAGGCAGCTGAGCCATGTAGTTGAACTTTATAGCGTAAGCTTCAGGTTTTTTTTTTTTTACAATTCACTATCAATAATTTATTATTCAAGTGCTTGAAATATTTGTAAATATATAACTTTGTTGAAATAAAATCTATTAATTTGTAAATGTCGCTTTGTTTATATATTTCTCCGCCCATATTCCATCTGCTTGTCTTTTTTCTTGTTTGTGCTGATGCCTGTTTTATGCTTTTTATATGTAGAAACGTGCTTTTGTAAATGTTGATTGTCTTTCTTGTGCTTACAAAAATTGTTTAATGTTTATAAGCTGATATCTGTAAGATGGCTTTAGAAGTTATTAAAGTTGTAACATTCAAGTAAGTATTTACACACTTATACATCATATACAGCACGTTTAAATGTTTGTGTTCCATTGTTAGCATATTTGTGTCAATATCATTGTGAGGAAGGTGTCTAATTTTAATGGGAGGTTGCTATTAAAAAAAAAAAAACTATTCTTTAAGTATTTAGGGGAATACACAAGGATACCCATTATTCAGATTGACCCATACAAGAATGGATCTGTATAATAAAAAATTTGTATAATTCAATAATTTAAATATTCAGTTATCTTACATATTAGGTATATTTCTTCAGTGTTTAACGGGTTTCATACTGGTTTTTAACTACAAGTAAATTTTTGTTAAACCCATTTCTTTCAGTAAAATTGAAAAACGTATGTAGTACAGTAATAAACAGAATACTATAAAGTATTTCCAAAACATTATAAAATATCCAAGGAATAGAGTTCACATCAGAAAAAGTCAGAGTTTTAAAAATTGCCCACAACAATTGGTTAAATGGAATTAAAAATGGCATTGTGTATAAAAAGAGTAGTTGGTTCATAAAAATTTACAGTTGTTTGTAAAGTAAAAAATACATGTATTTCAATAAAATGGTTTTTGTCACAGCATTCGAAAGATATCTTACACTCAGGCTCATCTATATTCCCACTTATGTGTCATCTTCACTTCACAAGTTAAATTTATAAATATACAAATGTAGGTCTTAACATGTATGTTAATGTAAGTCTTTACTGTGTATAGCATTACAAATTACAAAAATGGCAAATTAACAATAAACATCAGTAGTATTATATACTTTTTTTTTACCATTTAAAAATATATTTCTTGTTTAACCAAAGTGGTATAACGTGTCTGTTTTAGATTTTTATATCTGGACCCGTTTCCCCAATTGCTTACTGGAAATTTAGTGATTTGGATATTGGTGTTCAGCTCTGTAGTCAAAAAATTGTTGTGCATTTCTATATATATGGGGCATGTTTTTCAAAATAAGAGCCATTGTGAAATAATAAAAGATTTTAAATGATGAAAATGATTTATTATAGAAAAAATTACAATCTTTCTTTATCTATGTGAAATAAGAAAAAGATTTTAAATGATGAAAATGATTTATTATAGAAAAAATTACAATCTTTCTTTATCTATATATGTAATCACTATTGACTTCATACATTTTTGATATTGTTTCAACAGCTTCCCTTGTCATAAAAGTCTGTTGCTTTTGTCTTAAACTAGTCCGTAACTTCAGCTCATCATTTTCTGACCACGGTAATCCAAGACATTTCTTAATAGAAAACCAGATTTTATCACCAGTGACAGTATATTCAAACAGTTTGTACCCTTCAAAATACTATAAAAAAAATGTTTGTGAAGTTAAACACTTCTGCTTGTGTGTATTGGTGAACATTTTCAGTACACACTTTTTTGTATCCAAGTTCCTATGTTTAAGCATTATAAATTACCAATTGTAAAATCTTAGGACATTCCCAAAACCATAAATCATTAGTTTTCATGAATTTTCGTATTCATTTCTTCCACTAAACTGTGGAAGAAACATGACATATCTTTCATCACTGTTGTACAACTGCTATATACTTTACCATGAATATTTGTTCATGCTTCACTAAATAAATGGCTCCACTGCCTAAGATTATTGCCATTCATAGTGTTTGGTCTACAGACCACACAAATTTGTATGTGAGTGTCAGTATCACTGTGGTTTTTGCTAATAGAAAGTGCGTCACAGGCCAAACCTGACAATTGGTGGGATTGTATATTGTAACACTCATTGTAAATCACACACACAATAAAAATCATGTGTCTGATGCCAATAAAAATAGTCAGCAGCAGAGGCTTATGTTATATTAAAATATAGTGCAGTCACGATCCCACTTCGCTGCTACAGTCAGCAGTATTTTCAAAACAAACCTTACGTTAAAAATGCACCCTTTACCATCTGTACACAACTGACTGACTGCATGATTTATAAGGCATTACATTTTATACAAAACAGTACTTCATTGAATTTTGCATAAGTGTTACATAAAAGAGGAGATATATTGGTACATGTAATACTTCTAAAAAATATCGGTATGGAGAACCATACATGACTTCCATATTCTAAGATTTATATTTAAAATCATTTTCGAAATGAAATATTACCATAGAAACTACTTCTTTCTACTTACTGCTTCAGCCTTAACCACAGTACTGTGGTCACTAACGTATACCACCTCACGTTATCGCACTCAATTTTCACTGATGATGGAAGTCGATGGCATTGCCGAAACGTCTGGTTTTGTAGAAAACATTGGACTACGGCCAAATATCCCGGGAAGGAATTTTAACAAAAACTACTTCTTTGTTGCCGATAACGTACACATATATATATATATATATATATATATATATAAAATATATGCATAAAATTAATGGCTTGTATAAGTTAATGATTGATCTCCATTAAGTAGTGCTCAAGTTTCCAAAGTTTTAATACTATGATGTCCGTAATTAAAACATCAGAGCAGGTTTAGTGTGAATGAGGGTACACTGTGGACAAAAATTTTCAACATTTCCTATTGAGCGTTGCTTAGAGTAAAGCTGCGAA
Organism: Magicicada septendecula; assembly: GCA_034769895.1. Lineage (NCBI taxonomy): Eukaryota > Metazoa > Arthropoda > Insecta > Hemiptera > Cicadidae > Magicicada > Magicicada septendecula. Next base: position 427,272,861 of record CM068370.1, on the reverse strand, counting down.
TCTACAGTGTATGTTTCACAGAACAAACACGCGAAAAAGAAGGAGCGCTCCGAAGTCACTCATGGACCCTCAGCATCTTGCAGAGGGTTCACTCCCTAAAGACGAAAAGTCTGTCTATGAATCGTTCCTCTGTAAACACGTGCAGTTACATTGCCCAGCGATCCACAGGAAGCAAATTGATGTCCATTTTTTCGCTTGCACGCGTTATGTTGGTGTGGGTTTCGGCACTTTCCATTCAAAAAGCATGCAAATGTAAGAAAATAAACATGAGTGAGGCCAGAAATAACGTGAATTGTGTGTGTGTGTGTGTCTTACCTGCATTTTTATTGCTGTAGGCATAATAATAAAATGGAAACGTAAACATTACATAACTGAGATATGCTTACCTGCCACGAACGATATATTATTTTATACATGGAGGAGTTCAGTGACATACACACGTACAGAAGAATTACAGTATATATATATATAAAGATATTAACTCATACATAATTTACATTAAAATGAAAAAATTATAATTTTATTCCCTGGCAACAAAATTATTTTATTTTTAACAATTACCATTGTTTGAAAAAGTTTAAATGAATTTTCAAGTACTTTACTGTTGTTAAAACGTAAAAGGTTGCAGGTAAACTACCCCTTCCCCTTAACCAATCTTCACCAAAATCGAAAGTCCTTGAGACCTCTACAATTCAAGGACGTATGCAAAAAATTATTTGATTCTGTTTGAATTTGCGGCTGTTATCGTTTGCCATAGAAAATACGCTTGATAAAAAACGTTGCAGGTAAACTACCCCTTCCCCTTAACTGATCTTCACCAAAAACAATAGGTCTTGAGTACTCTACAAATCAGGGCTGTATGCAAAACATTATTTGATTCTGTTTGAATTTGCGGCTGTTATCGTTTGCCATAGAAAATACCCTTGTTAAAAAAAACGTTGCAGGTAAACTACCCCTTTCCCTTAACCGATCTTCACCAAAAACAATATGTCTTGAGAACTCTACAATTTAGGGCTGTATGCAAATTGTCTTTTGATTCTGTTTGAATTTGCGGCTGTTATCGTTTGCCATAGGAAATACCCTTGTTAAAACATAAAACGTTACAGGTAAACTACCCCTTTCCCTTAACCGATCTTCACCAAAAACAATAGGTCTTGAGAACTCTACAATTCAGGGCTGTATGCGAAACATTATTTGATTGTGTTTGAATTTGCGGCTGTTATCGTTTGCCAAAAAAAAAAATTTCCGTTGATAAAAAAACCGTTGCAGGTAAACTACCCCTTTCCCTCAACCGATCTTCACCAAAAACAATAGGTCGTGAGTACTCTACAAATCAGGGCTGTATGCAAAAAATTATTTGATTCTGTTTGAATTTGCGGCAGTTATCGTTTGCCATAGAAAAAAAATCTACACACAGACAGACACACACACAGACACTTTTCGGAAAACGACTTTTTTTTCATGTTTTGAGTGTAGTACAATCAGAATCTGCAATAATCTCGAACATGATTTTTTTGCCATCACCATACTTCCATTTCCATAAGGAATATGGAAGTAAATATCGGTATGGAGAACCATACATGACTTCCATATTCTAAGATTTAAAATTAAAATCATTTTTGAAATGAAATATTACCGTAGAAACTACTTCTTTCTACTTACTGCTTCAGCCTTAACCACAGTACTGTGGTCACTAACATATACCACCTCACGTTATCGCACTAGATTTTCACTGATGATGGAAGTCGATGGCATTGCCGAAACGTCTGGTTTTGTAGAAAACATTGGACTACGGCCAAATATCCCGGGAAGGAATTTTAACTAAAACTACTTCTTTGTTGCCGATAACGTTGTACACATATATATAAAAAATATGCATAAAATTAATGGCTTGTATAAGTTAATGATTGATCTCCATTAAGTAGTGCTCAAGTTTCCAAAGTTTTAATATTATGATGTCCATAATTAAAACATCAGAGCAGGTTTAGTGTGAATGAGGGTACACCGTGGACAAAAATTTTCAACATTTCCTATTGAGCGTTGCTTAGAGTAAAGCTGCGAATCTACAGTGTATGTTTCACAGAACAAACACACGAAAAAGAAGGAGCGCTCCGAAGTCACTCATGGACCCTCAGCATCTTGCAGAGGGTTCATTCCCTAAAGACGAAAAGTCTATCTATGAATCGTTCCTCTGTAAACACGTGCAGTTACACTGCCCAGCGATCCACAGGAAGCAAATTGATGTCCATTTTTTCGGCTTGCATGCGTTATGTTGGGTGTGGGTTTCGGCACTTTCCATTTAAGAAGCGTGCAAATGTAAGAAAATAAACATGAGTGAGGCCAGAAATAACGCGAATTTTGTGTGTGTGTGTGTGTGTGTCTTCCCTGCCTTTTTATTGCTGTAGTCATAATAATAAAATGGAAACGTAAACATTACATAACTGAGGTATGCTACCTGCCACGAACGATATATTATTTTATACATGTACGAGGTGTGTTCAAAAAAAGACTGAACTATTTGTGTAGCACGTCAACTAGCACATAGAGCGAGCTGCAGAATTAAGTGCTGCTAGCGACAGGTTTTGACGCCTGAATGCCGTTTTCTCTGTTCCGTCACGATCTTCAGTCTTCGAGCTACACGCGCTGTAGTGGGCACGGGCACACACCGTCCGGCGGATTTATAACGAAGTGAGAATGAAGATCTTAACACAACGTGTGTGTATAAAATTTTGCTGCTGACTTCGTAAAATCTTTACAGAGCTATTTCCATTGTCTTCCAAAGTTTTCATTACCATTTGCATTGGTACGCAGTTGTTGACCGATTTCAAAACGGGTCTCTTTCTGATCGTCGTCAACAAACACAGTAAGAATTTTTCAGTGATACGATACATTAAATTTTTCTATCAAAATTTAATTTTACGATCTTAAATGGATTCTGTCAGAAAGTATCGGCATTTAAACGATGATTTACAATTACCACATCACGAGCTCTCTTCCCATGATCTTCGATATCGCTTTGATCTGCACTGACCATTGTTTTTCCCTCTTTAAAAATTCTTAAACTAATCGTTCGCCTCACGCAGGCTTCTGCGTATGCTTAATTGAAAACCAGAATGTCTCTGAAAAGTTTTAACCTAGTTTTGCTGCAAAATTTCATACGCACACGTTGTTCTCGCGGTCTTTCTTAATCGCTTTGTCACTAATCCGCCGGCCAACATGTGCACGTCCCCACTCAATGTGATATACCTCAAAGACTACTGCAAATAGCGGAACACAATAAGTGGTAGTTTGTTGTCAAAAACTATCGCTAGGTGCGCGCAAAGTCGCGGCGCGTCGTTTGTGCAGATTGATGTGTTACTCAAAAAGCTTGGTCTTTTTATGAACACACCTCGTATATTAACTCATACATAATTTACATTAAAATGAAAAAAATTATAATTTTATTGCCTGGCAACAAAATTATTTTATTTTCAACAATTACCATTGTTTCAAAAAGTTTAAATGCATTTTCAAGTACTTTACTGTTGTTAAAACGTAAAAGGTTGCAGGTAAACTACCCCTTCCCCTTAACCAATCTTCACCAGAATCGAAAATCCTTGAGATCTCTACAATTCAGGGACGGATGCAAAAAATTATTTGATTCTGTTTGAATTTGCGGCTGTTATCGTTTGCCATAGAAAATACGCTTGATAAAAAAACGTTGCAGGTAAACTACCCCTTCCCCTTAACCGATCTTCACCAAAAAAACAATAGGTCTTGAGTACTCTACAAATCAGGGCTGTATGCAAAAAATTATTTGATTCTGTTTGAATTTGCGGCTGTTATCGTTTGCCATAGAAAATACCCTTGTTAAAAAAACGTTGCAGGTAAACTACCCCATTCCCTTAACCGATCTTCACCAAAAACAATAGGTCTTGAGAACTCTACAATTTAGGGCTGTATGCAAATAATCTTTTGATTCTGTTTGAATTTGCGGCTGTTATCGTTTGCCATAGGAAATACCCTTGTTAAAACATAAAACGTTACAGGTAAACTACCCCTTTCCCTTAACCGATCTTCACCAAAAACAATATGTCTTGAGAACTCTACAATTCAGGGCTGTATGCGAAACATTATTAAATTCTGTTTGAATTTGCGGCTGTTATCGTTTGCCAAAAAAAAAATTCCCTTGATAAAAAAAAACCGTTGCAGGTAAACTACCCCTTTCCCTCAACCGATCTTCACCAAAAACAATAGGTCGTGAGTACTCTACAAATCAGGGCTGTATGCAAAAAATTATTTGATTCTGTTTGAATTTGCGGCAGTTATCGTGTGCCATAGAAAAAAATCTACACAAGACAGACAGACACACACACAGACACTTTTCGGAAAACGACTTTTTTTCATGTTTTGAGTGTAGTACAATCAGAATCTGCAATAATCTCGAACACGATTTTTTTTGCCATCACCATATTTCCATTTCCTTAAGGAATATGGAAGTAAAAATTGTATCCTTACCATCGAAATAATCACCAGGACTTAACTTCACCAACACACAGTTAGACTAATCTTAAAATCTTCATAACAAGATGAAGAGATCAGGCTGTAAGTAACACAAGTGACTAATGTTATAGAGACCCGACAGTCATTCCTGAACAGTAAGCTGCGCCAACTCAATGTATGAATTACCCCCACTTACAAATATAGCTAAGTTATCTTGAGAGATGAGATGGGAGACGATGTGATAACAGTTCACTGTCTCACTTCCATATTATATCCCTCTCTGTCACACTATGAAACACTGTACAAGACTGTTGTGCGGATGTGCGAAATAAATGAAAATGTTATAGCCTTGCAACGAGGTGTTTGTACACTACGCATGTCTAAGCCACTGTTCAATTTCTATCGTCAGGTTTCTAACAGATGAAATAAAGCAAGTTTATTATGTAGGCTATCACGGCCGAGTCATAGATTAAAAACTTTATGTGTGGCTGTCTGGCCGTGGTTGATTGCTTTGTTCCATCATTTTCTAAATGTTTCGAACTCCCAGAACACCCTTCTTCAGTAGAAAAAAGTTAGATGTTCAACAAAAGAGTGGAGAACTGATGTAAAAGCAACCTGAGTTTATTTCTCAGCAGTTTAGAAATAAACTAAATTCCTGAATAGATTTGCTGTATCTTTTTTTTAATCTAATATTTACCCTAAAGCTGTTTTTAGAAGACCATGTAGATAGTTGCTCTACTTCCATTTGTCATTGTGTCACTGTTTGTACATTTTTTAGCATGCTTAAAGTGATAGCTTAAATTCTGTGTGTTCCTCGTTCAACAAAATTTGTTCTAAATGAAGCACTTTGTGTGTAAGAACTGTATCTTTTTTGTATAGGTAAATTATTTTATACTCAGGTAAGAAAATCTATAGCCTTTTTGAACTCGAGATTCTTGTTTTTTATTAGTGAATCTGTAGCCCTTTTTAATTGTATAATATGATATGACGCAGACATATAAATAATACATTTGTCTTTTCAGGCTGACTCCATTAAGAAATGGTAATATCATCCATTTAAGTAATGGAAATTACTGGAAGTAATGTGCTGAAATTATTCCACTGTTTTTACGTAATGTATTTTAATTCAGTGCATTTGTCTAAATGTTTTTGATCTACAATACTTCTACCATATTGGTTGGCAATCAAGTTGTAATAGATAGGATGAAATTGTTCTACATATACCTTTCAGTAACAGTGAAGTTAATGCCGAGTAATGCGTAGACAAAGTAACTGATTCTTATGAAGGTGAAGTTATTACGAACCATCAAGACCATTCTGGCTGTGAATACTGCAACTAGCGGCTGGCGGCACTAGCCATGTAACCTTCACATTAAACACAAAGCCGCATGGTATGCCTTGGTCCTTAACAGACTGTTGAGCAGAGTTTATTTTGTATTATTTATTTATATTTATATCAAGGCAATTGAGTAAACTACTGCATTCATACTGGTACTTCACTTTCCATATTACTTCCAATAGTAATAGACTAAACTTCTCAAAAACTAACTCAAAATGCTTTGCAAAAATGTTGTTAAACATGATTTCTTTTTGTGGAGGAATGGTACAAGAATATCAGTTTAGTGTACAAGTCTACTTGTACTTGTGTCTGTTTGTTAATTTCTGTTTTGGTCCCCTTAGTTGCAATAATATTCATAACACTATTACATAGGAATGTGATCAAAAGATAAGATTTTTTTTACTTATTCTTCAAAATTAACAGTGTCCACTTCAAAGTAGTTCCCATCAGATGCAATGCACTTACGCCAATGTTCTTTTCAGTCCGTACAATATTTGTGACATTCTTGTTTTGGTACACCCTTCAGTTCAGTAAGTGTTCTTGCCTTTATCTCCTCTGTGGTTACAGCAACATTAAATGTTGTCCTTTCATTGTGCTTTTCATTCTTGGGAAAAAGTTGAATGGGACGTATCTGGCGAATAGGATGGTTGCTCCATTACAATGATGTTATTTTTTCCCAAAAATGTGTGAATTAGTAGTGAAATGTGAGCCAGTGCATTATTGTGGTGCAAAATCCAAGAATTGTTTGCCAACAGTTCTGATTCTTTTTCCGATTGCCTCGTGCAACCATATAAGAATTCAAACTAGACTACGCCATTGTAATCAAAGAAAACAGTAAGGAGAACCTTCACATTTGATCTCACTCGGCGTGCTTTTTTTAGTCTTATTGGTTCTTCAGGAAGCTTCCACTGAGACGACTGAGCCTTTGTTTTAGTCTCATAGCCATACACCCATGTTTTGTCACCTGTTATGATGCGATGAGTAAATCTGGGTCATCAGCTCGGTAAACATTTGCTCAGTGATGTTTTTGCAGTGCTGCTTTTGCATAAAATTCAACAATTTTGGAACAAATTTGCTGCTACAGTAGAACCTCGCTAATCCGTCACCTGTGGGACTGGGGGTATCGTCAGAACGCAAGAAAGGTCGGATTACTAGAAGAATACAAAATTTTATTATTTCATTAAATGAGACAGTAAAATAACATAAAACTTATACAGTAGGCTACCAGGCTATATGATTGGTTATGTACAATAAATGTGTAACAGGACAGATCAGGGAAGTAAATAATTTTTAACAATTGAAAGAAGTGTTAACTCGACCAGTGTTCACCCTTTGGGGAACCTCTTTTAACCCACATCCTTACAATTTTATTATGAAACATCAGTCTGTGTTTGTGTCTGGTGTCAGTTAGTCTAGACGAGTTACATAATCCCCTACAACTCAGGACATCTGTGAATTACAGAGAATGCGAATGTATTCGTCATTCAAACCCAAATAATCATTTCTGCAACAGTTTCGTCTATAGAACCCTGGAGGAGAACCTAAGGTAAGAAAAGAAGTAAATTGTAATATTTGTGCAATAATAATAAAGTAAAGAAAAGTGAATTGTTACAATTGGCGTCCGAACTGGGACGAATTTATTTGCTTAGAAAATTGAATTGTTACAAATGATAATATGGTATGTACAGTCCAGCAATAGTGTAATAAGAAACACATTTTATTGGTGACAAAAATCAGTAATGTTCTTTTGTTTGGCAGACGACTGTATAGACTTAGCTGCAATGTTCCTCCATTTCTTGATCCACAAGATATCCATAGGTGTAGAGGACGAGTTCTGTTCGATGTACTGAAGAGCAACATCAAAAGCTTTCTTGGCTTCCATATGCGATACACGGGCAGGCGGTTCGTCATCATCATAAGGGTCTTCATTTACAGTTTCTTCATCAACTTGCGAAATAGCGGCAATGATCTGATCGTCATTTAGTTCTTCATTTGTTTCACAATCTTCATCACATTTAGCAATCCACTCATCAACGTCATTTGCTTGGATATCATGTTGCAAAGCTTGTAAGTCGTTGACAGTTTCCGGCGTATCTGTGTCTTGCTCATTCCCAGTTTGTTCACTCTTGATCATCACTTCCGGCCAAAGTTTATGCCAAGATTTTTGCAGTGTGTCAGGTTTCATTTCATCCCATGACTCGGCTATTGTGTAAATTGCATCTTTGATACTAAGGGATTTCATAGCTTCAAAAAGGTTACAGCCTTCTCCTGTCTTTTCCAAAATCAAGCTGATGTACTTTCGGCGATAATGCTTTTTCAGCCACTCGATCACTCCTTGATCCATTGGTTGGATAAGGGAAGTTACATTGGGTGGAAGGAATGCAGCTTTTATTTCTCCTTTTATCAATTCCTCTTCAGAAGGGTGTGATGGTGCGTTATCTAACAACAACAGAGTGTGAACAGGAAGTTTTTGGGCCTTCAAGTTTTTTTCAACAGCAGGCACAAATTTGTCAAAAAACCATGACTTAAAAAGTGTACAGTTCATCCAAGCTGATTTTTGGTTGCGGTAATAAACTGGTAGCGATGATAAATTAATGTTCTTGAATGCCCTTGGCATTTTGGACTTGCCAATGACAAAAAACAGAAGCTTTGTGTACCGTTAGCATTGCTGCAAGTAGCAACGGTTAGCCTGTCATTGGCAAGTTTTGATCCTAGTATCACGGTCTCATTTGCTGCAGCAAGTGTTTTTGTCGGTAACATTCTATAGTTTAGGCCACTTTCATCTATATTATAGACTTGGTCAGGTGCTAATTAATTCTCTTCAACAATTTTTTTTAATTTCAAAGAAAACTTTTGCTGTCTTGTCATCAGCTGATAGTTTTTCACCTGATATTGCGACATATCTAACGCCATGATGGGTTTTCCACCAATCTAACCAACCTTCACTAGCTGTGAACTCCCCTTCAACTTCCAATTTTTTGTGCAGAATTAGTGCCTTTTCTTTGACAATAGGCCCAGATAGCGGGGTTCCTTTCCTCCTTTCTTGGCAAAACCATATCCATAACGCATTGTCTAGCCGTTCCAATTTTGGCTTTTTTAATGTTTTGCGACTTTTTAGTGCTTTCTCGCCCTCTACCGTCACCATACAAGATTCAATATCCTTTCTATTTTTCCTCCAGTCCTTTATTGTAGTAACTCCCACATTGAGCTCATTAGCAATTTTTTGGAGTGATTCCCCCTTGTCCAGTCCCTGTAGCACTTTTAATTTTTCACTTAAAGGAAGAGTAACGTGTTTATGTTTTGCTCCTGATATAATGCAAAAACTACAACAGTATGCACACACAGTATTAAAATTGTAAAAAAATATTTGTAAACGCTAAAACTGTCACCAATTACTATGTACACCAATTCACACAGGACGAGTAATTAGCACGCACTAGACACTAGATGCCGGCTCAGTGAGGCAGCAAAACAACCGACAAGTATGTAAACAAGCTGGTGAGTCATCAACAAGTCGGTGCCTGAGCCGCGGTCGGACTAGAGAGGTTTTACTGTACTTTTTTCATGCCCAAAAGTTAGTAAAAATTGCATCGCATGAACCATGTGCTATACCAACTTCCTCTGCAGTTTCTCTTATAGTGATTCAGTGATTTCTGAGCATGATGTCCTTAAATTTTTTGATATTTCATTCGATGGTTGATGTGGCATAAGACGCCCAGTTCTCTTGATACCTTCAATGATTTCACAGCCCTCTGGAAAATGTTTGTACCACTCATAAACGCTTGTTTTGGACATAGCATTCTCGCCAAAAGCCTTGCCCAACACTTGCACTATTTTGCTGCACTTGCTATTACTTTTAACACAGAATTTAATGCAAATTCTTTGTTCTGCCTTAATACAAAAATCATAAAGCTGCTAAAATGTGTTGTTAGTGTTCGCTTGTTAAACACAAACTAAGTGTCTAATATTCCCAACAGTTGGCACCTCGTACATCATGGAGAGTAGTACCAACAACAAAAATATTGTACATTAAAAACATATAACATATAAAATTAAGAAATTATTATTTTTTTACTCCTCGTACATGTAAAACACTCCAGTTCTGTGTATACTAGAAATATCACTAAAAACATAATCATATGTAATTTTATCTTGAGTTGAAAGTTCAGCTCAACTGGTCTCTCTTCATAACATAACTTCTTCATTCTTCATCTTCCTCTCTTTCAATATTTCCTTCTATTATAAGTTTCTGTGAACTGTCCTTTTTCAAGATGCAACCAATCCAGTTTGCTTTCCTTTTTCTAATAGTTACAACAAATCTCTCGTCATTTATTCTGCTTAACACATCTCCATATTGTTATGACAGTCTACTCGATCGTCGTAGGTACAGTGGAAAACAAATTACAAGACACCAATTAAGTCACTAATCATATCTTTAATTTTTACAGTTAAACAGTTCGTAATTAACAACACTGTCTTTTACAACAAATCAAATGAAAATTGTTCACACGCAATAAAATGTCCACTAAAATTAAAAACACAATATTGTATTACAATTATACCATCCGATTATAAAACACCACTCTTAACTAATAACCACTTGAACGCGCACAGTAATATCGCTACTATAACTCTCGAACCGCACGGTCAATAATTCGCACTAATACTGAAAACTAAGGCCGCTGCCGCCATGTATTTATATCTGCGCCCACAGACCAGAATGTTCGAAATTGCGTCTTACCGTCCGGTGAACTACGTAATTAATTTCCGCCTTGACATAGTCCGAGCAGCTGGCGCCTTCGAAAAAACTCGCGAATGCGTGTACAGTCACGTAGGCCACACACATTAGAGAGATTCTTCTGGCACATTCGACAAACACGTAGATTGTTCTGTGATGTCATAACACTTCCCCCTCCTTAAGCCTGTTAATCCCGAACTGGCAAACCGTCTCTGAAGTAGTACTTAGCCAGGCGATCTAGGTGGACGACCTTGAACTTTTGCTGTCCTTACTATTGAATCCGATAAACAAAATTGTTGATTCTTTTTTCACAGTGTAGGGTCCTTCCCAGTTAGACTGAAGCTTAGGTGAGCGACCACGACGGTGCTTTGGATTGAACAACCAGACCTTATCTCCTTCTTGGAAACCCACACTATTGCTGGGAATGTCATACCGAGTTGTCATTTTATCACTGGCAATCTTCAGCAGTCCTCTTACCAAGCGATTCATTTCTCGCAGTTGGTTTTCTAATTGCGAGGAAGAGTTCTGCGGCTCTTGGGACTGAGTCTCAGGTGATCCGAACATTAAGTCCCCAGGAAGACGAATCTCCCGCTCAAACACCAATTTTGCTGGAGTCATGTTGGTTGTGCTGTGTACTGATGATCTATATGCCATGAGGAATAGTGGTCGCGTTGGTCCCAGTCTGTTTGGTTCTCGTCAACAACCTTCGAAAGATGCTGCTCAAGTGTCCTATTGAATCTCTTGACCATCCCGTCCGACTGAGATGCAGAGGCGTTGTCCTGGTCTTTCGAATTCCGAGTAGACAGCATAATTATTTAAACACTCCTGATTCGAAATTTCTCCCTTGATCCGTATGGATTTCCATACAGGCTCCATAACGGCAACAGAAGTTGTGAACTAACTGCTTTGCCACAGTGGTAACCTCCTGATTTGGAATTTGCGTAGGCTTCCACCCACTTAGTAAAGTAGTCACCTACAACCATGCTGTACCGGTTTCCATAGTCAGTAACTGGGAATGGTCCAGCAATGTCTGGCAATTCTCTCGAAAGGCAGTCCAATGTTATATTGTCTCATTTTTCCCCTGCTTATGGTTTGTGGGCCCTTGCTTGCAGCACATATTTCACACGTCCGATCCAACTCCTCTACGTCATGGCAAAGATGAAGCCAGTAGAATCGCTTCCGTATTTTGTCAAGGGTTTTGTTAACACCAAGATGGCCTCCAGATGTTCCATCATGCATCTCCTTCAAAACAGACTGCACTTTACTTCGGGGAACTATCAACTGTATGACCACATCTCATCCATCTGCACTTTCCCAAGCCCTTTTCATCAATCCGTTTTCTAAGGTGAGAGATTCCCATTGTGCCCAGTAGCCCTTCAGCACTTCGGAACCATGGCAGATATCTTGTCAATCCGGGCGGCGACCTTCCTCTTCTGCTGTCAAGATCGGTCCGATGTCTTCATCAGTCATCTGTTCTTGTCGACAGTCTTGTATTTTCCAGCTGTCTGCCAGGAAATCTACCGTGATGGCTTGAACATGTCGCTTGAGTTTTGTTCTTCCTTTTTGTGGCAATGTCAGCAGTCTTCCGTGCACGGTCTTCGTGATAAGCCATCTGCATTACCATGCAGGCGCCCCCGCCGATGTTGTACCTTGAAGTTGTACTCTTGCAGACGTTTGAGCCACCTTGCCAACTGTCCTTCCGGATTTTTAAACCTCAAGAGCCATGCAAGCGCGGCATGGTTGGTACGTAGTGAAAACTCTCTCCCATAGAGGTATTTATGGAAGTGCTCCAAAGCTCTGACAATTGCCAACAACTCTCTCCTTGTAACACAATAATTTCTCCCTGGTTTAGAAAGCGTCTTGCTATAATATGCTATTACTCGTTCTTCACCGTTCTGCACTTGAGACAAAACTGCTCCTAGACCAGTATTGCTTGCATCTGTGTCTACGATGTACTTCCCTTCGGAAGCTGGAAAAACGAGAATTGGCTGCGAACATAATGCAATCTTCAAAGTCCTAAATGCTTGGTCACACTCTCTCGACCACTGGAAGTTTCGTTTATTTTGCGTTACCTCATGTAGTGGTTTAGCAATAGTAGCGAAGCCTTTCGCAAAACATCTGTAATATCAGCTTAACCCCAGGAAACTCCAAACTTCGTGTTTACTCTTTGGCACTGGCCAGTCTCTTACGGTGTCTACTTTATTAGGATCCATGCTAACACCCGATGCCGAAACCAGATGGCCCAAATACTGTACTTCCTTCTGGAATAGAGGGCACTTCTTCGGGCTCAGCTTCAGTTATGCATTGCGAATTCTAGTTAGAACTTCCTTAAGGTTTTGCAAATGGTCTTCCGATCACTATAACATCCTCTAAGTAAACAAGGCAAGTTTTCCACGTCAGGTCTTGGAGTACCAGGTCCATCAATCTCTCAAATGTTGCCGGTGCATTACAGAGTCAAAATGGCATGACGTTAAATTGAAATAAGCCACTTGGGGTCGAGAAAGTGGTCTTTTCCTTGTCTTCTTGATGAAGACCCACTTGCCAATATCCACTCTTCAGGTCCAATGTGGAAAACCACTGTGCTCCGGACAACATGTCTAGTGTATCGTCAGTGCGAGGTAATGGATAGCAGTCTTTCTTTGTAACGTCATTTAACCTCCGGTAGTCTACGCAGGAACGCAATCCACCATCCTTCTTCGCTACCAGCACTACAGGAGAAGACCAAGCACTTGATGAAGGTTCGATTACTCCCTCTGTCAACATGTCCTGTACTAACCGAGACATTTCCTCTTGTTTAGATAATGGAGGCCTTCGAGGAGGTTGGCGTTCGGTGTTGTGTCCCCGGTATTGATTTGATGTTGCACAAGAGAGGTTCTTCCCAGTGACTGTCCCTGAACTGCAAAACAATCTTTGAATTCGTGTAAAAACTGTCTGAGTTCTTTTACCTCACTACTTGAGAGGTCAATATATATACAATGTACACAGCGAATGGCCTCGTAGTACGTAATGCTCTGGCAAGTACATAGTACTGCCGCTTGGCGGCGCATAAGTACTCGATTCAGCCCGAGCGGCCATTCGCTGTGTAAAAGCAAAAAAAAAAAAGTTAAAAATTATTATTTGGGAAGCTATGAAAGAACAAACTTTTTCACTAGCTGATAGAGCATGAAAATACGAGTATTAAAAAAAAAACTTTGTCCTGTGATGTCAGGGTGATGACGACCCAATTTTGAGAAATTTCCCTTTTCAACTTGAAAAATTTATCGTGGCTTAATGACAAAATATTTCAGGATAAAAATTAATATGGAAATTCGTTTTTTTTAATACTATATTCAACAATTTTTTTATAAAGAAAAAATCATTATTTCACTCATTATTAATGGAAATCTGAAAATGCACTTTATTGCAAGTTTCAATTTTTTTGTATGTTATGTTGCCTTTATAAAAATGCATGACTAACACAGATCGATAGGAAATTTTCTGGTGAACACGCTGGTATTTTTATTTTTCTGATTTGGTGAAGTTATCATCGGAAAAATTGAGGAAAACTTTAGTGACTTCATGCTCCGCTGTTTGTCAGAAGGGGAAATGGGGGGTGCGAAGTCTGGAACTTGGATAAACGTTTAGGTAAACACAAACCTATCATTTAAAAAAACCAGCTCAAAAGCTGCTGTTTCTGGAAATTTGCTATTTTTAAATTAGTCTTACTCGGCTACCCAAGTAGCGTTTAAAACTGACAGTTGACTACCTGTGTCCACCAACATTTTAATTAGACAATTGTTGATATGAACATTAACAGTAGGGCAAACTCTGTGTGTGTGTGTGTGTGTGTGTGTGTGTGTTCCGCTTGGTTTACACCCTGGTCTGTACTAAGCAATTCGTCGCGTATGTCGACAGGATATATATTATTTATTGTGTAATGTCGCTTTCGCGTCTCGAGTCATTGTTTAGACGTTGATGGTGCACTAGCCGTTTCCGTTGTGCATTCCCTCTTTGAGCTATTATGCGTTTTTACCACATGAACCGCTCATTCATAAGGCTTTGGAAATCTTTTCTTTGTATTTGGCCAGACATATCCACCCTTCGCCCCTACACTATCATGCTGATTGCTGCTCTCCCTCTCTTGACGATTGCATTCCACGTTTTGAGTCGTTGGCTTGTGCGTGTTGTTTACAGATGATCTATTTTGTGTGTTGTATTGTTGGCTTATAATTATTACTGCTGTGATTATAGTTGTGATTAACGTGCGGTTGATAATTGTGTTGTGTGTTCTGTTCTCACCACGAGTGATGTTCTCAGATTGTGTTACAAGTATTAAAAATTCTTCAATTGTTTTAATACCTTGTGTGTAAACAGCGAGTTAGATATTCTTCTGAAAATGGTAAGGCAGTTTAGATATTATCTCATATTCTGAAAACTTAAGTTTAAGATGTTTCACTCTTTCAGTTTGTGCTATTGTATACTGTTCTATACTCTGACAACCATGAATATTGTTATGTGCCATTTATATATATGTGGTTATTTTTTATTATTATTTATTTATTTAACTGTTGGTTTAATTGAATTCATAAATTAATCCTTCGGGTTCCTTCAGTCGAGACGAATCGGCTAGGTCGATTCTTTCGTTGGTACCTGTTAACAATACAGCTTTGCGATGATAATTTAAAATTATTTGAATTATCTCAATTGCCGCTGCAAGTGTTGCCAACTATGGTGCGTGGTTCACCTAACCTGTAATCGTCTAGTCTAATGAAATAATTTGGTTAACTCTTTTATCTGATAAAATATAGTTTATTGCTCAATAATATTCATGAACTTATGTTAAAGAATAATAATTAGATTGATAATCGTTCATTTTATATTACTAATTGACTCAATAAAGTTCTCTTTTCTCAGGGTTTGTTATTCTGATTCCAGTAATCATAACATGGAACGTTATGTTTTTTGGTTAAATAGATCTATTTAAAAGTAGGTTTTTTTAGACTGCAAGATACAAAAACGTGAAGAGTTATACTGCCATAATTATTGAGTAGTAGGAGAGTGATTACAATAACAAATAAAACCTTAACGACTAACATGAAAATTCAAAATATGACTCGTCAACATTTTAGGTTAAGGCTGGAGTATATGGATTGTAACCAGTTAACCTTAAATTAATAATAATAAATCTCTAACAACATCTAAAATACAGGTACAATAATGTTATAAGTTACTTTAGTGTTCATAAAAAAAGAAATCATTTGATTCGTTATATTGGATAACTTCACTCAGGTAAATTGCTAACTCCTGTAAGCATGGCTAGCTGTTATTAAATATTTTTAACAAGAAACAATTGGATTAACATAGTGAGGTTCAAAACTTTCTTAAAGTTCATAATTAATTATTTTATGCATCATATCTCTTAAAGTTTATCAGGTCAATTGACAACTCTGACAATTATCATCAGCTATCGTTAAATCTTTTTAATTTTAAACAGATTAACTGTTATCATGTTCAATGCACTCTTAGTGTTCATATTACAAGATCCTTCATCATATTTGATACAATTTATCAAATAATTTAACAACTGTTATAGGTAAGGTTAACTGTCTTTAAATTCCTTAATAATAAACAAAGGTATTCATTTAATAAGGTCCAAAACCCTTTTTGTGTTCCATTGAAATCATCTTATTACTTATACTCGAGAAAATCTTTATCGTAAAAGGTTATAATTGCTCTAAGTATCAGTTAATTGTCACTATACTTGCTTGTAGTGCCCTTTTCCTTAATTGCACTTTAAAATTTTTATTAATATTTATTCGTACTTATGCGCACATACTCCGTAAAGATTCACTGAACTAATGTTAACTCGACATTTGTTTACTACTGGCATAACCTAAAATTCACTTTTGAGGTTAGTGCTTCTCGTCAGCTGGTCGATGTTAATTCTTAAAGTTGGTCTCAGGAGCCGCATCGTATATGGATTGGCTTCCCCGTCGGAATACTGTGATGGACTGTGTTCTCACCTCTGTCCGAAATTGGCTTCGAATGCTAGGTTCTGATCGTTGATTGGTGAATTTTCTTAATTTCCATAATTCTTCGATATACCTCGGCAAAATAGACGCTTTCAAAGTGTCCTTTTGCGGGGTTTGAGATGATGATAAATTGGTTTACCCCATTATGCCCAAGGGTGTGTAAACTATTAAATCTTTATAATTAGTATTGTTTCGTTATCTTTGTTCTAATATATAATTCATTATTACCATTGTTCAGGATTTTCTGAGACGAATAATCTGGTTCCCCACACCATATGGGTTGATCATTATTAACAAAATTAAAATTACTAACATTTCTTATTGGCTATTTACATATAATAATGTTTGTTTTATTTATTTGTATAATTTAATTTCGATAAACATTGATGATTACTCCCTAATAATCGAGTATGAATGAACTCTTTACAATAAGTTATAAACTTGTATGGTGATAAAAATCATCTTTGCTGATTAGACCTAATTCAATATTAGTTACTACATCTTAATTCCCCTTTTTTATTAAGATTACTTCCTTTTACTGTAATATTATTATTTACAATTGTTGTCTACAACTTCTTATAACTATTACAATATTACACATGACATAAATAAATACTTCTTTCTAATAAACATTATAAGTAAGTTGGCCTATGACACTACCAACTAGTTTCACTTATTGTGTTTTAATAGTGGTTTTTGAACCATCTCTATTATGACACATTTACTCTGATAATGACCATTACAACATCTGATCACCTCAGTTTTAGTTATTACATTGTTATTTTATTGTATTTGTCTTCATTCTATATTAGGAAGTTGTTTTTTGATTCATTATTTCTTACATAAATGATCATTACAATAACTATAAAGTGTTACAACGTTTTGGTTTGCACCAGGATATTCCCATTTTCTGGTAATTCCTTAATACTTGGATATTCCAATACCTATTTTCAAACGAGTCACGGAATTATTGATAATTTATAACATTATCACGTATTACAGTGTACCACTGTGCTGCTGAATCTTTGAAATGTCGAGTAACAAAATTTATTTTTCCATTATCATCAATGGTACTTCCAATTTTTTCCATTTCCTTTTCGCAGTTGGATAAAAATTCCATGCTGTTTTCCCATTTATTTCCTGGAAAAGTTAATTTAACCCTTTCTTCTACTGGTGCTGGATACATTATCATCGGTGCTGGACGTCTACGTAGCTCCTCTCGAAGTTGGTCCATTTCAACCTGATCCTTCATATTGGACATCTCTCCAGAATAATCTTTCGCAGTCTTGGATGTTTCTTCTATCGTATTCTGTATTACAATTGTGCGTGTTTCTATCTCATTCGTTTTGCTAGTGGTCGCTTGAAGCAGATCATGAACATTCTTTATTGTATTTAGTTTCTCATTTACACCGTCATTTATTTGTTTATGTATGTCCTTTAAATCTTTCCTCCATTCTACGCGTAACTCTTTATGCTTATTCTCTAACCTAACAGATTCTTCATATAGAGCTTGTTGAACTTTATTTTGTAGTGCATCTATGCGCGTATTCGTGTCTATAATTTTATCTGTAATTGTTTAGTACTATCTATGATATCTTGTTTTAACTCTTGTCTTAATTTTACATTATCTTGTTTTAATTCATCTCTTAGTTGTACATTATCTTGTTTTAACTCATGTTTTAATTCACCTATTTATCATTTAAATTTTCTGTGAGTTTTAAATTATCCTGTTTAAATTCCTCCGTTTGTTTTCTATTCTCTTCTGTTTGTTTTATACTTAATTCGTCCATCATGGCTCGCATCATATTTTGAAGTGCCTCCAGACTAAAACTTCCTGGTTCTGCCATGTTGAATTATTTTTTTTTTATTTATTTTTTTTTATTATTACTGTTATTATTATCAATATTACTATTACGATTACACTTTTCATTTACAATAATTACCTGTTGAGTGCCAGTTGTGCTATTATAATACACTGAGACAATATTAATTAATTGCCAATATATTACAATCTCTTTCTCTTACCTTCGGATTAGGGTCCAAGAGTCGTTCAGACGAAACTGCTGCAAAAAGGATTATTTGGATTTGATATGGGCAAAGATGACGCTAACACATTTTCGGCTGTTTAAAACACATACTGATTTTATTTATCGAAAATCACCCCCTTCTTCTACTTCTACAAATGACAGCATCTTGGTTAACTTTGGTTTTTAAAATACTATGATAATTAACATTACTAAATACGTATAAGAAAATTGAAAATGAACCAGTATATAACCACACACACACACACACACACTTTTTCTTTTTAATGTTTGAATAAACTCCCCTCTCTTAGAGATCTCTATTTCTTATTAATGTGTCTATAAAAGCGAATATTGAAATATAATAATTGAACTTTAAAAGGTGGTACTCATCCTGATAATATTTCCATAGTTTCACTCCAATGCACACCCGTATTATTCACGTGTAATAACCATGACACCAGTTCACTAGCTGACCGATTTCTGAGTTCTCTCGCACTCACGCCACTGTTCGTACCGGTACTGATTTTACGGTTTATTGTCTCATGGTTCTTATTGATTTTCTGATTAACGTCTCACGTTCTGGAAGATGATTAAGTCGGCCGACATAACTTTTTGCACTTAGATGTCGTAGGCTGGCCGCACGTTATACTGTTGGTACAACCTTAATTGTTTTTTATACTTTGAAAGATAGGCCGACTTAATTTTACGGCCTATCTTGCACCCGAGGCCACTGTTTAATTTAAATTACAACTTTACTGTCTGATGCTGGCTGTCTGTTGTTCACTCTCTACTGACACACGGCAGACTGGGTTTCACACAAGCCTGCTGCTGGGGTGGTTACGCAATCCGTCTGGGCAATTGTTTAGACTAGCTGTATGTGCATTGCTGGTTGGGGCTCCTTACAGGTGAAAGTGAATTTATTAATTACTGAATTAAAATTAAAACTGGATCACACACTTCTGTACCGTTACAATACCCCCCCAATAAGAGGTTGAAGGCCAAAGCGTTCAAACTCTTATTGCCTAAAACTGAGAGGGTCAGTGAGGATATGGCGCCGCAACCCCCCTAAACACTCTACTGAAATCATGGGTTCTTACCCCCCTAGTCTGGCGACTGTGGCAGCACCCATCCGATCCTATGGGACTTCTCTGCCCGAGATCCCACCACCATAAGCTCTGACAAATGCCCGCCCCAGTATCGCCTGACTTTGAAACATTCAATTAAAAAATCGACAAACGGCCTTCCATCACTCCATAACCCACAACTGATTTGTTTCCTCTTAGCCGTACTGGTTCATTGACAACGTACTGGCTCATTTTATATTATATAATATCTCTTACCCTAGAAAATAGTGTGAATAAAACAATATAGGATATATACAATACATATACAATAGTACCTATAAGTTCCAGTTAAACTGACACATTATTTATACAGAATTGCATTACCCAAAATTTCCTTTAGTTTTCATTTAAGTAAAGTACATATTTCATTTATTTTACAATTGCATTTGAAATTTGAATCAAAATAAATTTAAATTTATTATTAAAATCATCTTTCCAATTAATTTAATTACCAAATTGGTTTAATTATATTTAATTTCTCAAACTCTAAGTTCATTAATTCAATATTATTTATTCAAAACAATTTCATTTGTTTAAATAACTCTTTACAAAGGGGCCTAAAAAGAATATTATCTACATTCCATCACATCAGATGTTTCTTTTTATTTCATAATAGGAATGATTCAGCAGACTACAACAATTTTTGTTATTGTCAACTCAGCTTCAACACCTCTGGCTGTAAACATTAGTCAAAACATACAACACAACACACCTGTTTACATAAACACTTGTGTGCCAGACGTGTTATAAACACTCTCACTTTCCAACACTCACATAGTCTAAACACTCTGGTTACATCATATACTGACAGATATACTTCCTTCAAATTTTTGGTTTCTATTAATCTTTTAATGTTAACATATTTATCCAAGTCTATTTATTACAATTCAAACCAAATATTCACCTTTCGGTTATTATTACTTTTTAACTACAATCTATTTAATACCATTATCTCAATTTATTTATATTATTGAATCAACATTTTTTCATACCAGTAAACATTTCATTTTATCTAATTGGTATTATAAACTTTATACTTACAATACATTATCCATCTACTAACACAAGCACAAAATATACACACCAATATCTCCACGTAACCTCTGAAACATTTAACAACAATGTTATTTCATACAAACAATTTAACATTTATTTATTAATATCTAATCTCATAAAACAATTTAAATCCATTGGAAAATTCAATTATACGACCTTTAAATTAATCAGAAATATTTAAACATCTCATATTGTTTTAACTAAATTAATTATTGAAAACACATTTTTAATTACTTTCCCCCATTGCAATAACTACAACTCATTCATTATCTTCCTCCAAATTATTTTTGTTATTTATTTAAGCTGCAAAATATTAATATTATTATTACCATCCCAACAATTTCTACTACATACATACATTGTTTATCTAACATTTTACAACACACAAATAAATTTACTAAACATGTATTTACAATTCTTCATCATTTATTATTCAGTTATATCACACTTCATTGTCCAAGGTTGTGAGGTCAGAACCATAAAACAATATATTTAAAATTATCCATACACTGCTTTCAACCTCCATCATCGTATAATAGTCTTATTTTTGTATAACATTTGTCCATTTTATTGGCATCCATCATATGGCTATTTTCTGTGTAATGGCCATAAAATTTTATTTTTTCCAGTATACCAAAATAATAATCTATAGGGTTACCCCCCAAAATTATCTCATCATAAATCAGGTCGACATCAGTATTATATGTAAAGTCTCCGTCAGTGTTTTTTGTTATTACCATTACATCATTATTACAGTCATCAACTACAATATACTCAGTGTTTACTATAATTCTCTTAATCTTCATATTCTCTCTCAACTCTTCATAATCTCTATTTAACTTAAATATTTCTACCATTCTCTCTCTCTCATAATCACTTTCATCACCACCACATTTCATAATCTCACTCCATCCAGAGGGCAACACAACATTATTACAACGTCTGGCTTTACCAGGTACACAAAAATAATTTAAAGACCTTTTGTCTTTTCCAAAAACTACGGAGGAACCTTTGTCCTCCAACAATATTAGTGAAGCATTTTCTTCATCCACAACCACATCACGGGAAAATTCTACCCTCTTTTCACCCTCTACAGTTAAACTATCTTCACGCTCTCTCTCACTCTCATCAGCATTTACTAACAACACTTCATTACTAAACTCTACTTCAACAAAATCTTCCTCATCACTCTCAACATTAATCTCCTTGTTCTCTACTACCACGTTTTTACACATATCATTATGATTCTCATTTGTATTAGTGTCTCCCACACACACACATTCTCTTGACTCATTTGCTGCTCCTTTTGTTTCTCTACATATTTCGTTAAGTCGTACATCAATACTACACAATGAATTGGTTAATTCGTCAAGCTTTACGTTTATTATATTTTCACATCTCATATTCTGTTCTTTATATTGTTCAAATTTAACATCATTTATGTCAAAGCGTTTATTTAAAGCATCCAATTTCTTATTTTGTTCATTGAACTTGGTATCACTCATGTCAAAACGACTATTAAAATTATTGCTTAACATCATACTTTGTTTTTCTAACATTACTTGTATCATATTCACTATCTCGTTATTATCATTTTGCTTGTTTTGGATAGGCGTTGAATGAATCTTAGCGCCTTCCATTGTCACTGATTCTGTTAGGCTTATTTCATTTATTACCGTTTCGGTTATTATTGTATTTACCTGATTGTCTGTACTTGTACTGGTCGATTCAATATTATTGACTTTATCACTATTACTCTCCATTTTGAGTAAATGTATACTTATAAATGTATGCTTAACAAACTACCCAATAATCACCCTCACTTCCAAATAACCTGTTCTGCAGCTTGGTTAGGTCTGGCGGATATAGGTTATAAACCCTATACTCGCGTCCCTGTTTCGGGAGCCACTGAGACAATATTAATTAATTGCCAATATATTACAATCTCTTTCTCTTACCTTTGGATTAGGGTCCAAGAGTCGTTCAGACGAAACTGCTGCAAAAAGGATTATTTGGATTTGATATGGGCAAAGATGACGCTAACACATTTTCGGCTGTCTAAAACACATACTGATTTTATTTATCGAAAATCACCCCCTTCTTCTACTTCTACAAATGACAGCATCTTGGTTAACTTTGGTTTTTAAAATACTATGATAATTAACATTACTAAATACGTATAAGAAAATTGAAAATGAACCAGTATATAACCACACACACACACACACACACTTTCTCTTTTTAATGTTTGAATAAACTCCCCTCTCTTAGAGATCTCTATTTCTTATTAATGTGTCTATAAAAGCGAATATTGAAATATAATAATTGAACTTTAAAAGGTGGTACTCATCCTGATAATATTTCCATAGTTTCACTCCAATGCACACCCGTATTATTCACGTGTAATAACCGTGACACCAGTTCACTAGCTGACCGATTTCTGAGTTCTCTCGCACTCACGCCACTGTTGGTACCGGTACTGATTTTACGGTTTATTGTCTCATGGTTCTTATTGATTTTCTGATTAATGTCTCACGTTCTGGAAGATGATTAAGTCGGCCGACATAACTTTTTGCACTTAGATGTCGTAGGCTGGCCGCATGTTATACTGTTGGTACAACCTTAATTGTTTTTTATACTTTGAAAGATAGGCCGACTTAATTTTATGGCCTATCTTGCACCCGAGGCCACTGTTTAATTTTAAATTACAACTTTACTGTCTGATGCTGGCTGTCTGTTGTTCACTCTCTACTGACACACTGCAGACTGGGTTTCACACAAGCCTGCTGCTGGGGTGGTTACGCAATCTGTCTGGGCAATTGTTTAGACTAGCTGTATGTGCATTGCTGGTTGGGGCTCCTTACAGGTGAAAGTGAATTTATTAATTACTGAATTAAAATTAAAACTGGATCACACACTTCTGTACCGTTACAACACAACAATTGAAATAACATTCAAATAATATGCAATATAATATTAGTTATTACATATAATATATTTTTTCATTTAACATACTTCTTTAGAGCATACATTTAACTTCAAAATTTTTTTAAATAGTTAAATGGCATGGTCGCGCACCACGTTCTTGGGCGACATTTATTTTGCACATTACTTACGCTGTAAAAGTATGACAGGTGTAATCATAATAATAATAACACAATGTAATATGGTTTAAAATCATTTTAAAAAATTTATTAATCAAAAATTTTCTATTTTGTTGCGATTTAAAAATATCATTATTATTTGCATGTGTGTAGCCGTAGCACACATCCAGTTATTAAGATATAATGTAACTTTTTGTACTTTTTACAAATTCCCCCCCCCCACGTGACTTCTACTTACCTCGAGCGATCTTTTGACGCACTAGCCCTGATTACACTTTACCCTGACTTACCAAAACAGAAGACTCCAAATTACTTATAGGTCGCCACCAATATCTTTAAAGGACAGATATTGAGACCTTTATACACTTTCCCCTTTTAGAATTCAATTACTTACCAGGTTCGTTAGGCAAAATTTTCCATACGGGACAGGTGATGTTAATTAGGCGTGATAATTGACTTAACGCATGGTTACGCTATAATCCATTTTATTTATATTCATTTTAAAAGTTAATTACGCTCTGTAACTCTTTAACAGTTCATCAAATTCTTTGCTTTCTCAACTCTCTATAATATTATACGTTAAACATTTAAAAAAACAAAATTTACTAATTCAACTAATCGGTATACCTGTTATCTTTATTTGACAAACCAGTATTTGCTCATTTGTTCATACTTTCATTCTTTATAGATCTTTTACCCCACGGATTTAGAGCTCTTATTATAATTGGTTTATGTATCTATACGTTTGAAATTGAAATGTTTTTGATATCTGGCCAATTGCTTATATTAGGTACTCATCCTTTTGTCGTCGTATCCATGTTGTTACACCACCACTGTTAATTCCCGGTGTCCCTAGCACACTCCGAAAATAAGTTTAAACTGTTAGAACTTGTAGATTATGTCTGATTGATCACTATAACATGATTTCCCGTTGTATTAAATTAATTCACATGATTTACTGGTCAGCCGACCCTAATTTACTCGAGTAACTTTTTTTTATGACCGCACGGTCTGATGATGTTCGTCGACTGACGCTTAAAGTCCAGCGTCTTCAAGATGGCCAGGGATCCTCTGTGTCTGGCTACTTGGCTCCTCATTGGCTGAGAGCATCTCGAGGCTTTTTGTCCTCTCATACCTGGCGAGAAGGAATTTTTCAGACGTGCCTTTTACGTGTGAACGTTGGCCCACACGTGCGCTCATACGCATGAATACGCACGCCTGCTGATAGTCTGCATTTTTATACCTCACCGTACCAGTCACGGAGCTATAGTCGGTGACCAAAAATATACTCTTGTTAAATAAAAAATGAAAAGCATCAAATTATAGACCCTCATCAGTTTGTACCGTTACAATAAGTGATAATCTCGTATTACACATAGACATAATATACACTCTTATACTATAATAAACCTTTGTAATTATATAATATTGCTCTTGGCTTGCTCATTACTATGATAATTATTAGATTATTTAATCTCTTTTTAATAATCTAATTTCTTTTGATTATACTGCATATGCATTGCTTTGTTTTCTAATAAAAATTTACTATTTACTTTTATATTAATTTAATATCATTGACTAAGTTATTGATTAAAAATGATAATTCCATACTTTTAAACATTACTCTAATTACTATACAAATAAATATTTACATTTCCAAAAATTATTAATTCATCTTTGAATTATATTGGCTTTCTTTTTACATAATTATATCATCTTTATGTGAGTCTTTGTTTTACAAATACATGGTTTTGTTTCACCTTATTTGTCATGGTAAATAGGCAGCATATCGTCTTCGGTCCTACTTCCTCGATCCTGGATGCTCTTCTGTAGTCGTGTAGTCCTGGAGACCTTGATCCTCGTCCTTCAGATCCTCTCCGCCCCGTCCGTCGCCTCGTCCGGTACGCTGGAGTTTATCTCATGTACTTGGCTGCTCCCTCGTATCCTGTCATGGCCTTAGGTTGCAGATGCTCTCACGAAAGTGATGAGTAGTCGTGAAGAACCTCTGGCTGCTGCTATGGTCGATAAACAAAAAGTTGTTGTGGGGCAGACCCTCCGGCTGCCACGGTAGTTGTACGAAAAAGAGAATTAAGTTAGCGTGTCTTGAGTATTTGTTAAGTTAATTAGTCCCTGTATCGGGCGCAATTTGTTAAGTTATTAACACTATTAAAATATATAAAAACACAAATTACTTTCACCTACCTGCAAAGGTCCTATCTGGGTCCAGAAATCCGATTCACACGAACGTCAGACGCAAACGTGTTTCATAGGTTAGTGAAATAATTGACTCGACTCATTTTTTGCATGAAGAGAATTGATATTTTAATTCTTTAAAAATCATTTAAAATTTTATCCAAAATTGTTATTCCTGGTTGTGCAGATTAAATAACATATTTTCAATTTCTTCTCATTGTCATCTGCTACATGTTAACTTAACCTATTATCTTACCTTACTTGTTACACATCAATATATACACAGACAGAGCCCAGCCTGCAATTTTACACACTCTCACAGACACACAGAAAAATTACAATCCCCTTAACATTTTAAAATAATACCCCCCAGCCGGCACGCGGTGACCATTCGAGCTCGTTTTATTTCGTAAATAACTGCGTCGCCGTCGAATAAAACTGATTTGATTGTTCTCACATGTTCACTACTACCATTGACACATGTTAGTTAAATTGAATTTACTCTTGATATTAAAACTTATAAAATTTTGCAGAGCCCACCTGGCTCTGTGTCTGCGCAGACACAATCAGTGACGAACTGGGACGATGCGTCTCTCTTTCGCGGCCAACTCAATTTCGTCGTTTTCAGTTGGAAATCACAGCCTTTTAGTTGTTCGCTGCAGCTTTGTCTCATTTAATTCATGCAAGTTTTAGTGTGCAGATCGTCTAGGAAATTGGTGCGGCACTGGCTAACGTCACGAGATGGGCGGACCTTAAGTTTCATATCCGTCGCCTCAGTCAAGGAGACGAAACAGAAAATGTACTTTTCACCATCTTGGCGGTTCACTACCGCGTCAGTCCGCGCGCCTTGTTGAGTAATGCGTATGGGCGCGCTGTCACACTCTTACAAAGTTCTTGGAACTGAGGCTTGGTAAATTCTTCTACCGATTGCACAACGTGATATTGCGTTGCCGCTTCGTTACAACACTGTTCTATTCACCACGTGTTCTGGTCACTGTTGAAATAAAATTTACACATATTTTTTATAAAACCCAAAAAATGTAAATAAATAAAATACCCAAAATTTGACCCGTTACAATACCCCCTCAATGAGAGGTCTTCTGTCAAAACAGAAGAAATCTCATTGATAAAACCCCTAAGAGGACCGGTGAGGAACTGGTGCCAACAACCCCCTTTTGTTCTTACACTGCATGGGTAAACGACCCCCCTGGCTCGGCGACTATGGACGCATCTGAACGAGATCACTGGACTTCTCTGTGCGAGATCCCAACACCAAAAAATCGAACAGACACGCACCACAGCGCACCTCACCTTCTATCATGCTACCCCAAAAATCCAAATCCCTGGCTTAGATCATGCCAGATCCTCAACCGATATGTTCCCCCTTATATGCAAGCTGGGCTGCCTTTAGCAGATACTGGGCTCACACGCACACCTATTCTACATATTGTAAGGTTAACATATTCTTCAAAAATTTATTATCTCATTTAAGTGAAAAATCCAAAATTCAAACTAAAATATTTTATCAAAAAATTCTCTTCCTTAGTTTTTTGTTATCAAAAAAATTAAATCAATTGAACATTTCTTAAAATAAGTAACATCCTTAACCTAACATGTGATTACACCTAGAGTCTAACAATACAATTCAATAAAATAAGTCAATAATAATAAACACGATTAGAATACAAACAATAAAATAATCAAAGTTTACAAATATCCATCATCTGGCAGGCGCAAAATCAAGAAATAATTTTTTTTTTTCCAAAATTTTAAATTCAAAGTTTCCAAAAAAAAATTTTAAATTCAAAAAAAAATTTAAATTTCTTAAAATATTTCTTTCCATATTGAAATTATTTTAAGTTTGTTCACATTAATTGAAAACAAGAGTTGAATTAACTTCCTTGATAAACATGCCTAGTATATGACCTCACCCATCAGCTGATCAAAACTGGGTCAAGTCCAGAACCTTGACCTACATACATTATGTACAAGTTACATCTGTGAATACATTAAACTTCTGTAAATTTCTGTCTTGAAACACAAAAACATAATAAAATAACACATTTAAAAGGACAAAATATCATTCTAAATAATAATCAAATTGACATTTAAATTATTCAAATAAACACTTTATAATTTTACATTTCCAAATTCTATCAAAAATTTGTCACTGGTTTTAATCAAAAATTTTATATATTCAACTATAACTTTCTTCATTTAACAATCTCATTCTACATTACTTTGGGTGATTTAATTATTTATATCCACTTGATTTGCCATTTGGCATTTATACATATATAATCTTTCTCACTCTGACTCTAATACCACTAACAACTATGACACCCATCTCTATCAAAATATCTATCAAACACTCTCTAACCCCAACTTATCATTAAACTCAAATCGCCACCTTCTCTCTATATATATAAAAAAAAATACTCTCTAACCATTTGTACCTAGGATAAGTGTTTCCCCCCCCCCAAAAAAAGCTCATTTCCTTAATCTGGTTCCTGGATTCTACCTAAGGCAACCCCTTCCCACCAAATCTGTCCCTTCCCGTCCCAACCCTTTTGTTGCGGACTCCCACATTACACTACCCCCTATTACAAAATTGCCATCCCCAAAATCTCAATCTTATTACCTCACTTTCTACTACAACATAACATCATCATTTATAAATATCAATATATCAATCATCACTCTACATACATTCCCCGTAACTACTGTGTCAACATCAATACTTCTCAATATCTATAACATTAACTCACAGCAATATTACATTAACTCAAAACAACATTTTTCTCTCTACTACCATTTTAACCTTAACTTGGACTGATCTACATGTCCCCATAAAAGCTTAATCACCCACAATCTGTCTCTTATTATTTTGCAAATCATTTAAAATCTTCACTACATTAAATTACTTTTCTCATCATGTGCAATATCATCCTGAACACCTTAAAACATTATATTTAACATTAGTTACTTTGATCATCAATAAACAATTTAACAGTGACATTTTACTACTGATCAGCTGACATGTATTATAAATTTTATACTTACAGTGCATTTAAACTGACATACACAAAATATATACACCATACACCAATTTATCTCTGAAACATTCAACAAAAATGTTAGTTTAAATCAAACAATTTATCATTTAATTACCAAATTCATATCTCGTTAAACCATTTAAATTCATTAGAAAATTTAATTATACAACATTCAAATCAATCAAAATATTTAAAACATCTCAAATTATTTTAATTTAATTAATTACTGAAAATACAAATTACATAGCTATCAAAACAATTACAATTAGCCAATTACTGTTTTCAAAATTAATTCGGTTATTTCTTTAACTTGCAAACACTAATATTATTATTACAACAATCATCTACACACTTGTGTACTTGACATTCTACAATACACACAAATAAATTTATTAAACATTTATTTACAAACTTCTGTCATTAACTGTTCCATTTTTCACACTTCATTGTCCAAATCTGCCAGGTCAAAACCACAAAACAAAATATTTATAACTGTCCATTCATTGTTTATAGTTTAGCCTCCATCGTCAAAGATTAGTCTTTGTTTTATATAGCACTTTTCAGTTTTATTGATGCACAAATTACTGTCTTGTGTGTCGTAACCACAAAAACCAAATTCATCTGTTTTACCAAAATAGTCATGAAACAAGTCAACATTAAGTATATCTGTTAAGTCTCCGTTAGTAAATTTGTTCAATATCGGGTCAGTTACTTTTGTATTATCAATTAAATCATTATTATTTAAATATACTTCTAACCTTACTTTCCACTCATCATAATCTCTATTTAAATTATATACTTCTGTTTCTCTCTCAACATACAATTCTCTATTTAAATCTCTCTCATCACAATACCATATCACACTCTCAATATTATTCCAGACAGAGGGTACAAAATTATACAACAAAAATAAACCCCTTCTTAAACAATACTTGTGAACCCTCTGGTTCAGAAAAAATAAGGGGAAAATTTACCCTCTGCCCCCATTCTACCACTATACTATTTTTCCGCTCTCTCTCTAACTCATAAGCATACATTAACATTTCATTATCACATTCTACAAACTCATCAGTACTTTCATTATTTATTTTCACCGTATCACTTTCTGATACTAACTCTTCAAATACATTACTATTCTCAATACTATTTTCGTTATTTTCAACATCATCGTCACCATTTGTTAACTCTTTATCTAGTATTACATTTTGACATATGTCATTATCATTTTCATTCGTATTATCTTTATTTGGATTCATTACAACTACTCCCATTCGCTCGATACTATGTTCTAATTTATTCAAACTGGTTCTTATTGTTTCATTATTATTTTCAAAACATTTATTCATTTCTTGAATCTCACTTTTTAATTCATCAAATTTGTTATTGATTATTGAATTTTGCATATTGAATTTAGCGTCAGAATCACTCTTTATTTCGTTAAATTTTATCTCTAACATTGCATGTTGCTTTTCTGAACTCTCTTTGAACATCGCCTGTTGCTTTTCTGAACTCTCTTTCATGCTACACACCATGCTACATAAGTATTTCATCATATTATTATCATCAGATTTTTTATTCTGAATTGGCGTTGAATGAATTCCTTCATCCATAATTTTTGATTCTGTTTCGCTTAATTCGATATTCATTTGGCTTTCGTTTTCGATGTCAGTTAAGCTGACATTCTCGTTATTACCTGCCATTTCTTATTTTTATAATTGATATTTAGAATATTTTAATTAATCTAATTTTTTGTAATGTACTTTCAATCTCATGTTAATTTTGCGTAAATGACGCATTTTTATTTTATTACGCTAACCCTACAACACACTTTTGCATCTTTGTAGGTGTGGAATTTAATTTATTAAATTCGTTCCTGTCGAGGCGCCATTGTTAATTTATTTAGTCCCTGTATCGGGCGCAATTTGTTAAGTTATTAACACTATTAAAATATATAAAAACACAAATTACTTTCACCTACCTGCAAAGGTCCTATCTGGGTCCAGAAATCCGATTCACACGAACTTCAGACGCAAACGTGTTTCATAGGTTAGTGAAATAATTGACTCGACTCATTTTTTGCATGAAGAGAATTGATATTTTAATTCTTTAAAATCATTTAAAATTTTATCCAAAATTGTTATTCCTGGTTGTGCAGATTAAATAACATTTTTTTCAATTTCTTCTCTTTGTCATCTGCTACATGTTAACTTAACCTATTATCTTACCTTACTTGTTACACATCAATATATACACAGACAGAGCCCAGCCTGCAATTTTACACACGCTCACAGACACACAGAAAAATTACAATCCCCTTAACATTTTAAAATAATACCCCCCAGCCGGCACGCGGTGACCATTCGAGCTCGTTTTATTTCGTAAATAACTGCGTCGCCGTCGAATAAAACTGATTTGATTGTTCTCACATGTTCACTACTACCATTGACACATGTTAGTTAAATTGAATTTACTCTTGATATTAAAACTTATAAAATTTTGCAGAGCCCACCTGGCTCTGTGTCTGCGCAGACACAATCAGTGACGAACTGGGACGATGCATCTCTCTTTCGCGGCCAACTCAATTTCGTCGTTTTCAGTTGGAAATCACAGCCTTTTAGTTGTTCGCTGCAGCTTTGTCTCATTTAATTCATGCAAGTTTTAGTGTGCAGATCGTCTAGGAAATTGGTGCGGCACTGGCTAACGTCACGAGATGGGCGGACCTTAAGTTTCATATCCGTCGCCTCAGTCAAGGAGACGAAACAGAAAATGTACTTTTCACCATCTTGGCGGTTCACTACCGCGTCAGTCCGCGCGCCTTGTTGAGTAATGCGTATGGGCGCGCTGTCACACTCTTACAAAGTTCTTGGAACTGAGGCTTGGTAAATTCTTCTACCGATTGCACAACGTGATATTGCGTTGCCGCTTCGTTACAACACTGTTCTATTCACCACGTGTTCTGGTCACCGTTGAAATAAAATTTACACATATTTTTTATAAAACCCAAAAAATGTAAATAAATAAAATACCCAAAATTTGACCCGTTACAATACCCCCTCAATGAGAGGCCTTCTGTCAAAACAGAAGAAATCTCATTGATAAAACCCCTAAGAGGACCGGTGAGGAACTGGTGCCAACAACCCCCTTTTGTTCTTACACTGCATGGGTAAACGACCCCCCTGGCTCGGCGACTATGGACGCATCTGAACGAGATCACTGGACTTCTCTGTGCGAGATCCCAACACCGAAAAATCGAACAGACACGCACCACAGCGCACCTCACCTTCTATCATGCTACCCCAAAAATCCAAATCCCTGGCTTAGATCATGCCAGATCCTCAACCGATATGTTCCCCCTTATATGCAAGCTGGGCTGCCTTTAGCAGATACTGGGCTCACACGCACACCTATTCTACATATTGTAAGGTTAACATATTCTTCAAAAATTTATTATCTCATTTAAGTGAAAAATCCAAAATTCAAACTAAAATATTTTATCAAAAAATTCTCTTCCTTAGTTTTTTGTTATCAAAAAAATTAAATCAATTGAACATTTCTTAAAATAAGTAACATCCTTAACCTAACATGTGATTACACCTAGAGTCTAACAATACAATTCAATAAAATAAGTCAATAATAATAAACACGATTAGAATACAAACAATAAAATAATCAAAGTTTACAAATATCCATCATCTGGCAGGCGCAAAATCAAGAAATAATATTTTTTTTTTCCAAAATTTTAAATTCAAAGTTTCCAAAAAAAAATTTTAAATTCAAAAAAAAATTTAAATTTCTTAAAATATTTCTTTCCATATTGAAATTATTTTAAGTTTGTTCACATTAATTAAAAACAAGAGTTGAATTAACTTCCTTGATAAACATGCCTAGTATATGACCTCACCCATCAGCTGATCAAAACTGGGTCAAGTCCAGAACCTTGACCTACATACATTATGTACAAGTTACATCTGTGAATACATTAAACTTCTGTAAATTTCTGTCTTGAAACACAAAAACATAATAAAATAACACATTTAAAAGGACAAAATATCATTCTAAATAATAATCAAATTGACATTTAAATTATTCAAATAAACACTTTATAATTTTACATTTCCAAATTCTATCAAAAATTTGTCACTGGTTTTAATCAAAAATTTTATATATTCAACTATAACTTTCTTCATTTAACAATCTCATTCTACATTACTTTGGGTGATTTAATTATTTATATCCACTTGATTTGCCATTTGGCATTTATACATATATAATCTTTCTCACTCTGACTCTAATACCACTAACAACTATAACTCATATGACACCCATCTCTATCAAAATATCTATCAAACACTCTCTAACCCCAACTTATCATTAAACTCAAATCGCCACCTTCTCTCTATATATATAAAAAAAAATACTCTCTAACCATTTGTACCTAGGATAAGTGTTCCCCCCCCCCCAAAAAAAGCTCATTTCCTTAATCTGGTTCCTGGATTCTACCTAAGGCAACCCCTTCCCACCAAATCTGTCCCTTCCCGTCCCAACCCTTTTGTTGCGGACTCCCACATTACACTACCCCCTATTACAAAATTGCCATCCCCAAAATCTCAATCTTATTACCTCACTTTCTACTACAACATAACATCATCATTTATAAATATCAATATATCAATCATCACTCTACATACATTCCCCGTAACTACTGTGTCAACATCAATACTTCTCAATATCTATAACATTAACTCACAGCAATATTACATTAACTCAAAACAACATTTTTCTCTCTACTACCATTTTAACCTTAACTTGGACTGATCTACATGTCCCCATAAAAGCTTAATCACCCACAATCTGTCTCTTATTATTTTGCAAATCATTTAAAATCTTCACTACATTAAATTACTTTTCTCATCATGTGCAATATCATCCTGAACACCTTAAAACATTATATTTAACATTAGTTACTTTGATCATCAATAAACAATTTAACAGTGACATTTTACTACTGATCAGCTGACATGTATTATAAATTTTATACTTACAGTGCATTTAAACTGACATACACAAAATATATACACCATACACCAATTTATCTCTGAAACATTCAACAAAAATGTTAGTTTAAATCAAACAATTTATCATTTAATTACCAAATTCATATCTCGTTAAACCATTTAAATTCATTAGAAAATTTAATTATACAACATTCAAATCAATCAAAATATTTAAAACATCTCAAATTATTTTAATTTAATTAATTACTGAAAATACAAATTACATAGCTATCAAAACAATTACAATTAGCCAATTACTGTTTTCAAAATTAATTCGGTTATTTCTTTAACTTGCAAACACTAATATTATTATTACAACAATCATCTACACACTTGTGTACTTGACATTCTACAATACACACAAATAAATTTATTAAACATTTATTTACAAACTTCTGTCATTAACTGTTCCATTTTTCACACTTCATTGTCCAAATCTGCCAGGTCAAAACCACAAAACAAAATATTTATAACTGTCCATTCATTGTTTATAGTTTAGCCTCCATCGTCAAAGATTAGTCTTTGTTTTATATAGCACTTTTCAGTTTTATTGATGCACAAATTACTGTCTTGTGTGTCGTAACCACAAAAACCAAATTCATCTGTTTTACCAAAATAGTCATGAAACAAGTCAACATTAAGTATATCTGTTAAGTCTCCGTTAGTAAATTTGTTCAATATCGGGTCAGTTACTTTTGTATTATCAATTAAATCATTATTATTTAAATATACTTCTAACCTTACTTTCCACTCATCATAATCTCTATTTAAATTATATACTTCTGTTTCTCTCTCAACATACAATTCTCTATTTAAATCTCTCTCATCACAATACCATATCACACTCTCAATATTATTCCAGACAGAGGGTACAAAATTATACAACAAAAATAAACCCCTTCTTAAACAATACTTGTGAACCCTCTGGTTCAGAAAAAATAAGGGGAAAATTTACCCTCTGCCCCCATTCTACCACTATACTATTTTTCCGCTCTCTCTCTAACTCATAAGCATACATTAACATTTCATTATCACATTCTACAAACTCATCAGTACTTTCATTATTTATTTTCACCGTATCACTTTCTGATACTAACTCTTCAAATACATTACTATTCTCAATACTATTTTCATTATTTTCAACATCATCGTCACCATTTGTTAACTCTTTATCTAGTATTACATTTTGACATATGTCATTATCATTTTCATTCGTATTATCTTTATTTGGATTCATTACAACTACTCCCATTCGCTCGATACTATGTTCTAATTTATTCAAACTGGTTCTTATTGTTTCATTATTATTTTCAAAACATTTATTCATTTCTTGAATCTCACTTTTTAATTCATCAAATTTGTTATTGATTATTGAATTTTGCATATTGAATTTAGCGTCAGAATCACTCTTTATTTCGTTAAATTTTATCTCTAACATTGCATGTTGCTTTTCTGAACTCTCTTTGAACATCGCCTGTTGCTTTTCTGAACTCTCTTTCATGCTACACACCATGCTACATAAGTATTTCATCATATTATTATCATCAGATTTTTTATTCTGTATTGGCGTTGAATGAATTCCTTCATCCATAATTTTTGATTCTGTTTCGCTTAATTCGATATTCATTTGGCTTTCGTTTTCGATGTCAGTTAAGCTGACATTCTCGTTATTACCTGCCATTTCTTATTTTTATAATTGATATTTAGAATATTTTAATTAATCTAATTTTTTGTAATGTACTTTCAATCTCATGTTAATTTTGCGTAAATGACGCATTTTTATTTTATTACGCTAACCCTACAACACACTTTTGCATCTTTGTAGGTGTGGAATTTAATTTATTAAATTCGTTCCTGTCGAGGCGCCATTGTTAATTTATTTAGTCCCTGTATCGGGCGCAATTTGTTAAGTTATTAACACTATTAAAATATATAAAAACACAAATTACTTTCACCTACCTGCAAAGGTCCTATCTGGGTCCAGAAATCCGATTCACACGAACTTCAGACGCAAACGTGTTTCATAGGTTAGTGAAATAATTGACTCGACTCATTTTTTGCATGAAGAGAATTGATATTTTAATTCTTTAAAATCATTTAAAATTTTATCCAAAATTGTTATTCCTGGTTGTGCAGATTAAATAACATTTTTTTCAATTTCTTCTCTTTGTCATCTGCTACATGTTAACTTAACCTATTATCTTACCTTACTTGTTACACATCAATATATACACAGACAGAGCCCAGCCTGCAATTTTACACACTCTCACAGACACACAGAAAAATTACAATCCCCTTAACATTTTAAAATAATACCCCCCAGCCGGCACGCGGTGACCATTCGAGCTCGTTTTATTTCGTAAATAACTGCGTCGCCGTCGAATAAAACTGATTTGATTGTTCTCACATGTTCACTACTACCATTGACACATGTTAGTTAAATTGAATTTACTCTTGATATTAAAACTTATAAAATTTTGCAGAGCCCACCTGGCTCTGTGTCTGCGCAGACACAATCAGTGACGAACTGGGACGATGCGTCTCTCTTTCGCGGCCAACTCAATTTCCTCGTTTTCAGTTGGAAATCACAGCCTTTTAGTTGTTCGCTGCAGCTTTGTCTCATTTAATTCATGCAAGTTTTAGTGTGCAGATCGTCTAGGAAATTGGTGCGGCACTGGCTAACGTCACGAGATGGGCGGACCTTAAGTTTCATATCCGTCGCCTCAGTCAAGGAGACGAAACAGAAAATGTACTTTTCACCATCTTGGCGGTTCACTACCGCGTCAGTCCGCGCGCCTTGTTGAGTAATGCGTATGGGCGCGCTGTCACACTCTTACAAAGTTCTTGGAACTGAGGCTTGGTAAATTCTTCTACCGATTGCACAACGTGATATTGCGTTGCCGCTTCGTTACAACACTGTTCTATTCACCACGTGTTCTGGTCACCGTTGAAATAAAATTTACACATATTTTTTATAAAACCCAAAAAATGTAAATAAATAAAATACCCAAAATTTGACCCGTTACAATACCCCCTCAATGAGAGGTCTTCTGTCAAAACAGAAGAAATCTCATTGATAAAACCCCTAAGAGGACCGGTGAGGAACTGGTGCCAACAACCCCCTTTTGTTCTTACACTGCATGGGTAAACGACCCCCCTGGTTCGGCGACTATGGACGCATCTGAACGAGATCACTGGACTTCTCTGTGCGAGATCCCAACACCGAAAAATCGAACAGACACGCACCACAGCGCACCTCACCTTCTATCATGCTACCCCAAAAATCCAAATCCCTGGCTTAGATCATGCCAGATCCTCAACCGATATGTTCCCCCTTATATGCAAGCTGGGCTGCCTTTAGCAGATACTGGGCTCACACGCACACCTATTCTACATATTGTAAGGTTAACATATTCTTCAAAAATTTATTATCTCATTTAAGTGAAAAATCCAAAATTCAAACTAAAATATTTTATCAAAAAATTCTCTTCCTTAGTTTTTTGTTATCAAAAAAATTAAATCAATTGAACATTTCTTAAAATAAGTAACATCCTTAACCTAACATGTGATTACACCTAGAGTCTAACAATACAATTCAATAAAATAAGTCAATAATAATAAACACGATTAGAATACAAACAATAAAATAATCAAAGTTTACAAATATCCATCATCTGGCAGGCGCAAAATCAAGAAATAATTTTTTTTTTTCCAAAATTTTAAATTCAAAGTTTCCAAAAAAAAATTTTAAATTAAAAAAAAATTTAAATTTCTTAAAATATTTCTTTCCATATTGAAATTATTTTAAGTTTGTTCACATTAATTAAAAACAAGAGTTGAATTAACTTCCTTGATAAACATGCCTAGTATATGACCTCACCCATCAGCTGATCAAAACTGGGTCAAGTCCAGAACCTTGACCTACATACATTATGTACAAGTTACATCTGTGAATACATTAAACTTCTGTAAATTTCTGTCTTGAAACACAAAAACATAATAAAATAACACATTTAAAAGGACAAAATATCATTCTAAATAATAATCAAATTGACATTTAAATTATTCAAATAAACACTTTATAATTTTACATTTCCAAATTCTATCAAAAATTTGTCACTGGTTTTAATCAAAAATTTTATATATTCAACTATAACTTTCTTCATTTAACAATCTCATTCTACATTACTTTGGGTGATTTAATTATTTATATCCACTTGATTTGCCATTTGGCATTTATACATATATAATCTTTCTCACTCTGACTCTAATACCACTAACAACTATGACACCCATCTCTATCAAAATATCTATCAAACACTCTCTAACCCCAACTTATCATTAAACTCAAATCGCCACCTTCTCTCTATATATATAAAAAAAAATACTCTCTAACCATTTGTACCTAGGATAAGTGTTCCCCCCCCCCCAAAAAAAGCTCATTTCCTTAATCTGGTTCCTGGATTCTACCTAGGGCAACCCCTTCCCACCAAATCTGTCCCTTCCCGTCCCAACCCTTTTGTTGCGGACTCCCACATTACACTACCCCCTATTACAAAATTGCCATCCCCAAAATCTCAATCTTATTACCTCACTTTCTACTACAACATAACATCATCATTTATAAATATCAATATATCAATCATCACTCTACATACATTCCCCGTAACTACTGTGTCAACATCAATACTTCTCAATATCTATAACATTAACTCACAGCAATATTACATTAACTCAAAACAACATTTTTCTCTCTACTACCATTTTAACCTTAACTTGGACTGATCTACATGTCCCCATAAAAGCTTAATCACCCACAATCTGTCTCTTATTATTTTGCAAATCATTTAAAATCTTCACTACATTAAATTACTTTTCTCATCATGTGCAATATCATCCTGAACACCTTAAAACATTATATTTAACATTAGTTACTTTGATCATCAATAAACAATTTAACAGTGACATTTTACTACTGATCAGCTGACATATATTATAAATTTTATACTTACAGTGCATTTAAACTGACATACACAAAATATATACACCATACACCAATTTATCTCTGAAACATTCAACAAAAATGTTAGTTTAAATCAAACAATTTATCATTTAATTACCAAATTCATATCTCGTTAAACCATTTAAATTCATTAGAAAATTTAATTATACAACATTCAAATCAATCAAAATATTTAAAACATCTCAAATTATTTTAATTTAATTAATTACTGAAAATACAAATTACATAGCTATCAAAACAATTACAATTAGCCAATTACTGTTTTCAAAATTAATTCGGTTATTTCTTTAACTTGCAAACACTAATATTATTATTACAACAATCATCTACACACTTGTGTACTTGACATTCTACAATACACACAAATAAATTTATTAAACATTTATTTACAAACTTCTGTCATTAACTGTTCCATTTTTCACACTTCATTGTCCAAATCTGCCAGGTCAAAACCACAAAACAAAATATTTATAACTGTCCATTCATTGTTTACAGTTTAGCCTCCATCGTCAAAGATTAGTCTTTGTTTTATATAGCACTTTTCAGTTTTATTGATGCACAAATTACTGTCTTGTGTGTCGTAACCACAAAAACCAAATTCATCTGTTTTACCAAAATAGTCATGAAACAAGTCAACATTAAGTATATCTGTTAAGTCTCCGTTAGTAAATTTGTTCAATATCGGGTCAGTTACTTTTGTATTATCAATTAAATCATTATTATTTAAATATACTTCTAACCTTACTTTCCACTCATCATAATCTCTATTTAAATTATATACTTCTGTTTCTCTCTCAACATACAATTCTCTATTTAAATCTCTCTCATCACAATACCATATCACACTCTCAATATTATTCCAGACAGAGGGTACAAAATTATACAACAAAA
The DNA here is from genome assembly GCA_034769895.1 of Magicicada septendecula. NCBI lineage: Eukaryota > Metazoa > Arthropoda > Insecta > Hemiptera > Cicadidae > Magicicada > Magicicada septendecula. Next base: position 427,232,763 of record CM068370.1, on the reverse strand, counting down.
ATAAACCCCTTCTTAAACAATACTTGTGAACCCTCTGGTTCAGAAAAAATAAGGGGAAAATTTACCCTCTGCCCCCATTCTACCACTATACTATTTTTCCGCTCTCTCTCTCTAACTCATAAGCATACATTAACATTTCATTATCACATTCTACAAACTCATCAGTACTTTCATTATTTATTTTCACCGTATCACTTTCTGATACTAACTCTTCAAATACATTACTATTCTCAATACTATTTTCGTTATTTTCAACATCATCGTCACCATTTGTTAACTCTTTATCTAGTATTACATTTTGACATATGTCATTATCATTTTCATTCGTATTATCTTTATTTGGATTCATTACAACTACTCCCATTCGCTCGATACTATGTTCTAATTTATTCAAACTGGTTCTTATTGTTTCATTATTATTTTCAAAACATTTATTCATTTCTTGAATCTCACTTTTTAATTCATCAAATTTGTTATTGATTATTGAATTTTGCATATTGAATTTAGCGTCAGAATAACTCTTTATTTCGTTAAATTTTATCTCTAACATTGCATGTTGCTTTTCTGAACTCTCTTTGAACATCGCCTGTTGCTTTTCTGAACTCTCTTTCATGCTACACACCATGCTACATAAGTATTTCATCATATTATTATCATCAGATGTTTTATTCTGAATTGGCGTTGAATGAATTCCTTCATCCATAATTTTTGATTCTGTTTCGCTTAATTCGATATTCATTTGGCTTTCGTTTTCGATGTCAGTTAAGCTGACATTCTCGTTATTACCTGCCATTTCTTATTTTTATAATTGATATTTAGAATATTTTAATTAATCTAATTTTTTGTAATGTACTTTCAATCTCATGTTAATTTTGCGTAAATGACGCATTTTTATTTTATTACGCTAACCCTACAACACACTTTTGCATCTTTGTAGGTGTGGAATTTAATTTATTAAATTCGTTCCTGTCGAGGCGCCATTGTTAATTTATTTAGTCCCTGTATCGGGCGCAATTTGTTAAGTTATTAACACTATTAAAATATATAAAAACACAAATTACTTTCACCTACCTGCAAAGGTCCTATCTGGGTCCAGAAATCCGATTCACACGAACTTCAGACGCAAACGTGTTTCATAGGTTAGTGAAATAATTGACTCGACTCATTTTTTGCATGAAGAGAATTGATATTTTAATTCTTTAAAATCATTTAAAATTTTATCCAAAATTGTTATTCCTGGTTGTGCAGATTAAATAACATTTTTTTCAATTTCTTCTCTTTGTCATCTGCTACATGTTAACTTAACCTATTATCTTACCTTACTTGTTACACATCAATATATACACAGACAGAGCCCAGCCTGCAATTTTACACACTCTCACAGACACACAGAAAAATTACAATCCCCTTAACATTTTAAAATAATACCCCCCAGCCGGCACGCGGTGACCATTCGAGCTCGTTTTATTTCGTAAATAACTGCGTCGCCGTCGAATAAAACTGATTTGATTGTTCTCACATGTTCACTACTACCATTGACACATGTTAGTTAAATTGAATTTACTCTTGATATTAAAACTTATAAAATTTTGCAGAGCCCACCTGGCTCTGTGTCTGCGCAGACACAATCAGTGACGAACTGGGACGATGCGTCTCTCTTTCGCGGCCAACTCAATTTCCTCGTTTTCAGTTGGAAATCACAGCCTTTTAGTTGTTCGCTGCAGCTTTGTCTCATTTAATTCATGCAAGTTTTAGTGTGCAGATCGTCTAGGAAATTGGTGCGGCACTGGCTAACGTCACGAGATGGGCGGACCTTAAGTTTCATATCCGTCGCCTCAGTCAAGGAGACGAAACAGAAAATGTACTTTTCACCATCTTGGCGGTTCACTACCGCGTCAGTCCGCGCGCCTTGTTGAGTAATGCGTATGGGCGCGCTGTCACACTCTTACAAAGTTCTTGGAACTGAGGCTTGGTAAATTCTTCTACCGATTGCACAACGTGATATTGCGTTGCCGCTTCGTTACAACACTGTTCTATTCACCACGTGTTCTGGTCACCGTTGAAATAAAATTTACACATATTTTTTATAAAACCCAAAAAATGTAAATAAATAAAATACCCAAAATTTGACCCGTTACAATACCCCCTCAATGAGAGGTCTTCTGTCAAAACAGAAGAAATCTCATTGATAAAACCCCTAAGAGGACCGGTGAGGAACTGGTGCCAACAACCCCCTTTTGTTCTTACACTGCATGGGTAAACGACCCCCCTGGCTCGGCGACTATGGACGCATCTGAACGAGATCACTGGACTTCTCTGTGCGAGATCCCAACACCGAAAAATCGAACAGACACGCACCACAGCGCACCTCACCTTCTATCATGCTACCCCAAAAATCCAAATCCCTGGCTTAGATCATGCCAGATCCTCAACCGATATGTTCCCCCTTATATGCAAGCTGGGCTGCCTTTAGCAGATACTGGGCTCACATGCACACCTATTCTACATATTGTAAGGTTAACATATTCTTCAAAAATTTATTATCTCATTTAAGTGAAAAATCCAAAATTCAAACTAAAATATTTTATCAAAAAATTCTCTTCCTTAGTTTTTTGTTATCAAAAAAATTAAATCAATTGAACATTTCTTAAAATAAGTAACATCCTTAACCTAACATGTGATTACACCTAGAGTCTAACAATACAATTCAATAAAATAAGTCAATAATAATAAACACGATTAGAATACAAACAATAAAATAATCAAAGTTTACAAATATCCATCATCTGGCAGGCGCAAAATCAAGAAATAATTTTTTTTTTCCAAAATTTTAAATTCAAAGTTTCCAAAAAAAAATTTTAAATTCAAAAAAAAATTTAAATTTCTTAAAATATTTCTTTCCATATTGAAATTATTTTAAGTTTGTTCACATTAATTAAAAACAAGAGTTGAATTAACTTCCTTGATAAACATGCCTAGTATATGACCTCACCCATCAGCTGATCAAAACTGGGTCAAGTCCAGAACCTTGACCTACATACATTATGTACAAGTTACATCTGTGAATACATTAAACTTCTGTAAATTTCTGTCTTGAAACACAAAAACATAATAAAATAACACATTTAAAAGGACAAAATATCATTCTAAATAATAATCAAATTGACATTTAAAATTATTCAAATAAACACTTTATAATTTTACATTTCCAAATTCTATCAAAAATTTGTCACTGGTTTTAATCAAAAATTTTATATATTCAACTATAACTTTCTTCATTTAACAATCTCATTCTACATTACTTTGGGTGATTTAATTATTTATATCCACTTGATTTGCCATTTGGCATTTATACATATATAATCTTTCTCACTCTGACTCTAATACCACTAACAACTATGACACCCATCTCTATCAAAATATCTATCAAACACTCTCTAACCCCAACTTATCATTAAACTCAAATCGCCACCTTCTCTCTATATATATAAAAAAAAATACTCTCTAACCATTTGTACCTAGGATAAGTGTTTCCCCCCCCCCAAAAAAGCTCATTTCCTTAATCTGGTTCCTGGATTCTACCTAAGGCAACCCCTTCCCACCAAATCTGTCCCTTCCCGTCCCAACCCTTTTGTTGCGGACTCCCACATTACACTACCCCCTATTACAAAATTGCCATCCCCAAAATCTCAATCTTATTACCTCACTTTCTACTACAACATAACATCATCATTTATAAATATCAATATATCAATCATCACTCTACATACATTCCCCGTAACTACTGTGTCAACATCAATACTTCTCAATATCTATAACATTAACTCACAGCAATATTACATTAACTCAAAACAACATTTTTCTCTCTACTACCATTTTAACCTTAACTTGGACTGATCTACATGTCCCCATAAAAGCTTAATCACCCACAATCTGTCTCTTATTATTTTGCAAATCATTTAAAATCTTCACTACATTAAATTACTTTTCTCATCATGTGCAATATCATCCTGAACACCTTAAAACATTATATTTAACATTAGTTACTTTGATCATCAATAAACAATTTAACAGTGACATTTTACTACTGATCAGCTGACATGTATTATAAATTTTATACTTACAGTGCATTTAAACTGACATACACAAAATATATACACCATACACCAATTTATCTCTGAAACATTCAACAAAAATGTTAGTTTAAATCAAACAATTTATCATTTAATTACCAAATTCATATCTCGTTAAACCATTTAAATTCATTAGAAAATTTAATTATACAACATTCAAATCAATCAAAATATTTAAAACATCTCAAATTATTTTAATTTAATTAATTACTGAAAATACAAATTACATAGCTATCAAAACAATTACAATTAGCCAATTACTGTTTTCAAAATTAATTCGGTTATTTCTTTAACTTGCAAACACTAATATTATTATTACAACAATCATCTACACACTTGTGTACTTGACATTCTACAATACACACAAATAAATTTATTAAACATTTATTTACAAACTTCTGTCATTAACTGTTCCATTTTTCACACTTCATTGTCCAAATCTGCCAGGTCAAAACCACAAAACAAAATATTTATAACTGTCCATTCATTGTTTATAGTTTAGCCTCCATCGTCAAAGATTAGTCTTTGTTTTATATAGCACTTTTCAGTTTTATTGATGCACAAATTACTGTCTTGTGTGTCGTAACCACAAAAACCAAATTCATCTGTTTTACCAAAATAGTCATGAAACAAGTCAACATTAAGTATATCTGTTAAGTCTCCGTTAGTAAATTTGTTCAATATCGGGTCAGTTACTTTTGTATTATCAATTAAATCATTATTATTTAAATATACTTCTAACCTTACTTTCCACTCATCATAATCTCTATTTAAATTATATACTTCTGTTTCTCTCTCAACATACAATTCTCTATTTAAATCTCTCTCATCACAATACCATATCACACTCTCAATATTATTCCAGACAGAGGGTACAAAATTATACAACAAAAATAAACCCCTTCTTAAACAATACTTGTGAACCCTCTGGTTCAGAAAAAATAAGGGGAAAATTTACCCTCTGCCCCCATTCTACCACTATACTATTTTTCCGCTCTCTCTCTAACTCATAAGCATACATTAACATTTCATTATCACATTCTACAAACTCATCAGTACTTTCATTATTTATTTTCACCGTATCACTTTCTGATACTAACTCTTCAAATACATTACTATTCTCAATACTATTTTCGTTATTTTCAACATCATCGTCACCATTTGTTAACTCTTTATCTAGTATTACATTTTGACATATGTCATTATCATTTTCATTCGTATTATCTTTATTTGGATTCATTACAACTACTCCCATTCGCTCGATACTATGTTCTAATTTATTCAAACTGGTTCTTATTGTTTCATTATTATTTTCAAAACATTTATTCATTTCTTGAATCTCACTTTTTAATTCATCAAATTTGTTATTGATTATTGAATTTTGCATATTGAATTTAGCGTCAGAATCACTCTTTATTTCGTTAAATTTTATCTCTAACATTGCATGTTGCTTTTCTGAACTCTCTTTGAACATCGCCTGTTGCTTTTCTGAACTCTCTTTCATGCTACACACCATGCTACATAAGTATTTCATCATATTATTATCATCAGATTTTTTATTCTGAATTGGCGTTGAATGAATTCCTTCATCCATAATTTTTGATTCTGTTTCGCTTAATTCGATATTCATTTGGCTTTCGTTTTCGATGTCAGTTAAGCTGACATTCTCGTTATTACCTGCCATTTCTTATTTTTATAATTGATATTTAGAATATTTTAATTAATCTAATTTTTTGTAATGTACTTTCAATCTCATGTTAATTTTGCGTAAATGACGCATTTTTATTTTATTACGCTAACCCTACAACACACTTTTGCATCTTTGTAGGTGTGGAATTTAATTTATTAAATTCGTTCCTGTCGAGGCGCCATTGTTAATTTATTTAGTCCCTGTATCGGGCGCAATTTGTTAAGTTATTAACACTATTAAAATATATAAAAACACAAATTACTTTCACCAACCTGCAAAGGTCCTATCTGGGTCCAGAAATCCGATTCACACGAACTTCAGACGCAAACGTGTTTCATAGGTTAGTGAAATAATTGACTCGACTCATTTTTTGCATGAAGAGAATTGATATTTTAATTCTTTAAAATCATTTAAAATTTTATCCAAAATTGTTATTCCTGGTTGTGCAGATTAAATAACATTTTTTTCAATTTCTTCTCTTTGTCATCTGCTACATGTTAACTTAACCTATTATCTTACCTTACTTGTTACACATCAATATATACACAGACAGAGCCCAGCCTGCAATTTTACACACTCTCACAGACACACAGAAAAATTACAATCCCCTTAACATTTTAAAATAATACCCCCCAGCCGGCACGCGGTGACCATTCGAGCTCGTTTTATTTCGTAAATAACTGCGTCGCCGTCGAATAAAACTGATTTGATTGTTCTCACATGTTCACTACTACCATTGACACATGTTAGTTAAATTGAATTTACTCTTGATATTAAAACTTATAAAATTTTGCAGAGCCCACCTGGCTCTGTGTCTGCGCAGACACAATCAGTGACGAACTGGGACGATGCGTCTCTCTTTCGCGGCCAACTCAATTTCGTCGTTTTCAGTTGGAAATCACAGCCTTTTAGTTGTTCGCTGCAGCTTTGTCTCATTTAATTCATGCAAGTTTTAGTGTGCAGATCGTCTAGGAAATTGGTGCGGCACTGGCTAACGTCACGAGATGGGCGGACCTTAAGTTTCATATCCGTCGCCTCAGTCAAGGAGACGAAACAGAAAATGTACTTTTCACCATCTTGGCGGTTCACTACCGCGTCAGTCCGCGCGCCTTGTTGAGTAATGCGTATGGGCGCGCTGTCACACTCTTACAAAGTTCTTGGAACTGAGGCTTGGTAAATTCTTCTACCGATTGCACAACGTGATATTGCGTTGCCGCTTCGTTACAACACTGTTCTATTCACCACGTGTTCTGGTCACTGTTGAAATAAAATTTACACATATTTTTTATAAAACCCAAAAAATGTAAATAAATAAAATACCCAAAATTTGACCCGTTACAATACCCCCTCAATGAGAGGTCTTCTGTCAAAACAGAAGAAATCTCATTGATAAAACCCCTAAGAGGACCGGTGAGGAACTGGTGCCAACAACCCCCTTTTGTTCTTACACTGCATGGGTAAACGACCCCCCTGGCTCGGCGACTATGGACGCATCTGAACGAGATCACTGGACTTCTCTGTGCGAGATCCCAACACCGAAAAATCGAACAGACACGCACCACAGCGCACCTCACCTTCTATCATGCTACCCCAAAAATCCAAATCCCTGGCTTAGATCATGCCAGATCCTCAACCGATATGTTCCCCCTTATATGCAAGCTGGGCTGCCTTTAGCAGATACTGGGCTCACACGCACACCTATTCTACATATTGTAAGGTTAACATATTCTTCAAAAATTTATTATCTCATTTAAGTGAAAAATCCAAAATTCAAACTAAAATATTTTATCAAAAAATTCTCTTCCTTAGTTTTTTGTTATCAAAAAAATTAAATCAATTGAACATTTCTTAAAATAAGTAACATCCTTAACCTAACATGTGATTACACCTAGAGTCTAACAATACAATTCAATAAAATAAGTCAATAATAATAAACACGATTAGAATACAAACAATAAAATAATCAAAGTTTACAAATATCCATCATCTGGCAGGCGCAAAATCAAGAAATAATTTTTTTTTTTTCCAAAATTTTAAATTCAAAGTTTCCAAAAAAAAATTTTAAATTCAAAAAAAAATTTAAATTTCTTAAAATATTTCTTTCCATATTGAAATTATTTTAAGTTTGTTCACATTAATTAAAAACAAGAGTTGAATTAACTTCCTTGATAAACATGCCTAGTATATGACCTCACCCATCAGCTGATCAAAACTGGGTCAAGTCCAGAACCTTGACCTACATACATTATGTACAAGTTACATCTGTGAATACATTAAACTTCTGTAAATTTCTGTCTTGAAACACAAAAACATAATAAAATAACACATTTAAAAGGACAAAATATCATTCTAAATAATAATCAAATTGACATTTAAATTATTCAAATAAACACTTTATAATTTTACATTTCCAAATTCTATCAAAAATTTGTCACTGGTTTTAATCAAAAATTTTATATATTCAACTATAACTTTCTTCATTTAACAATCTCATTCTACATTACTTTGGGTGATTTAATTATTTATATCCACTTGATTTGCCATTTGGCATTTATACATATATAATCTTTCTCACTCTGACTCTAATACCACTAACAACTATGACACCCATCTCTATCAAAATATCTATCAAACACTCTCTAACCCCAACTTATCATTAAACTCAAATCGCCACCTTCTCTCTCTATATATAAAAAAAAATACTCTCTAACCATTTGTACCTAGGATAAGTGTTTCCCCCCCCAAAAAAAGCTCATTTCCTTAATCTGGTTCCTGGATTCTACCTAAGGCAACCCCTTCCCACCAAATCTGTCCCTTCCCGTCCCAACCCTTTTGTTGCGGACTCCCACATTACACTACCCCCTATTACAAAATTGCCATCCCCAAAATCTCAATCTTATTACCTCACTTTCTACTACAACATAACATCATCATTTATAAATATCAATATATCAATCATCACTCTACATACATTCCCCGTAACTACTGTGTCAACATCAATACTTCTCAATATCTATAACATTAACTCACAGCAATATTACATTAACTCAAAACAACATTTTTCTCTCTACTACCATTTTAACCTTAACTTGGACTGATCTACATGTCCCCATAAAAGCTTAATCACCCACAATCTGTCTCTTATTATTTTGCAAATCATTTAAAATCTTCACTACATTAAATTACTTTTCTCATCATGTGCAATATCATCCTGAACACCTTAAAACATTATATTTAACATTAGTTACTTTGATCATCAATAAACAATTTAACAGTGACATTTTACTACTGATCAGCTGACATGTATTATAAATTTTATACTTACAGTGCATTTAAACTGACATACACAAAATATATACACCATACACCAATTTATCTCTGAAACATTCAACAAAAATGTTAGTTTAAATCAAACAATTTATCATTTAATTACCAAATTCATATCTCGTTAAACCATTTAAATTCATTAGAAAATTTAATTATACAACATTCAAATCAATCAAAATATTTAAAACATCTCAAATTATTTTAATTTAATTAATTACTGAAAATACAAATTACATAGCTATCAAAACAATTACAATTAGCCAATTACTGTTTTCAAAATTAATTCGGTTATTTCTTTAACTTGCAAACACTAATATTATTATTACAACAATCATCTACACACTTGTGTACTTGACATTCTACAATACACACAAATAAATTTATTAAACATTTATTTACAAACTTCTGTCATTAACTGTTCCATTTTTCACACTTCATTGTCCAAATCTGCCAGGTCAAAACCACAAAACAAAATATTTATAACTGTCCATTCATTGTTTATAGTTTAGCCTCCATCGTCAAAGATTAGTCTTTGTTTTATATAGCACTTTTCAGTTTTATTGATGCACAAATTACTGTCTTGTGTGTCGTAACCACAAAAACCAAATTCATCTGTTTTACCAAAATAGTCATGAAACAAGTCAACATTAAGTATATCTGTTAAGTCTCCGTTAGTAAATTTGTTCAATATCGGGTCAGTTACTTTTGTATTATCAATTAAATCATTATTATTTAAATATACTTCTAACCTTACTTTCCACTCATCATAATCTCTATTTAAATTATATACTTCTGTTTCTCTCTCAACATACAATTCTCTATTTAAATCTCTCTCATCACAATACCATATCACACTCTCAATATTATTCCAGACAGAGGGTACAAAATTATACAACAAAAATAAACCCCTTCTTAAACAATACTTGTGAACCCCTCTGGTTCAGAAAAAATAAGGGGAAAATTTACCCTCTGCCCCCATTCTACCACTATACTATTTTTCCGCTCTCTCTCTAACTCATAAGCATACATTAACATTTCATTATCACATTCTACAAACTCATCAGTACTTTCATTATTTATTTTCACCGTATCACTTTCTGATACTAACTCTTCAAATACATTACTATTCTCAATACTATTTTCGTTATTTTCAACATCATCGTCACCATTTGTTAACTCTTTATCTAGTATTACATTTTGACATATGTCATTATCATTTTCATTCGTATTATCTTTATTTGGATTCATTACAACTACTCCCATTCGCTCGATACTATGTTCTAATTTATTCAAACTGGTTCTTATTGTTTCATTATTATTTTCAAAACATTTATTCATTTCTTGAATCTCACTTTTTAATTCATCAAATTTGTTATTGATTATTGAATTTTGCATATTGAATTTAGCGTCAGAATCACTCTTTATTTCGTTAAATTTTATCTCTAACATTGCATGTTGCTTTTCTGAACTCTCTTTGAACATCGCCTGTTGCTTTTCTGAACTCTCTTTCATGCTACACACCATGCTACATAAGTATTTCATCATATTATTATCATCAGATTTTTTATTCTGAATTGGCGTTGAATGAATTCCTTCATCCATAATTTTTGATTCTGTTTCGCTTAATTCGATATTCATTTGGCTTTCGTTTTCGATGTCAGTTAAGCTGACATTCTCGTTATTACCTGCCATTTCTTATTTTTATAATTGATATTTAGAATATTTTAATTAATCTAATTTTTTGTAATGTACTTTCAATCTCATGTTAATTTTGCGTAAATGACGCATTTTTATTTTATTACGCTAACCCTACAACACACTTTTGCATCTTTGTAGGTGTGGAATTTAATTTATTAAATTCGTTCCTGTCGAGGCGCCATTGTTAATTTATTTAGTCCCTGTATCGGGCGCAATTTGTTAAGTTATTAACACTATTAAAATATATAAAAACACAAATTACTTTCACCTACCTGCAAAGGTCCTATCTGGGTCCAGAAATCCGATTCACACGAACTTCAGACGCAAACGTGTTTCATAGGTTAGTGAAATAATTGACTCGACTCATTTTTTGCATGAAGAGAATTGATATTTTAATTCTTTAAAATCATTTAAAATTTTATCCAAAATTGTTATTCCTGGTTGTGCAGATTAAATAACATTTTTTTCAATTTCTTCTCTTTGTCATCTGCTACATGTTAACTTAACCTATTATCTTACCTTACTTGTTACACATCAATATATACACAGACAGAGCCCAGCCTGCAATTTTACACACTCTCACAGACACACAGAAAAATTACAATCCCCTTAACATTTTAAAATAATACCCCCCAGCCGGCACGCGGTGACCATTCGAGCTCGTTTTATTTCGTAAATAACTGCGTCGCCGTCGAATAAAACTGATTTGATTGTTCTCACATGTTCACTACTACCATTGACACATGTTAGTTAAATTGAATTTACTCTTGATATTAAAACTTATAAAATTTTGCAGAGCCCACCTGGCTCTGTGTCTGCGCAGACACAATCAGTGACGAACTGGGACGATGCGTCTCTCTTTCGCGGCCAACTCAATTTCGTCGTTTTCAGTTGGAAATCACAGCCTTTTAGTTGTTCGCTGCAGCTTTGTCTCATTTAATTCATGCAAGTTTTAGTGTGCAGATCGTCTAGGAAATTGGTGCGGCACTGGCTAACGTCACGAGATGGGCGGACCTTAAGTTTCATATCCGTCGCCTCAGTCAAGGAGACGAAACAGAAAATGTACTTTTCACCATCTTGGCAGTTCACTACCGCGTCAGTCCGCGCGCCTTGTTGAGTAATGCGTATGGGCGCGCTGTCACACTCTTACAAAGTTCTTGGAACTGAGGCTTGGTAAATTCTTCTACCGATTGCACAACGTGATATTGCGTTGCCGCTTCGTTACAACACTGTTCTATTCACCACGTGTTCTGGTCACCGTTGAAATAAAATTTACACATATTTTTTATAAAACCCAAAAAATGTAAATAAATAAAATACCCAAAATTTGACCCGTTACAATACCCCCTCAATGAGAGGTCTTCTGTCAAAACAGAAGAAATCTCATTGATAAAACCCCTAAGAGGACCGGTGAGGAACTGGTGCCAACAACCCCCTTTTGTTCTTACACTGCATGGGTAAACGACCCCCCTGGCTCGGCGACTATGGACGCATCTGAACCAGATCACTGGACTTCTCTGTGCGAGATCCCAACACCGAAAAATCGAACAGACACGCACCACAGCGCACCTCACCTTCTATCATGCTACCCCAAAAATCCAAATCCCTGGCTTAGATCATGCCAGATCCTCAACCGATATGTTCCCCCTTATATGCAAGCTGGGCTGCCTTTAGCAGATACTGGGCTCACACGCACACCTATTCTACATATTGTAAGGTTAATATATTCTTCAAAAATTTATTATCTCATTTAAGTGAAAAATCCAAAATTCAAACTAAAATATTTTATCAAAAAATTCTCTTCCTTAGTTTTTTGTTATCAAAAAAATTAAATCAATTGAACATTTCTTAAAATAAGTAACATCCTTAACCTAACATGTGATTACACCTAGAGTCTAACAATACAATTCAATAAAATAAGTCAATAATAATAAACACGATTAGAATACAAACAATAAAATAATCAAAGTTTACAAATATCCATCATCTGGCAGGCGCAAAATCAAGAAATAATATTTTTTTTTTCCAAAATTTTAAATTCAAAGTTTCCAAAAAAAAATTTTAAATTCAAAAAAAAATTTAAATTTCTTAAAATATTTCTTTCCATATTGAAATTATTTTAAGTTTGTTCACATTAATTAAAAACAAGAGTTGAATTAACTTCCTTGATAAACATGCCTAGTATATGACCTCACCCATCAGCTGATCAAAACTGGGTCAAGTCCAGAACCTTGACCTACATACATTATGTACAAGTTACATCTGTGAATACATTAAACTTCTGTAAATTTCTGTCTTGAAACACAAAAACATAATAAAATAACACATTTAAAAGGACAAAATATCATTCTAAATAATAATCAAATTGACATTTAAATTATTCAAATAAACACTTTATAATTTTACATTTCCAAATTCTATCAAAAATTTGTCACTGGTTTTAATCAAAAATTTTATATATTCAACTATAACTTTCTTCATTTAACAATCTCATTCTACATTACTTTGGGTGATTTAATTATTTATATCCACTTGATTTGCCATTTGGCATTTATACATATATAATCTTTCTCACTCTGACTCTAATACCACTAACAACTATGACACCCATCTCTATCAAAATATCTATCAAACACTCTCTAACCCCAACTTATCATTAAACTCAAATCGCCACCTTCTCTCTATATATATAAAAAAAAATACTCTCTAACCATTTGTACCTAGGATAAGTGTTTCCCCCCCCCAAAAAAAGCTCATTTCCTTAATCTGGTTCCTGGATTCTACCTAAGGCAACCCCTTCCCACCAAATCTGTCCCTTCCCGTCCCAACCCTTTTGTTGCGGACTCCCACATTACACTACCCCCTATTACAAAATTGCCATCCCCAAAATCTCAATCTTATTACCTCACTTTCTACTACAACATAACATCATCATTTATAAATATCAATATATCAATCATCACTCTACATACATTCCCCGTAACTACTGTGTCAACATCAATACTTCTCAATATCTATAACATTAACTCACAGCAATATTACATTAACTCAAAACAACATTTTTCTCTCTACTACCATTTCAACCTTAACTTGGACTGATCTACATGTCCCCATAAAAGCTTAATCACCCACAATCTGTCTCTTATTATTTTGCAAATCATTTAAAATCTTCACTACATTAAATTACTTTTCTCATCATGTGCAATATCATCCTGAACACCTTAAAACATTATATTTAACATTAGTTACTTTGATCATCAATAAACAATTTAACAGTGACATTTTACTACTGATCAGCTGACATGTATTATAAATTTTATACTTACAGTGCATTTAAACTGACATACACAAAATATATACACCATACACCAATTTATCTCTGAAACATTCAACAAAAATGTTAGTTTAAATCAAACAATTTATCATTTAATTACCAAATTCATATCTCGTTAAACCATTTAAATTCATTAGAAAATTTAATTATACAACATTCAAATCAATCAAAATATTTAAAACATCTCAAATTATTTTAATTTAATTAATTACTGAAAATACAAATTACATAGCTATCAAAACAATTACAATTAGCCAATTACTGTTTTCAAAATTAATTCGGTTATTTCTTTAACTTGCAAACACTAATATTATTATTACAACAATCATCTACACACTTGTGTACTTGACATTCTACAATACACACAAATAAATTTATTAAACATTTATTTACAAACTTCTGTCATTAACTGTTCCATTTTTCACACTTCATTGTCCAAATCTGCCAGGTCAAAACCACAAAACAAAATATTTATAACTGTCCATTCATTGTTTATAGTTTAGCCTCCATCGTCAAAGATTAGTCTTTGTTTTATATAGCACTTTTCAGTTTTATTGATGCACAAATTACTGTCTTGTGTGTCGTAACCACAAAAACCAAATTCATCTGTTTTACCAAAATAGTCATGAAACAAGTCAACATTAAGTATATCTGTTAAGTCTCCGTTAGTAAATTTGTTCAATATCGGGTCAGTTACTTTTGTATTATCAATTAAATCATTATTATTTAAATATACTTCTAACCTTACTTTCCACTCATCATAATCTCTATTTAAATTATATACTTCTGTTTCTCTCTCAACATACAATTCTCTATTTAAATCTCTCTCATCACAATACCATATCACACTCTCAATATTATTCCAGACAGAGGGTACAAAATTATACAACAAAAATAAACCCCTTCTTAAACAATACTTGTGAACCCCTCTGGTTCAGAAAAAATAAGGGGAAAATTTACCCTCTGCCCCCATTCTACCACTATACTATTTTTCCGCTCTCTCTCTAACTCATAAGCATACATTAACATTTCATTATCACATTCTACAAACTCATCAGTACTTTCATTATTTATTTTCACCGTATCACTTTCTGATACTAACTCTTCAAATACATTACTATTCTCAATACTATTTTCGTTATTTTCAACATCATCGTCACCATTTGTTAACTCTTTATCTAGTATTACATTTTGACATATGTCATTATCATTTTCATTCGTATTATCTTTATTTGGATTCATTACAACTACTCCCATTCGCTCGATACTATGTTCTAATTTATTCAAACTGGTTCTTATTGTTTCATTATTATTTTCAAAACATTTATTCATTTCTTGAATCTCACTTTTTAATTCATCAAATTTGTTATTGATTATTGAATTTTGCATATTGAATTTAGCGTCAGAATCACTCTTTATTTCGTTAAATTTTATCTCTAACATTGCATGTTGCTTTTCTGAACTCTCTTTGAACATCGCCTGTTGCTTTTCTGAACTCTCTTTCATGCTACACACCATGCTACATAAGTATTTCATCATATTATTATCATCAGATTTTTTATTCTGAATTGGCGTTGAATGAATTCCTTCATCCATAATTTTTGATTCTGTTTCGCTTAATTCGATATTCATTTGGCTTTCGTTTTCGATGTCAGTTAAGCTGACATTCTCGTTATTACCTGCCATTTCTTATTTTTATAATTGATATTTAGAATATTTTAATTAATCTAATTTTTTGTAATGTACTTTCAATCTCATGTTAATTTTGCGTAAATGACGCATTTTTATTTTATTACGCTAACCCTACAACACACTTTTGCATCTTTGTAGGTGTGGAATTTAATTTATTAAATTCGTTCCTGTCGAGGCGCCATTGTTAATTTATTTAGTCCCTGTATCGGGCGCAATTTGTTAAGTTATTAACACTATTAAAATATATAAAAACACAAATTACTTTCACCTACCTGCAAAGGTCCTATCTGGGTCCAGAAATCCGATTCACACGAACTTCAGACGCAAACGTGTTTCATAGGTTAGTGAAATAATTGACTCGACTCATTTTTTGCATGAAGAGAATTGATATTTTAATTCTTTAAAATCATTTAAAATTTTATCCAAAATTGTTATTCCTGGTTGTGCAGATTAAATAACATTTTTTTCAATTTCTTCTCTTTGTCATCTGCTACATGTTAACTTAACCTATTATCTTACCTTACTTGTTACACATCAATATATACACAGACAGAGCCCAGCCTGCAATTTTACACACTCTCACAGACACACAGAAAAATTACAATCCCCTTAACATTTTAAAATAATACCCCCCAGCCAGCACGCGGTGACCATTCGAGCTCGTTTTATTTCGTAAATAACTGCGTCGCCGTCGAATAAAACTGATTTGATTGTTCTCACATGTTCACTACTACCATTGACACATGTTAGTTAAATTGAATTTACTCTTGATATTAAAACTTATAAAATTTTGCAGAGCCCACCTGGCTCTGTGTCTGCGCAGACACAATCAGTGACGAACTGGGACGATGCGTCTCTCTTTCGCGGCCAACTCAATTTCCTCGTTTTCAGTTGGAAATCACAGCCTTTTAGTTGTTCGCTGCAGCTTTGTCTCATTTAATTCATGCAAGTTTTAGTGTGCAGATCGTCTAGGAAATTGGTGCGGCACTGGCTAACGTCACGAGATGGGCGGACCTTAAGTTTCATATCCGTCGCCTCAGTCAAGGAGACGAAACAGAAAATGTACTTTTCACCATCTTGGCGGTTCACTACCGCGTCAGTCCGCGCGCCTTGTTGAGTAATGCGTATGGGCGCGCTGTCACACTCTTACAAAGTTCTTGGAACTGAGGCTTGGTAAATTCTTCTACCGATTGCACAACGTGATATTGCGTTGCCGCTTCGTTACAACACTGTTCTATTCACCACGTGTTCTGGTCACCGTTGAAATAAAATTTACACATATTTTTTATAAAACCCAAAAAATGTAAATAAATAAAAATACCCAAAATTTGACCCGTTACATATTTATACCCTAGGGTGCAAAAATCATGTTTGACAATATTCTGCAGCTCTGAGTCTGTCGTTGGCGTCTCTTTTTAAACACGATTCTTTTCACACTTAATTCGCTTGTCTTCACGATATGCAAAGTCTTTTGCACATTACCCGATATTCGTCTTGTCGGTAATTTTTTAGTGTTCACTGTGTATAAACCGTTTTCCCTATCTTAATTAACATGTGACTTTAATTATTTACCTTAAAACTTTGTCTTGTTTACCAACGAATCTGTTGTGGCCTATGTCCGCTTTCGGACGCCATCTTTTAATTGTTTCCAACTTCGTAATTAAATACTTACTAGGTCCAGAGTTCTTTGAGTGTATTTTGGAGAACAGTAGGGATTATTCAAATAAATTATTCAACTCTACTTTTTTTTTTTTTAGTGAACTTAGTTTTATTCATCATATCATTTTTTGATTCTATATAGTCAAAGGAACCAATTAAATTGACTTATTTTGTATTATCACTACAATATTCTCTCTTCCTCTTCTACACGTCTACTATGTGAATACTAACACAGTACATTAATTATTTAAAATTTACCCTTCTTTTATGATATTACATTAGGTTAAACTCATCAAGACAAAAGAAAACAGACATTGAAAACATAAACTAAATTTTCTTAACGCTAACCAGTGCTATTCATTATGTAATTTTCACTCACATATACGTACACATACTCTCATCAGATCTTTATAAAATTCCCATTTTTAATGATCATAATATCTCCCTGTAACACAGTTTTAGGGGTGTTTAATTTTGTTGCAACTTTAAGAAAGTGATTGGTTTGTTCCTGATTTGTTACTTATGTGCAATTTACTCCAAAAACTGTCCAGTCCCCGTATTTATTTTCCTTCATTCCACACATCTTTCTTGCTTACACTTTTTGTACCAAAACTGTTATTTCCTTTATATTAATCACTGTATAGTTAAATCATTATTCAAATTATTATTTTTTATTTGTAAATCACATTTTAATACTTTCGGTATTGGGCGCATCCGTAATTTGTTCCGGAACTTTTTAACGGCTGTACAGCATGAGAGTATTTTGTAGACTGGGGCGAAATTTACTGCCTCAATTCCTGAGGTAGCGGGGGAGTCACGTGATTTCACTCTATTGTTCTGTTTGTGTTTTGAAGCCAAATTTGACAGTGGCATTAATTTGGATCAACATTCCAAGTGACGTATTCAAAGGTTTGGCCCTGACGTCATCGGGCATGACTTCTCCAGTGCATAGTTCAAATGTCATATGGCTAAAAATAACTTCTTCGCTTGCGTCCTGATGGAGACCTTGACATTAACTCACTCACATTGCATAAGTCGTTATAATTTCCAAATAAAATCTACAATTATTATTTCTCCCCAAATTACCCCTGTGTAGGCTTAACCGTCCCATTACAATCATAAGTTTTATTTATATTTATTTTCACTATAATCGCACTTTTTATTCTTTTCGCACTATTTTTTATACACATGTGCGTCTTATTTTTATACACACTGTGGCGTATTTGGTTTTGTGATATTATGCATACATTCTTTACAATTTAAATAATTCTTATAATTAATAGCGTTCATTAAGGGTGACACTTTGCAGGAACTGACAAGGTTTTACACACACACGTAAAATACATGTGTACACACAGACATAGCAGAGTGGCGTGATTAACCTGTCCGAACATGAAATTTGGTTGTTCCTTTTACAGTTCAGATTGAAAGCTG
The DNA here is from genome assembly GCA_034769895.1 of Magicicada septendecula. Taxonomy (NCBI): domain Eukaryota; kingdom Metazoa; phylum Arthropoda; class Insecta; order Hemiptera; family Cicadidae; genus Magicicada; species Magicicada septendecula. Next base: position 427,213,796 of record CM068370.1, on the reverse strand, counting down.
AATTATTATTGCTAACAATATGAATTATTTATTTTATTTAATTAATTTGTCCAATACACAGTACCCTCCTATACATTTGTACTGTTGCAATATTTGATTTCTTCTATATGTCAGATATTTTTGTGGACATCGATTCTTCAACACTCGAAACAGATTTCTCTACTTCAGCTATTTTCAGTGTCATTGTTTCTTGTACCTCCGATATTTTAGTAACTTGTTTATTAAGCTCACCTTGTAGGAGACCCAATTCTGCGGTACTATGTTCTTGCATATGTTTCTGCTCCTGTATTAATTCTTTGATGTCTTCTGTTTCACGCTTCCATTCCTCTGTTTCCAGCTTACATTTTCTCTTTCCTGTCGGCGTTCTTCTTGTGTCTCTTCCGCCTCCTGTCTGCATTTCTCATCCTGTCATTTTTCTGCTTCTTCCTGTGTCTGCCGCACCAGTGTTTGTAAAGCTTCCATCATCTGACTGCGATCCATGTTTCCGATTAATCACGAATTACACTCGTCTTGTACAAAGTGTCCACTGTTAACCGTTCTATCCCAGTTCTGACACCACTGTTACAACGGTCTACTCGATCGTCATAGGTACAGTGGGAAACAAATTACAAGACACCAATTAAGTCACTAATCACACCTTTAATTTTTACAGTTAAACAGTTCGTAATTAACAACACTGTCTTTTACAACAAATCAAATGAAAATTGTTCACACAGAATAAAATGTCCACTAAAATTAAACACAATTGGATTCCAACTATACCATCCAATTATAAAACACTACTCTTAACTAATAACCACTTGAACGCGCTCAGTAATATCGCTACTATAACTCTCGAACCGCACGGTCAGTAATTCGCACTAATACTGAAAACTAAGGCCCCTGCTGCCATGTATTTATACCTGCGCTCACAGACCAGAATGTTCGAAATTGCGTCTTTGCGTCCGGTGAACTACGTAATTAATTTCGGCCTTGACACAGTCCGAGCGGCTGGCGCCTTCGAGAAAACTCTCGCGAATGCGTCTACAGTCACATAGGCCACACACACTAGAGTGAGATTCTTCTGGCAATTCGACAAACACATAGATTGTTCTGTGATGTCGTAACAATATTATTCTATCTTCTCTTCAGTTAATATTTTCCATTTTTCACTACAACCACATTTCAAAGCTTTCCAACTATTTCCTTTCCTTATTCTTGATTTTCTATGACAGTTTTTTCTTGATTCTTTGATACTTGTATTGTGATATACAGTATATATACATTTGCTATTCTTGAACAACATTTGAAGTCATTTTTCGCATCCTAACGTCCAAACTTTCCAATCAACATCCTTCAGATTTTTCTGTGCCATTCCGTTCCTTATGCCTTCTATACAAGTCTTTTGTGGCGTCCCTCTTTTTCTTCTTTCAGGAGGAGTTCATTCTTGTTATTACTTTGGCCATCTATTATTGCTCATACCCTCTTAATCTTTTTACATCAATTATGTCATCTATATTGGTAGATATATTGATTCTTTCTCTTCTGCCTTCATTTTTTACTCTACCCTGCAATGTAAGTCTACTTGCACCTTCTCCAGTATCCCATTTCCAAGGCCCATAAGCTTTTCCTCATATGTTCTGTAGTCTACCATACTACACCTCAGCCCCATATGTTACAATACTTTCCACTGTTGTCTTATATATTATGATGCTCCAATAAAACAACCAGATGAGACAGTCCATAATAACTAGAGGATCCTACATTTATTCTGAAATGTGGCGCACTTGGTGCTTCTAGTACCAGACTATCTCAACTTAGTCCTACACAGGTGTAATACATCTGTGTTTCCATATGCCACTGAAGATAACTGAAATGTCTGGCAGATTTAACATCGGACACAATGGACCACGCCATAACATCATGTAAAACCAGTATCTTTTACAATAAGAATAAATGTTTTGGTTTTTACAGTTATTTATACTTCTGAGTTGGTTTTAAATTATTATTTTACAGGAACACTTTATTTGTCCATTTCCTTTTACAGATCATGTTTCAGTTTACTTAAACCATTTTCAACTGGTAGTGCTTGCCAAATATCTTTGGATCTTTGAATGTCCATCCAGGAGGTATGTTTGCCCAAGTATGATATTAAATTTGTATCTTTGTGTGTGTGTTTAAGATTTCCAGTAAAATCATTTTGTGTCCTGTTAATCTGGTATATTTACCACATCGGCAGTAAGTCATTGCTCATATTCCTATGTGGGCAGTTGAAATCTCTGTTTCCACTGCACTGAAGACATCACCAAATGTCTGGCATCTTACATTATGACCCTGGACCACGGCCAGGGAAATTTTAACACTGACACCAGCTGTGAGAGCATAGTTCTTTATACTTTCAGCACCACCGTTTTCATTTCATTCCTTGGTGAAGCACCATTTTTAGCATTACTTTAAAAAAATGTAGCAAATTTATCTTCCAACAAAATAATATTTACATTATATTGTTACAACAACCAGTCTACTGATCGCCGTATGGTACAGTGGAAAACAAAATACAAGACACCAATTAAGTCACTAAAAACCAGCTTTAATTATCACAAATAACAGTTTATAATCAACTCATACAATAACTCTAGTTAAACTTGTTCACACCCAATAACAGTGTCAATTAATAGAGTTCCGCACAATTATTAACACAATAATTCTTCACTTCGACAAACACTCAATCCGCGCTAATGAAAATCGCTCATGTAACTGAAATGACAACTCAGCTTCTATGGCTTTATATAGGTCGTACAGAGGTCCAGTATAGCTTTCCCTCCATCTCAAGTGTCCTTGAACACACTAGAACACCTACTTGAATGAGGCAACACCTGCCCTACTGGATGGGGGGAGTGGAGAATGTTCTCAGCTGTTCTACGTGGTTCGATACCATACTCTTTACAGTATAATCTTTTAGCTCCTTCTTTCTCAGATTTGACGTGTAATCTTAGTATTCTGATCATGTGTACACAAATTTTAACAAATCAGTCTTAAACATATCCTTTCATTAAAAAAATTCTGTCTTCGTTATTTAAAAATAGTGTACTGCAGTTATATTTACGATCCAACAGCTAAAGTAATTGTCTATCCAAAAAACAAAAACATTCAAATTCTGAACTTTTATTAATTCTGAATAATAATCTGCATTATCAGTTCAATCAGTATCAACATCACTGTCACAATTTCCTCCCCATTTTGCAGCATGGGTTCTTTTTTTGATGTGTCTACACGTAAGAAAACCCAATATAACTACTACTGGATGAAAGAATAAATATAAATTCTATTATGAAGGTATATGTATGAAATTATATTTTCATTTCATCATTGGAAGAGTCATCAGGTTCATAAGTACATTCTTATCCATATCAATTTCAGAATCTGATTGATAGGAATTTTCATCATATATTGATGCATTTCATTAAGTACAAAATCACATGTATTTAACATTTTGTTTCGTTAGAAACATGACACACCTAGAACTTGCAACAGTTGAACCTGAACACTGATTACTTCAATGGTTTATAAGAGATATCTCTGCGTAAAATATCAAACTAAATTATAACAGCTGGGCTGGTTATGTAACAAATGAATAAGCTTCATGTTATAGACTTTTGATTGAATAGCATATGGGTAATCAAAACACACGAAATGCCAATGCCCATATGGGTTACGGACATGGTGTTGAAAGTGTTAATGTCTCTACTCACGGAAGTATAGAAATATTATTTGTAAAAATCAGTCTGAATAAAGTCATATGAAATACATTAGGTAAATGTTGAGATATGATAAATGTTGTTTGCTAAACACAGTCTAAGCTGGATCCTCTTGTTTAGAAAGAAAAAAATATTATACATTAATGTCACATTTCTGTCATATTTTATTTACCTGTTGAGCCATCTTTTCTTCAGGATGATAGTCAACTCATTATCATCCATGTGCTTTTCATCCCTTTCTTTCAAATTGTTTCAGCTGTTACACCCCAACACTCTACATACCTGTACCTTTTGTAGAATTACCTATTCCTAATACTGACCTTTTTTATAACCTCCGTCAGTCTTCTGCATCTTGTATGATTCAAGGCAATACATACATAAGCATAAGTACCAGAACTGACTCTGAAATTTTTATCTTGCTTCTTCAGCCTCTTCCTTATTAAAGAATGAGTTGTCCAGTGCCAGTACTTTATCAGTTCTATTTTCTACCAAAGTATGAAACTGATACTAAGACCTATAGGTAAACCAAGGCTTCTTCAATAATAATAATAATAATTATAAAATAATGCTTTTATACAGTTGTTTACTTCAGGATTCAAGACAGTATGGGAAGTTTTTTCAAATTCATTGTTTATATAAATCAGTGGGCAAGTGTGAACTGATTGACCTAACTGAGCCTACAAAACGCTGTTCATGTTGCTTTTTATGCACTTGCCTTATAGCAAGTTATGCATTATTAATCTTCTGATTAATTAATGTTTACTTAGAGTTTATACAATGACGTGTGTATATTGTATCATCTCTTAAACTTTATAATATGAAAAGACGTCCATATAATAGGCTTGCATAATTTCAAAGTACAGTATATATTCAGTGAATTATGAGACATTGCTGACAAATATTGAAGTATTTAATTTTATCACCAAAATTATATTTAAGTAAACTGCAAGTTGGCTGCAGTGCTTTCTCATTTCTAATAAGTCAGTAGGTGTATGTTTTTATCTATATTATAAATATACTAGTGGCAACAGATGTCAAAGAAACAAAATTTAATGAGTTATTAATAAACCTGGTAAAAATTGACCAATTTACCAAACATCTGCACAGTCAGAATTTATTTGCTGAGTGCAGAGAACTGCATTTTTAGTTTCCAAGAGTTCACAATTTTTTATTCTCTCAAATAATAACTGCACATATACCAGTTAATATGGACTTGTTTAAATTATTCAAGACCTTACAGTGTTAATTCAAATTAGAACTGTAATTTAAAAAAAACTAAAATAAAATATAAAATAAGTACTTACATGTTTTTACACATTTACATCATAATATTGAAATAAAGGTAATGACAACATGTAATAAGTGTACTTACTGTTGTGCTTCATTAATAACAGACTTATCAGCACAAAGACATAATCAGGTACACACAGTTACCATTAAAATATTTATTATTATTAACATTGAATTCACATCAAATGTAAAAATATCGGTATGGAGAAAAATACATGACTTCCATATTCTAAGATTTATATTTAAAATCATTTTCGAAATGAAATATTACCATAGAAACTACTTCTTTCTACTTACTGCTTCAGCCTTAACCACAGTACTGTGGTCACTAACGTATACCACCTCACGTTATCGCACTCGATTTTCACTGATGATGGAAGTCGATGGCATTGCCGAAACGTCTGGTTTTGTAGAAAACATTGGACTACGGCCAAATATCCCGGGAAGGAATTTTAACTAAAACTACTTCTTTGTTGCCGATAACGTTGTACACATATATATAAAAAATATGCATAAAATTAATGGCTTGTATAAGTTAATGATTGATCTCCATTAAGTAGTGCTCAAGTTTCCAAAGTTTTAATATTATGATGTCCGTAATTAAAACATCAGAGCAGGTTTAGTGTGAATGAGGGTACACCGTGGACAAAAATTTTCAACATTTCCTATTGAGCGTTGCTTAGAGTAAAGCTGCGAATCTACAGTGTATGTTTCACAGAACAAACACGCGAAAAAGAAGGAGCGCTCCGAAGTCACTCATGGACCCTCAGCATCTTGCAGAGGGTTCATTCCATAAAGACGAAAAGTCTGTCTATGAATCGTTCCTCTGTAAACACGTGCAGTTACACTGCCCAGCGATCCACAGGAAGCAAATTGATGTCCATTTTTTCGGCTTGCACGCGTTATGTTGGTGTGGGTTTCGGCACTTTGCATTTAAAAAGCGTGCAAATGTAAGAAAATAAACATGAGTGAGGCCAGAAATAACGTGAATTGTGTGTGTGTGTGTGTGTGTGTGTGTGTGTGTGTGTGTGTGTGTGTGCGTGTGCGCGTGTGTGTGTGTGTGTGTGTGTGTGTGTGTGTGTGTGTGTGTGTGTGTGTGTGTGTGTGTGTGTGTGTGTGTGTGTGTGTGTGTGTGTGTGTGTGTGTGTGTGTGTGTGTGTGTGTGTGTGTGTGTTCCTTGCCTTTTTATTGCTGTAGTCATAATAATAAAATGGAAACGTAAACATTACATAACTGAGATATGCTTACCTGCCACGAACGATATATTATTTTATAGTATATTAACTCATACATAATTTACATTAAAATGAAAAAATTATAATTTTATTGCCTGGCAACAAAATTATTTTATTTTTAACAATTACCATTGTTTGAAAAAGTTTAAATGAATTTTCAAGTACTTTACTGTTATTAAAACGTAAAAGGTTGCAGGTAAACTACCCCTTCCCCTTAACCGATCTCTACAATTCAGGGACGTATGCAAAAAATTATTTGATTCTGTTTGAATTTGCGGCTGTTATCGTTTGCCATAGAAAATACCCTTGATAAAAAAACGTTGCAGGTAAACTACCCCTTCCCCTTAACCGATCTTCACCAAAAACAATAAGTCTTGAGTACTCTACAAATCAGGGCTGTATGCAAAAAATTATTTGATTCTGTTTGAAGTTGCGGCTGTTATCGTTTGCCATATAAAATACCCTTGTTAAAAAAACGTTGCAGGTAAACTACCCCTTTCCCTTAACCGATCTTCACCAAAAACAATAGGTCTTGAGAACTCTACAATTTAGGACTGTATGCAAATAATCTTTTGATTCTGTTTGAATTTGCGGCTGTTATCGTTTGCCATAGAAAATACCCTTGTTAAAACAAAACGTTGCAGGTAAACTACCCCTTTCCCTTAACCGATCTTCACCAAAAACAATAGGTCTTGAGAACTCTACAATTCAGGGCTGTATGCGAAACATTATTTGATTCTGTTTAAATTTGCGGCTGTTATCGTTTGCCAAAAAAAAAAAAAAAAATTCCCTTGATAAAAAAAACCGTTGCAGGTAAACTACCCCTTTCCCTTAACCGATCTTCACCAAAAACAATAGGTCGTGAGTACTCTACAAATCAGGGCTGTATGCAAAAAATTATTTGATTCTGTTTGAATTTGCGGCTGTTATCGTTTGCCATAGAAAAAATCTATAGACAGACAGACACACACAGACACTTTTCGGAATAACGACTTTTTTTCATGTTTTGAGTGTAGTACAATCAGAATCTGCAATAATCTCGAACACGATTTTTTTTGCCATCACCATACTTCCATTTCCTTAAGGAATATGGAAGTAAAAGTACTAATCAATTTTTTGGATACAAATGTTATGTTTTGTCTTTCACTTATAAAAAACTACTGAATTTGCTATCCTTACAAGAAATATTTTTTGTGTTTGTAACATTTTGACATTTCTGTATGCTTAAGTGTCACAGTGTGATAACAGTGCCATAGTTTGTTAAAGTTGTATTTACTTGATACAGGGATTTTGTTTATTGGATGCACAAATAAAGCGTGGGGAGTTGTGGCACTTTCAGTGCTTCCTTTGTGAAACGAAGTATGCTGCTTTGGTTGTCAATTTACGTAATGTGATTTGAATTTTATGTATTCGAGATAATTCGCTTATATATCAGTAAGACTGTGTAACGGTACAGAGATCAATACTGTTACAACTGTTACCAGAACAGGTGGAAGAGCATGAAAAGATGGATGTGAACACTGTAACGTAACTCTTGGAGGACACACAAATACAACCGTAAGGTAGAAATAGCAGTAGGTAGAGTTTGAACTGTGTGTGCAGTGGACAAACCCAAAGCTAACAAAACTGTCATACAGTTTACTCACGTGCAGACCAGTCTTGTACAGTGTTTCATAGTGTGTCCATCGTAGGAGCATATGTGACCTCTAATCACAATTCCAAAGCATATTGTAAGGACAAAAGTATTTGTAAAGTGTTTATAGTATTTGCATTGTAGTGGTGATTCCTGACCCAATAGGTAGGGCAAGCATCGACTCAAAGCACACATAAGCGCTGTACATAAAATTAAAATGCTAGAAAATCGTTAAAAAATATTCAGGTAAGTGGTTTGTTGTGTCGCTGTGAGTAAAATATTCATCGAGTGTAATTAGAATGAGGATTTTAAAAAGTGGCATTTAGCAAGTTGTGACTCTACTTCCTAGTTTTAAAAAACTGTGATTTCAACAGCCAGTGCCCAGGACACTGTGGGGAGGTACACCACCACATGTGTCCTGCCCAGTCCGCTTCAACCAATTCCCAACCATGTGGACCAAGAGAGAAATAGAACAAAATTTCTGAAACATTTTTTGGTCATTAGAACAGTTTTTTCAGTATGACTAGATATTGGCAAGAATCACTTAAAAATATATTCCATCCATCTTTCTTTCTTGATGAACTCTTTTAATGAGTTTGTCATAAAAATCAAACCCTTCTTGAGGTGTTTTCACAGTCTCAAATAACTCTTTATCATATGAGAAGAAATGTAAGGAACTCGGATGGTTCTGCTCCATTGATTTTTATGTAAGATTTAATTCATTTCAGAGATGAAACCGATCTTCACCCGTAGAAGTAGATGGTATTGTGAGAACAAGCTTACACAATTCAAGAAATGGCCACATTTTAACTGAGCCAGGAAGTGATAGTGCTCCTAGGGGCTTAAAGCACTACTAAAGAGTACTTGTTTTTTGAATTGTAGAGCTAGGTGTTGTGCTGTTTATCATTCTACATAGGTACCAGCAAACCACCGTATACCTAGGTTAGATTGTTAAAAGTTTGAATATTTCAAACTCTAGCCTAATGTAAAAAGGAGGCTAGATAATGAAAGCATAGTTATGAAATCCTAAATAAATGCTAAGATTTCTTAAATTATAACTAACTCAATTTAATGCCCTGAAGCATTCTTTAAAGTTATTGCCTTGGGGGTGAAGCAGTCATTCAGCTGTTAAAAACAGCGCACAGAACTGTAAGCAAAGTGATATGACTTTGATCAAATCAAGTCATCAGTGTCATTTTGACTGGAAGGTAGTTGACAAATGAGCCACTGGTTTTCAAAAGATGAGAGATAAGAAGACACGTCAAATGGTTTTTAGTGACAATAGTAATTTTGGTTAAGTAATCATTTATTTATTTACTTTTGCCTGATTTTCTTTGGGCAAACACTGCTTGCGTTGCTTGCTGTGACTCATTCGCCTCTGATTCATTGACATTAGTTGTCACCATAAAATGTATTGAAAACTGGAAAAATAAATACATATATGTAGTAAACATAATTGGTAAAAGTTAAAAATATAAGTTGCTTTGGTGAGAACATCAGTACCGTGCAAGTTTGTTGTGAAATAACAGTGTGTGACAGAGTTAGTGTTTGAGTGAGACAGCAAGCAAGCTAATACCCCCTCTCTCTCTCTCTCTCTCTCTCTCTCTCTCTCTCTCTCTCTCTCTCTCTCTCTCTCTCTCTCCATATTTATGCACCTAAGCATTCAAAAACTATTTTTCAGGTTTCTACCCAAGAACAGAATGAATCAGTTATGAAATACTGCATAAACAGGTAAAGATCGATTCAAATGAATTTTAGTGATGTCTTTTTCAAGCATATCTTTCCATTTATTCATTAAAATTTTCAAACATTTAAGATCAAAGTTGTGGTTTTATAACTGATAGTATAACTAACAGCTAAATGTCTTTCACCACAGGTAACCATTAAAACCTGACATACCGTGCTCACCAAACAGAATAGTAAGTGGTGATGTATTTGTGCAGTTTTTTTAACAGGGATATAACAGAGTTACAACTTTTGTGCAACATGTTATAACTGTAAATGTCCAAACATATTCCACATATGAGTTGCTTTACATAGTCCAGTCAGTGGGGACTAAATGATTACTTGTATAATGGTATTAACCGAGATTTTATGATTGTAACAGGAGAAAACATTTTACTTGTAAAACATAACCGCTAAAGTACATTGGCTTGCAACAGCCATCTTCAGTAGCCTGGGACAAATGCCATCATCTAATCTAGACGTCAAAACATCTACCAATAATTCTAACAACAGTAGACTATGGCCAAACAGCCAAATGTCTTTTACCTCAGGTAACAGAATAGTGAATGGTCATGTATTTGTAGTTTTTTAACACTGATACAACAGAGTTACAAATATTTTGTGCAGCATCTGATAAGCTGTAAACATTTAAACATATTCCAGGTAAAGCTAATTAATGGAGGTTTATGAAACCAGTGCATGTGATTTTTTACAACTTTGTCGTATTTACTTGCTGAACTGCTACTTTTCATGTTCCGGACGAGGCCTTTTGGTGTTTCCACCATTTTCAACTCCTAAACCAAGTCGTGGTTTAGGACTTGAAAATACTGGAAACACTGAAAAGCGCCAACCAGAACATGACAAGTAGCAGTTCAGCAAGTAAACATGACAAAGTTGGAATTACAGAGATTGCTAATTCAAATAACAAGATGAACATGTGATTTTTATATGAAAGTACATGGCAAAACTACATACAACCTAAATAGGAAAAACTTGGTTCTTAATGATGGAAGGCAAAAATTTCTTAATTTTAAAAACATTAAAGCACTGGTACTTCCCTATAAGAACCTAGATTTGTTTATTTTGTAGATTCTGGCAGTGTATATTTTATAGATGTCTTAAAATGTTTAATGTGAATTATACAAGACACATAATGTAAACACAAAATGTATGTATTTATCTGTTAATATACTACAGGAAGATTTTGTATAAATTCCAGTTTGTTATCAATACATATAAAATTTTACAAGAATATAGGTAGAGAATTCTGTAAGTTGACATTTTAACATCTCCGTGGCCTTATTAGTAATTTAATATACTGTTGAGTTAAGAATACACACTGTTAAAAATTATGAATGAGAGGTCTGTTTAAAAAGAAAATCCAACCATATTTTTCCTGAAAAGTATTTGAATGTGAATAGTAAAACTTGGCACAGTGCAGCAGTAGTGTGTAATGTACATACATGATAGTTTATAACCTCACCAAGCATATCAGATGTTGTCCAGCAGCCATTGCTATCTTAGTGTAACAAGTATCTGTCACATTTGTCATTGTATCATCCAGGATATCAAATTGGTACCATGTCAACAGCGTTTTGAGTTGTGTAAGTAAGAAGCCTGGCAACCTGGGGAATTCTGTCCTTGACAAAGAAATTCTGAATTAGATGAATGGGCACCAGCATTATCATGATGGAATTGCCACTTGCATGATTCTGGTCTTGTGCGCCAAACAGCATTATGAAGGCATTGCCAAGCTCCAAATAGTACTGTTCTTTGGTGTGGAGGATAATAGTGGCTTCCTCAGCAAAGCTTTTGGTTTCTGGATCTGTTGGACCAAAATTCATCATCAGTTATCATGGTTCTTGGATTTCATTGTCCATGACGTATCCGTTACTTAACAAAATATAACTGAATCATTACTGACTCAGAACACAAAGTTTTTTATGGGTAAAAACGTAAAAGTTTTACCTTATAGCCTAAACAGTTTTCAGTTTTAACAAGCTTCTTCAGAGGCTGCTGCTGGGAGCACTGGCTGTCTTGTTCTTGGCGACAGTATTGACTTTTGAAGGATCGATGTTGTGTGTGTATATGTTTGAATAATGCGTGTGATTTGAATTGTGTCTGTTCGTTTAGGATGTTGTTTTTATGTGTTTGTATATTTCCAATTGTTCAAGAGTGTCTATTACACTTTATTAAACTTTTACGTTTTTACCCATAAAAAACTTTGTGTTCAAAGTCAGTAATGATTTAATTATATTTATTTATTGTGTATCACCAAGCTTTTCACATAATTTGACATACTAATGTTGTTCAATGGTTTCTGTTGTTATGTACAAAATACAAATGTGACAAACCATGCATTACATTAATATACGGAATGGATGCTGAACAACAGGTGATCCACTCTGCCAAGTTTTACTGCTCTCATTCAAATATTTTTTGAACAGACCTCATATAAAACTATGGTCTTTTCAATACTGATGTCACCAACACAAATATGTTTCAAACGCATTGGTGTCAACAGATTCCATACATGTAGCCGTAGATGTTTTAAGTTATTGTGTTGTGCATATCAAACATCAACAATGTGGTCCCTCAGAACATGATTCTTTATATCTATTTATGAACTTGACTGAGTTTAAGCTTATGAGTCCGTTTTCACATTTCAAACATACACTTGCAAGTAAAATAGGATTTGTTTGAAATTGGAAATAAGCAAATCACGTATGCATCACTTTAAACCTAAAGTTCAATGGTACATGAACATTAACAGAAGTATTAGATTAGACAATTACCATCGTTATACTTTACCACAGGTTGTAAGTTGTTCATTTTGTAAACTTGAGTCAGTGTGGTTGTACTTTCCTGTTCTGTTCAGCTGACTCGGAGGGTAAGTAACAGTTATTTTTATATAGTTTTTCTACAGTCTTGTTTAACTTTGTAGATGGTGGTGGTTTATTAAGTTTTTGTTGATGGTTCACACTTGTTAGTGAATGAATGACGGATAGGCTCAAGTTTGTATTTAATTTACTAAGTTAACTTACACCTGAAGATGGCCACAGATTGTTTAATGGTCAAAACATTGTGTGATAAATTATAAAGATGGCAGTTGTCCGACCTAACCCTTCTGTTAATGTACCTCTCTGTCTTCATACAGCAGTCTTTATTCCAGAAGCTAGAAGTCTCTATTCTCCCTTACTATTGTATGCAGTGATTACGTTAATGGTATCTGGTCTCATTTCACTGGCATGTGTCACAATAGGCTCTATACATCCTCACTTTCAAATCCTGTTGTAAATATTTATTTCCTACACCTTAGTTTGCTCTGCCAGAACAGTCTGCTAAACTATGAATTGGCAGTCTGCTATATATAATTTGTCAGCACCATATCTTTCCTTTCTTCTTTGTTTTCGATACAGCACAGACAATCTGTCTTTCATTGTTACAATTCTTCTTCTTCTTCTTCTTCTTCTTCTTCTTCTTCTTCTTCTTCTTCTTCTTCTTCTTCTTCTTCTTCTTCTTCTTCTTCTTCCAAGATTTTATATTCAAGCATGCTAATCATAGAGTGTTCTTTCTCCATTCTTGATTTTTTTTTGTATTCGGCATTATCATTTCATCCCTCCGATTCAAAGGCTTATCACTGGTACTACGAGTACTGTTAGGCTACTTCAGTCAGCAGGTTGCTAGCATGTTCCACCAGCTCCCAACCTGGAGAAGCTCTAACTCAGACCATCCATTGTACAGTTGTTCGTGTACTTTAAGCTTCTCTCACTGCACCAAGGCATTAGTTATCACAACCTTATAACTAGTGCCTCCTAAACTTGGGAATGATCAGGTACCGTCAGTATATATCTGTGTTTCCAAGACTGTAATGAGCATCTTTCCTGCAGTCCCTATAATGTCATTGATATAAAAGAGATTACATTGACATATATAACATCAAAGTCGTCAGAAATATATATTGCTCACTATTTACCTCATATTTTAATTGACTCAAACACTAATTCCTGTTCACAAATGCTTAGAAAGAACGTGTGATTTGATATGAAAACTGTGTTGAATTCTTTCATAGTCAGGTACTGGTAAAATATCCTACTTTCAACAAAGGAAGATTTCTTCAGTCATGTATCATTTTAATGTATTATACCTCGCTTGTATTTTACGATTTACACTATGTTAACATAAAAGTTGTATAGAAACACTAACGGAAAATGTATATACTTATCAATCGTCACATGTTAATTATATATTTACTCACAACAGGACAATAAATGAATTGTAATTTACACTTTAGCAAAATTTACAAATTAAAAAATTCAGTCTGTGTTTTACGTGATATACACAGCTGGTTATGTTACATTATTTGATTAGCCATAAAGAAATTGACTAAAAAAAGACTTAATACATGTCATGAGGATATAAATAGTTCTGTATTCTTTTTGCAAGATATGAGAAATTAATGTATATGTTACAGTTACAAAAAAGTACTCCAAGTCATTTAATGTAGTTATAGTGCACCGGCCACTGATTAATGAATATTGAAAACATGAATTTTCTATAAAATTTGAATCATTATGTCCCTATATAACTGCTGTAACATGCTGTTGAATACAAATGATGTGTATATATACAAATACAAGTCAATATATTCACTAAGAAAATAGTTTTATTTGTATCATCTTTACTAGTTTTTAAGTATCAGTTGTGAATTTCGTGTCTTATTCAAATATTTGTAATAATTTTTTTCCTTTAACCATAAGTTCTAGCTGTTGATCTGCAGACTCAACCTTCTCCGCAAAACGACCAACAAGATTCAGAAGGCGGCTGTATGTGCTAGACGTAGATAGTAAAACAACTGTTTATTTATAATTAATAATAATAAATAATGTCTGGGAATGGGCAAAATTAAAAAAAAAAGATAAAGACTAGTAAACGTTAATTTGAAACATCACTGAAGCTAAGTTGTTGCAGAACAACTGTAAAATGTTGTACGATAATATTTCATAGGTGCTTTCTGTTCGTTCTCTTCACATTTACATATTCTGATAGTGATGTTTAACTTCAGTTTAATTGTGCAAGTGATTGTCACTGTTATTATTACTACTACTACTGCCTAATTGGTGTTAATAATCCGCTTATTGTGGCGCCACACAGGCCTGTCTCAACTCAGTTCCCGTTGTCGTGAGCTTCAAGTAATCACAGTTTCACAACATGAGATTATACATATATAATAAGTATTATATATAAATAAATCCTCTTTCTCTATACCACTCCCTACACATGTTAATGATTTTAAAGTATTTGCATGATTTAAAAGTAATATTTAAAGAAATAAATGCATATTATGTTATTTGCTAAAGTACTATGGTTTATTATTATTACTGTGTTTACCCTTTTACCAATTCATTCAACAATTCCTTCAGAAACAAACTTACTTGTAAGCATTCAAAGACACTGATTACTGATTACACAGGCAAATTTGAGTCATTCATTTTTATTTTATATTGGTTCAGTCACAAGGGAAGGAGTCTATAATAAAATTATACAAATCCATGGCAGTTCCTACCTTTACTTATGACTCAGAAACATGGACAATGTCTGCTAGACAAATATCAAGAATTCAGGGTAGGGAAATGAAATTTTTGCATTTCATAGCTGCATACACAAAATTAGATATGAAAAGAAACAATCACATAAGAGAGGAACTGAAAGTTGAAGAAGAAAACGGAATCATCAATAAGTATAGAGAAAGCTGGAAACAACACATTAGCAGAATGGGCAGCGACAGATTCCCCAAAGTAGCCTTATTGTATCAGCCGAAAGGGAAGAGAAGCCCGGGAAGACCCAAGAAGAGATGGTCCAACCAGTTTGGAGCCGGAACAGATTAAACAGTCTATGCCATGACAAAGAAGAAGACTGGTTAGTCTGTATTTCATTTAGCGAGAGTTAAGAGTGGATGTACACAGAAAAAGTATTCTGCTTGGAGAAAGGTAATGTGATAAAACTAGCATGAGGTATACAGGACTAAGTTTTCTATCATGTGAACATAGATATCACGAATTCTATTATTGCATAAGTTTATCAACAAAAATTTACATTTGGCAGTTGTATCACTGACCAAAATCCAGGAAATCTTTAGATTTTTTTTCAGAAAATATTTTTCTTATATTTTTTACATAATTATTTTATTGAAATATTACTGAAAAAAATAACAAACACCTTCTTCCTATTATTAGTATTATGTTATTGTTATTTTCTTATTATTCAGGTGTTATTACTGATGTTAACAAGTTCAACTGTAAGAATTTTTCTGATGCACCAGCACATTTAAAAATTTTGCTTTTTTTGTAAACATAGTTATATCTGTACACAAATCGTGTCAAAATTTTATAGAATTTCAGACAATGTGTCGACTTCTTGCATGCTTTCATCATCAGAAATTTGAATTTTCTGAAAAGTTTTCCTATGTTGGTGTTATGAGAATGTATCTCATAATTAGTTACTGTTTAGAAGTCCAGAGTACAATTGAAAAAGGAATCTAACCTCTTTTCATGACCAAGTTTGTTTCTTTCTATTCTTATATTTTTACCATAATGATGAAAAAATATGTGCAATGAGCTGAGACATAACAGAACTACATTGATATATGAAATGTTACGACTGCTGATACTATGTCGTGTTGTTATAATAATTACCAGGAAGCAATTACTGGTAAAACACAATGATCTAATTAAATGAATTGATATTTATTAGTACATTAAACAAAACAATAAATCACTCATGACAACTGCACATGTAATGAAAATAATAACGTAGGTATCTAGGATACACAACTCAATGCGACCGACATAGATGGCGACACACTCAAGTGTAATAAAATAATTATTTATTAACACTCCTCCATAATAATTTTATTTCTAAGTCGTTCAAATACTTTCTTCGGCAGTGGTTTTGTCAAAATATCTGCCAACTGGTCAACGCTGCTTACTTTGTCCAAAAAAACAGTATTTCCAATGTGTTGCTGTATAAATTTTGTAGGAATGTCAATGTGCTTCTTCCCTTTTGTTATTTTGCCTTCTGTAGTATTTTGTAACATTAAAATTGCAGATTGATTATCTATACAGAGCCTTATAGGAATATCCTTGAAATATCTAAGTTCGATACCAAGTCTCTTTATCCAGCAAATTTCATCAAGCGATGAAACAGCAGCTCGAAATTCTGCCTCTGCAGTTGATGTAGCAACAAGTCCCTGCTTTTGGGTGAACCATACAATAGGACCGCCTCTCATAATAATTACTCCTGTAGTTGACTGTCTTGAGATAATGTCTCCTCCAAAATCTGAATCTGAATAAGCAATGAGTTCAGAATCTCCATTGAAACTTATTCCAAAGTTTACAGTGCCTTTCAAGTATCGAAATACATGTTTTACCACATTCCAGTGCCGTACCATGGGATTGTTTGAATATCTACTTAGGTAGTTTACTGCAAAGCTGATACCTGGCCTAGATACTGTAGCTAAGTAAAGTAAACTGCCTATTGCCTCACGATATGGGACAGATTTATCGAGTGGCTGATCATTATGAAAATGTTGTTCTTCGGTTAACATACCTATTTCCATTGGAGTTGACTTTTGATTTGAATCTTCCATTCTAAATATTTTCAATATCTTTTCAGTGTAATGATGTTGGCTTACAAAAATTTCCTTATGTCTAATTTCAATTTCCATGCCAAGGTAAGTTAATTTGTTGTCTGACCCAGAATTATAAGTAATTTCAAATTCTTTGTTAAGTTTATCTAGTATATCTATCATTTTATGTTTTTCTTTTCCTATAATAGCACCATCATCTACAAAAAGTACAATTATAATGCTTCTGTCATCATTATAATAAATACAAGGATCATCGTCAGAACAAACAAAATTTAATTTCCTTAGGTAGTTTGTGAACTTCACATTCCAATTTTTCGATGACTGTTTAAGTCCATATATACTCTTGAACAACTCACAAACTCTACCTGAGCCATCATCAAAGCCTACCGGTTGATACATGTAAATCTTCTCATCCAAAGATCCATGTAAAAATGCTGTATTCACATCAAAAGTCATCAGATGCATTCCATCGGAGGCTGAAATGCTGAGTATCAGTCGAAAGGATGCATGTTTGGCAACAGGACTGAAGGTCTCAGTATAATGGATTCCTTGTTCTTGCTCAAACCCTCTTGCAACTAGCCTGGCTTTGTATCGCCCATCTTGTTTTTGGCATAAAACCCACCGATAAGTCAAAGCTTTTTCTTCTTTTGGTAGACTTACTAGTTTCCAAGTTCTCATCTTCATCAAAGATTCATACTCTTCTAACATTGCTTTCTTCCAGTTTTCATCCTGTAGTGCTTGTAAAATGGAAATATCTTCTACCTCACCTATCATGGCCATATTTACATTTTTGTTTCTGTTGTCTTCAACTACATAATCTACCATCCTTCTTGCTGGCATCCTTAAAGTAGCCCTGTTTCGAAGACTTCTTTTCTCTGGTTGAATACAGACAGTTTGATCTCGTTCCAAACACTTTACACAATGATTTTCTTGACATTCATTTTGCATATTATTGTCAGACACAGAGCTTTTATAAACACTTTCACTATCAGATTTTTCCTCTTCACTTGACACTATGTATTCCTTTTCTTCATTTGACAAGGTAGCTTCAATTTCTGTACAACTAGACTTACTGTTTACTTTTTCATCAAATATCACATCTCCTGATGTTACAACTTCATTTTTGTATTATTATTCATTACAAATCTTATTAACACCAAAATATGTAACTCTGAAGAAATTAATGATTTAGTTAATTTACTGGAAGTTGTACTTGACCAAAATTACTTTACATTTAATAATAATTATTATATCCAAAAAAAGGGTCTAGCCATGGGGTCACCTTTGTCTGGTTTACTAGCTGATATATACCTAAACCACTGTGAGAATAGATATTTGCTCAATAATGTAAATAAACTTTCCAAGAAAATAATATCATATACACGTTACGTTGATGATACGTTTATAATTTTTAATGGCACAATACGACAAATAGAAAATATGAAATTGTACATGAATGGTGTCAATAAAAACATACAGTTCACACTTGAGACGGAGATAAATAATAAACTTAACTTCCTCGACCTGACAATTACAAGACTAGATGAAAAATTTCAATATCAAATATACCGGAAACCGACAACCATGGATCTCACGATAAATGCTGAATCACATCACCCCTTTTCTCAAAAAATGGCAGCTTATCATAGTTTAGTACATAGGTTACTTTCCATACCATTGGAAGACAAAGATTTTCACGAAGAGCTAAACACGATCAAATACATAGCTAAAGCCAATGGTTTATAAAAGCTCAATTGTGGAAAATTTAGTCAAGAAACACAGAAAAAAGAAAAACAACATAGAATTACAAGAAAATAATAGAAATAAAGTTAGGTATATAGCATCAGAATATGGTAACACCTTACCCAAAATTTTAAACAAAGTATTCAGTGAGATAAATATAAAAATGGCTTACCGAACTAATAATAACGTTAATAAGATACTCTTACCTAAACATTCAAAATCGGTTGAGGACAAGACGGGTGTTTATAAGATAATATGCAATGACTGTGATAGCTTTTACATTGGCCAAACTGGTAGACCTTTTAAAAAACGCTTCAGAGAACATTTACCTAAAAAAGAATTTAGTAAAACAGTGTCAAATTACACGCGCCATCTGATGGACAAAAACCATAGTTATACCGATTTCACAACGAACTTTCAACCCCTCCAAGTATGCAGAAAAGGAAGTTAATGAATGCTGTCGAAGAATACGAAATATATAAGGCTTATAAAAATAAAAACACAGAAGTCATCCTTAACGAACAATTGAATTTCCAATCAAATCTACTATACGACATAGTGATAAGAATACAGAACAAGGTCCATAGTGCACGACCTATAACAACATGAGCACAGCAGTCGACTATAGCATGTCGTGGTGCGCACCAACGATATCACGTGTGTTCTCAAATTTGGGGATTTTATGTATATTTTTTGTGTTTATATTTATATTTATTGTTATGTGTGTAAAATTGTATATAAAGTGTTTTTAATATTTTAATAATTGACGAACTTCACCAAGGGATATTCCTGATGATAGGGCGTATGTCCCAAAACGCGTAGATTTACATAAAGAGTAAAGGCCACCAGACGGACAAGAAAAAGGTAAAACTATTTTACTATTTATATACATATAAGTGGCCTGGATACCAATAAGCATGGATCTATACCTAATATCCTTTGCATAATCCAGTTTTCTTTAACGCTTTCACCTAGTGCAGACAATTCATCAGCATATTGTTGAATTGTCATGCAATTTTCTATTACTGATTTGTGCTCATCATACTTATAATTAAAAAATAATCTTTGCAGGCCTTCAACTGAAACGTTTGATTTATTCCATATAAGGTTTCCAACTTTTCTAAATAATCCGCATTTGCGGACTGGCACCTTGCAATTTTCTTGGCTATATTACTGTCAACATTCAATCCAATTAATATTTGAGCTTCTAAATCCTTTTCAATCCATTCTTTTACAGCTGCACTTGATTCATCTCCTTCAGGCTTAATTTTAACTGCCATTGCGATTTGATAAATACCTTTTGATTTTAAGGTTAGGTTAAGTTTGAATATCCATGAATCATAGTTGGAACCTCCTTGCAAATCATCTTTCAACTATTCTAAATTTGATCTGACTAAATCCATTTCTATTGTTTAGTATAGTTTCTTCTCTACAACTGACTTTGTGCACTCAATTCTTACTGACACGTGCAACAAAAAAAGGGTTCTGCGTATTTTTACTGTCCACAATTCGATTCAACAATGTGTTTTATTACTTCTCTGGGCCCACAACCTGTTATTATAATTACCAGGAAGCAATTACTGATAAAATACAACCGCACATGTAATGAAAATAATAACGTAGGTATCTAGGATACGAGATGCAACCGACATAGATAGCGACACACTCAAGTATAATAAAATAATTATTTATTAACATGTGTGACTACCCTCAGCTCTCAGTAAATGGGTTATAAGAGCTACCCTGTTGACAACAAACTATCTGCGTAATATGAACAACTGCAGGCTACAATATGTAAACTAAGTTAATTTGAAAAGTCTGTCATTACGTTGTAGCCTGAATGCTGAAGTTATCTGCAAATGAGTTCACAGCAAACTATTATGTGTTAAAACTTTACACAAACTGAGTCATCTTTTACTTACTTGATAACATCATTACAATTACACAACTACAGTATTAGTCTCTACCAGTGGCATACGCAGGGGGGCTTAGGGGGCTCAAGCCCCCACAAACCGCAAAAAATGTAATATGCACTTCCTTAATTTACTTAGGCTCTCATTTAAAATTACAAAACTGCATATTTAGGCCTATTTAGACGGGGATATAAATACTAACAAAATAAGTAGTTTATAATAACAATTATTACTTCAGTTATAATTTATAGTTCATTGAGCGGTGTATTACGCTGAATGTAACCTTCAGTAAGCTACTTGTTTTCTTCCTCTCTCGCTCTCATTTGACGATGCCACACCGCCCACTACTACTAGTGAACCCTAAGAATTTTACTTAAGTATTAAATAAAATTTGTATGAAACTTAAAAAGTACATAACCCTTTTTCATAAAAGTATTATTTAATACTTAAGTTAAATCCAGCACTTTTTGCTGGATTTATCAGTCGATAAATAAAACAAAAATTTGAATAATGTTCCTAATTTCATATCTTGAATAATGCTGCTGTAATAATGAAAAAAATTACTTTAAAAACACTATATTTATACGAAATGTTTGGATATTTTTTTTCTAATTTTTGGGTACGTCTCCCAATCATGAATAACACATTTTTAATTATCTTGTTGATCCATCCTTTTCATTCACTTTATAAAATATTATTATATATATATTGTAACGTTACCAAATTTGGTAGTTACATAAAGTAAGCAATTATTACGTCAAGTGACGGGAAAGCATGAAAATATTTCTAAGTAAGTAAAATTAATGTAAACAAGAAGTGTGTATCTACAGATATATTATTGTAAATTTCCAACAAAGAAGAAGGAAGTGTCATCGAGCAGCATCGAGTAAAAAGAGAGAAAGAAAAAGACCATGAGCCAATATAAAATGTTAGAAACCAGGCCCAATAGATTCCAACAGTGAGGGGAACCAACAAAACAATAAAATGAAGAAGAAGACAACAGGATTCCAACAGTGAGGGGAACCAACAAAACAATAAAATGAAGAAGAAGACAACAAGATTCCAACAGTGAGGGGAACCAACAAAACAATGACTATGTAAAATAAAAAGAAGAGACAACTCAAGAGCAACCACAATGATGGCAGGCAAACCAATATATTTATAAATATAAATATTATGGAACAACGACTACTACAATGGAAATATTGAAGAAGACGTTTAAACCAAAAGAAGAAAGGAAGAAGAAGGACAAGGAAACATGACATGAAGAGAGAAGATAATGGATAGACAATACAAGAAATCACCATTCACCAAGTATACTAGAGACAATACTAGTAGCCGGAAGAAGAATAGCGATTGTCAGCTATGAAGAAACAGTGTTTAACATATTTAAGAAATCACAAACAGTAATAGTGAATACTTAATGTAAGTGTGAGAACCTGTGACCAGTTAACCAATTTTAACCTAATAAACCCCACAGACAATTCAAGTGATAAGGTTTATAGCAGAAGAAAAATGTGTTACCTTCATAGTGGAAACATCAAAGATTAAATAGTCAAAAATACACAGACAGTTAGTGTGACTAATTTAATGAAGATTGTAATCCAAATAGATAATCATAAGACCACCAAGAAATGTAAGATAGAACAGTAAAATCATTGTTCATAGAACCTGATAATAAAAAACTTTGTAAATTTTAAAGGAAATGTAACTGAATGCCACGGCAAAACAGAATACAATATAAAGAAAAGCCAGAAAAAATAATAACAAACAAACTAGTTTGTTAAGTATCAAACAACAATGTAACAGAAATTAAGTACAAAGCACAACAAGAAATGTATTACCATTAGTTTAAGAATATTTGTGTTATTGTTTAGAAAAAAATAGTGTAAACATGTGTAATAATCAACAATTGAACCATTGTAATAGAATACCATAATGAAGTCATAATAGTAGTAGCAAATACTGCATAAGAATATGTTGTACATTGATACATAACCCCATAGGAAATGCACCTATAAAACAAAAAATCATATATGTTAATTAAACCAAGCAACCATCAACAATTGTTTCAATTAAAGATTCATTATAAATAATGATGCACGCTAATAAATAATGTCTTATACTGAAATACACTGCACATAAAGCAGATTAAATATGATAGCACAAAGCTAGATGAAAGGGAACCCAATAGGACAAACTAGTTAAGCAAAATACATTATTAAAACTTGTACAAAGATCAATGAAAGTGTTACCAGTCGTTAGAAAAACATCTGGTACTACTATGAGAACAGATTATAAGTGTAATAATAATAGTTTTATGATCAAAATATTGTAAACTAACTGACTATGAATGAATAGCCATATGTAAACAAAGGCAATGTAACAAACTAGTTATGCAAACTACCTTATTAAAACTTGCACAGAGATTGGTGAAAGTGTTACCAGTAGTTAGAAGGACATCTAATACTACTATGAGAACAGACCATAAGCATAAGGATAGTAATTTTATAGACAAATTATTGAAAACTAAATGACTATGATGGTGGAATCAGAATGTAAACAAACACTATGTAGCAAGTTATTTAAGCAAAATGCACCATCCAAACTTGTTCAAAGGTAGATAAAAATGTTATCAGTAATCAGAAGGATATCTGATACTACTTTCAGAATCTATGTCAAATGTAGTAATAACAATTTAGTTATTGATTTATTAAAAAATAACTGACTGCCATGTCATAACCTGATGTAAACAAACCCTATACTAGGAATTGAAAGGTTTTCAGATAGCGAAAGGCTAACAAATATATTAAATGAACTAGGTACTATAGTTGTACACTATTTGCATTTTCAACATTATATACCTTATGTAGAAAAACACAAACAAAGTGACAATTTAAAGAAAAGAGATCAGAAGGTAGTTAGATAAGCCTACTAGTATATGAAACACAACATTGTGCATATACTAAAGTGTAAACCAATGTAAATAAACGTTTATATTATTATTAGAATACAAAACAAATGTCATTAGATAAGGAATAATAGTATTAAGGGCGATTATAAATAATCGAATATGGACGCTTGAGACGCCATTATCAAACATTGTTTGAATAATAATTACTCCCAATTTTTGTATTAAGCAATTGAGAAATGGACTCAAAACGTTTAATCAGAAGTGTTATTGTGTAATTAGATAAGATTTGGTGAAATAAACGTATTAATTTTAAGATTCACCATAAGAATTTGTGAAATCGTTGTAGTGAATTAATAATGGACGGATTTCATTCTTGTTTGGACTTTATTTAAAGCCCAGGATGTCCGCGATTTATTGACACCAACCATTCAACGATATGACAACTAATAAAAAAGTTATAACGATTATAAACTTTTTAATCATTTAGTGCATCGACGTTTGTCACTTTAGTCTCCAACCCATATACGAAATTGGTAATAAATTAAAAGTTTTACTAAATCAAGGTGTTTTGGGTCGGAGAGTTCGAAAAATTGAACCAATCAAATGAATGAAAACTGGCAGACAAGCCAGAGACGCTTAGGAGAAGTGACACAGTCATCTTTCAATCATCAAGGAGTAAACACGCATAAATCGACGGGCAAGGTCGATGAAGAAGTTTTATTTGAATTGTGCGCGACATATACAAGAGTCATTCTACACACACCTAACCTACACATAACACAGAATTAACGAGTGTATAGTGCGGAGTGAATATAATAATAAAATACGACCAGTGTATAATATCGGTCGTATTTTCGAGTTTTGTGCTGATAAAAACCCAGGGAGTACTATATTTTCATTATTTAAAAAATAAAACAGAAATAATAATTTCTGTAAATGATTGTTTGGATACTACTCTAATCAGTAGTATCGAAGTGTAGTAATTCTGATGAAAGTTATCAGAATTAATAAGAGAATTATTTCGTATTTATTAACTTAAGAAATAAATGTTTTTACTATTTATCATAATTAAAGGAGTCAAGATTAATTTAAATATTACAAAATATGAGTGTCGCAAATAGTCGCTCAATTGACTCATGTTGTTTTTGATTTGACTAATGAAGATAAATATTTTATTTTTTGCGAAAAATCATTCAAATTAACTGATAGTTACGCATAAGGAGTATTATGAATAGTATATATATGTTTAGATTAATAAGAACTCAATGAATAATATATTTAACCCTAATAACTACTTACGTTATTAGCTAACCTAGAAATAATAACAACAACTTGTCACCTTTTTCATAAGTCTGTTCTCAAGTAATACAAACCAAATGAAAGCTATCACAAGAGTTTTTTTATTATAAACTTTTTCTCTTGTCAATAAATAATTTTTATAGCCAACTATTAAATAATAATAGTAATTTTTAGCAGTGCAACTCAACGCACGTGTTTATTAAAGTAACTACGGTGTACTGTATGCCGCGTACGATAATACGATAGTTATCGGTTATATGGTACCGACTTTCAATTTTAATATTTGTTTGTTTTTTTTCTATTAATTCTTTATTAAATATTGTTATAAACCACAACATCTTGTATCTGGCATCATGTCACTTCAAAGATCACACGAACTTGGTAATTTAGCTATGTAAAGAGGACATAACCTCTCTAAATAAAAATTATTGTATTAACCTACAGTGTTACCAGCCTTGAGGTTAAAAAGAGTTTCTTTTTAAAAATTGTTCATAATAATTATTTTTCTGTAAAACTATTAGTGATTGATTGTTGATTTTAAAAGATTTAATAGCATTCCAAAACTGTTAATAAATCTCAATTATTTTTTACCAGTGGAAAGAGTCTTTAATTTCAAACTTAAAATAGTCTAGCTATCACAACTAGTTCTATCAAAAGGTGGCGGCAGAATTTGAACATTCCTTATCATTCAAATCATAATTCAGTTTTTATTTTATTTTATTGTGCATGCTTATCACGTATGATATTCAAATAGAATATCCACTTGCATGCATAGAGTGTATGTTACAGCAGAAGCAGTCGTCGAACAGAACAATATCATCCACATATGGTAAGTGGGGAGGTGAACAGTGGAGTGCGAAAATACTTTTTAAATTGAAGAATTTAAACAGGAATACCCACACAACTATTAATAACAATCAAACCGCTAATAATAATTACATTTTGGAAATTTTATTGTACAATATCGTTGTGGATACCGGAGTGTATCTACAATCAATACAACACATACAATCAAAACACTTACACTATTATCTAGTATCGTTGTACTGTTACAACGTGGCGCCCAACGTCTGAGCGCGGATTAGGGAGAAAACAATTGACAATTTAACCAATAATTTCCTAACCCAATCCGTCGAGAGACAGCAAGTGCATTGCCAGAGCGACAAGATGTATACTAGAAGATCAACTTCAAAAAAGAGAGCAGCAGAGGCTGAGAGGGAGGCCAGACTAGAAGAGAAGGAGGCCAGACTAGAAGAGAAGGAGGCAACATCAACAGAAGATGTGGAAGAGATTCTATTAGAAATTGAGGATAAACTACTTGAACCGGCGGAGGAGGTTCAGCAGCCCGATGATGAGCCGGAAGTCATACCCCAAGAAGTTCAACCGGAAATACACCTACCGGAGAGGCCAGTGCAGACAGAGCATGATGATGCAAGAAATGTTCAGGCAGATGATGGAATCGAATAGAAGAATAGAGGAAGGCCAGAAATCCACGAACCAAAACATAGAATCCCTGAAGGAGGAGTTGAATGACAAAATAGACAAAACCAGTCAGTCCACTAACCAGAAGATAGAAGAAGGCCAGAGGGAGAGCCAGAAAAATATAGAATTGGTGAAGGAGGAGTTAAATGATAAGATAAATGAAACCAACAGGAGAATGGAAGACGGACAGAAAAAGACTGAAGAGCTATTAGAGAAGAAAATGGCAATAATGAAGGAGGATTTGTCTACAGAGTTGGGGATTAAAATCGACCAAACCAACAAGAAAATTGACGAGATCAATGGGAGATTAGACCGAATGAATAAGAGAATAAAGGGAGATGACAAGGAGAGCGTGGAGTCGATAAACACGGTAATGAAGGATGATTACAAGCAATCGGGAAAGACAATAAAAAGATGTTGTGAAGAGGCAGAAGAGAGTGTTAAGAAGATAAGAAGAGAATTAATAGTAGACGATCAAATGGAGGTTGAAGAAGTACCTGAAGATAAAAACATGGAACAGACGAATCCAGAGTCTGAAGATAGTGGAGATAAGAAAATCCAAATAATTCAAGAAACGGAAGAGGTGAAGATGGAAGGAAGAAGAACCATGCGTCCAAGGAAGGCAAGGGTCACAAAAGAGTTAATTGAAATGACTCGAAGCGGCCTAATTAATATGGTCAACTTACCAATCATCAACCGTGAAAAAGGGATTTTCAGGAAGGAGTATCGGAGGAATTTCATGACAATGGACGAGGAGGAAGACTGTGGGACAACGAACAAGAAGATGACCAACAAAGCATTTCAACCAAGGATTTCCAAAAGAAGAGTGAGATATTTTAAGAAAAAGGAAGGCTATCAAGAGCAATGGGACCGGATTGTCGAAGGATACGCCAGAGAAATAAGAGAACTGCGGAAGAAGAGGAGTCAATTAACGGAAGGACCAAATCAGAAGGTGGATGACGGTCAAACAGAATTGAGGGAGTTACCAAACGTCAATACTTACGACAACCAGGAGAAACATAGACACAAGTACACTGAAGAGAAAGAGAAGAAGAAGATGGAAGAACGGAAGGCAGACAAAGCCCTAATAGCATTCAAATGAAAAAACCAGATGATAGCCAGATATATGTCGAGAACGGACAGAAGCGTGAACACTGAAGAAGTTCGAACGACAAGAAGAGAGGAGAGCGATGATTATGGTTAAAATGAATAAAAAATACACTGAAATATGGGACGAACCATAATGATAACCAGTAATGCTGACACAAGCTTCAATGAAACGGTATATCGAAGATTAAATTATAAGATAAAAGTGAAAAATAGCGATGAAAATACTTGTTACTGATATTAAGTGGAGGATGAAAATATAGTTGTGAATATAACTATTAACTGTATAAAGATAAAAAATGAAATATAGCGATGAAGATTATTGTTTATAAATAAGTGAAAAATGAGAATATAATTGTGAAAATAAATGTTGACAATATGAAGAAAGGATGGAATATTGCTATGAAGATTATTTGTTGTTTATATTAAATAAGAAGTGAATATATAGCTATGAAAATGAACGTTGACTATATTGTAATTTTGTAATGCGAAGAATATGTTCCAAAGAAGTTATGTAAAGGATCAAGAAAAATTGTATTTACAAATAATAATACTACTACAAAAATATGTACTATACGAGGCCGACAAACTACATCCTAGGCACCAAAGTTCCAAGACCCACGTCAACAAGTAAATTAACATCACACCCGTACTACCAATGAAAGGAAAAAATATACTATACGAGAAAGACACCCTACATCTCTGGCACAAATGTATGTATGATACAGTATAATTTCCAAGAGCCACGTCAACAAGTAAGTTACCATCACACCCGTACTACCAATGAAAGGAAGAAGTACTATACGAGAAAGACACATACCACCTATGGCAACAAGTTCCAAGAGCCAAGTCAACAAGTAAATTACCATCTTACCCGTACTACCAATGAAAGGAAGAAGTACTATACGAGAAAGACACCCTACATCTCTGGCACAAATGTATGTATGATACAGTATATTTCCAAGAGCCACGTCAACAGTAAGTTACCATCACACCCGTACTACCAATGAAAGGAAAAAATATACTATACGAGAAAGACACATACCACCTATGGCACAGTAAATTTCCAAGAGCCACGTCAACAAGTAAGTTACCATCACACCCGTACTACCAATGAACGGGAGAAGTACTATACGAGACTGACAAACAAGAACCTTGGCACAGTAAATTTCCAAGAGCCACGTCAACAAGTAAAGTTACCATCACACCCGTACTACCAATGAAAGAAGGAGGAAATAAGATGTTGGAGGAACAAAACTGAATAAGTATCATTAATGTAGATAAGAGACAACACACAACCACAATGTTTTCTAGTGTCTTTTACTAGAAAAAAGCCTATACCACATGGACTATATCTCAATTGAAACCATGAGAAAATATATTCATGAATTATATCCAAAGAAGTAAACCCCGAAATGAAGAAGATTATGAGATGACGTTTAATATGATACAAATAGAAGAGATTAATTGATGACGAAGAAGAATAAAAAGTAATATATTAACGAAGATGATCATGAGAGTATACCAGTGATGAAATGTAAAACAAACTATCCCTGTAATATGTGAAGAATTTAGTTGAGTTGAATCAAGAAGAAGAGAGTATAACAATGTATAAACCGCAGATGCGTGAGATAATCCCAAGGATATTTATTATTTGTTGGAAGAACGACCACTTTATATTTTTTGATTATTTGAGATGAATTGACTGATGAATAATGCCAGCAATCATTTATTATTATTATTGGAGATGATGTGCCTCCGTATTTATTGATATTAGTATGGCCAGTGGAGTTGTATGCCAAAGTGAGCCGCTCTGAACTGCCCCAGCTAAGCTTATGTTAGGGAATTAGGGAACTAAATAAACAAGGGAGATAATTACATAGAAGAGAAATAATTATGATTCAAATAGAAGAAAAGTAAAGGGATATATATAAAAAGCATATGAATCGACATGGAAACGTACAACAATTGATGAATTCTTCAATGAAAAATAAGTATACTGATTCAGAATTAATCAATTCTTATAGGAAGGCATATGTAACGTTACCAAATTTGGTAGTTACATAAAGTAAGCAATTATTACGTCAAGTGACGGGAAAGCATGAAAATATTTCTAAGTAAGTAAAATTAATGTAAACAAGAAGTGTGTATCTACAGATATATTATTGTAAATTTTCAACAAAGAAGAAGGAAGTGTCATCGAGCAGCATTGAGTAAAAAGAGAGAAAGAAAAAGACCATGAGCCAATATAAAATGTTAGAAACCAGTGTGACGATTTCATTAATAAAAATATGGTAATTAATAAATAGGTAATGTGTAGGCTGAGAAATTTTAAATTTTAATAAAATCGCACATTTAAACTAAATCTTATTGCTATCATTAATAATAAAAATAATATTTAATAAAAAGTCTAATAATAAAATGAAAGGAAATACGATTGTACAGAAAGGGTAAAGCTTGTTAATTAATCCTGCGTAGACAGGCACTAACCAGAATTAACTTGTTTTCCGACCCCTTAACAAACTAAATATACTTGTAAATTTTGACATTATTTAAATAATTAAATAAGACCACTGTAATGTATTTTAATAACGTCTGTAACTAAGAATATCTCTGCTTAATTAAATAGTCAAACTTTAATCCTTTAAATAAAGAAGAAACATGGAACTACTTTTATGTTGATTGGTAAATGTCGCGAGATTACTACTCTCACCCCAAAACTATTTTCACCCACTTGAAATGGAGCGGTCAACCCGTAAGCTGCGCACAGCAGTAATGTGGAACGTTAAAAATAGTTTGTTTCCTAAAGTGATTAATCCGTCAGTTAAGACACAGAGGCATTCTTTATACTATTAAACAATGTGTTGCGTTAATATAGTTGAACCGCGATTCATATAAATATGTTGTAAACGAGTAAGAAAGAATAATGAAAATTTAGCGCCTATGACATCTCTACAAAAATCTTAAAATATAAAACTTATGTAATTAAAACTGTGGTAAGACCATACAGTGAAATGTAACAAATAAACAATCATGTGAAGTGGATACAGGTGAATGAAACTTTTGTGTTAATCATTCAAATCAACGAGCTATTACTACCCGCTAGCCAAGAGCAGAGAACCAGGACCCACAATGATCTAAAAGACTTTAGGACTACACCATCCCCGGACACGAAGATAACGAGAGATACCTGCCCTACATCAAACATGCTGCAACCGAGGACCGAGGACTGAAATATCGAGGAGCTGGAGGATATCCAAATGGTGACACGGAGGCAAGCCTTCCGTGGTTATGAAATACTAAATATTATATCCAACCAAAGACAATTAAATTAACAACATTAAGACATTTTAAGTACTGACAGTAATTGTATTCTTATTTGTAGTAAAAGAGTAAATTTAAACTAAGTTTACTCTAGTAAACTCTAGTAAAGTTTAAACTGAAAGCTTTATTGTTTTAAAAAGATTAATAAAGTCCATTCTTCAAATGGCACAATTTTAAAGATTGTATATGGCGAGGTGACCATTATTAACATACTATATTCAATCCCGGATCCGTGGAATTAATTAAATTGATGTACATCTTATTTTGAGGGCCCTTGTGAAAGAATAAAATATTTAATCATCTTGTAAACTGTAAGCTGTTGAACCATATATGTTGAGAATTTTAAGTAGAGCAATTAATACCATATGTAATAAAGAGATGTCATCAGTAGTACCAACTAAACTGAGTGCATAAATCAACAGTCTCCCCTTCCCAAAATCCTTTTATATTAATTGTTTTGTTGGTGTGCTTAATTTTCAGCTCGTCACAACTAAGGCAGCCTGTATAATTGGCAGAACCAATTATTGCGGGTTCCCTAAGTTATAACACAAGTTAAGATGTTATAAATTGCGCCACTCTGCTTAGTTATTTTATTGCTGATATGATTTGTTAAATTTAAATTGTTGCTCCTAAGAAAGAAAAAAAAACAATTGTGTCTTGTGTTGTTTAAGAAGTAATTGTGTCCCAATATTCCACACATACCCTGTTGATCTATTCACTCATGTATTTTAAAAAGTGTCTAAAATTTTAAATAAAATAAAATGATAATAATTATTATAATAGTATAATAAATAAGTAATTTAATTATGATTTAGATATAGGAATGAACATAATGTTAACTTAAGACGCCACAAGTATACGAAACAACATCAGGTACGTGCTTGTCAAAAATTTCATTCATCAACATGTCGGTTTGTAAACAAAATCTGACCGATTGAATTCTTGTCCGCGCCTGTGTGAAACTGTCATAGTTACCCTCCCGCAAGTTGAGTTAGACAATACGCCACCCTCTTTGTTAGTTCTATTGTTATAAGAAGCGTGTATTTTCCTGTGTTTAGTAACCGAAGATTCCCCCTTTGTCGAACGTATATTAAAGCCTGTGTGAGATTTCTCTCTCTCTACCAATGTAACATGATAAAGGTTGTCATCACATTTTAATTGTTTATTTGTAAAAAAAAAAAAGGGTAAGAATACGATTGATTTATATTTTTATTTTCTTGTGTAAAAAAAAAAAGAAAGCGTTGTATAGAATTTATTGCAAATAGTAGAATAATTATTTATAGCCACTCACATTACGAAAATGGCTGAATTTAATCCTGATCTATTATTAAAAGATGAGCTATGCTACGAAGCAATTTTACGAGGTTTAAAACACGTGAATGTAACAGTGTCTGAATTACGAAAATCATTACGCGAAACCAGATCAGATATACCCTCGCAGTTAGATAGATTGCGTGAACTCGATTATGACAGCGAACGAGAAACCTGTTATGCGAAATATAGGGAACTGACGGTGTTATCTCAGAACCTTCAGGACGAAAAATCACCTACTGTAATATTGCGCGTCACGCAACGAATAGAACATTTAACACGCCGGTTGAATAATTTATTAAGCTGGCCCGACGTCACCGTAATCCCCGCTGATGTGCAGAAATTTGCGGATGAGGCATTACTCCAATTACCCATAATTATCAACGACTTACGACGAAAGTCAGACTCATATAGAATGGAGGAAATTGAGCACTACTTACAAAAATTATATATTTCCCCAGTTCAATCCCCTACTTTAGAACACCCTCCCTCCACCTCGAACCAAGAATCACCCACCGTATCGAAGATACAACCGACTCATGAACAGTTACCTAGTAGAGAATTAAATACCCTAACTATATCAGAACCCCTACCGCCTAATGGTCACCATACTCGCACTAGTCGATATGCGATTACCAATCCTAATGCAACCACCAATCCTTCGAAAAGTATACCAAACGTAAATTTTAATGTAGACCTCTACGGAAAGATTACCCACCCAGTAGAGAAAATAATTAATGAAATTCCTTACACCGATGGCTTAAGTATCACGATACTGTTGACTTTTATCAGATACCTACTGCAAATAAAAGATCTACAACAATTGAACGATTGGCAAATACTGCAGGTAATCCTACCCAAATGTAAACCACCTTTACGAGATCGTGTTCTAGAATCATTAAACTCGACTCTTCCAGTAGAAGAACTTCATACTACTATAATCAAATATTTTATCCCCACGGGAATTTACGAGGAGATCAAAAGAAATACCGTACTTCGAGTACAAGGAGCCCATGAAAGACTGGCCCACTATATTGCAGACATCAGAGAATCTTCACGTCTACTGCAAGTCGACTGGAGTGAGAAACAATTGGTCGATACTATTCTAGTAGGCTTATCTCCTGAAGAACGCTCCCGTTTAGCACTAATAAGTAGACCCCTCACTTTCGCTGACCTTGAACAATGTAGTGTTCACTCTTCAAATGTGTGGTACGCAGATCAGCACAGACATGCATCGGCATCCACTACACCACATAGAAAGGAAACGCAAGCCCTAGTCTCAGATGCAAGAAGTCTACGATAAAGACGACCATTTCGGCGACCAACCTATGTTCATGGCCATGGTAAGTCCAAGGAGCCTCATCCACGACAGGAAACCAGTGAGATCCCACGTAAGGAATATGTATGCTATAACTGCGGAAAACCTGGACACCTCAGTAGAAACTGTAAACGGAAACAGTACAAACAGAAAACTCATAATCCAAAAAACATGTAAGGCAGGGAGATCCGAAATCCTGTGTCTTCCGCAGCATCGTGAAAACAGGTAAACCCCTGAGAGACAACAAATTAAAACAAATTAATAATAATAACAAAAGAAAATTAGACCCCTATGTTAGAAAATTTATTGATAAATGTAACGCTATTAATAAATGTGATTTCAATAAGTGTCAATTACCGTATATACAAGTTGACCTTGGTGTTACATCCACCCTCGGATTAATTGATTCCGGATCAACGCGAAGTTTAATTAGTCAAGAGCTAGCCAATAAATTATTTAAACACAATTTAGTTAAACGCAGTCAATCAGTAAATATTAGATGCGCTACAGCTAATAAACAAAACTTAATGATAAAACTTATCATCACGTTTAAAGTAAAAATTAAAAATCTAACGTGGTATTTTCCAATGTTGGTATGCGACGAGTTAGGACCCGAGTTAATATTGGGAGCTGATTTTATCAGTAAAACAGGAATAATTCTAGATATTCACGATAAGATATTTTACTTTGGATTCGATCGTTCACGGAAATATAACTTGGATGATAATGCAAATAACAGAGAAAGTACTAGCACTACTTCTACACATCTAAAGCATCACGAATCTGAATTAGGTCATCTGGAAAGTAAAGATAGACGGAACATACAGACTTTAATAAAACAATTCTGCAATGTCCTCACCCCAAAGTTAGGACTGACGGACCTAATAGAGTACAAAATCAATTTGAGCGACAATAAAGTAATACGTTTAGCCCCATACAAGTTATCACCTCCAAAAATGGAAGTAATGAGGAACCAAATTAATAAATTGTTAGAACAAGGAGTCATCGAACCCTCTACGTCATCTTATTCATCACCCGCGTTTTTAGTACCCAAAAGTAACGACAAACATAGATTAGTTGTGGACTATAGACAACTAAATAAACGGATAGAATTTGAATCTATACCGCTTCCCGACATCCACAGTGCTTTTCATTATTTTACGAAAGCAAAAATTTTTACCATTATGGATTTAAATCAGGCATTTCATCAAATACCCCTTTCGGAAGAATCGAAACATCTAACCGCGTTTGCCGTCCCTTTCAACCTGTACCAATTTACGAGGGTACCCTTTGGTATTTCCCAAGGTAGTTCTGTATGTAGCAGATTATTAGAAAAATTATTTCATGACATAAAATTTAAATATGTGTACCACTACTTAGATGACATTGTTATCTACAGCGAGTCAATTGAGCAACATCTTAAACATCTACGTGAAGTACTATCCCGATTGGAGAAAGCTGGATTAACCGTAAACCCCAGTAAAGTAAATTTTGCTGTGACACAATTCTCATTTTTAGGTCACATCGTAAAAGCCAACGGAAAGGTAAGCATAGACCCTGAGCGAACCCGTGCTATCAGAGAATTTTTACCACCGCGGGATGCGAAAGGAATAGCCCGATTTTTAGGAATGATAAATTATTTCCACAAGTATATCCCACATCTAGCTGAAATTGCAGCACCGCTAAATACCTTAAGAAAGAAGGGAGTTAAATTTGAGTGGAATGAGCAACACCAAACCGCATTCGAGAAATTAAAAGAAAGCATCATATCACCCCCCGTACTACAATTAGCCGATTTTACAAAACCGTTTGTAGTGCAGACAGACAGTTCAAGTGTAGCCCTAGGTGCAGTAATATATCAGGAAGTAGATAACTCTAGATTACCTATTAGTTACGCTTCACGCACCCTGACAGACCAAGAAAAGAAATACTCCGCATACGAATTAGAATGTTTAGCTATCGTTTTCGCTTTTGAGAAGTTCAAACCCTTTTTAGAACATAAAGAGTTTTTGTTAGAAACAGATAATCAAGCATTATCTTGGCTACTAAATCACCCAAAACAGTTAGGTCGTATCGGAAGATGGGTATTAAGATTAAATTGTTTTAAATTCAAAGTACAACATATTAGAGGCACCCAAAACGTAGTTGCCGGTACACTGTCACGTATGTTCCAGCCGAGTAGTAATACTTACGAAAACAAGAGTAGAGAAACGCCGATTATCAATACTTTAATTACCGAATTTCCTCTTGCATTTACGGACTTAGCCCAGTATCAACAACAAGACCCACGTTTGAGACCAATTATTGAACAACTCGATAAAGGAAATAAGTCAGAAAAATACATATTAAGTAAGAGAGTGTTATGTTGTAGAATAGCGAACGGAAAATATTTACGAATAATCGCCCCTGATATTATTAAACCTATGCTGATGGAATACTATCACTCTTCCACCATTGGAGCATATATGGGAATAAATAAAACCATACATCGAATTCGTAAAGAATATCACTGGGAAAATATGAACAGTGAAATCGCTAATTTCGTGAAAAGGTGTAAGTTGTGTGCACTCAGCAAACCAGCGAGAAACAGCCAAATAAGTCAATCTCAGAGATTCCTGCTACCCCGTTTTCCAAAATTTATTTAGACTTTTCAGGACCCTACCCACGTTCTAAATCAGGAAATACAATGTTACTAATTTGCGTAGATTCTTTTAGCAAATTCGTCTGGATGTACCCCATGCGGCGAGCCTTAGCTTCAACCACAGTAAGTATTTTACAGCATAGATTATTTAAAGAATTCGGTATTCCAGTCCATCTAGTGTCGGATAACGGACCACAGTTTAAGTCCAAGGAATTCAGGAACATGTGTTTCAAACTAGGAATAGACCACATTACCACTACAGAGTATCGTCCGCAAGGAAATATAGCTGAAAGGTATTTGCGAAACCTAAAATCTGCTTTAATAGCCTACCATGCTAACGATCATACTTCTTGGGACCAGAACCTATCCTGGATACAATTCGCCTTTAATTCAGCATATCATGAAGGACATAAGTCTACCCCATTCGAATTATTGTTCAAATATAAACCTAACCACCCATTATCCACTAAGTGGAAAATACATGAGTTGTTACCCCTTGAAATTAGGGATAAAAATATTAAGAAAATATGGAATGAAGCGCGCGCTAATTTACGAGCAAACTTAGCGAAATCAAGGAAATATCACGAGCGAAATAATAATAATAATGAAGCAAAGTACCAAATCGGTGACTTAGTTATGTATAAAACACACCCTACGAGTAGTGCAATCGATAAGACAACTTCCAAGCTATCATACCGATGGTGCGGTCCTTATCAAATTCACAAATACTTAACTCCAGTAACTGTAGC
Source organism: Magicicada septendecula (assembly GCA_034769895.1). NCBI lineage: Eukaryota > Metazoa > Arthropoda > Insecta > Hemiptera > Cicadidae > Magicicada > Magicicada septendecula. The sequence goes on along the minus strand of CM068370.1, from coordinate 427,176,727 downwards.
CCTGTACGAACCCTCTACTCAAAAATATGTACGAAGGACACATATTTCGCAGATAAAACGTTATCACAAAGAAGGAAATGGTAGAGTGCAAGTTAAATAAATGTAAAAAAAAAAAGGTATATGTTTTGTACTCAACTGCAAAAGAGTACTTGAGTAACATTTGGCTACCTAATCGTATAAATAGGTACGAGGCCTGATCAACCTTGAATCCTATTCATCGAAAAGTAGAGCAAAGTAAGAAGTCAGCTGACATCAAATATGAGGAATAATTAAGTAACAAATTACTTAAAGAGTAATTCTATAACTAGAATAACTCACAACTAAAGAAAAATCCGGTAGTAGTCATAAGTAGTAGAGTTAAGAAAAATTTAGAATGTTTACAATATGTTTTATAATGTGTGAATTTTTTATGTAGTATTAGAATTAGTCTGTAAAGTATGACGTATATATATAGATAGTAAGAATAAGCAAGTCGAGAGTGACTTATGCAGCTCGTAATTACATACAGAGAAAAACGGGTGAGAGAAATTTCACACGGTAATCCCCAAGCATACTCCCGGTACATTGCTGACCAAATTAGCCGGAGTCTAAGTTTTAAGCGGCAGAGTATGTGACGATTTCATTAATAAAAATATGGTAATTAATAAATAGGTAATGTGTAGGCTGAGAAATTTTAAATTTTAATAAAATCACACATTTAAACTAAATCTTATTGCTATCATTAATAATAATAATAATATTTAATAAAAAGTCTAATAATAAAATGAAAGGAAATACGATTGTACAGAAAGGGTAAAGCTTGTTAATTAATCCTGCATAGACAGGCACTAACCAGAATTAACTTGTTTTCCGACCCCTTAACAAACTAAATATACTTGTAAATTTTGACATTATTTAAATAATTAAATAAGACCACTGTAATGTATTTTAATAACGTCTGTAACTAAGAATATCTCTGCTTAATTAAATGGTCAAACTTTAATCCTTTAAATAAAGAAGAAACATGGAACTACTTTTATGTTGATTGGTAAATGTCGCGAGATTACTACTCTCACCCCAAAACTATTTTCACCCACTTGAAATGGAGCGGTCAACCCGTAAGCTGCGCACAGCAGTAATGTGGAATGTTAAAAATAGTTTGTTTCATAAAGTGATTAATCCGTCAGTTAAGACACAGAGGCATTCTTTATACTATTAAACAATGTGTTGCGTTAATATAGTTGAACCGCGATTCATATAAATATGTTGTAAATGAGTAAGAAAGAATAATGAAAATTTAGCGCCTATGACATCTCTACAAAAATCTTAAAATATAAAACTTATGTAATTAAAACTGTGGTAAGACCATACAGTTAAGTGTAACAAATAAACAATCATGTGAAGTGGATACAGGTGAATGAAACTTTTGTGTTAATCATTCAAATCAACGAGCTATTACTACCCGTTAGCCAAGAGCAGAGAACCAGGACCCACAATGATCTAAAAGACTTCAGGACTACACCATCCCCGGACACGAAGATAACGAGAGATACCTGCCCTACATCAAACATGCTGCAACCGAGGACCGAGGACTGGAATATCGAGGAGCTGGAGGATATCCAAATGGTGACACGGAGGCAAGCCTTCCGTGGTTATGAAATACTAAATATTATATCCAACCAAAGACAATTAAATTAACAACATTAAGACATTTTAAGTACTGACAGTAATTGTATTCTTATTTGTAGTAAAAGTGTAAATTTAAACTAAGTTTACTCTAGTAAACTCTAGTAAAGTTTAAACTGAAAGCTTTATTGTTTTAAAAAGATTAATAAAGTCCATTCTTCAAATGGCACAATTTTAAAGATTGTATATGGCGAGGTGACCATTATTAACATACTATATTCAATCCCGGATCCGTGGAATTAATTAAATTGATGTAAATCTTATTTTGAGGGCCCTTGTGAAAGAATAAAATAATTTAATCATCTTGTAAACTGTAAGCTGTTGAACCATATATGTTGAGAATTTTAAGTAGAGCAATTAATACCATATGTAATAAAGAGATGTCATCAGTAGTACCAACTAAACTGAGTGCATAAATCAACAGTCTCCCCTTCCCAAAATCCTTTTATATTAATTGTTTTATTGTTGTGCTTAATTTTCAGCTCGTCACAACTAAGGCAGCCTGTATAATTGGCAGAACCAATTATTGCGGGTTCCCTAAGTTATAACACAAGTTAAGATGTTATACCAGGCCCAATAGATTCCAACAGTGAGGGGAACCAACAAAACAATAAAATGAAGAAGAAGACAACAGGATTCCAACAGTGAGGGGAACCAACAAAACAATAAAATGAAGAAGAAGACAACAAGATTCCAACAGTGAGGGGAACCAACAAAACAATGACTATGTAAAATAAAAAGAAGAGACAACTCAAGAGCAACCACAATGATGGCAGGCAAACCAATATATTTATAAATATAAATATTATGGAACAACGACTACTACAATGGAAATATTGAAGAAGACGTTTAAACCAAAAGAAGAAAGGAAGAAGAAGGACAAGGAAACATGACATGAAGAGAGAAGATAATGGATAGACAATACAAGAAATCACCATTCACCAAGTATACTAGAGACAATACTAGTAGCCGGAAGAAGAATAGCGATTGTCAACTATGAAGAAACAGTGTTTAACATATTTAAGAAATCACAAACAGTAATAGTGAATACTTAATGTAAGTGTGAGAACCTGTGACCAGTTAACCAATTTTAACCTAATAAACCCCACAGACAATTCAAGTGATAAGGTTTATAGCAGAAGAAAAATGTGTTACCTTCATAGTGGAAACATCAAAGATTAAATAGTCAAAAATACACAGACAGTTAGTGTGACTAATTAATGAAGATTGTAATCCAAATAGATAATCATAAGACCACCAAGAAATGTAAGATAGAACAGTAAAATCATTGTTCATAGAACCTGATAATAAAAAACTTTGTAAATTTTAAAGGAAATGTAACTGAATGCCACGGCAAAACAGAATACAATATAAAGAAAAGCCAGAAAAAATAATAACAAACAAACTAGTTTGTTAAGTATCAAACAACAATGTAACAGAAATTAAGTACAAAGCACAACAAGAAATGTATTACCATTAGTTTAAGAATATTTGTGTTATTGTTTAGAAAAAAATAGTGTAAACATGTGTAATAATCAACAATTGAACCATTGTAATAGAATACCATAATGAAGTCATAATAGTAGTAGCAAATACTGCATAAGAATATGTTGTACATTGATACATAACCCCATAGGAAATGCACCTATAAAACAAAAAATCATATATGTTAATTAAACCAAGCAACCATCAACAATTGTTTCAATTAAAGATTCATTATAAATAATGATGCACGCTAATAAATAATGTCTTATACTGAAATACACTGCACATAAAGCAGATTAAATATGATAGCACAAAGCTAGATGAAAGGGAACCCAATAGGACAAACTAGTTAAGCAAAATACATTATTAAAACTTGTACAAAGATCAATGAAAGTGTTACCAGTCGTTAGAAAAACATCTGGTACTACTATGAGAACAGATTATAAGTGTAATAATAATAGTTTTATGATCAAAATATTGTAAACTAACTGACTATGAATGAATAGCCATATGTAAACAAAGGCAATGTAACAAACTAGTTATGCAAACTACCTTATTAAAACTTGCACAGAGATTGGTGAAAGTGTTACCAGTAGTTAGAAGGACATCTAATACTACTATGAGAACAGACCATAAGCATAAGGATAGTAATTTTATAGACAAATTATTGAAAACTAAATGACTATGATGGTGGAATCAGAATGTAAACAAACACTATGTAGCAAGTTATTTAAGCAAAATGCACCATCCAAACTTGTTCAAAGGTAGATAAAAATGTTATCAGTAATCAGAAGGATATCTGATACTACTTTCAGAATCTATGTCAAATGTAGTAATAACAATTTAGTTATTGATTTATTAAAAAATAACTGACTGCCATGTCATAACCTGATGTAAACAAACCCTATACTAGGAATTGAAAGGTTTTCAGATAGCGAAAGGCTAACAAATATATTAAATGAACTAGGTACTATAGTTGTACACTATTTTCATTTTCAACATTATATACCTTATGTAGAAAAACACAAACAAAGTGACAATTTAAAGAAAAGAGATCAGAAGGTAGTTAGATAAGCCTACTAGTATATGAAACACAACATTGTGCATATACTAAAGTGTAAACCAATGTAAATAAACGTTTATATTATTATTAGAATACAAAACAAATGTCATTAGATAAGGAATAATAGTATTAAGGGCGATTATAAATAATCGAATATGGACGCTTGAGACGCCATTATCAAACATTGTTTGAATAATAATTACTCCCAATTTTTGTATTAAGCAATTGAGAAATGGACTCAAAACGTTTAATCAGAAGTGTTATTGTGTAATTAGATAAGATTTGGTGAAATAAACGTATTAATTTTAAGATTCACCATAAGAATTTGTGAAATCGTTGTAGTGAATTAATAATGGACGGATTTCATTCTTGTTTGGACTTTATTTAAAGCCCAGGATGTCCGCGATTTATTGACACCAACCATTCAACGATATGACGACTAATAAAAAAGTTATAACGATTATAAACTTTTTAATCATTTAGTGCATCGACGTTTGTCACTTTAGTCTCCAACCCATATACGAAATTGGTAATAAATTAAAAGTTTTACTAAATCAAGGTGTTTTGGGTCGGAGAGTTCGAAAAATTGAACCAATCAAATGAATGAAAACCGGCAGACAAGCCAGAGACGCTTAGGAGAAGCGACACAGTCATCTTTCAATCATCAAGGAGTAAACACGCATAAATCGACGAGCAAGGTCGATGAAGAAGTTTTATTTGAATTGTGCGCGACATATACAAGAGTCATTCTACACACACCTAACCTACACATAACACAGAATTAACGAGTGTATAGTGCGGAGTGAATATAATAATAAAATATGACCAGTGTATAATATCGGTCGTATTTTCGAGTTTTGTGCTGATAAAAAACCAGGGAGTACTATATTTTCATTATTTAAAAAATAAAACAGAAATAATAATTTCTGTAAATGATTGTTTGGATACTACTCTAATCAGTAGTATCGAAGTGTAGTAATTCTGATGAAAGTTATCAGAATTAATAAGAGAATTATTTCATATTTATTAACTTAAGAAATAAATGTTTTTACTATTTATCATAATTAAAGGAGTCAAGATTAATTTAAATATTACAAAATATGAGTGTCGCAAATAGTCGCTCAATTGACTCATGTTGTTTTTGATTTGACTAATGAAGATAAATATTTTATTTTTTGCGAAAAATCATTTAAATTAACTGATAGTTACGCATCAGGAGTATTATGAATAGTATATATATGTTTAGATTAATAAGAACTCAATGAATAATATATTTAACCCTAATAACTACTTACGTTATTAGCTAACCTAGAAATAATAACAACAACTTGTCACCTTTTTCATAAGTCTGTTCTCAAGTAATACAAACCAAATGAAAGCTATCACAAGAGTTTTTTTATTATAAACTTTTTCTCTTGTCAATAAATAATTTTTATAGCCAACTATTAAATAATAATAGTAATTTTTAGCAGTGCAACTCAACGCACGTGTTTATTAAAGTAACTACGGTGTACTGTATGCCGCGTACGATAATACGATAGTTATCGGTTATATGGTACCGACTTTCAATTTTAATATTTGTTTGTTTGTTTTCTATTAATTCTTTATTAAATATTGTTATAAACCACAACATCTTGTATCTGGCATCATGTCACTTCAAAGATCACACGAACTTGGTAATTTAGCTATGTAAAGAGGACATAACCTCTCTAAATAAAAATTATTGTATTAACCTACAGTGTTACCAGCCTTGAGGTTAAAAAGAGTTTCTTTTTAAAAATTGTTCATAATAATTATTTTTCTGTAAAACTATTAGTGATTGATTGTTGATTTTAAAAGATTTAATAGCATTCCAAAACTGTTAATAAATCTCAATTATTTTTTACCAGTGGAAAGAGTCTTTAATTTCAATCTTAAAATAGTCTAGCTATCACAACTAGTTCTATCAAAAGGTGGCGGCAGAATTTGAACATTCCTTATAATTCAAATCATAATTCAGTTTTTATTTTATTTTATTGTGCATGCTTATCACGTATGATATTCAAATAGAATATCCACTTGTATGCATAGAGTGTATGTTACAGCAGAAGCAGTCGTCGAACAGAACAATATCATCCACATATGGTAAGTGGGGAGGTGAACAGTGGAGTGCGAAAATACTTTTTAAATTGAAGAATTTAAACAGGAATACCCACACAACTATTAATAACAATCAAACCGCTAATAATAATTACATTTTGGAAATTTTATTGTACAATATTGTTGTGGATACCGGAGCGTATCTACAATCAATACAACCACATACACACTCAATATCTACATATCTATAGTTCTACTATAGATTGACAAACCCAACGTGGGGCTTGACTTAATAATACCCCCACTACATCTATACATCTATAGGTTATACTATAGATTGGCGCTCCATCGCGGGGCAGAATTGATTGAAGATCACACTTCGAAGAGTTACAAAATATTTATCTACATCTACACTATATCTAACATTTATACACATCTATAGGTTCTACTATAATATATATAAACTTTCACAACATGAACTTACTTTCTTTATCACTTCCCCAGACTGAGGAAGAGGCACATCACCTCGAAACGTCTGGGGAAGTGATAAAGAAAGTAAGTTCATGTTGTGAAAGTTTATATATATATACATAGTAACATTTTTAATAAAGAAAATGTTAACCTACTGAAAATAATACATCTACATAACCATTAACTGGCATACGTATGTACTCTATCTTACACTATAAGTTGTAGAAGAGTAGGCTAATATATGGACTGCTAAGGTTCAAGCCCCCCCCCCAGATTGATTTCTACGTATGCCACTGGTCTCTACTACTAATGAAGGGCATTGGATACCTCTTAGACTGTGTATAGTATACACTGGAATGGTCGATCTCGGCACTGATTGGTCAACAAATGATACATTTTCACTTGATGTGATAGTAAACCAAAATTTCTGAAAGATGCATTTCTTTTAAAATGAAAATGTTCCAACTTTCGTACACTTTGTTTATTAATCCTTATAAACTGTAAAATATGAAACACTAATATTGATAGTATCTACAAATTACATGAATTTAACAAAATATTTTAGATAATACATGTCTATTTCAAACAAATGATCCTTCTAAGAAATTGAAAATTCACACAGTAGAACTGGAGTTCAGTAAGGCTGTTAGTGAGTTATACGAGTAGAGTGCACGTCTGCATATTTCTCCCTCAGTTTTACCCTAGTTCAGTCTGGCTGATGAACTGAATTGAATTATGAATCATAAGAAATTACTTAGGAAAATTTATTTAAAAAATGGGCATTCAATTAGGAAACAAAACTGAATTAAACTCATGGGCATCTTGTGTTATGAAACCGACAAGATAACAACTTATAGCGTTGTCATTGGTTGCAGGTCAAATATTAGGTGGCTGCCTTTCTGACTTCACACTTCATTGTATGTTCTGCGTGGTCATCCTATACTTCTGTCTCTTTCTATCTCTCACACACACACACACACACACACAGAAATCTTATCCCATAGTATACAAGCCTATACATTGAAATTTATGTAATTTATGACTCAAATCATTATAATTTGATCACACCTGACGCTGCAACCCAAGTAGCTTAAAAGTGATACATGTTCTATTAGTTGGTTGTCAATACTTGATTTTTCTTGTTATTGGGTGTACTCCTTTGAATGCCATAACTTTTTTCTTTGGGTCTGAAGTAATCATATTGTAGTTATTTCACACTAGGTCCAATTGATGAAGGGCTAACTATAGAGGCCACCTTTGTTTATGTTTATCTTCCTAATACCTACATAAGGAACCTACAAACCCTACAGTTGACTCTGTCAGATTTGGCCATCTTCTACTAATACCCTATACTGTACTTGCATTTTGTTTGCATAAAACATCAAACCCAATGAAAACATACTGGACATCCTGAAGTGCATATAACAAGAGGTACACAGCATTACCATTTTTACACTCAAATATAAGATATCAGCTACTTGTGTCATGATGATCTGAGTGAATGTACACATCCTGTTTTATAGTAATGTAACTAAAGGAAAAAGGGATGTATTTTGCTAAAATACATGATTCAATTTGTAAGTGCACTGCAAAATCATTATCTTTGCAAGGCTTTAACTTACATGAAACTCATTTAATCTGACAGTTATTAACTACCATTTGATCTATACACTACTTCTTGCATATAAGAATTAACAAGACAGAAAATAAAATAATTCACTTAACGTGCTGGTTCAAACTCCATGCTCCCCAAAATTTTTCTAAATATACTATCTTAAAAATCAATAAATTGTTCTTTTTATCAGTATAAATGTGTTGGTCAAATGTAGTTCTCATGACAGGGTAGGTGGAATATTGTATGGTGTGGTTGAAAACTCATGGACTCCAAAAAGTAATAAGAGAGCTATTTTTTTTTTCAACCTCCGGTGAGTTGGCAAACCTAGTTTTGTTGTCATAGCAACAATCTGATTGTTGATTAATGTTTTTGAGGCTTTGTTCTAACCTATAATCACTGGTTTTATAGTTATTTTGCCTATTACTATGGTGACGACAGTTTAATTATGGCAACTACAATTGAAATTGTCTCCAAGTGTGAGATTCGGACTGTTATTAGACTTCTTCAAGCTGAAGGTCATAGTGCTGCAGAAATTCATCGAAGGTTGTGTAATGTGTATGGAGAAAATGTGATGAGTGATGGTTCAGTTCGGGAATGGTGTCAAAAATTTAAAGAAGGGCGAATTGATGTTCATGATGAAGGAGGGCAAGGAAGAAAGTCCGTGGCTACTGATGATATTGTTGAAAGGGTAGACAGGATGGTTCGAGAGCACTGTCGTTTCACAATTACTGAACTTTCTGCTGATTTTCCTGAAATTTCTATGTCTGCTCTTTATATTCTTACTCAGAAGCTTGGGTATAGGACACTCTGTGCTCGGTGGGTTCCCAAACAACTCATAGATGTCTACAAGACTCGAAGAATGGGTGCATCGTTATCGTTTTTGGAGCATTATGACAAAGAGGGCCAAAGTGACAGACTTGGCACCAAGTGACTACCATTTGTTCACTGACTTGAAAAAGTGGTTAGGTGCACAGCAGTTTGACTCCAGTGATGAGTTAAAGTCCAGTGTGGCAGATTGGCTGACTACTAAGGAGCGAACATTCTACAACATGGGCATAGAAAAGTTGGTGCCTCACTATGATAAGTGCCTCAACAATGGTGGTGACTACGTAGAAAAGTAGTTTATATATATATATATATATATATATATATATATATATTGTAACGTTTAGCCCTGTTTACACTGGTTACAAATAATATATTTCTTTGTGTAGGTTCAAAGAAAAGATTAAAAAAAATTTTATTTAAAAAAAATTTTATGTTTGTTTGTTATTGTTATAATTTAGAAATAATCCTGGTTCTGTGTTTTGTTTGAAATTTTAAAATTCTGTGAGTTTATTTCGGTTAAATTTTACACTTCTGGTAGACCTTAACTAAATCCGGAGTTAATCAGATTATCTTCTTGCTGTAATCGATTAGTGATTTTCAGCGCTGCTCCAGTATATCACTTTCAGTGAAGATTTATCATCTTCCAGTAAGTCCTGTAGTTAGTTAAACTCTTAATTTAAGATGTGAAATAATTATAAAATCCAGATCATTGAAATAATTTGATTTATTAATAATAGTTCTTAAAAATCGATTTAAAATCGATGTTGAGCAAATATTCGACTCTTTCACAGGGATATATCGATTTGTGATTACAGGTTATTTTTTTTTATATTAATATTGAAAAAAGGTTCTTATAACGATTATATTTATATAGTCAGAGAAGGATAGGCCTAGAAAGTATAACATGTACAAAAATATAAGTCTTAAAAGTAAAAAATGACAATTTGTTAATAATATATAATGTTTGTAGTATACAATTTATACCCAATAGTGACTCGACTGCTTCGTTGCTGGTTGATACTTTGCATCACGGGAAATTCACAATGGCGGCACGTCTCGCTGTGGAATATTACTGCAAACTGATGGTTGGAATTTCTGATAATAAAACCCCTTTCACAAATATTTTATTGGTCTCCGTGATAGTTTATATTGTCTATTGTGTTGTTCTGGTATCCTGGATAAGTGTTCAGTGTTCACAGGTGTTAATTGTCTTATTTTAGATTTATGGAATGTTTGCTGGTTATGACAAAAATTCAAAAAGTTGTTACAAAGTGAATTATTAATGTTAGGTTGTTTGAACGGTTTAATTCACTGGTATTGTGTTGTGTATTGTTTGTTTTCACTATTGTGGTAGATTATCTCACTGATTTTAAGTCAAAATGTGTCAATTTAGGTAACTCTCGTATTTCATTGATTTTCAATTTTTACTCCATTACACTTCGTTATACGGTTTTAGAACGCGATTCAGCATCGACCGTTCCTGTTGAATGTTAACAAAGAACTAATTTACTTCCTTCGTCTTAGGAAATATCTTGCCAAGTTAATATTGGAAAAGTATTGTTAAAATAATTTTCATTTCCTTTCTACATAATTATAAAGTACATTATATATGGAATATTTTTAGTTTATTGATTGCTTTCATGAATTATTAACCACATAATTGGTTTATTTATCTCATTCTGTTTAATTTGATATGTCATAGTCCATATTTGTTGAGATTTTTGTTAAAATAGCCATATTTCCTTCTTTTTGGAAATCTAGGCCCAAAACTCTGTTTCCTGTTCTTGTACAAAATTCCTGCCATTTTAGGTGTTATAAATATAATTATAATAAATTTCAAATGGTCACAAATCATTCACTTCCTCAATACCTTATCAATTTAACATTTGAACTGTCTTTTAGTGATAATTCATTAATTTACTATTTCTCCTCTGAAATAGTTATTTTTTTACATTTCAAAAATTTTTAATAATTTAAGACATTTTACTATATTACTCTTTTAAATCGTAGGATCATTTACAGTAGTTAGTTATCGATCCACCTTACATAAATCTTGTTAGTTTACATGGTTCATTGGTTGATTAACTAGTTTATATTAATTTTTGGGAATTCATTATTTGGCCTAGAGTTTAGTATTTTACATATATGGTTTTTTCAAATAAAGTTAATTCTACACCTCCTCTAAAAGTTAACATAACATGAAATAAAATTGTTTACATAATTATTGATATTTGTAGCATCTAATTCATGCTACTAATACAAAAAATAATATTTGACATGAATTAGCAGTCTTCAAAGTTAGACATGTTTGCTGGAACTATTTTAAACATACACTTTAAACATTTTACAAATTAATACAGCATCCATACCTAAACATTTTAATCTGTATGCATGCTGTTATGTAATTAAAACATCTTACTCTAAATATGAACCTTATTCTATTATAACTCTTTTAAAGTGGAGTTCACAGGCTCTGAACATTATTAGCCATTTAATTTCTTAATTTTTATTTAAACTTAATTTATTTTCAGTCCTTTCTGATTATATATGTATGATTATCTAACCCCTTGATATAGTAAACATTCCCCCACATACTTCCTTTATTATTAGCATTACTATGAATGTTTTGATATAATAAATTGACCTTATTTGTGAAATATTGGAAATATTTTTCATTTTAATATTTCATCACCTGTTAATTATAAAATATAAAAGTTATTTAATAGCACCTTGTTTAAGTTATAGTTACACATTAACTTGAAGTTTATTACATTTAAAAACACTACACTGGTATACATTCACTGTTGGTTCTGACTTATGTTTGAGTTTTATTATATTCTCAGACCTGACCTTTAGTCATAATGGACTGTGAAGATTTGTTTATTTTACCATATAATAACTTTAGTTGGTGCACTTCTTATCATACTACTCAATACTTTTGTCTATAATTAAATTACAATTTTATAAGGTTTTTTGGGGTGTTATACTTTCTTTAATGGTATTAACATTTGGTTTGGGGTTCATGGTAGTTAATAATAGGTTTTTTATTGTGGTTCTCCCGTCCTATATCTTCCTTTCTTCTCTTCTTCCTTCTTGGGTAAACCAAGGTACTTTGTTTTATTTTGTCCGATGGTTGGTTCGGGGTATCTTCTTTATCATCTGCTTCTAAATTTCTTCTTTCTTCTTGGGTTCGGTGTATCTTCTTTATCATCTAACCAACTTTACTTTCTTTCTTGATTTCGGGATATCCTGTTTATCACCTGTTAATAAACTTCCTCTTCTTGTTTCTTCTTGTGTTTGGGATATCTTGTTTATCACCTGTTAATAAACTTCCTCTTCTTGTTTCTTCTTGTGTTTGGGGTATCTTGTTTATCACCTGCTAATAAACTTCCTCTTCTTGTTTCTTCTTGTGTTTGGGGTATCTTGTTTATCACCTGCTCCTAATCTCCTGGGTAATCTGCTTAATTTTTTAATATGAGTTTCCTTTTAATTTATTGGCTTGAATTTTATTGTTGCATTTTTATTACTTAATTATTGTTTTTCTTTTATAGTGGTGTTTTTCTTTGAAGTGTGATTTTATTTTCATTTGAAAATCTTGGTTATATGTAATTTAATTATTTATATGATCTTAATTGAATTAATTATTAGTGGAATATCTGTCACGTTACAATATATATATATATTGTAACGTCCCTCGCGTTATTTACCAATCCTCTCCGAGCCTAATATAGTACTTTACTTAATGAAAACTTTTAATGGCTCTTTGAAAATCTCACTTTGTGAGAGTCACTGTTAATCCTTTATTGATTGTATTTGCAAATGTCCTGTGTCGGTTAAAATTTATGTTTACCGAAATAAAACAAAAAACTGAAATCGAGCGTGTGTGATTTGGGAGAATTCAATGAAGTTGTTTGACCGTAGTTAGGAGAGAGAGGACCAAGGATATTATCCCCGGAGTATACAATTACTTAATTTAAATATTCACCGCTCATGAGACCAGCTGATTTTGACGTCTGCATCCCAATTTGAGGTTAAATAAACACCAATTGTCGGTAATACTTTCCCGGCGGATCGTCCTCTTCTTGGTTTCCTGAAACTCTGTAACAACTACCCTCTACAAGAAATAATACACATTTTATTATTTATAACAAAGTATTCAGGGTATTTATTTATTAAATAAACTGATTTTTATCTTCTCCCAATACAAAAAAATTATAATCGATTCTCCCTGTCAACACCACATTGGTTCGATCTTATTTGGTAAACATCGGAATTATAACAAAATATTTTTTATCCTTGATAAAATATTAAAACAATAAAGAATTAATTTATTAATTTCACCAGGGTTAAGGGTAAGTTCTTTGTGTTATGAGATGGTCAGAAATGAATAATAAAATACTACGCTTTACAAAGAAAAATAGATTATATTTGTTTTTCTGTAGTATGTAGTTCCGGGTTTATCCGCTAGAGTACAGGTTATGTTCCTTACTATAAACACGAAATCATTCAATGAATACTGAAACTGCACAAAGATTCGTTATGAAGGTTTTTTGGTTAACAAAATTTAATAAAGTTTGTTTCACCTCTTTTCTTGAAGTGTTTACTTGTATGGTGCTGTTTCTAGTGTTGAAGTTATAGTTGTTTTGTAATTTAGTTAAATTTTTCTAAGATACAATCTCACCAAAAATCTCGAAGTGCAGTCAAACTAGGCCTGACCTGGTAGTTGGGTTATTTCAAATTTTCATCGAATAAAGGACGTGAATGTTGATACTTGAAGGAGTTCTAACATAAGGTGGTCATCACTCGTTAATTTTTATTAAATTTCGCACTATTTTCAAAAGCATTCATTAGGTTTTTATCAAATTTTAATAAGCATTACACTTTTTTCCAAACGTACGTTTTTCCAATCGTTTTAACAATTAACAATTATCTTGTTAGTTGGTTACTGTTAGTAACCAAGAATTTTTATATCATTTTTTATTGGTGCATCTATATACTTTTGAGTATATAGGCTGTTTTTTAATTATTATAAATTTATTTCTTATTTATAGAAAAATAATCCTTTTTAACTTTTGTTTATTATCCAATTTAATTTATATAAGGTTTTTCCTTCTATTTCCTCTTAACTTTATACATAGGTCTTTAATATTTTTATTTCCTTTAATTGTATTTATTTATTATTTGCTTATAGTATCCTTACACTAAACTATTTTCCTCTGCCATTTTACTCATACAGTATTATTTTATTTTATTATTATTTTATATCTAACCCTGGGTTGTCTTATATTCAAACACAATTATTATATTAAATATAAAATTAGACCTAGGTACAAAATCTTTGTGGCCTACACAATACAAATTACACAAAATTCAAACAAATACAGAATTGGTCAGTAGCAATATAGTCTACTGCTACAATTAATTGTTTCTCCATCTACAGCATAAGTCTGTGAGATGCTCCTTTTAAAACCACTTACGTTCTCACTGTGTACACTATAGCTCACTTTGTACCCTTTATATCACTTAATTATAGTTTATAGTGTTTTGTAATACAAAGTAATCTATATCTATGTATATCATACCCATTTCTGACCTTTATAGTGGGGTGATTACCTTATCATTTTTGGGCATGGGTTATGTAACGTTACAATATATATATATATATATATATATATATATATATATATATATTATATATTGTTACATGACATTTTGCCATGCCATTTTAACATAAATATGCTTTAATAATCTTACCCAAAAGTACCAAGAAACATAAGAGTTTCAAGAAATAAGTAATTAAAGACTTAATTAAATATTGTTTATTTTATTGTTTAATTCATGATAACGAAGATTGTAATAATTATGTTTATCACAGTTAAAATAATGTCAATAATGATAAGTAAGGAGGACAATGTTAAGGAACTTACTTATGAAATTTTGTTTTATTTATAAAAACTGTAAATTTATAAATACAGTAAGTTAAGGGGAATATAAATATTACTAAGAGTTATTAGTAATTAGTTTGGGTCACATTAATTAATATTATATGTGATAGTGTTAATAACACTAATGTTTATCTGAACAAGAAAGTACCAAAATAATAGTAATAGATTTTGTAAAACTAGGCATATTGAGCTTAGACAGTTAAGGTATATGAATAAGAATTTCTATTAAAATGATAATGAAACAATGTCAGGTTATGTTATAGAATTACTAAATGTGTCAAATAAGTTTAATAAAGTGAAAAGTACAAGAAGAACTAATAATAAATAAGTTTGGAACAAATAAAATAAAAAGTGTAAATTGGTAACTCAAGAAATATATAACAGAAGATAGTCAAAAGTGGTGTCAAAATAATCAGTGTTTCATCAGAAGATCAAAGAAACCAATAAAGTGAAGATTAAAGCTCTTATAAAAAAGGTATATCAGTTTTAAAGAAAATGAAAGATAAAATAGTAAGAGTTTGTTTATGTTAATACTATGATATCTCCAGGGTGACATAATATGTTACATTAGAAACCAATAAAAGAGATGATATAGGCCTTAGCAACTAGCTTAATACTGACAGATTGACTGAATGAGCTGTGAATTTTGTGTGATTTCAAATGTTCCTTTTTCAATAGTCTGTGGAGTGTATGTCAAGGCAAAAAAGCGTTTATTTTATATTTTGTATATTAGATATCTGTGTTTTATATATTAATGTGCAGTTGAAAGTGAAATACAGCTTGCTTAATATACACCTGTTGCAAAAGGAAAATTTTGTAGCAGGAATTTGAATTGACTTACTCTCGCCTAATTATTATTAGTGGTTTCAAAAAAGTGAGTACATTTTATTATTTTTAAATTAAACCCTGTCTAATCTTAGTTTCGGTAATTTCATTACATGTTTTTTTTTACATTCAGATATTTGCACCTACTTCCATTATGCCTCGACATAGAACATTGACGGGTCGGAGTGAGAGACAAAGAAGAAGGAATATATATTCGCGTGAAAGTCAAAATGATAATAGACCAAATGCAAATTTAAATAGTGTAAATAGTATAACATTGACGGGTCGGAGTGAGAGACAAAGAAGAAGGAATATATATTCGCGTGAAAGTCAAAATGATAATAGACCAAATGCAAATTTAAATAGTGTAAATAGTATACAAAATGATGAAATTATTTTGAGGGATACATTTAAATGCGCACTGAATGTCATTCCAAGAAATTTTAATACTTTTGATTGTGGATTAATGCATTTACAATGCAGGTTTTGCAATGCAAAACATTTCAAATCTGAGATCACTTTAGGTGAAAGGACTGCATTCACTTCATGTTGTCATAAGGGTAAAGCAATATTACCGGCCTTAAGTCAAAATGAATACTTTAAATCATTGTATGATGGACTTACTTCAAATGAACCTTCAATAAAAAGGTCAAAAAATTATTTTGAAAACATTCGTAAATACAATTAATCATTTGCTATGGTTAGCTCAGAAGCTAAAATTTTGGATACAGTTACGCGTGGAGTGTATCATTTTAAAATACATGATGTTTTTTATCACAGATCAGGTCCAATGACTGCTGGATATGGTCGCTCACCATGTTATGCGCAGTTATATTTTTATGATGTCGAAACACTGCTGTCAATTATAGATTACGTGAACACTATAATCAAACATGCAATAACAATATAATGCACGAAATCTCTCTTGAATTGGAACGCATTAATCCTTTCGTTCGGTCATTCATTGCAATGAAAGATCATTGTCAGAGAGTTGAAAATCAAAATAAAGAAATTTGTATGCTCATTAAAGTAAATCGTGATTTAGATCTACGCCGTTATAATGATGCAGTTCAAACTGATGTAGCAGTAATATTTAGTACAGTTGATGGTGAGCCACCCTTTGAACGAAATATGGTTTCGTTTTCAAAAGTTATTGGTACCATTAAAAATATCTCTGTTTTGGATTCATCATTGGACCCTTTAGCGTATCCATTACTTTTTCCACATGGTGATACTGGGTGGCATATCAATATTGTAACATAACCAAACATGGCAGTTACATAAAATGAGCTTAAAGGACGGCAAGTAAGAGAAAAATATGAATGTAAATCTAGATAAGTAAATCCATGTATATATTGTGTGTATCTACAAATGTGTTAATATGAAAATCCAACTATGAATAAGATAATATCAACCTAGTGACATCAACTACGAAACATAAGAAAGAAAATGACATGAGCCAAAACCAAAATACCAGTAACTAGGCCCAATAGGATCCAAAAGTGAGGGGAAACGACGAAATAAGAATTAACAAACTCCAAAAGTGAGGGAAAACAACGAAATAAGGATTAACAAACTAAACAGCGAGAGGAACAATTAAGGAATAGTGACTACGATGAAAATAACGAGAAAGAAGAAAGAAGAAGGACAAGAAAGCTGACTCAGAAGAGAGAAAAAGATGAA
Source organism: Magicicada septendecula (assembly GCA_034769895.1). Taxonomy (NCBI): domain Eukaryota; kingdom Metazoa; phylum Arthropoda; class Insecta; order Hemiptera; family Cicadidae; genus Magicicada; species Magicicada septendecula. The sequence continues at coordinate 427,159,068 of CM068370.1, read as the reverse complement.
TAAATCATACCAGAAATCAACATAAACCACGTGTACCAAAGACTATATAAGTGACAAGTGAAACAATGATTATCAAATATGAGGATGAAAACCAGTGTTTAGCATTTAAGGAAACACAAAGAATAACAGTGCGTACTTAATAGATGTGAAACATGTGAATAATTAACTATTTCAACTGAATAACCACACAAACAATTATAGTGATGAAGTTTATAAGTATATGAAAATATGTTAATTCCATGATGAAAACAACAAGATGTTAAATAAGTCAAATAGACACGAACAATGAGTGTGACGCATTTAATAAAGTTGTGATTGACACAGATAATCATAAGACCACTAGAATAAAACAAAATAGAACAATATAATTATGTTTTTTTTTTTTTGTAAAGAACTGACAACAAATAAAAAACCCTTGTATCAAACAAAATGGATTGAATTGAATTCAACCTATGACTAGAAAAATATGATAAATAATACAATAAGATATGTGTTAGTGTTTAAGAAGGAATTGTATGAACAAGTGTAACAAAATAAGTAAAATATTATTGTGGAATACCATGCTGATACCATGTAAGTAGTAGAGACATACTGCATTAAAACAGATGGTACATTGTTACATAACCCATAGAGAAGGTACCTGTTAAACAGAAAACCAAACATATCAATGAAAATAAATGATTATCAACAATGATATCAATTAAGGAATTGTTATAAATAACAGTACATCCTAATGGACAATGCATTATAATACAACCATGTAAATAAAACCAATCAAATGCAATGGCAAACAGAAATAGCAAAGATGCAACAAATATGCCAATTCAATTAGGCAAAGTGCAATAACAAAACCAATACTAAAGTGAATAACAATATTACCAGTAGTAAGACCAATATCTGGTAATGTTTTGAGAACAGATCCTTAACATAATAACAACAGTATTATAAACAAAATGTTGTAAACTAACTAACCATGTAAATACAATCAGATGTAAGATGGACCATTGTATGGCCCATTAGTTAAGGAAAATAGTGTATTAAAGATTAAACACAGATTGTTCACAATATTACCAATAGTTAGAGGGAAACTCAATACAACTTTGAGAACAGATTAGAACTATAAAAACAGTCAGTATATATGCAAATAATTAGAAACCAACTGACCATAGTGACAGAAATCAGATGTAAACAAACCATGTTAAGTAAGTTACTTAGGAAAAATATGACATATAAATTTGTCTAAGAGTAAATGAGAACATTACCAAAAGTAGGAGTAATGTCTAATACCAATATAGAAACACAAACAAAATGTAACAATAACAGTTTAATTATTGTTTTTATGAAAAATAAATGACCACTATGATGAGACACAATAGGAACAAACCCATTATTAAAGAATTGAAGGATTCTGAACCAGCTGGAAGCTGACCACTATATGTAATGCATTAAGTACAATATATGTACACTAATGACATTTAATACATAATATAATTTACATAGAAAAGACTAAAATTATGTTGACAATTGTATGAGACAGGTAGAAGAGGAATAAGACAGTATGTATATTATATTTAATACAATCATGTAAGGATATTTTAGTGTGAAATCATGTAAATAATCGTTTTAGTATTATTAGATTGTAAGATTACTTGTATTAAATAAGGGAAATTCATTTTAAATACATTTATATAAAAACAAAGATGGACGCCTAATGACGCTATAATGAGCTATTGTTAAGGAAATAATTATTTCCAAATAATAAATCAAACCAAGTGAGAAATGGACTCCAAGTGTTTATTTAGAAAGTGTTTTTATTAAAAATAATTAAATCTGGTGTCAAAGACTTATAAAAATAAGAAACACCAAAGATAATTAATAAAAACGTTATATTAAGAGAAGCGATGTAAATAAAATAATGTTGTTTAGACTTAAATTAAAGAAGAAAATGTCTATAATTCAATGACATTTATAATTCTATAACTCATGTAACGATAGGACGTTCAATAAGGAAGTTATTGTAATTATTAACTTTTCAATTATTTTTTACACTAGTGCTTACGTCACATAAACTCCAACCCAAAGTCAAAATTTGGTAAAACATCAAATATTTTAATAAAACAAAGGCTTTTGGGGTGAAGACTATAGTGTTTACAACCAATCAAATCAACGCATTTTGTCAGACTCGAAAGAGACGCTCCGGCAAAATGTAACAGTCTACGAACAGCCTTCAGACGAAGTGTCCACGCAGCTCTACACCATGAAAAAGTATTATTTTCAAATTTGTGCGCGTCCATTGACAATAAGTTGATAAACATACATAACCTTGACACAACAAAAATACTTCCAAGTGGAATGTGCGGAATTATCGAGTTATACAAGTACGATAGTGTATAATCCCGGTCGTACTTGCGTGTGTTGTGATAAATAAACAGGGAGTACAATATTTTATTTAAATAACTTTGATTTAAAAAATAATAATTTTAAATAGACATCTATGAATACTACGCGAGTCAAGTACTAGCGAAAGATCAAACTTATAATGGAACTATTAGAATTCCAAGAAATGTCAATTTATACTTATTAAAATATTAGATAAATATTTTAATTAATTTTCATAATTTTAATAATTATGTTTGAAGTAATTGTCATTAATTACAAGAGTTAACATTTAGTCACTCTTTTGACTAAACTTAGTTTGTTTTGATTATTTCGATGTTTTGAAATAAATAATATTAACTTTCATACAAAAGTATAAAAGCAATTCTAATAACAACATGTCAAAATGTTACTAATAATGTGTTCAGAAGATATAAATTAAGAAATGATAACCGTTAAGAAATCATTTACCATAATAACATTACCTGTAATAGCTAACCTCTGAATAGTAGTGGTAGCTTGTTAATTTAACTGTTGCATCTGTTCTCAAATAATTTCCAAACCAAATAGAAATCATATCAAGAGTTTTTTTTTGTATTTTATTAATTTTTTCTCTTGAAAATATATATTTATCAAACTAATTGTTGAAAATAAAACGATACATTGAAACTGTACAAGCCACGAGCTTGACGCCTGCTATAGAGTTTTATAAGGTGCGTGCGCATCCACGCGTACGATAATAACATACTTACCATACATATGGTATTAATTTTCATTGTTTTATATTTATTTGTTATTTATTAACCATTGTTCAATTTTCTTAATTCTATTAATATTACATCTTGACACTGATATCATGTTACCTCCAAGAACCTAACAACCTGATAACACATTGACAAGAAAACATAACCTATTAAGTTCAAATTATTGTACCAATGACAGGACTACCAGCATTGAGCCTGGACAGAGTTTTATGTTAAAATTAATCAATTGTAATTATTATTTAAAGGGTTATTAGCCCAAATGATTGTTAATTGTTCTTAAAATTTGCCATTTTAAAATTGTTAATAAACCTTCACTTATTTACCCATGAAAAAGAGTATCATTTCAAATATAAATCAAATTATTTCTTTTAAATCAGTTCTACCAAAGGTGGCGGAAGAATTCAAACAGAGAGTAATTTAAAGTATTATCTATATGTGCTAATTCATTCATATTGTGTGTACTAACTGTTTTGAATATTCAAATTGAATATTTGTGTGCATTTTAAGTGTATGTATTTCAGCAACAACCGTCACAGAACAGGACTGAAACAGGTACTTGTGGTAAGTGAGGGAGGCATACAACAAAAAGTGCCCGAAACCTATTTAAATCAAAAGAGTGAATTATTCATAGACACTTATACAGATTATACAATCACACTAATAACTCCTAATAATTATAATTGGAGCAGTTTTTATAAAAACAACATCACAGCAGATACCGGAGCGTATCTGCAAGCACACTACACATCACTAAATATATACTTGTATTACTTGTTCTATAACAATATTTCTCATAATGTACCAACTACATCTAATTCAAGAGCGCCCAGAAATAAATTAACCATGCTTCAGTATGCAGCCTATCGACTTGCAATTAGAGAAGATTTTAGCATGTTGCACCATTCACAAAAATTATTTCTGCAGTGGATAGTTGATATGTATATGAGAATAGAGGGCACAAGGTTACATTTCATTCGACAAAATCAAACAAGTCTTAGGTCTGAAGTTTACAACAATTTAACAGATTATTTAGAATTGAACCCCAATGCCAATAATGTTGGCCATAGAGTAATTTTACCATCTTCATTCAATGGATCTCCAAGAAATATGTATCAGAATTATTTAGATGCAATGTCAATTGTACAACATTTCGGAAAGCCTTCTTTGTTTATTACAATGACTTGCAATCCAAGTTGGCCTGAAATAGTTAGCAATATTGGTGTAGGTGAGTCAGCTAATTTTCGACCTGATATTGTTATGTGTGTATTGAAGTCCAAACTGAAAGCATTAATTGAGGGCCTTATACTAAAAAAAATCTTCGGTAAAGTTGAAGCACTCATTTATACAATTGAGTTTCAAAAGAGAGGATTGCCTCATGCTCACATTTTACTCTCTTTAAATGAGCAAGATAAAATTGTTAACGCTACCGATATTGATAAAGTTGTATCTGCGGAGATTCCTAACATTCAAACACATCCTACATTACATGAATATGTTGTAAAACACATGATGCATGGTCCATGCGGTGTACTTAATCCAAATTCTGTATGTATGAGAGATGGAAAATGCACAAAAGATTATCCAAAACGATTTAATGAATTTACATGTGAATCATTAAATGGATATCCATTATACAGAAGGCGTGATAATGGTATTAATGCTGAAGTTCGCGGTAGTTGCCTCGACAATCGTTATGTTGTACCATACAATCCGTATTTACTTGCCAAATTTAATTGCCATATAAATGTTGAAGTATGCACTACAGTTAAAAGTGTTAAATACATTTATAAATACGTGTGTAAAGGCTATGACAGTGCATCTGTTGAATTAGGTTCAGAGAGAAATGAACCAGGTCAAGAAATACAAATTGATGAAGTTAAAAATTTTTTAAATGGCCGTTATGTCGGATCAACTGGAGCTGTATGGCGCATCTATGAATTACCAATGCATTTTCAATCACATGTCGTCGTTAGACTTGACATTCATTTACCGCGTAGACAGAATGTTTACTTTCGAGAAGGGCAAGAACGTCAAGCAATTGAAAATGCAAGACAAACAAAATTATTAGCATTTTTTGAATTGAATCGATCAGATCCATCAGCGCATGAATATAAGTGTATTGAAATTCCTTTGCATTATGTGTGGGAAGATTGCCGAAAAAAATGGAAGAAGAGAAGGCATGGAGGTGACATGCTCGAACTTTTCCATTTACGATTGCTTTTATTATATGTCTGTGGTCCAAAATCATTTGAGGATGTTAGAACATACAATGGAATTATACACACTTCTTTTGTTGAAGCGTGCCATGCTCGCGGCATTGCTTCAAATGATAATGAATGGCGTGAATGTTTAAATGAAGCAAAAGAATTACATTCACCAAAACAAATGCGAAATTTATTTGGTTACATTTGTGCATTAAATGTGCCAGCCAATGCATTGGCGTTATGGAATGAATTTAAAGTATATCTTAGTGAAGATTTTTTGAGAGATTACAACGAAGAAGTATTCTTTAATACAGCTCTATTAGAAATTGAAGATATTTTGAATGTTCATAATTTGTCATGTCAAGAACTTGGTTTACCAGTTCCCACGTATTCACAGAGAACAGATGAAGCAAATGCTATTGATCCAATAGAACAAGAGTTTCTGTTTTCTGAGCATTATGAAACTGCATATATTGAACAGCATAATCTAATTGATCGTGTGATTCGTGAAGTTTTGCATCATGATACTGGATCTAATGTTTTTTGTTTAACCGCTCATGCAGGTTGTGGGAAAACATTCACACAAACAGCAATCATTCACAAATTAAATTCGCTTAATCTTAGTTGCATTGCAACAGCGTTCAGTGGCATAGCTTCAACTCTATTACTTGGAGGTAGAACTTTACACAATGTGTTTAAATTCCCCATACCCATTTTGGAAAATTCTGTAGCGAATATTACCGCAAATAGTAGCTATGGATGTTACATAAATTCATCATCATTGATAATTATTGATGAAATTTCTATGTGCCCACTGCAAGTGTTGAAAATCATAGATAGATTATTGCAGGATCTATGCGATGAAAATGATAAACATAAACCATTTGGAGGGAAAACGATACTTCTGTGCGGTGATTTTCAGCAAATCTTACCAGTTGTCCCACATGGATCACGTGCAACTTTAATTGAAAATTGTGTCACGAGTTGGCATAAATTTGTTTATTTTCATAAAGTAACATTTACTCAAAATATGAGAGCCTTACCAAGTGAAATAGAATTTGTCGAATTCTTGAAAAAAATTGGTAATGATGAAGCCCCACAATTCCCTCAGTTTGGTGAAAATTTTATTGAAATACCTCAGCAATTAATAGGAGATGAAAGTAATATTATTAATGAGGTGTATGGAAATATTTCCGAAAACATACTCTCAGATAACATATTGAAGTCAGTTATTTTAGCACCTAAAAATGATGATTGTACTTTTATTTATACTGATATACTTAATCGAATACCAGGTGAACAGAAAACATATCATAGCTACAATAAAATAATTTGTGATGATGACAATGAAATCAATACTATCCAGTAGAGTTTTTGAATTCTTTGACTATTAGTGGTTTGCCACCACATAAGTTAGTATTGAAAGTTAATTGCATCCTTTTACTGATCAGAAACTTAAATACAAAGGAAGCATTAGTCAATGGAACAAGAATGCGCATCAAGTGTATGCATCGTAATGCTACTGATTGTGAAGTTTTAACTGGAACCGCACACAATAAGAGAATTTTCATTCCACGTATAAATTTAATATATTCCGGTACTGTTTTACCATTTAACTTTCAAAGAACTCAATTTCCAATTATACCTTCATCTGCGATGACAATAAATAAGTCTCAAGGACAAACATTCGAAAAAATTGGAATTTTATTGAGGCAGCCAGTTTTTACACATGGTCAATTGTACGTCGCAGCAAGTAGAGTTCGATCATTCGATGGTTTGAGATTTTATATTTCCGAATATAATGGCCAAGGGCATTTAGCAAATGATAAAAGAGTTTTTACAAAAAACATCGTTTACACAGAAGTTCTGAATCATTAAATTCACTTTCAAACTATTTTAAGTTCAATGGACAACGTTTATTTTTTTAACCGCCCGGTTTTTTTGATTTAATGAAAAATATATGAAAAAATACAAGGCATGTATTTTTTATTACATTTTTTATTTTGTATTAATTTTTTATTTAAATTTTATATAATTCGAAAAAGATAGGCAAAATAACTGTGTAGCCTTGGCGAAACCTGGTCAGTATGGCAATAAACAAAACCCAAGGAAATGTCAAAAAACGCGTTATTGCTTTTTAAATATGGCTTAGCCAAGCTAAACCTCATTTTTCCTTCTTTCATATTTTTCAAATAACTCGAAAATTAATGCATAGAAAAAAAAATTAAAAAATTATATGAGCTTTGTAGCAGATAATCTTCAAACTGTTTTCGAATTTTGTACCTTACCAAAAATAAAATGTAATTCACTGGAATTGAAAACAATGTATCTTATACTTCTATGAATGTCAAGTCTCATTTTTATTAACGTTTATTTGATTCAATAATAACATGAAAAAATTAAAACTGACAATGAATTATATCAAAAAATAAATACGAATACAAGCTGTAATTGTGTTTTTTTTTCAACTGTTACTAACATTAAATTTTAAATTTCATAGGTATTGCAGGGAATTAAGGCAAACAACACACGCTAATGATGTATTTGTACACGCTCGCAGCTGACGTAATAGAACAAAATTCAAAAAAATTATATGCAATGATTATAGAGGTATACTCTTTGACAAAAGAACCTCAATAACGTTCAAACTTAAAAATTTAATGAATTACGGTCGAATTTCGACCACTGGGCGACCACTAGTAGAATTAAATGTAGAAGACAAGGAAGCAACAACAGTTGAAGAAGTAGAAACAATGGTAAGAGAGACCCCAATAACAGTGACTGATGAAAGGGAAACGGTGGTAAGGGATACACCATGGGATCAACCAGATAAACCCATACAAAAGGAAGACATGAGCATGCAGGAGATGTTGAGAATTATAATGGAGGATAATAGACAGAATAGTGAAACATTGAAAATAATGAAAGAAGGGAATAATAAAATCGATGAAACATTGAAACAAAATAAAGACAATATTGAAAAAATGGACAAGAAAATGGATAGTAACAGTGAAACATTAAAGAAACAAATGAAGGAGGATATTGAAAAAATAGATAAAAATAATGAAAAGAATATCGAAGCACTTAACAAGAAAATGGATAGTAACCAAGAAGAGTTTAAACAAATGAGACTAGATAATGAAAACCTATTAAAACAAAATACTGAAGAACTGAAGAAACAAATGAGGGAAGATAAGGAGGAATTAAATAAAAAAATTGAAAGCAACAATGAAACATTACAGCAACAGTTGAAGGAAGAGATTAGACAAAGTAACGAAGAGTTAAAAGGACAATCGAAAGAAGAGAGTGAGAAAAATAAAAAGGAATTGAAACAACAGTTAGAAGAATATAAAGAAGAAATAAGGAATAGAATTACAGAAACCAACCAAAAGGTTGAGAAAACCGAGGAAAATTTAAGTCAATTATGCGAAGAGGTGATAAACAAAATAATTGAAGTGGAGGATAACAGTAAAGCCAGTATTGTTATACTTCACAAAGATACTCAGGAACAATTAGAGATACTACAAAATAAGGTAGGGGAACAATACAATCAGGCAGAAACCAAGATAATACAGGTACAAAATCAAGATACTAACAACAGGGAGAAAATAGAAGAAATTTAACAGAAGGATATAATAAATCTTAAGGAAGAATAGAGGTACTAAAACATAGACCAATAAACTATGTACCTACACTAATCGGAGAAAATAAAGAAGTGATCAATTTTAAAGAATATTGTCAGAACCCTCTAGAATTTTTGGAGAGGTTAGAAGTAGGTTTGAATAGAACCAAAGAAAATCGGTGGCAAATAATAAAGAATCTTCTCGATGATAGTTTTAAAAATATTAATGATAACTGGTGGAAAGCAGTAAGAAACGAAATTACCAATTATATTGAATTTAAACAAATTTTTAAAGTAAAGTATTGGTCTATCCAAAATATAGTTAGGGACAATTTGAGCACTGGCTGATATGATGCTGGAAGAGGACAGACACTGACTGCTTATTTTTTGGGTGAAGTCTGGGTAGCCCGACATTTACAACCAAAAATCCCTGAAGAGTGTCTCATAGCCAAATTGTCATATCATTTTGGAGAAGACATTGTACGGGCTCATCGATGTGGACAAATAAAAACTATTTAAGTTAGGTTAAGTTAGGCTCTCTTAGAAGGTTTTGAGAGGGAAAATTATTATTACAGGAGTCGAAGAAGAACCGAGGATTGGAATGATAGGAACAAGGAACAACCACACGACAATCGACAGCCAATAAACCACGTACGGACGGATGGATATAATAGAAATCCGAATAACAGGCGATTTCAAGGAAGATGTCAGAATTTTAACAATGAAAGAAATTGTGATAGACGATATGGAAGAGATAATGACAACAGGAGACAATGGAATGATAACGGAGAAGTCTATCAGAGATCCAGAAGCTGGGATAGAAGAAGGGAAACACCCTCTGGAAAAACCCCAATGAACCAGTTCATCCAATCAACAGTGATGTAAATAGGGAAAACGAGAGGCCGCAGTGAGAACATTGAACGGCCCATCACTGCGAGCGGACCCACGGCTGAGGAGAGATATAAACCCTAATAATAATAACAAAGAACCAATAACCGTGATAAGAAACTTTTATTTAAAAAATATACAGAGAAATTTGTTGGAAGAGATTACCATGGAAGAAGATAAACTGAATGAGGACATAGTATACATCAAGGTAGAATTACATGGGGTGCTAACTGAAGTTATGATTGATACAGGAGCAAACATTTCTTTAATAGATAGATTAGAGCTGAACAGAATACAGGAGTTAAGCATGGAAAAAATATCCACATTGACTATTAATAATATTGCTATTATAGGAGCGACTGGCAAACAAAATAAAACAATAAAACAGCAAGTAAGTCTGAATGTTACGAGTATGGGAGTAGGAATTCCTATGGTGTTTCTGGTGGCCCCACGGGTTACCTTTTAAGGTGTTGATGGGTTGTGACATGCTAAGGCGTCACTATGCGATTATTAATTTAGCCAGTGGAAAAAGACACTGAGCACAGAAGGTTATGAATGGACTGCTGAGATAATAGGAAGCTCAATAGCCCCTCAGTACAGGAACTCATACCACGTTAGGGAAATAATAAGGACACCCATAGGAGATAAAGAAATCGTAACAGAAACAGCATTATGGCAGGAAAAAATGCAGGAAATATTGTCGTTTCAAGGAAAGGGGTATACCGAGGCAATCAGTGTGGAACAGAAGAAAAAATTAATAGAAATATATAAAACTTATCGTAATGTATTTTCTGATTCTCCTGGAAAGGCGAAGAATTTCATATGCCGATTAAAATTTCATGACTCTGTTAATTTCAATAAGAAATCGTATCCTATTGCACAATCGTTAAAAGAGGCAGTTAGAAAAGAAATAGCAAGGATGATTCAAGAAGATATTATAGAGGGAAGTAGTTCCCATATACCAGTCCCATTGTGGCGATACCTAAGAAAGATGGACAAGTACGGTTGTGCCTTGATGCACGGGAAATCAATAAAATTATAATTACTGATCGCACATCTCCAATAGAGATAGAAGAAACTATGAAGAAATTCCATGGTTGTAAGTTTATGAGTAGTTGGGATGCTGTTTGAGGATACTGGCAAATAGAGTTACACCCGGACAGTCGCCAGTATGTTGCCTTCATCTTCGAGGGAAGAAACTACCATTTTAAACGATTACCTTTCGGGTTGGTTAATTCTGTCGCCATTTTTATCCAGTGCATGGACCAGATATTAGGAAAAGAAGCGTTAGAGTTCGCAACAGTATATGTGGATGATATTCTTATTACCTCCAAAACATGGAATGAACACTGTGACCGAATTGAAATTGTACTCAGGAAACTCCAACAAAATAATATTACACTTAAGTTAAATAAATCTAAATTCATAACTCAGGAATTACAATTTCTTGGGTTTATACTCTCTGAAACTGGGATCACGCCGTTGCCTGAGAAAGTAGAAGTTATTCAAAATTTTCCAAGACCCAGAAACATAAAACAATTACAATCGTTTGTAGGGATTTGTAATTGTTATCGTAAATTCCAACAAAATTATTCTGAATTGACTACTAAATTTCAAAATCTACTTTCAACCAAGAACAAATGGAAATGGGGTAAGGCTGAAGAAGATAATTTTAATTTAATCAAGACTAAGTTTCTAAATAGTGTTATGTTACACCACCCAGATTTTAACCAGAGGTTCTATTTAAATTGTGATGCAAGTAATGTTAGTTTAGGCATTGAATTATACCAAGACGATGAAGTAGGAAACCATTTAGTGATCAGTTTTGCTAGTAGAGTTTTGAGTGCTTGCGAAAGAAATTATACAGTTACAGAAAAAGAACTCCTCAGTGTGGTGTTTGCATGCTTAAAGTTCCGTACCTATATTTTAGGATATCAAATAACAGTAAGGTCGGATCATAAATCCATATCTTTCCTAAAAAGATGCAAACTAAATCATGGTCGACTGACAAGATGGATTTTGATATTGCAAGAGTACCATATAAATTGGGAGTATGTACCTGGGAAACAAAATGTTGTGGCTGATGGATTATCCAGAATTAATACCGCAAATGGAACTTACGAATTAGAAAAAGAAAACATTGGAAGAGTATATCACATACTGAAATCAAGAGAAGATTTAGAAGAAGTGTTAAAACAGGTAAAAAATCATCAGAATATGGATATCAGACTAAAGGTAATTAAAGAAAGATTGGCAAGTAATGACCCCACAATTTTAGCATTTTATTGTATCCATAATAATTTAATATTTACATGTCCAACTTCCCGAAAACAGGAATGGAAATTATATATTCCTAAGAGTGTTGAATCATCAATAATCATAGACTATCATATAAGATATGGAAACATGGGACCCCTTAAAGTTGTAAAAACATTAAGTGAACATGTCTACATAAAGGGAATCAACAAGAAAGTAAGACAAACCGTTAGAAAATGCACAATCTGCCAAATGGTAAAAACAAATAATGAAAGGAAGGATGGCGCTATGATAACCATCACTTCAAGCCATAATTTAGAAAAGGTATTTTTAGACATATGTGGTCCATTTCCTAAGAGTGGGGGAAGAAGTAAGTTCAGATATATTGTAACATTACAACGTTGCAAATTTGCATAATATTATATTGTATGTGTACAAATTTACATGTAATTTATGTTTGTGATGCCCCACGTTGGAAGCGACATATTTATGATCTCGATAACAAATTGCAAATTTGATATAATTTAAATTTGTGGAGCCCCACGATCTTGGAGCGCCAAATTTATGCAACGTTACATATACATAAAATAGGCGAGACCGGTCTCACGTTCAAGATTGACAAATTACGTAACAATATAACATTTAAATTGGGTTTCAGGTGTATCTGCAATAAGAACTCTAAGTAACTTGAAACGGTAATTAAAATTTATTTGATACTATTAAAAAATGTGCACATGGCACTGACTTCGATTTAAAACATTCGTTATTATTTGTTGTTATGCCGTAAGGCTTAAGCTATATACATCCTTACTGACTAAATATTCTATTTTACTAATTATTGTATAAAAGTAAAATCTCATTTTCAGACTACTCAGTCAATTAATGTGTTTCAAAATATCAATATTTAAATCTCTTTTTCTATATTGTAATGTACTCAAAATATTAATAGTTATTGAATTTATCTTTTGTTTCTCAGTACTGTTTTCTCAAATACTAATTGTTTTCATTTAAATGCTTTGTAATCATTTTATATCATATTAATTTGAGCTCTTGTTACGTTAATCGTATTTCTAAAACATCTATGATTTTAATTCTACTTTACAAGAAACATTGCTCTTACTTTTAAATAAAATAGAAATGTCTTTAATTGTCTTTGAGTTCTTTGTATGATTAAGATATAAATAAGTTGTTTATCACCTTATTGTTGTCAATCATACTCGATCTTTTTTTTTTTATCGGTATTCGTCCTCGTCTCGCCTCCAGCATCGGCTGTCTCTCTTCTCCTCTTGTCCAGCGTCGTATCTCTCTCTGGAACTCTCCTCTTGTCCAGCGTCGTATCACTCTCTTGTCTAGTGTTGAATCATTCTCTGGAACTCTCCTCGTGCTGTTTCTGACGTTAATGGATCTTCTTAAGTAGTGCTGTTATTAATTAAAATGATTGTCTTTACAGCTTAGTTACATATTTGTACGTAACTGGCAAATTTAAACTGTTTACAAAAAAAATAAATACGCCGTGCTGACGGGCATAAGCTCCCGCTGCACCGTGGATGATTCAAGAAAGAGAGCCACTGTAGCTTGCGTGTCCTATTTATACCCATGTCTTGGTCGACACCTGCAGTGGTACGAAATCGACATGTTAGAAACTGTCTCTGGATTCAGTTCCCCCACTCTTTGTCAAATTCGCTATTTTTTATATTTCTGCGAATTGCAGAGTCCTGTAAGTATACTCTTATACTTATCTTATAACTATTTTTACAACACATGTTCACTGTAATTTTGGACATTGCAACTTAACCCTTTCGATTTGTACACAGTTATTTCACTATTACACTCGTATGGTGTGTCACTTTCGCGTGGTTTTCGTACACAGTATTTAGTAAATTTTATTACATTTTATTATGCTTTTGGATTTTAATTCTTAATTATGGTTTATGAATAATTACGGAAAAACAGTAATTGTGCAATTATTCATCTTGGGGTGGCAAACTCGCCTGCAGAGACCTGCATTCACACACACTAGCAAAATACTGGTGTACACACTTTCAGTTACATTTGTGTGTGTGCACGTCGATTCAGGTCAAAACACCTGTTCAATTTTTTGTCTGAGCCAAGCTTGCAATCCCTGACATGCTTATTTCTAATATATTATTAATTATTTACAGTTTATTAGGTAAATTAAAATTTTTATATTCCATGCTCAGTACATCACTTATTTGTACTGTCGCATTATTCCTCTGCTTGGTAACAAAAAAAATTTAATAAATTTATTTATTATAATTTTTTTTTATTTATTTATTATTATTATTTGCAAAAAAAAATGTAACAAATAATAAAGAATAATATTCGTCATTTCACCCTTAATTGGAGTGTATATAAATGTCTTACCTCCCCTCTTCGTACGCTCACTGCTCGTGACCTTGTAGTAGGGTGGCTTCAACAAACAGCTGATCTGACTGGTTTCATTGACCTCGTTGTTTTCATGTGTAGAACTTCCTAAATGACGTTGCGTGGAATTTACCAATTTCTTTCTTCTGTATCTCATCATATACGATGAAAGTTTTCTGTCCTACTCGCTGTCTTAACGTATACGGTCCATTATAAAGTCTGAAGAATTTCTTCGCCATATTATCACTCCGTTTTCCCACTGGATTTGCTTTGAGTAGTATGCTTTCTCCCACGTTGAATTGTTGTAGCTTGTGAGTTAGATTAAATCTCTCTACTCTCTTGTTACCTCTTTCTATTATCCGTTGCCTTGCGTATCCAATTTTCACACTTATTGGTACAGGTACATTTTGGTTATTAGGTTTGTTTATATACTTAGTCCAAAATCTGTTTGGCTTCTTATCTTCTTCTAATTCCATTGGAGTGTATCCTGTTCTTCACTATAATTTTCATTAATGGCTTTTTCAAGAAATGGTAAATATTCTGCCCATTTATTGTGTTGATCATGGCAATATATTCGTAAATATTTACCTAATTCTTTGTTAACTCTCTCAGCAAGGTTTCCTTGAGGATGTCTTATGGATGTGAGTACTGGTTGTATTCCATTTTCTCTTAACGTCCTCTCCCATTTTTCACTTTGGAATTGTACACCTTGATCACTGAGTACCTTCTTCATTTTTCCATATACCGGTAACGGAATATATTTCTGCAGTAGTATCTTTAGAACAACTTTGGTTGTGGGTCGCATAATTGGGTACAGTCGGACTGCCTTGGAAAACACATCGATACATACCAATATGTGCTTCACACCTCGACTTGACCGTGGTAATGGTCCCAGAAAATCCACTGCAATTAGCTCTCCTTTGTTCTCCTTCTGTATACTCTGCATTCCTACATATGTGTGTAAATTCGGTCCTTAATTTTACATTATCTTACTCATACATTCTTACCTTCGCTTCTAATCTTCCTTAGCTCTTTTCTTAACATGACATTACTTTATCTAATACATTACTTATACAATACATTAACATTCATTACCTTTTATTACATTTCTTTAACATTACCTTTCTGATCGCTACTACTTTCTTGAAATACACTTCCGTAACAGAATACTCTTTTAGCTTGTACTGTGTCGCATGATCGGTTACAGAGGAACTGTCTTGGAAAACAACGATATTTTTCTCGAAGTCCTTAATCCTAAGTATTCTCTGCCCTTATGACTTTTCACTCTTGCTTTCTTCTGTGTCCTTGTATCTTCAATAAGTGTTCGCTTGATCAGTCGTTCTAACAATTATGGCAATTATTGCTCATCTTAATCATTTCTTCATATTTATAACATATCAATAATAACATTCCTTACCATTTCTTCTTAAATATTTCTCTACAATAGCATTCCTTACCATCAATAATACATTTCTTAATTAACCCTTTCAAATAATATTCCTTATAACATTTCTTAATTATACTCTCTTATATTATTATTAATCATTAATAGTAATATTATTTTTCTCATTTAAAAATAATTATTTATTTTAGGGTATTGAGTTCGGTTTGGTGTGTCGTTAGAACTGACACCCCTCATTATAACAATTGGTTGTTGTACACAGGAAATTCATTGTGTTCACCCTCGCGTAAACAACGTCCGTGTTCCATTGTATTATCCCCTCGTTACCTTTCCGTTGCATAGCTGCGACATTTGTGTGCGTACTTACCTTGTGAACGTTTGTTTTGATCGTCTAAGTCACCAGTTCATAGAGCAATGTTTTCATCTTGCCTGTCGGCCACCTAAAATCTACCCTCTTTCTCTCGTTACAAATGCTTCGCTCTTTCTCAATTCTCTCGTCACTAGTTTGGTTGAGTGAACTTACCTGAACAGCTGTCGACGGTTTTTTCATTCGTCGTTTATGATAACCTCTGTAGTTTTCATACTTACAGTTATAATTATCGTTATTATAATTATTGTGCGTATATCTAACATCATATTTACCACAATTTTGCGTAGTGTTTCGTCTAGATAACTTACTACGTTTCTTGTTATACCTACAGTGATATTTATCTCCGTAAGTGTAGTGCCTTAAGTGTTTCACCTTATGTGACTTACTAGTGTATGTGTGACTCACAATAGGGATATCGCTATTAATAAGGTATGTTTTATTAACCTTTATTTGCTTCTCCTCCTTAATGTTAATTACTTTTATATAATTATTGTTAGTAATTACACAACGTATTTTCAATTAGTATGAATTCTTCACATACTATCTTTTCACATATTAGCTCCGTTTGTTTATTAATTATTCCACAGACATTGTCTGCGATCGTGTCAATACGTCTGTTTGTATTAACAATTTTTTCAGTTAACTGCGCGTTACTGTCAATTATACTTTGTTTTATTTCAATATTATCAATTTTTAACTCTTCTAGACTCTCTGTGATTTTTATGGTGTCCTGTCTAAAATTTTCGGACTGTAGCTCTAATTTATTTTCTAAACTTTCTGTTTGTTTCTTATTAGATTCTTTTAATTCGTCTATTCTAGCATTTAAATTTTCTGTCTGTTTATTTAAATTTTCTGTCTGTTTTGTGCTTAATTCATTGACCCAGGCACGCATCATCATCTGGAATGCCTCGACGTCTAAATTTCCTGAAGTCGTCATGATGAAGTATTATTAAAAATATTTATTTAGTAGTAATTCTTTAACAATTATTATTGATAACCGTTCCCTACTTATTTATTTATTTCTTTATTTTTTATTAATAGTTATTATTAATACTCATTACAGTTACACCTGTTACATAGACAAATAATATTATTCGTGGGCGCCAGCTGTGTGATTACACAACAATTAACATTACATTCAGTTACTGTTTAATATAAATAATAATTACATATTATACATTTTTCATTTAACACACTCTTTATATTTTAGAGCAACCATTTAGCTACATAAAAAATGTTAATAGTTAAATGATGGGGATCGGGCCATACGTTCATGGGATACAATTTATGTAACAAATTTTTATACGTAAATTTAGGCATGTCATGCCCCACATCCAGGGCGACATTTTATGCAACGTTACAACGTTGCAAATTTGCATAATATTATATTGTATATGTACAAATTTACATGTAATTTATGTTTGTGATGCCCCACGTTGGAAGCAACATATTTATGATCTCGATAACAAATTGCAAATTTGATATAATTTAAATTTGTGGAGCCCCACGATCTTGGAGCGCCAAATTTATGCAACGTTACATATACATAAAATAGGCGAGACCGGTCTCACGTTCAAGATTGACAAATTACGTAACAATATAACATTTAAATTGGGTTTCAGGTGTATCTGCAATAAGAACTCTAAGTAACTTGAAACGGTAATTAAAATTTATTTGATACTATTAAAAAATGTGCACATGGCACTGACTTCGATTTAAAACATTCGTTATTATTTGTTGTTATGCCGTAAGGCTTAAGCTATATACATCCTTACTGACTAAATATTCTATTTTACTAATTATTGTATAAAAGTAAAATCTCATTTTCAGACTACTCAGTCAATTAATGTGTTTCAAAATATCAATATTTAAATCTCTTTTTCTATATTGTAATGTACTCAAAATATTAATAGTTATTGAATTTATCTTTTGTTTCTCAGTACTGTTTTCTCAAATACTAATTGTTTTCATTTAAATGCTTTGTAATCATTTTATATCATATTAATTTGAGCTCTTGTTACGTTAATCGTATTTCTAAAACATCTATGATTTTAATTTTACTTTACAAGAAACATTGCTCTTACTTTTAAATAAAATAGAAATGTCTTTAATTGTCTTTGAGTTCTTTGTATGATTAAGATATAAATAAGTTGTTTATCACCTTATTGTTGTCAATCATACTCGATCTTTTTTTTTTTATCGGTATTCGTCCTCGTCTCGCCTCCAGCATCGGCTGTCTCTCTTCTCCTCTTGTCCAGCGTCGTATCACTCTCTCTCTCTGGAACACTCCTCTTGTCCAGCGTCGTATCTCTCTCTGGAACTCTCCTCTTGTCCAGCGTCGTATCACTCTCTTGTCTAGTGTTGAATCATTCTCTGGAACTCTCCTCGTGCTGTTTCTGACGTTAATGGATCTTCTTAAGTAGTGCTGTTATTAATTAAAATGATTGTCTTTACAGCTTAGTTACATATTTGTACGTAACTGGCAAATTTAAACTGTTTACAAAAAAAATAAATACGCCGTGCTGACGGGCATAAGCTCCCGCTGCACCGTGGATGATTCAAGAAAGAGAGCCACTGTAACTTGCGTGTCCTATTTATACCCATGTCTTGGTCGACACCTGCAGTGGTACAAAATCGACATGTTAGAAACTGTCTCTGGATTCAGTTCCCCCACTCTTTGTCAAATTCACTATTTTTTATATTTCTGCGAATTGCAGAGTCCTGTAAGTATACTCTTATACTTATCTTATAACTATTTTTACAACACATGTTCACTGTAATTTTGGACATTGCAACTTAACCCTTTCGATTTGTACACAGTTATTTAACTATTACACTCGTACGGTGTGTCACTTTCACGTGGTTTTCGTACACAGTATTTAGTAAATTTTATTATGCTTTTGGATTTTAATTCTTAATTATGGTTTATGAATAATTACGGAAAAACAGTAATTGTGCAATTATTCATCTTGGGGTGGCAAACTCGCCTGCAGAGACCTGCGTTCACACACACTAGCAAAATACTGGTGTACACACTTTCAGTTACATTTGTGTGTGTGTGCACGTCGATTCAGGTCGAAACACCTGTTCATATTTTTGTCTGAGCCAAGCTTGCAATCCCTGACATGCTTATTTCTAATATATTATTAATTATTTACAGTTTATTAGGTAAATTAAAATTTTTATATTCCATGCTCAGTACATCACTTATTTGTACTGTCGCAATATTGTAATAATATTTGATCATTTTTCAAAATTTTTGAAATTATGCCCTATAAGCAAAGCTACAACTCATAAAATTCTGGACATAATCATAACTAAATACATTCCTGAGGTGGGTAAACCAGAGACTATAGTGACCGACCACGGTACCCAATTTAAAGGAAAAAAGTGGAAAACGGAATTATTAAGTATGGGAATCAAAACTTATAAGACGTCGGTATATCATCCCAAAAGTAACCCTGCAGAACGAGTTCTCCATGAAGTAGGTAGGATTATGAGAACATATTGTCACAAAGAACATAGGGACTGGAGCAAATATGTCGAAGTTGCCGAAACATTCCTCAACCTAGCTTACCACGAAACCATAGGAGCCAGTCCATATCAAGTCATGTTTATCCGACCACCACCTAGGGAAATAATATCTTTAATGGAATTCCCTTTTATGGAAGAGAAAGAATGAACTACAGCGCAAAGCTGAACTACAGTAGAAAAAAGAAGAAAGAGATAACAACAGAATTTTAAAATACTATATGGGAGAAAAGGATTTGCTAAAAAATAGACATTTACCAAGTTCTGTAGAAGGAATAACTTAAAAGTTATTATTGTTATATACAGGACCATATAGGATAACCAAGGATAACAATAATAATACTTATGAATTAACCAACACGGAAACTAATAAAGTAAAGGGCGTATATAATCAAGCCGAAATAAAAAAGTATTATAGAAATTGAGAAAAGTAATTGTGAAGTCAATCAGCTTATTTGAGCAATCTGTTTATTACTAAAATAACCTGTTTTCTTGGGGGGTATTATGTTACATGACATTTTGCCATGCCATTTTAACATAAATATGCTTTAATAATCTTACCCAAAAGTACCAAGAAACAAGAGTTTCAAGAAATAAGTAATTAAAGACTTAATTAAATATTGTTTATTTTATTGTTTAATTCATGATAACAAAGGCTGTAATAATTATGTTTATCACAGTTAAAATAATGTCAATAATGATAAGTAAGGAGGACAATGTTAAGGAACTTACTTAGAAATTTTGTTTTATTTATAAAAACTGTAAATTTATAAATACAGTAAGTTAAGGGGAATATAAATATTACTAAGAGTTATTAGTAATTAGTTTGGGTCACATTAATTAATATTATATGTGATAGTGTTAATAACACTAATGTTTATCTTAACAAGAAAGTACCAAAATAATAGTAATAGATTTTTGTAAAACTAGGCATATTGAGCTTAGACAGTTAAGGTATATGAATAAGAATTTCTATTAAAATGATAATGAAACAATGTCAGGTTATGTTATAGGATTACTAAATGTGTCAAATGAGTTTAATAAAGTGAAAAGTACAAGAAGAACTAATAATAAATAAGTTTGGAACAAATAAAATAAAAAGTGTAAATTGATAACTCAAGAAATATGTAACAGAAGATAGTCAAAAGTGGTGTCAAAATAATCAGTGTTTCATCAGAAGATCAAAGAAACCAATAAAGTGAAGATCAAAGTTCTTATTAAAAAGGTATATCAGTTTTAAAGAAAATGAAAGATTAAATAGTAAGAGTTTGTTTATGTTAATGCTATGATATCTCCAGGGTGACATAATATGTTACATTAGAAACCAATAAAAGAGCTGATATAGGCCTTTGGAACTAAAAATGTTATAATAAATGAAATAAGAATTGTATTATTGGATCTGAACGAGAAAGGTTGAATTAAACACCAGATAGTGACTAATTTAAATTATTAGACATTTTATATCAGTGGACCTAAATAAAAAAGTTAAATAATCATCCTCAACCAGACTAAATAGAAGAAGGAAGTGCTACATGACTATAAAGAAGTAAACCAAGGAATCTCTGAAGAAATACAATCAACTGACACAGGAAGAGAAGTATTTTTTGATATAAAATTAAACTGAACTATTCCATGCTATGCCTAGGCCATAGGTTTCAAAGTCACTGATTACACTTTTAATAAAAACCATTTGGAACTTTCACTGAGAACAATATCAATGAATAATCTTACCATCAGTATGAAAAACCATTAATGTATAGTATTACTATATATTATAGTATATATAGTATTACTGAACTATATCTAAAAAACATTTAACTCAAAATAACCTATAAACACTGAACATTGTTAAACTATTCATATAATCCTGTTAAGGTACTTTGTAATTATTTATAATCCCATGTATTTTGGTACTTTTCCTCTAATAACTGTTGTTTATATCGTAGTCAAAAGGACCTAACGTAACACAATCTATTTGTATTTTATTTAATAAATATAAATGTGGACCTTGAGATATAAAAATCAATACTGCTACTGCTGCCATACTGAGCATATGTAAAGAACAGGCGGTTAGATTTTTGTTAATAATTATATTTGTTATTAAAAAACAAGATAAAGAAAATAATAAAAGGATTTGAGTGTAATAAATACAGATAAAAAGTTTATTCGTTTCTTTATTTAATGAATACAAAATGTGTATGATATTATAAACAATATATCAGGGACTGTGAATTGGCTTAATCAACTAGATTAAGTTGGCAACACTCTTCATTTGAAAGAAATGGCAGACTATTCGAATCTGCTTTGATGAGCTTTAGTTATCACATTCATCTCTTAAATAATAGATTAAAAGAGATTTAATTATAGCTGATATAGAAACCTTCATAATATTTTAACAAAAATAATAATTAATATTTTACTAATAAATTTTATTTGCAACCTGTGATTGCAAATTGGCGCTCAACAAATATTGCTCTGACCAGATACTCATCCTATAAATTATTAACAAGGTATACACAAACAATAACCAATATATAAGAAAGGTAAAATTATTAAATGTAACGAGTTTGGGTGTCGTTACAATATATATATATATATAACTTTTGTTTTTATTAGATTTATTGATGTCATTCATGTGTCTGTTTATTGGTCTATCGGAGGTTGAAAAGCTAATAGCCCTCATACATCATAATATAAATAAATAAATTTACGTGAACGAGTTAACAAAAATTATTTATTCTCGGTTAATTTGGCATGGGAAGTCAAAAAACGTATTACAAAATAATAATGTAAGAATTCACCAAAATATGTTTGCACATAAGAATTCACCAATAAAACAATGTTTGAATTAAACACACGTTTCTGCTATAAAATAAAAACAAGTGTGTTGACTACACACTAATGTAACACATTCATGAAAACTTCCATATCTAAAAGAAAGATTAAATGTTACTAATAGCATACCTCAAATACTACTGTCAAGAGGAACATTCTCAAATTCTCGGTTGCATGACTTTTTGGCTGCTGATATTCCTAGCGTGTTTGCAGTACGATAAAACATGAACTTGTTGAAGTAATAAAGGTTACAGCTCAGAACATAGCCATATGGATATTATGGCTGTAAAACATATGTCTGAAGACATCATTAAAAGTATCATTAAAAGACGACTGAAGTTAAAACAGCATATCAATAATAAAATACATAATCCAATATTTCACATAATTTTTGAAGTCATGTCCCCTGCCTGTTCAAAAGTAATTATCTAGAGGTTAAGCTACACTTATTTAGTAGTCCTTATTCCAGCAACCTGTAATGATCGAAATTTAAAAAAAAATTTTAATTCCTCGATCAAGTGACACGTTCCCACACTCAAGTCGACGGACACAAGCCCAGGTCGTAAATAATGACGAATCAGGGGCACGTCAAACCCGACGACAGTGCGAAGACAAAGAAGAAACGTCTGAGTACTGCACACAATAAGAATTTCAGGGCGTCGCTGACAGCTAGCAGTTTGTCACAATTTACAGCACCCAACAATCTGAAACAAAGACTTCGTACAGCTGCCGAATTAGACGGAATCGAGACGGAACGCCTGCTGTGGAAGTGAAGAGTACGAGCACAATTATGAAAGGCTTTACTATGTTACAAAAAGAGTACAGAGCAATTTTAACGAAGAAATAGACAATAGACGTAACTCAGTGAATACTGCCAGTGCATCCTGCACAGCATGAAAACAAACCTTTGACAGTTTACTGAGATTTACGACTGGAAAGTAGAGTTCAACCAGAATGATGCCAACGAACGGTTGATAATCGGCGGAACGAACAACGAGTAACTTAAACAATTAACCAGGACTCTGGAGTCTGTTAACAAAAGCTCGGTCAGAACCTTAGGGAAAGTCTAAACAAAGGATGACAGAAGGCCATGAAAATTCCCCTAGTTTCTTAGAATCCGTACCACGATCGTCACATGAAACACTCCGGGGATAACGACGACCAACCAGCGTCAAGCATCTTCTAAGAGAGCTCGTGGAGAGAGTAAGAAGGGTTCGGACGACGAATCGTGAAACAGAGGATGAGATCTGCAGAAGAGTAGGAATTTGTACGACCAATCAAGAATCCGAGAAGGCGTAGAAATCCAAAACTTAGACTTATGGGTAAGATGCTTCAATAAAACTGTTTTGCGAAGACGCGGAGCGGCAGTCAAGAGTATATAGTTGACAGTAGACAGTTGGCAGTTAAAAGTTAAAAGTTAAGAGTCAAAAGTCGCAGTTAATAGTCAGTCAGTTAATAGCAGCGGTTGATTATAGTCGGAACAATAATACGGTCCGTGATAGAAACAGTTTGTGCGACCGACCGAATTCACAATTTAGTAAATTCATAAGTGAACAGAGACATCGATATAGTCACACTTATACACAATTCTGAGCGACAAACACAAACTATAAGTGCGCACGGGACTTGGAACTTCAACTGACGCGAACATAATAACATACTAATTAACGTTTCAAAGTAGAACAGTGAGTGACACTTCAAACATTCTCACATTACAATGCGTCACTATGTTGAACGATTAATTGAATGAACTGTATCAAACATTAAAAAACACAGTACGCGCTAGATCCAGATAGACGGAACAGTTAACCATGTACACAAACACGGCAAACTTTCAGAACAATTCAGTTTAATGACAACATTAACACCTCACTATTCGAACTCCGGATACTCGACATCAGCGGGTTACCACAACACCATACACGTGACGGGAGTGGAGGTTTAGTGAAGTGAAGTGATTAGTGCTCTTCATAACAGTGATTATGATCTTCGACGAATCACCCAGAAAATGTCTTCTCACAACGGCGGAATAATGGATAAACACTCTCAAAAGATAAGCTTTATGTATATTTAATCTTAGTAGTATATACTACTGTTCTGTTGCCTCTTTTCAAAGAACAAACCCCACGAGAATATATATATATGAATCATCTGAATCATGAAATCTATAAATAACACTAACGTAATTCGTCATCTGAGAATAATGAACGCATTTAGGTAGGAATAAGTATATTTGTTGATTGTTTATTATTCGTATATGTTTTATATATGTGCATTATTTACTGCATTTGAATGTACCATGTGTTTATGTTTCAGGAAACATCGTATAAATTGTATTTTATATCATGTGTCTTAATATGTATGTAATTTGCAGGATATAGTCACTTAATTAAGTAACAAGTGTAATAAATAAGTAGTTAATTTACATTATTCTTGCGTTCATTATTGAAATTTAACCTTTATTATTGATGTATCTCATTCTAAGCATTACACTAAAAGTCTCACAACGTATACTAAGTATCAATGGACACAACAAACTCGACCATTGAGACGTCCGATTAATAGACTCATAAATCGTATTTAATTAGTCACTGTGTTGAGTCTAATCTGACGAATAGAAACAACTTTTAGATATATCAAATTTAACGTACAACATAAATCTTTAATTAATATGATTCATAATTGATGAGTAATTAATCTATGCAGATAATTAGCACAGATTAATATTCACTAGATGTAAATGGTTTACACAATTAATTACCACAAATGTAATTTACATTTACATCACTAAATGTAAATGGCGTCCAACTTCGGGGCTAGATACATGTGAAAGATTGATAAATTTATAGATTTACTAATTAACCCATTTATGCAATTAATATGCATAAATATCCATTAAATGTAAATGGCGCCCATCGCATGGCAAAAGAGAGCAGACAGTAGTATTTAGATTAATTACAATAATATAGTACGTAAGATATTATTAAATAAGTGTAAGGTTAGTTTGACTGGTAAATGATAACGCGAAGCAAGGCTAAAATGGCTAGCGGTAGTTCTGATAGCATGGACTTTGACGTTAACAACCAGTTGGGCGCACCCGACAACGGCGAAGAGAATTCAGTCGAGCCAAATATGACTGAGGAGACGTCAGAAGTCAGAGCGCGGGGACAGGAGTCACAGCAACCACCGGAGTCCCAACAACAAGAAGAAGTCACATTGCGATCATTGATGGACTTCATGAGCAAAAAACTCGATCAGCAGAAGAAAGAAATTAAAGAAGAAATCAATCAGAGATTCGAGAAACAGAAGGAAGATATCGCCGTAATTAGAGAAAATTTAGAAAAAAACCGAAAAGAACTGAGCGAAAATCGCAAAGAAATTAACGAAAAATTCGATCAACAGAAGGAGGAAATCAATCATAAATTCGATAAAATTAACGAAAATTTTAATAATCATAAGGAGGACGTCAAGCGACAAATGGACGAACAGCTCACGCTTATACGATCAGAAATGCGTGACCATAAGACCAGTTGCGACGATAAGATAAGCGAAGTCTTAAAGAAACAAGAGGACGCTACAAGAGAAATAAAAGATGACACCAATAAGAAGTTTGAAGAAGTGTGGGAAGCCCGAGAGTCGGACCACCAAGAACTTAAAAACCTAGCACAGACCACACAATCTAGTATAAAGAAAGTCCATAATAAGCTCGAACTACACATCAATAGTAATCAGAAGAAGCAGGAAGAACTGAAGACCGAATTATACCACACACTGCGACAGCAGCAACAAGAGATAGGTGAAGCCAACCACACATTGCAACAGAAAATCGATGAAGTAGACGGCCGACAAAAGACGACCGAACAGAAGCTCGACGAAAACGTCAAAGAGAAAACAACCCACATTCAGGAACTCAGGTGTCAAGTAGAGAGACTGCGGCGACAGATCACCGATGGGGAGTCTGGGCCTCACAGAACAGTCAACGGACAAGTACAGGTGGAGCTGAAGTATGATGGAACCGACAGATTCCCGATGGAGTTCCTGAAGGAATTGTCGGAGTTTCAAGAAACATACTACCCGAGCAGCGACATCAGGTGGATCGGCAAGCACCTAGAGAAGGACGCAAGTATATGGTGGCGTGTGATCCGGGACCAGATAAACACCTTCGAAGAATTCAAGGAGGCATTCACATTGAAGTATTGGGGGTTGGAACGACAGGACATTATCCGCGACAACCTCGAGTACGGCAGATTTGAATGGCAGGGACCAGTCACGGCTATACAGTACGTCGAGCGGATTCTTTTAGAGAGCCGACAGTTAACTCCAGCGTTGACCGACCGCCAACTGATAAGAAAAATCTCGAGGCACTTTGGAAGGGACTTGCAGATCGCCGTTATAACACGCGGGATCGTCACCATACCCAATTTCGAAGCCTTGATCACTGAATACACTAGCATTCAATCAAGCAATGCAGGAAATAGACGTGCGCAATATAGGGTAGCGAACGAAAGGGAAACCGGAACTGTCGATCGACCTAGTAGTAACTTTGTCAACAAAAACGAGGGTGAGAGGAAACCAGTTTGGCAAGGACGGGCGCACGGCGGTAACCGTTACGAGAATAAATCACACGGAGTGGTGAACACTGTCGAATACCTAAACTCCAAACCGAGTACAAGTCATACCACCGACGACAACAATTCAAGGTCGAACAATGACCAGAACAAAAAAAAAAAAAAAACACCCCTACACAGCGAACGACATAGTTTTTGACAACAAAAACAACCCCACTAATAATGTCAATATCCTTGTACCTGGCTTAAGAGATGACCTACTGAATGAATACGACGAGGACATCACTAAACAGATATTAAAATGTCCCGAAATAATCATACAATTTAACAATAACATTAAAGTTTTAGCACTTGTCGACACCGGCTCAGTTATTAATGGGTTATCAGAAGAGTGGTTCAACGCAAACAAAAGGGACATTGAACCATATGAAATTTTACCCATGACGAACTCTCTAATCATTAGTGCTGTTGGGAACAAGTCCAAGTTAATTAGAAAACAAATACTATGCGACATTGAAATTGACGGGATCAAAAATGAGTGTGTCTTTCTAATTATACCTGACCTTATTAAACAATGTATATTAGGGATAAGTTTTTTACAGGAGGTAGGATGTCGTATCGACATCGGCAGTAAGAAAATAGAAATAGTGAATGCGGCTGATGAAGAGGTGCACGCCGTACCCATCATGAACATGGAACTAATGGACAATGGAGAAGAAGGAGAAATCTTGAGGAGCATCGACGAGAAGATATCAAGCATGGACTGTCAAGACGAGGAAATATTGGGAAATTTGAGGGAAATACTTGTTAAGAATAGGAGAGTGTTTAGGGAATGCCCGGGGAGAATAGACGGATACGAGCATGAGTTTCAAGTTACGGACAGTACGCCCTACTTTCAACGGGGTTGGCCTGTACCACTTGCTTATCAGAAGAAAGTAAAGGACGAGATTGATAGGATGCTGCGATACGGTGTGATTGAACGATGTACAAGCCCGTTCATAAATCCACTCGTAACAGTCATAAAAAGAGATGGAAGGGTCCGTCTATGCCTGGACGCAAGAAAGATAAACGGCGTTACTATTCCCGACTATGAAGGCGTTTCTCCAATAAACGAAATCTTGGCAAGATGTAGCGAGATGCGATATCTATCTACTGTCGATTTGTCGAGCAGCTTTTGGCAAGTACCTTTGAAGGAAGAGTGCAGGAAGTATACCGCGTTCATGTATGAGGGAAGGTGCTACCAATTCACCGTCACACCATTCGGCCTTAGTACCAGTTCTGCGGCACTAACACGCGGATTGGATACGGTCTTAAATAAAAATGTTAAGAAAAACACATTAATATACGTAGACGATTGTCTATGTTATTCTGACGATGTTAAAACACACTTAGAACATTTAGAGGCATTATTAAATAATCTAAACGAAAATAACTTGACCGTCAACCTAAATAAGTCGCAGTTTTTCAGAAAAGAAATATCGTATCTTGGATACCAATTAACAACGCGCGGCATCCGAGCTACGGAAGAGAAAGTGAAAGCCATTATGGAGTTCCCTAAGCCCAAGAATCAGAAACAGTTAAAGGGTTTCCTAGGCCTCACTAACTTTTATAACCGCTTTACAAGCAAATATGCGGAGACAACACAACCCCTCCATGAATTATTGAAGAAGGATCACAAATTTGTATGGACGGATGAATTAAACGACTGCTTTGACAAAGTCAAAAACCTATTTATTGACGCTGTAGTTTTGAGATTTCCGCGCCCAGACCAGAGGTATTATATACAATGTGATGCAAGTGATTACGCATACGGAGGACAACTTTACCAGCTCGATGAAGACGGGGAGATTGGCGTAATCGCCTTCACTAGTAAGACATTCAAGGGTGCTGAACGGAACTACTATACTACGGAAAAAGAGCTTTTAAGTATTGTCCGATGCTTAGAAAAATTCCGAATATACGTTCTCGGACAACCATTAACAATCATCA
The DNA here is from genome assembly GCA_034769895.1 of Magicicada septendecula. NCBI lineage: Eukaryota > Metazoa > Arthropoda > Insecta > Hemiptera > Cicadidae > Magicicada > Magicicada septendecula. Next base: position 427,129,878 of record CM068370.1, on the reverse strand, counting down.
CTGACAACAAGGCGTTGACATTCTTAAACAAATGCCATCTAAATAATTCACGGATTACACGATGGATTCTTGCAGTACAAGAGTATAAGTTCGACATAATTCATTGCAAGGGCAAGGAAAACATCGTAGCCGACATCTTAAGTAGAAATCCACACGATGCAAATTTCGAAGAGATTCACGACAACACACATGAATATTTAGTTAACCACATAACCATGAAAATGAGACTTGAAGTGCGGAAGTTAATCCAAAATATTGGAAAGCACCAGATGGAAGACGAGAAGCTAAAAGCGATCATCACTAGATTTAAGGAGGGAAATATAGACCCTAAATTAACTAAATTCTATAAATATGTTAACGACAAGTTATATAGGCGACAGCGGAATGAATGGAAGCTGTATGTTCCTAGCAACATATCTGGGGGCATAACTGCTGAAATCCATCATATGTTCGGACATGTAGGAACAAAAAAGTGTATTAAAATGCTCCAGGAACAGTTCACATTCGACCGGATGTCAAAGAAAATAAAAACGTATATTAAAACCTGTGACCTGTGCCAGAAGTGCAAAGATACCAACAACAGAGAGCTATTTGGTGGCACACGCGCTGTGATACCTACAGCCAAGGGAGATCTGGTAAGCGCAGATTATTATGGACCCCTACCGACAGGAACGGGTGGAGTCAAATATTTATTAGTCATAGTGGATAATTTCACGAAATATGTCAAATTATTCACCCTTCGGAGAGCAACAACCACTACGACGTTGCGGAGAATAAAAACGTATTGCGAACTATTCGGACGTCCGAGGGCCATTTTGACGGACAACGGAACACAGTTCACCTCCAGGAAATGGGCCAACGGTCTAAAGGAGTTGGACAAACAACCAAAGTTTACTGCAATACGTAATCCATGTACCAATCTTGCCGAGCGGATTAACCGGCAACTGGGAAACTTGTTTCGCATTTTCATAAGTGACCAACACACTAAATGGTCCCAGTACGTAAAAACGATTGAAGCGTGTCTAAACGAGGTGTACCACGAGACAATCGAAATAACCCCTCATGAAGCACACCTCGGCACGAGACCTACGCGAGCATGGGAGCAATGCTTGGACAAAGGAGTCATTAGCAGTGAAGGGAAACGCGAAAACAATATATTTGTGAAGATAAAGGAGAAGCGGGAGAAGCACGCGAAACGCTGCAATGAGAAGAAGAAAATCACAAAATTTACGATTGGTGACAAGGTACTGGTGAGAGCATACCACCAATCCGACGCTGCGTCAAAGAGAATTGACAAGTTCTTCGAACTTTTCGCAGGACCATATAAGATCAACCGCATCATCGGCGAGGCCACATATGAGCTCGTGGAGTGCGATAGCGGAAAGATGAGAGGGAAATTTAACATACGGCAAATTAAGGCGTATCATGAGCCAGCGAACGGAAGTATAGATAACACGAGTGGTAGCGACGACTCCCGGCGACCAGCAGAAGACATAGGTTAGGTAATTTGCTCGCGCGGCCAGTCCAGCTAACCAAATAATGATGTGCATTTTACTATATTGTGTTTAGTCTGTAGTTCAATGCTAACTGTGTTTATGATCATCACATATTTGTCATTCGTTATGTTAATTAGACATGTAAACATCAACATATACAGAAAGTGATTTGTGAAGTGTACCATGTGTCAGAAGGACATTGTAATACTATGACGCAGGACACCAAAGACGTTAATAATTATGAATAACAGCTTGTTAAAATGTAGAGATTCGAATAATTTGTTTATGTAATTAATAATTCAAAATGGACGAATGTTTTATAACTTTAAGAGTAAGCATTTGAGTATGCATCATGACGTATGCTGATTCCTTAACTGTTTAATTAATATGTATGTTTCATTTATCAATATAATCGTTTATAATATGTTACGAATTAATCATATGTGTATATTTGTTAGTATCAACTGTATTCTTGAGACAGTAATAACAAGTTTAAATTTATTTTATTGCTATATAAGTCATCGACATAAGATCGATTAATCTAATGGATAGCTAATCTACAGCTTATCTATTACATTGTATATAAACGATAACTGAACAAACTGTCAAATGGACAAACGTCCATGTCTTAAATTCAATTATTTACTTGAAATCGTATTGTACAGTCCGCAGGTGGACAGATAAAATGTAGAAAATGCGTTCATTTCACTCAGATGAGCGGCAATAAATTCATATGACCATATAAAACATCAAGATGGGGAATAACAATTAATTGCTTCATATGAGAGATAGATGTCAGTCAACCATGTCCATTCCGAAGCAGACATCCACGACTGGGACAGAGCGCAGAAATTGGATCAGATGTCTCCCGAAGTCCAACATCCAATCCAATTTGGGGACAATTAATGATCGAAATTTAAAAAAAAATTTTAATTCCTCGATCAAGTGACACGTTCCCACACTCAAGTCGACGGACACAAGCCCAGGTCGTAAATAATGACGAATCAGGGGCACGTCAAACCCGACGACAGTGCGAAGACAAAGAAGAAACGTCTGAGTACTGCACACAATAAGAATTTCAGGGCGTCGCTGACAGCTAGCAGTTTGTCACAATTTACAGCACCCAACAATCTGAAACAAAGACTTCGTACAGCTGCCGAGTTACACGGAATCGAGACGGAACGCCTGCTGTGGAAGTGAAGCGTACGAGCACAATTATGAAAGGCTTTACTATGTTACAAAAAGAGTACAGAGCAATTTTAACGAAGAAATAGACAATAGACGTAACTCAGTGAATACTGCCAGTGCATCCTGCACAGCATGAAAACAAACCTTTGACAGTTTACTGAGATTTACGACTGGAAAGTAGAGTTCAACCAGAATGATGCCAACGAACGGTTGATAATCGGCGGAACGAACAACGAGTAACTTAAACAATTAACCAGGACTCTGGAGTCTGTTAACAAAAGCTCGGTCAGAACCTTAGGGAAAGTCTAAACAAAGGATGACAGAAGGCCATGAAAATTCCCCTACTTTCTTAGAATCCGTACCACGATCGTCACATGAAACACTCCGGGGATAACGACGACCAACCAGCGTCAAGCATCTTCTAAGAGAGCTCGTGGAGAGAGTAAGAAGGGTTCGGACGACGAATCGTGAAACAGAGGATGAGATCTGCAGAAGAGTAGGAATTTGTACGACCAATCAAGAATCCGAGAAGGCGTAGAAATCCAAAACTTAGACTTATGGGTAAGATGCTTCAATAAAACTGTTTTGCGAAGACGCGGAGCGGCAGTCAAGAGTATATAGTTGACAGTAGACAGTTGGCAGTTAAAAGTTAAAAGTTAAGAGTCAAAAGTCGCAGTTAATAGTCAGTCAGTTAATAGCAGCGCTTGATTATAGTCGGAACAATAATACGGTCCGTGATAGAAACAGTTTGTGCGACCGACCGAATTCACAATTTAGTAAATTCATAAGTGAACAGAGACATCGATATAGTCACACTTATACACAATTCTGTGCGACAAACACAAACTATAAGTGCGCACGGGACTTGGAACTTCAACTGACGCGAACATAATAACATACTAATTAACGTTTCAAAGTAGAACAGTGAGTGACACTTCAAACATTCTCACATTACAATGCGTCACTATGTTGAACGATTAATTGAATGAACTGTATCAAACATTAAAAAACACAGTACGCGCTAGATCCAGATAGACGGAACAGTTAACCATGTACACAAACACGGCAAACTTTCAGAACAATTCAGTTTAATGACAACATTAACACCTCACTATTCGAACTCCGGATACTCGACATCAGCGGGTTACCACAACACCATACACATGACGGGAGTGGAGGTTTAGTGAAGTGAAGTGATTAGTGCTCTTCATAACAGTGATTATGATCTTCGACGAATCACCCAGAAAATGTCTTCTCACAACGGCGGAATAATGGATAAACACTCTCAAAAGATAAGGTTTATGTATATTTAATCTTAGTAGTATATACTACTGTTCTGTTGCCTCTTTTCAAAGAACAAACCCCACGAGAATATATATATATGAATCATCTGAATCATGAAATCTATAAATAACACTAACGTAATTCGTCATCTGAGAATAATGAACGCATTTAGGTAGGAATAAGTATATTTGTTGATTGTTTATTATTCGTATATGTTTTATATATGTGCATTATTTACTGCATTTGAATGTACCATGTGTTTATGTTTCAGGAAACATCGTATAAATTGTATTTTATATCATGTGTCTTAATATGTATGTAATTTGCAGGATATAGTCACTTAATTAAGTAACAAGTGTAATAAATAAGTAGTTAATTTACATTATTCTTGCGTTCATTATTGAAATTTAACCTTTATTATTGATGTATCTCATTCTAAGCATTACACTAAAAGTCTCACAACGTATACTAAGTATCAATGGACACAACAAACTCGACCATTGAGACGTCCGATTAATAGACTCATAAATCGTATTTAATTAGTCACTGTGTTGAGTCTAATCTGACGAATAGAAACAACTTTTAGATATATCAAATTTAACGTACAACATAAATCTTTAATTAATATGATTCATAATTGATGAGTAATTAATCTATGCAGATAATTAGCACAGATTAATATTCACTAGATGTAAATGGTTTACACAATTAATTACCACAAATGTAATTTACATTTACATCACTAAATGTAAATGGCGTCCAACTTCGGGGCTAGATACATGTGAAAGATTGATAAATTTATAGATTTAATAATTAACCCATTTATGCAATTAATATGCATAAATATCCATTAAAAACCATATGTAGAAAATAATAAACATTTGCATGCACGTTCTCAGACTGATTTTCTAATCCTCAAAAATACATCAAAGTTAAAAATATAGCTATTAAATACAGAAAAAAGAAAGATAATTAAAGTAAAACAGCAGGAACAAGAAGCAAAATTGAATACACATTTTGATGGCATAAATACGACATCAAACCCTCAATAAACTGGCCTAAAGACTTGAACAAAAATATATAAATATAAATAAATATTTATGTTGACATGAAGTGATGTGAAAAAATGTACACATTATCGTATATTTGAAATGATTATAGTAGTAATAGTAAACAGAGATACATGACAATATTTTTGAGATAATAATATTTCAAATTCTTTGTTTTATACTGAACAGTTGTTTTATATGCAAAGGTGCTCATAAACAGAATAATCTAACATTCATCACTATTATAACATTCAAATGTCCCTATCACAGAAATATCACTTTGTAGCTAGCTGGGCACGTAATGTTATGGAGGCTCCCATCCAATGTCCATATAACTACACTGTAATTTTAATCAAAATGTGAAAAATAAGATCAAGTCCTGGTGGATCTTAACAAGGGCAATAAACAAGACATTAAGCTACAAAGTAAGAAACTACACAAAATCACATTTTATAAAACAATGGTTGTTCTGGCTTGCTACATTGTCTGGAGACTTTGTCACTATGATGTGGTGGTTCAAAACTTTCCAAGCTACTAGTTCTGTAACACAAAAATGGATAGCAGCACAGGGTTATACAGGCAAAGGTCGTCAACATTGCCTTCCTTTAGTTATTATACTGCGTGGTATCATTCTGTGAAGACTGGGAACTTGGTAAACTGGATCTGAAACCTTTCAAGTGATGATTGTCTAACTATGGCAATGAAGCAAGCAATGAGCTGCGCAGGGTATTTTGAATAGTACTCACACTTCAAGAACAATAAACTATAAAATAGGTTAATTACCTGCTGTCGCGTTTCTCTGAATCCTAATTACAGGATTACTCGAGTTTCGACACCAATGGTGTCATTATCAGATCCAATATGATTAAGGTTAAAACATCATTTATCGATGTGTATTCATCTCGTCAAATAATGAAAAAAAAAAATAAAAAACAACACATACATTGCACAAAATAATAAATAATTAACACATACTAAAACGAAATAAAACTAATGAAAAATAACATGCGACCGTCACGAACCTGTACAGGAACGCTCCCACGGTAAAACTCTCGATAAATGATGTTTTAACCTTAATCATATTGGATCTGATGATGACACCATTGGTGTCGAAACTCGAGTAATCCCGTAATTAGGATTCAGAGAAATGCGACAGCAGGTAATTAACCTATTTTATAGTCTTAACCGTTTCTGGAGGCAAATAAAATGTTTAAATAAAGAACAATAAAACTTCACTAAAAGACGACACAAGCTAGTGTGACTTTCCACTAACACAAGCCTGAAAAATGTTAACAAAATTAGAAAGTCTGTCCATGAAGACATCAGAGAACCATTAAGGACACTGTCAACGTGTCGTACGTAAACTGTACTCATATCTGATTTGAGTGTTCACTGTGTTGCTGCCCAAGATTCTGACTCCCAGCACAGAAAAAGCACCATGCCAAAACCTTCATCAGCAAGTCCTAGATGACCCAACATTCGTATAAAGACTTGAGTATGAATGTTGGCCACCATTCAAATCAACACAGTCCAACAACAGTCTTCACAGTAGAAAGAGGCCAGCATCTCTAAAGACAAAAAAGCATCCTCACCGTTTTCTTCAACATTCATGGGGTTGTGTACTATAATTTGTCCCAAGGGCCACACTGTAAAAGGCCAGATTTACTGCACTGTTCTGAGACATCTGAGGGAGGGCATTCAGCAAAAAGATAGATCTGAACTGTGGTAGGAAGGCACTGGATGCTCCCATCATGACAGCATACCTACTTAACCTGCATACAGAGCAGCATTGGTAACACTACAGTTTGTAGGGAGCAACAGCACAACCAACATACCTCACCCTCCTCCCTTCTGACCAAATTTGGCTCTGTGACTTCTTCCTCTTCCTGAAGACTAAACACAAGCATAAGGGATGCATTTTTGAAAGTGTTGGCGAGATTGAACACAAATTGCAGATCGTGTTTGGCACACATTGAGAACGGAACTTCCAAGAAGTATTCCAGAAGTGACAAAATGCACTGTGAGCACACGGGGACTACTTGAAGACAATGGTGGGCAAACTTAAGAAAAGTCATACCTTATTGTATATAGGCCTAGTCTTGAAACTTTGTGATACTACCTCGTAAGAAGAGAAAAATGTATTGAAGCCACTGAGATAAAATTTTTGTAAACAGTCAGATTAATGGACATAGAAGGCAGTGGCGTCACTCGACAATAACTGAATACTGAAGTTATTATAGTGATAGCAAGGAGTTACAAGATCAGATGGATGGTTCCTGTGAAATGAATACTACTGTGAAGAATTTCAAGATAAATCCCAAAGCACAAAAGTGAATAAGGTATCCCATAAATGTGTTAGAATTAATTTTAATAAAAATTCTTGGATTTCGTTGTCCATGACGTGTCCGTTACTTAACTAAATACAACTATTATATTAACGACTCGAAACACAAAGTTTTTTATAAGTAAAAATATAAAGTTTTACCTTACAACCTGAACCAGTTTTCACCTTTAAAAGGCTTCTTCAGAGGTTGCCGCTGGTAGCGCTGTCCGTCCTGTTGTGGGCGATGGAATCGAATTTCAAAAGATTGATGCTGTGTGTGTGGGGTGAGATATGTTCGAATAATGCGTGCGATTTGAATTGTGTCTGTTCGTTTAGGATGTCATTGTTATTTGTTTTCGTGTGTTTGTATATTTCCAATTGTTCTAAAGTGTCTAGTTTTCGGCCTTTTGTGTGTACATGTAGAATGTGTACATGTAGAATGTGTACATGTTATTGTCGATGTTTTGTATGTGTGGTTTGCTTCAATGAGGTGGTTTGCAAAGGTGGATTCTGTAGTGGAGTGGAGTGCCTTTGTGTGTTCAATGTATCTCTGTTTGAAGCTATGTCCTGTCTGGCCTATGTAGAATTTGTTGCAATTTGAGCAATTTAGTTTGTAAACACCGGGTAGATCGAATTTGTTTTGTGCTTTGTGTGTGTGTTCTGTTTTGTTAGTAGTTTTGTAAGCGATTCTGTATCCTGCTTTATTGAATTTGTGGGCTATTTTTTCAATTTGTTTGTTGATGTATGTTAGTGTTATGAATTTGTTGTTTTCTGTCTTTGTCTGTTGTTTGTTTTGTGTTTTGTATAGGAGTTTACTGACTATTGTTCTGTCATATCCGTTAGATTCTGCTAGATATTTTATCGTGTTTAGTTCGTCTTTGTAGTCTTTTTCATCTAAGGGGATGTTGTTAAGTCTATGTTAAGTCTTGTTTTTTTGTGTTAAAAACAACACAAACCTAGTAACAAAAATAAAAAACATACACGTCCCCCATAATTCCACATTAGCCTCCTTTGACATTAAAAACCTGTACACAAACATCCCCATCTCTGAAACAATCACCATCCTACAAAACAAACTCAAACAGAACAACACACCAGACGAACTTATCAACGAAATAACATAAACTATGAACATAATCACAAAACAAAACTACTTTACTTATAACAATAAATATTACACACAGAATGATGGTCTACCCATGGGCTCCCCCATATCCAGCATTCTAGCAGAAGTCTTCCACCAACACTTAGAAAAAACAAAAATACTCACAAACAATGACAGACACTCACATAAAATACTATATTGATACAGATACGTTGATGACATTCTAATACTATACAGGGGAAACAAAAGACAATGTGAACAGTTACTAACGCACATAAACAAAATACATAAAAACATAACCTTTACTGCCGAATACGAACACAACAATACCATAAACTTCTTACACCTCTCATCACAAAACTTGAACACAGGCACAAATTCAGTATATACAGAAATCCAACTACAACTGACACACTAATACACAACTCCTCCAATCACCCAATCAGTGGCGGCTCGTACAAGGAGGGCAAAAGGGCGCAGCCCTCCCACTAAAATTGCAAATTACACGTGTCAATAATATAACTATAATGTGTAGTATTCTTATTGAAAGATATTTTTGGGGCGACTAATAGCGATCACCCGATGTTTTCGGCATGGCCCCGCAGCGGGATGGTTTCGCTGTCGTCCTCCCTGCATAGGCCGGTCTTTTGGGGAGCGGGGCAAGAGACGTGTACACATGTCTATGCATTTAAATGAGCATCCGCCATTACAGGTGGGGCTGTGCGCACTTTCTGTTTCGCAGCTAAATTCATAGAGAAACGGAGCGTTGTTCAAAACTTCTCTGGTGCTGTTTAAAGTGCATATATTTTCTCTTGTGTTTTATATAGTTTTGATTGTGTTCTTGTTGTACTTTTTGTGTAAATGTAATGTTCTAATAATTTATTCTTTATTAGGCAGTGTATTCTGTGTACGATAGTGTTTTTGTCAAACCTTGAGTACATAAACGTGTAACTTATTCTGTGTAGGCCTGAGCCTGTGTGTTCTGTGCGTATTTGTTAGAAACGATTAAAATGGCTATGAATTCGGTAAGTAATATTAAACGTTTGATTTTTCAAATTCACTTACTTACAAAAAGAAAACAGAACTAAACAAATTAGGGCCACCAAAACCGAATTTAGATATTACACAACAAAATTATAAAATGGACAGACCAGCATCAAGTAAAAAAAACTACACAAGAAAATTTAATAGAAACTGTTACTTACATGCTGATTGGATATGTGGATGTGAGGTGATCAATTCCTTTTTTTGTTATGTATGTTTGGTGATGAACCTAAACAGTGATTCAGTCTGGACTGAAAATGGAATTAAGGACTTGAAACATTTGGGAGAAAAAATTAAAAAACATAAAATTAGTGAAACTCATATGAACAATTGTATTGAATATTCATTGTTAGGAAAAGTCAATATTAGTTGCCAGTTAGACAGTGCATATAGATTAAAAATTAAACAGCATAATGAAGAAGTCTCTAAGAACAGATACAGCCTAAGTAAGTTAATTGACTGTGTAAAGTTTTGTGAAATATTTGAACTAGCTTTAAGGGGACACGATGAAACAACACATCTGAGAATCCAGGTATTTTTAGGGACTTAGTAAATTTAATGGCAGGCCTAGATAGCACCTTAAGAGCATATTGAAAAAACAAACAATAGGGTTTTCGTTGGTCTTTCTAAAACAATTCAAAATGAAATTTTGGATTCTATTTATGCAGTGTGCATTGGACTAATAAAAAAAGAAATAAATGAAACTGACTACATTTCAATTGAAGCAGATGAAACCACGGATTGTGCCACTCTGTCACAAATTATGTTAGTTGTGAGGTATGAATTGAACAGAAAATTACATGAGAGATTTATCAGTTTTGTCAGTCCACAAGATCACTCCGCTGAAGGTATTAGTAATACTATTTTTGAAGAATTAGCAAAATTAGAACTTGATAAGATGCCTAGTAAAATTATTGCACAAAGTTACGATGGGGCAGCAGTAATGAGTGGAAAACATAACGGTGTTCAAGCAAAAGTTAAAGCTGTGTACAAGAATGCCCAGTACATACACTGCTATGCCCATCAACTAAACTTAATTATTGAGTGCGCTGCATCACAAAACAAGCAAGTAAAAATATTTTTCTGTAATTTAGTTGTCTTTACAACATTTTTTTCAAGATCTTCCAAGAGAACTGCCATACTTGATGAAGTAGTAAAGAAACGTCTCCCAAAATGTTCTAATACCAGGTGGAATTTTAAATCCCGTTGTGTGACAACAGTATTTATTCATAAAAATGACATTCCTGCTGTTCTTGAAAAAATCATAGATGACGAGAGTGACAAGTCCACTGTTCAGAAAGCACTAGGACTGAAAAACACATTAAATAATGATGATTTTAATTTTTGGCTAACATTTTTCAACAAAATTATGCCAGCCTGTGACATTTTGTTTAATCAATTACAGCAAGTAGAAATTGACAGTATTAAAACACGCCAGTATGTTGCCTCATTCAAGTCACACATTCAAAACGTCAGAGATTATATTGATTTTGATGCCAGTCTGTCTGCAACAAATGATTTTGGAGAATCACCACAAAATCCAAAAAGGTCACGTTTTGATGAAAGCAAGAAGACTGCAGCTAAAGAAGTTTGTGACATAATAGTTACCAACATAGACGACAGATTTTTATTTTCAGACCATTTAGCAATAGCAGTTTTGTTGCAACCAACCCTGTTTTCTAAACATCAACTTATCTTTCCAGAAACACAGTTACAAATTGCTGCTAAAGAATTTAATTTAAATGAAACTGCATTAAGACATGAACTGGTAGTTCTATACAGCAGGCCTGACTTAACAAAGGCAACTGGCACATTGGTTCTACTCAATTTTGTATATGAAAACAATCTAGTTACTGTTTTTCCCGAACTGGTAAAACTATTAAAAATTATTTGTAAAATCCCTATGACTACAGCAGAAAGTGAACAATGTTTCTCAACTCTCAAACGCATTAAAACATTTACACGTAATACAATGAAAAAGGACAGACTAAGTGGTCTGGGAATGTGTTCAACAGAAAAAAAATGTTAGAAATAACTCCTAACTTCAATGAATTAGTTACTGACCATTTTGCCAAACAAAAGGAGAGGAGAATGGATTTCATGTTCAAGCAAATAAACTAATCCAAGGTAGGGAACAAATATATTTTATTTAGTAATGCATGCATTTAATAATATAATTTCTTAAATATTTAAGTTTAGGAACGAGAACTGCTTAGGTATATAAATAATTTCTTTCAAACACTGTTTAAATATTGGTAGTTTGCAAGGTAGGTTTTTGATATTAACAATAATTTTAGTAGTGAAGCAAAAGATTCAATTTTACAATTATTTGATGATAATAGCAATAATTTAGTTTCTACTGGTGACTTTTTTTACATAATATATGGGTACAACTAAATTCCCCCCCCCCCCCCCAGTCAAAAACATTACCAGCTGCCACTGCACCCAATACAATACAAACTAGCTGCCTTCAGAACCATGATACATAAACTTAACAACATCCCCTTAGATGAAAAAGACTACAAAGATGAACTAAACACGATAAAATATCTAGCAGAATCTAACGGATATGACAGAACAATAGTCAGTAAACTCCTACACAAAACACAAAACAAACAACAGACAAAGACAGAAAACAACAAATTCATAACACTAACATACATCAACAAACAAACTGAAAAAATAGCCCACAAATTCAAAAAAGCAGGATACAGAATCGCTTACAAAACAGAACACACACACAAAGCACAAAACAAATTCGATCTACCCGGTGTTTACAAACTAAATTGCTCAAATTGCAACAAATTCTATATAGGCCAGACAGGACGTAGCTTCAAACAGAGATACATTGAACACACAAAGGCACTCCACTCCACTACAGAACCCACCTTTGCAAACCACCTCATTGAAGCAAACCACACATACAAAAACATCGACAATAACATGAACATTCTACATGTACACACAAAAGGCTGAAAACTAGACACTCTAGAACAATTGGAAATATACAAACACACGAAAACAAATAAAAACGACATCCTAAACGAACAGACACAATTCAAATCGCACGCATTATTCGAACATATCTCACCCCACACACACAACATCGATCTTTTGAAATTCGATTCTGTCGCCCACAATAGGACGGACAGTGCTACCAGCGGCAACCTCTGAAGAAGCCTTTTAAAGGTGAAAACCGGTTCAGGTTGTAAGGTAAAACTTTGTTTTTACTTATAATTATCTTGTTGATTCATCCTCTTCGTTCACTTTATAAATATTATTATATATATAAACTTTCACAATATGAACTTACTTTCATTTATCTTTCCCATACAATAAATGATGTATATATATGTATATGTATATATTGTAACATTACATTTGGCACAGCTTGATATCGTACCAGATTTAATGAAGATCATGGATAAGAAACTTAACAAGAAGAAAAATATCTTTTAAAAATGATAGTGAAGATGAACAAATACCTACTTTAGACTGACTTGGACTATAACTGACCAAATTAATGTTTAGGTAAAGTGATGCAAAATACCCCAATGATGACATGAATTTCAAATAATTACAATAATAAGACTTATAAAGACAGACAGCATTATGTACCATTACTATAAGTAAACAAATTGTTTTATTAAATGTATCAAAATATAAAAATAATCAAAATACAAATTGAGGGATAATAGGCCCAAATATACAATATAATGTAAAATAATATATTAGTAAATTGTTAACTAAATGATATAATGGAATAATACAAGAAAACAATCATATAGATACATGGAAACATACAACTAATAGTGTGAATAATAGTGGACATAATGTTATCAAATAAATAATGTATAATGACTTAATAATTCTTGAATGTATAAAAAAAAAAATGGTAAAAGTACCTAGTACAGCAATGGCTGAAATGCATGAGAAAAGAATAGAAATTATAAATCATTAAATGATTAAACTTTCCTTTTTTATGTTTTAAAAATAAGATTAAGTTGTGTTGATGTTATTTATAGTTTTATTAAGTAATGAGTGTATGATATGCCTTATGCAGGATGTATGTAACCAGACATATACAAATTGTTTAATCACAAAATGTGAATTATGTTTTTTTATAATGTTACAGTAATAATTATTGTTATATTTTTAAATAATAATACTAATAGAGTTATAGAGTAGTTATAGTAGTTTTGATGGTAGTTGCATAGTTAATAGGTGTTACAATAACAGAAAAAATTTAACATGTCAAGACTTATAAAAACTTTGGAATTTTGTAAATTTTAGGAAATACAGTTAGAATTTTATAAAACAAATGTTATAATATGGATAGGTTTATAATTAATACTATACACAACAAATATGGAATCGAAATAATCAGTTTTAAGTTATTTAAGAAAAATTCAGATAGCAAAAAATGTAACATCAGTATTTCTTAACCAAAAATAGGCATGTTTGGTGTCTATATGTCACAAATGTTAAGACCAAAATAATGATGCTATTAGTTTTAAATTCCTAATCACTACAAAAAAGTTATACTAATTTAAAAGTTTTTGACCAAATTCAGACATTGAAATAATGAATTTGTATGACAATGTATATCTGAATCAACCAACCAGATTTCAAGTTTTACCTTAGCAATCGAAAATTCAGGTAAATAAAATAGGAACTTCTTTAACAACGGTCATTGAAGACAGACGCATTATTAAAACGTCTCAGATAATTACATTTTAATTAGTGAAAACACATACCGGACTTAGTAAAACAAATTGGTATAGTCAATACAAAATATTATAATAACAAAAGAACATCAAGAATTTAATTCAGAAGAATTTAGATCCGGGGAGAAGAAGCAAAGGAGACTTGGACCCTATCTTCGTCCTGGAAGAATAAAGAAGAGGATCTGGGTGAATTTGAACAATTTATCATCTTATGTGACAACACCTACACTTGTGTACACAACTATTTAGGAATTAAACAATAAATAAAACTACAGACACTATTCTACACCAACACTAAAGAACACTTGAAAATAACATCAATTGAGTATTACACCTTTTTTGAACACCATAAAAACTTTAACGATAACTAATAAGCATCTAAACTGTTCATAACCTATAATAGTGAGTAACACATACACGACTACCAGTTTGCACTATACACATAAAAACCTTGTAATATCCTTATATTGTGAAGTTTGTATTTTGATTTTAAGAGTTGTATTATTTGTTTAACCATAATTTATGAACCGAATACGCCCTGAGATTGTTTATTTAATTGAAATAAAAACAAAGTACATCATTCTTTTGATCGTCGAATCCAGCATATTTTAGCTACTACCAACTTATGAATAAAGATGCATAATTTTGTCATGATTTGTAATTACAGTAAAGAAAAACGAGAAGTAATTAATCAATACTTCATTTGAATAAAGATTGATAAAAGGAATACATCTGTTTGGTGTTATCTTTGCATTATTATTACTGTTTCAATTAAGAATTACGATAACCTAGCACAGCGGACGGAGCGACTGTTGGCAACTCCGAGTGACGTCATTGGGACTGGATGCATAGTGGGAGCGAGCGGCAGAATACAACAGTAGCATAATAATTTATCGTTCAACATATTTATTATATTTGTTACTATATATATGTATATCGTTTGGGAAAGATAAGTGAAAGTAAGTTCATATTGTGAAAGTTTATATATATAATAATATTTGTTTTTACTTATATAAAACTTTGTGTTCCGAGTCGTTAATATAATAGTTGTATTTATTTAATAAAAACTATAAGCATTTATATACATATGCAATAGATCTAGTTCTTCAATACTGCAAGAAATTTGAAGTAGAAAAAGTATGTATCCTGAGTGACTTTAAATCATAGGCGAGCGGCACACCCCCTGAAAATGAGTCTATAGTGACCAAAGTATTACTAATCTCTAATTTCAATTTTACTTTATGTTTTTGAGGTCACTGAATATGAATCCGAGGTTATTTTTTACCTAGGAATGGGGGAACACTGCACAAAATGGCAACGAAGTGAATAAATAGAAAAAAATATTTTAACGTTTTTTCCTGTTTAACTTGCTATGTCTTCGGCAGTTCTTGATATTTCTTTTTGAAATTTTAACCACTAATTCTTTGAAGTATTAACATTAAAACGCGACATGTTAAAAGTCTGTAAAGCTTGTCTTTGTTGAAAAGTGAATTTTCAAACATTTTCCGTGTGGTTTTGTGGATCATTTCATTCGGCCGCAAAAATTGAGTGACAAAGTTTCGAAGTTCTAAAATCTAACTATTAGGTATTAAAATATCATACCTAAGGAAGTTTTCTGGAAAGCTACAGCTTTTCATCTCGAATATAAAAAAAGATATGCAATTTTGAAGTTCAGTATCGGTTCCGCGGCAGGCGCTTGGCGATGTTTTATTGCGACCATCACTATCTTAAGGTTTGAGTAAATTTTTATTATTTTTCACCTATAGTTTCCTTCAGGTAAAGTAATAATTCACATTAATAATCAATATAATTAAAGAACTCAAGTAAGCATAAATATGTAAAGCATCACAATTTATATATTCGAATTATAAGGGAAAAATATTATAAAATATCTTACTTATGTTTATTATTCCATGATGTTGATAAAATATATTTTAAATTAATATAAATTAATAATAGTTATATTTACATATGTCGTTGCGATTACCGTTTTACAACACTTGTAATATTTTTGTTAAATAATTTAAATTTGCCGCGCTTTTTTCGTGTGATGTTCAAACGTTTGTATTTGAAGTTGGTACTTGGTAGAAACATGCAAAAACTTGTTTATTCACGACTTCTGTTACCAACAATAATTCACTTTGAGATTTGCTTGCGAAGTAGTCACTACAATAAAAGGATTACTGTGTTAAAAGGATTACTTTTTTATACATTTTTTTACTTTTGGGTAAGTATTTTTGTTTACAAAGTTTTAATTAGTAACTAATTGAATGGGACAATATAAAATAGGTCTTTTTTGCATGTCTTATTAGATTTTCTCTTGAGGATCATGGCTCCTAAACGTAAGAAAAGTGCTGATTACCAAGATTTTTCATCGAACAAAAGGTCGTGTATCTTACAAAAATCAACTTTTGATTGGTTAAGCTTGTGTTTTATTTGTGGCGAAGCAGAAAATCTAAAAAAAAATTATAAACATTCAATCGCGTCGAAGAACAATAGTGATAATATCAAACAAAAAATACGTTTTTCAGGTAATATACGAAATGATAAGGATATTAAAAATTTATTAGATGGTGCAGTAGATTTATATGATAAAGGGGCGCGATATCATGCTACTTGTTATCAAAATTACAAAAATGAGTATGCTATCCAAAGTTTTTTAAATCGCAACAAAGAAACGTCTGTAAGTATTCCATTCGAAAAAATTGCCCATGACACTGTACTTTTTTACAAAGAAAAATTTGAAGTTGGCCAATTTTTTTTTCTATCTGAGATTTGCAAAAAATTTAGAAATACATTGGTTGAGTCAGGGTTTAAAACGGCTGAAGAAGCTCTTAATGTTAAATCAGGCTTTATAAAATTAAAACTTCAGGAAGTTACTGAATACAAATTGAATTTCTATTCTTATCCTGGAAAACCCGATATTGTATGCTCATCCAAATTTTCGATCTTGTACTTATTTCACAAGTTAATCGATAGTAGGCTACACTAAATTCAACAGAAAAGTTGTATGATCAGGACAAAAATCTTATTGACGATAACGTTATATTACATCAGGCTGCAAGAACTCTCCGGAAAGATATCAATGAAATTCCGCACACTGAAACATTGTGGCTAGCAAACGAGGTTTCGATAAAACATTCAAAAAGTTTTGTACCAGAATCGTTAAAAAAATTGATCTGCTGGATAATCGATGAAGAATTATTCAATCAATGTCTAGTAGTTTAAGACGTTAAAAAATACGAAACACTATTGCGGCGAACTCTTAGTATTTTAGAATGTTTAATATATTGCTCAAGGCGAAAAGGTAATAATACGATTATTCCTCCTTTTCATTTTGGATTAACTTTACAACTGCATCATATGTTCGGTAAAAAATCGCTAATAGACATTTTGAACACTTATGGATTTTGCTGTTTGAATGATGATCTCAGGTGTTTTTTAACATTGGCAGCTGAAAAATAGTTGGAAAAAAGTAAAAATGTTTACATATCTTCTGGGCTTATTTCAAAAGAAAATGGTGGACAATTTATACAAGAAGGGGATGATAATGTCAACATAAATACACAAACTCTTGATGGGAAAAATACTTACCAAACCATGGCGAGAGTTATTTTTCAAGTTCAGAATAAGAGAGTATGTATAGAAACCGAAAAAATACCACGAAACAGAGCTAAACGTTCGCTTGATAATCACTACAAGAGTTCATTCGAAGTATTATTTTATCAGAAACCGACTATGACCCCCCAACCATCTGCATTCACTAAACCTGTGGCTGCATTAAAAAACAATTTTAAAGAAAGAGTTGGTGATTTATATGTTAGAGATCTTTCTTGGGCACTGTTGAGAAACATTTCGAGAGGGATTTTTTCTAAAGGCAATTTAAACAAAAATGAACAAATCATTCCTTCTTGGGTTTCATTTAATACCCATTTTGCCGATTCTACGAGTACCTGTACAAATGTATTTTATGTTCCTGCTATTAATGCTAAGCCAAGTGACTTAAGTACAGTTTACACCACGTTAAAGAAAGGCCAACAATTGATGGAAGCTTGCAGTCAAACTTACAGCGCTCACACATTCGATCAGCAACTTTATACTATTGCTCAATATGTGAAATTCGATCGTCAACATGAGTTTCCAAATCTTGTGCTTCGCATGGGTGGCTTTCATACCTCTTGCGTATTTATATCTTGCATTGGTAAGATATGGGGAGATGCTGGTGTACAAGACATGCTTGTTTCATCAAATTTATATGCTGTTAATACAATTGACCAAATGTTAAATGGAAAACAATTTCATCGTTGTGTGCGGGGTTTAACGCTTTGCTATGAAGTACTTTTGCATTTGTTGTACATAAACTTTTTTGAGTGGTTGGCTGGAAAAAATGATGAGTTACTAAAAAATATAAATAAGATGTATACAGAGTTTTATGCAAGTTATTCTGATAAAAAATCTTCAAAAGATTCTCTAGGAAATTTAACGAAAAATTTGAACACTTCATTTGTTACTCTTCTGAGTGAATTCTGAGAATTAAAAAGGTCAGAATCACCAACATTTCGATTTTGGGATGAATGCTTACAAGTTCTTCAATTGTTATTACAATTTATCAGAGCACAGCGAGAAGGCGACTGGAAATTAGATTTATCCTCTCAAGCTGCTATGTTGCCATATTTTTTTGCTTGTAATAAGCAAAATTATGCTCGTTGGTGTACATTTTATGTGTTGGAAATGTTGCTTAAATTACCTAAACAAGCAGAGAATGAGTTTGAAAATGGAAATTTTTCTACCAATCTAACACCAGGACCTTTCAGGGGCATATGGAGTGACATGGCTGTGGAAATGTCGGTTATTAAAGATACGAAAGGTGATGGTGGTATAATTGGCTTGACACGAAAAGACTCGACTGTTCTACGATGGGCAGTTACGCGAAATGTACTAGGTGCTTACTCGGCTGTAATGAAAACTCGTAGTGGTTATACTAAGGATCTATAAAAGGGAGTATTCGCACTCGCCATCTTTGTTCCGAGACTGACATAATATTATGGTGCCGCTTGTGTATACATGTGACGCAGTACAAGTTTGTTTTCGATATTACATAAACTATTATAGTTTTTCGTGCCAAAAATATAATTTCAAAGTGTGAAATTATGTCCCACGTCCTTAAAAATATGAAAATAATAGTTTTCATCTTAAAACTTACTGATTCAGACCTAGTAAGAGGAGAATAATTTTGTCTAAAAAACAACAAATACCAATCGTTACCACTTACCACTTTGTTAGGTATATATTCTCAGATTTTACTTTTATTCCTGTTTATAATAGATGGCTGTTGAATTAATGTTTACTAAACTTCGTTTGTCCAAACGTCCAAATAAAGTTACTAAAACTATTTTTAATAAACGCGAATTTACATTTTTAACTTACTTACTATTAAGTATATATTCAGGTTTTTTGCTTAACATTTAGTTAAAATTAATAATAAAAAGTTTAGCTTAACATTTTATTAAAATTAACAATAATGTATTTTTCATTGCACTAGACATTTTATAGTCAAAAGTATTTTTCTCGGTTAGTAGGAAGGGTTAAACTTTGTTAGTACAGGCAAAAAATTTGCAAGTTACAACTTCTTACGGCCATATCTTGAAAACAACTAGTGGATTAAAACCCGGTCAAAACGCATTTTGTTTGTTATTTCGTATAGAATAATTTTGGTCCTATTCATTTTTACTATAAACTCAAACGTTTTTTAGTTATTCGCTCAAAATTACGCTAAAATCCTGTTTTTTTGGGGTAAAAATCGAAAATGTTGACTTGGAATAACTCGAAAACAACGCATTTTTCAAAACAGTTGCGTACTGACTTTTTTGCTTAGAATTTGATTCTCTATTGGATCCTGGGGTTAATTTTTTTTTATCAATCACCCTTGAAAAAGGGGTGGTTCTCACCCCCAAATAAAAAGCCTACAGTTTAACTTTGTTCTAGAGTGCATATAGAACATACATATCAAATTTCGTGAAATTCCATCGACAGTTAAAATTTTGTTACGTCAAAAGCTGCGCTTACTGGACTAGAATTTCATCGTGCTGATTTTGTTCTCGACTTTGTTTACGATCTGCGTGTATGTTTCGCGCTTGGCTATCGCGCAGCTGATTTTCGAAAAACAGGTAAATGTGCAATTTTGTGCATTAAAACTACAGAATGTGCAATTTTATGCAGTAACCCCCAAAACGTGCAATTTTGTGCAAAATAAAATGTATGTTAAAATGACCTACACGTCCCGATTCGGATAAATAACTTGTCACTGGCCGTTTACGAACTAGCAAAAAAAAAGATGCAATTGCACGTGGATCCGGGCTTTAGTTATAACATTATATTTATAATTAATGGATTAAAAAAATAAACCACCTTGTACAGTGATCTGCGTGGAACTGGGCCGATCCTAGGAGGTGGATTTGGTACGTCAAACAAAGTCGGTATGGCATTAGGCTTCAGTTTTTTCCAACCATCTACTCGTGCCTGTTCAAACTGTGAACTTTCAAAATGAACCTAAAGTGCAAAGGTGTATTACATTTTTAGTCGTTATGATCAACATTCACAAACTTTTAAGGAACAACCATTAAATTTACCTCACACAGACGCATTCCTTTGCTTAGTATAAATTTGTCTCGTCTCATATTTTGAATCCATTTTGCACATCGAATAGGGTCTGCCGGAAATTTGAATGTTCTAAACTTAGTTTCTTTCTTGGATTTCGTTGTCCATGACGTGTCCGTTACTTAACTAAATATCACTATAATATTGACGACTCGGAACACAAAGTTTTTATAAGTAAAAACGTAAAGTTTTACCTTACAGCCTAAACCGGCTTTCACCTATAGAAGGCTTCATCAGAGGCTGTCGTTAGTAGCGCTGCTCGTCTTGTTGTTGGCGACGAGAAAGTGTTTCGAAAGATTGAAGCTGTGTGTGAGTGGTGAGATGTGTTCGAATAATGCGTGCGATTTGAATTGTGTCTGTTCGTTTAGGATGTCGTTTTTATTTGTTTTTGTGTGTTTGTATATTTCTAATTGTTCTAGAGTGTCTAGTTTTCGGCCTTTTGTGTGTACGTGTAGTATGTTCATGTTATTGTCGATGTTTTTATATGTGTGGTTTGCTTCAATGAGGTGGTTTGCGAAGGTAGATTCTGTAGTGGTGTGGAGTGCTTTTGTGTGTTCAATGTATCTCTGTTTGAAGCTACGTCCTGTCTGGCCTATGTAGAATTTACTGCAATTTGAACAATTTAGTTTATATACACCGGGTAGATCGAATTTGTTTTGTGCTTTGGGCATGCGTTTTGATAGTGTGTGTTCTGTTTTGTTAGTAGTTTTGTAAGCGATTCTGTATCCTGCTTTTTTGAATTTGTGGGCAATTTTTTCTGTTTGTTTGTTGATGTATGTTAGTGTTATGAATTTGTTGTTTTCTGTCTTTGTCTGTTGTTTGTTTTGTGTTTTGTGTAGGAGTTTACTGACTATTGTTCTGTCATAACCGTTAGATTCTGCTAGATATTTTATCGTGTTTAGTTCGTCTTTGTAGTCTATTTCATCTAAGGGGATGTTGTTAAGTCTATGTATCATGGTTCTAAAAGCAGCTAGTTTGTGTTGTATTGGGTGATTGGAGGTGTTGTGTATTAGTGTGTCAGTTGTAGTTGGTTTTCTGTATATACTGAATTTGTGCCTGTGTTCTAGTTTTGTGACGGAGAGGTCTATGAAGTTTATGGTATTGTTGTGTTCGTATTCGGCAGTGAAGGTTATGTTTTTATGTATTTTGTTTATGTGCGTTAGTAACTGTTCACATTGTCTTTTGTTTCCCCTGTATAGTATTAGAATGTCATCAACGTATCTGTGCCAATATAGTATTTTATGTGAGTGTCTGTCATTGTTTGTGAGTATTTTTGTTTTTTCTAAGTGTTGGAGGAAGACTTCTGCTAGAATGCTGGATATGGGGGAGCCCATGGGTAGGCCGTCGTTCTGTGTGTAGTATTTATTGTTATAAGTAAAGTAGTTTTGTTTTGTGATAATGTTCAGAGTTTCTGTTATTTCATTGATAAGTTCGTGTGGTGTGTTGTTCTGTTTGAGTTTGTTTTGTAGGATGGTGATTGTTTCAGAGATGGGGATGTTTGTGTACAGGTTTTTAATGTCAAAGGAGGCTAATGTGGCGTTATGGGGGATGTGTATGTCTTTTATTTTTGTTACTAGGTCAGTGTTGTTTTTTACTGCAATGTTGTTGTCTATTTGTGTGTGTTGTCTAATAATTTTGTCTAGATATTTTGCCAGTTTGTGTGCAGGGGCATTACGGTAGTTGATAATGGGGCGGATCGGAATGTCTTCTTTATGGATTTTGGGAAGCGCTTGGAGTGTAGGTGCTGATGGTCGGATTTGTTTCATGTAGGGC
Organism: Magicicada septendecula; assembly: GCA_034769895.1. NCBI lineage: Eukaryota > Metazoa > Arthropoda > Insecta > Hemiptera > Cicadidae > Magicicada > Magicicada septendecula. The sequence goes on along the minus strand of CM068370.1, from coordinate 427,107,232 downwards.
TTTTGTTTATGTGTCATAATGTGTTTGGCTTTGTTGACTATTTGTTTTACTGAGTTTTGGTATCTGTCGGTGGGGTCGTGTTTTAGTTCTGTGATGTTGTTCTGTTCTATGAAGTCTTGTACTTTTTTGTGTAGGTTGTCTGTGGGGATAATTACAGTCGTGTTGCCTTTGTCAGCTTTTACAAATGTGATGTTGTGTTTGTGTGCCTTTTCCCTCAGTTTGATGGCTGTGTGTATTTCTGAGTAGTGGTTGTTGTTGTCTGGTGTCTTATGTACTCCTATTGTGTTGTTTATATTATGTCTTAATGTGTCTTGATGTTCTGGTGCTGTGTTTTGTATATTTGTTTCTGTGTCAATTATGAGCTTTGTTAGTGTTTTGTTGTTATGTTTGTAATGTATGTTATGGTTTAGGCCTTTATCAAGGAGTGTTTGTTCGTTTTTTGTGAGTGTGACGTTCGTGAGGTTTACTGTACGTGGGTAGAATTTGTGCGAGGGAATTATATCTGTTTTGATTGGTGTCAGGTTTTTTATTTTTCTCTGTCGTGTTTTGTCTGTATGATATGTATTTGTTTTTTGTCCATTCATTTGTGTGATGTATTAGTTCAGTCATGTAATTGTGTCCGTATGTGTTGGCGATATGTAGGTGTAGTGTTAATGCTTTGCGGTTAAGAGCGTCTTTTTTCTTATATAGTTGTTTAATTGATTCTTTTATGTATGTTCTTTGTGCGATGTTTTGTGTTATTCGGGCGGCCTGGTTGTTATGTTTAATTTTGATTTGGGCATATTTAGGTGTTAGTGAATTGTTTACGCATGTTTTGTTGAAATTTATGTGAGCTACAATCTTTCTAACCTTCAAAGTTGTGAACTTGTACGCTTGGACGTTGGCTCGTCTTGCTGAGTTAAATTCTTGGATTTCGTTGTCCGTTACTTAACTAAATATCACTATAATATTGACGACTCGGAACACAAAGTTTTTATAAGTAAAAACGTAAAGTTTTACCTTACAGCCTAAACCGGCTTTCACCTATAGAAGGCTTCATCAGAGGCTGTCGTTAGTAGCGCTGCTCGTCTTGTTGTTGGCGACGAGAAAGTGTTTCGAAAGATTGAAGCTGTGTGTGAGTGGTGAGATGTGTTCGAATAATGCGTGCGATTTGAATTGTGTCTGTTCGTTTAGGATGTCGTTTTTATTTGTTTTTGTGTGTTTGTATATTTCTAATTGTTCTAGAGTGTCTAGTTTTCGGCCTTTTGTGTGTACGTGTAGTATGTTCATGTTATTGTCGATGTTTTTATATGTGTGGTTTGCTTCAATGAGGTGGTTTGCGAAGGTAGATTCTGTAGTGGTGTGGAGTGCTTTTGTGTGTTCAATGTATCTCTGTTTGAAGCTACGTCCTGTCTGGCCTATGTAGAATTTACTGCAATTTGAACAATTTAGTTTATATACACCGGGTAGATCGAATTTGTTTTGTGCTTTGGGCATGCGTTTTGATAGTGTGTGTTCTGTTTTGTTAGTAGTTTTGTAAGCGATTCTGTATCCTGCTTTTTTGAATTTGTGGGCAATTTTTTCTGTTTGTTTGTTGATGTATGTTAGTGTTATGAATTTGTTGTTTTCTGTCTTTGTCTGTTGTTTGTTTTGTGTTTTGTGTAGGAGTTTCATGACTATTGTTCTGTCATAACCGTTAGATTCTGCTAGATATTTTATCGTGTTTAGTTCGTCTTTGTAGTCTATTTCATCTAAGGGGATGTTGTTAAGTCTATGTATCATGGTTCTAAAAGCAGCTAGTTTGTGTTGTATTGGGTGATTGGAGGTGTTGTGTATTAGTGTGTCAGTTGTAGTTGGTTTTCTGTATATACTGAATTTGTGCCTGTGTTCTAGTTTTGTGATGGAGAGGTCTATGAAGTTTATGGTATTGTTGTGTTCGTATTCGGCAGTGAAGGTTATGTTTTTATGTATTTTGTTTATGTGCGTTAGTAACTGTTCACATTGTCTTTTGTTTCCCCTGTATAGTATTAGAATGTCATCAACGTATCTGTGCCAATATAGTATTTTATGTGAGTGTCTGTCATTGTTTGTGTCACAAACGTGGCGATCTTATGATTGGCATGTTGTTGTGGTTGTTGTGGTCTTATTCTCTTCGGTGTCGAGTGTGGAGCTTTTAAGATGTCATTCTTTCAGTCATGTAGCAGGACTTGTCTCTGTTCGGCGAACCCTGATCACATATTATATTTTTAGTGAGAGACCACACACAAATGCCCCCACTGTTTGGACACCCTCCAAAATCATATATAAAAACAACACCTAGTTATGTGCTACATAATAAAACTTGGTAACATTATTTTGGCCAACATGCCTTACTTAAAAAAAACTCTCTAACAATGATTCTTTATAACCCTTTATAACCTGAACCTCACTGAATGTGAGTTGCTTTTGCAATATAATAATTTATCTTGGCTCTGTAACATCTTATGAACTTATTACTTTGAGTGAAATTGAGGTTACCACGTGGTGCAGAATTTATTTAAAACACATAGTTTTTTACTCCATAGAATCTGAGAATACTATTACTTTGAATGAGACATGATTTACGTTTAAAACGTGCCTGAGTAAGTTCCCATATATATGTATAAAGTTTTACTGTCATTGTAGCAAAACTTTATACCACTTAATGACGAGGCATTGTGCAATAGGTTAAGTGCCCAACACAATCTCGTTACATCAGTGTTAATGAAAGTTCAAACTTAATTATTTTGTGGTTATTGTACTTTAGGTATTAAGGCCGAGATTCTGACACTCCAATAATCAAGTTTTATTGGTTTATAAAAACTTTACAACAATTACGTATCTTGGAACGCATGCTTCGACAAGTGGGGGCTTACTCAAGCTTACTAAAAAAACGTTTTCTCGCGTGAAATTTAGTATATAATTAATATAATGAAATCAAAACTTACCGCAGTCGTTTAAGAAACTATCTCACCATAGTAGTTAGAAGATGTTGGAAATTAATACCTCTCCACCGAAGAGAAAAGCGTCCGTCAACCCTGAAGTATTTTGTTAGACGAACATTACGATGGAGTCTGCCACCGTGTTGGTTTACCTACCAAACTTCTCGGCAGAAAGCGGCACTAGGAACGTTCATGCTGTTGAAAGACGGCGGTGTCGACCTCCGACCGCCGTTGTCTAAACTATTAGTTTTTCCTATCCACGGGTAGAGCGCAGCACTAATTACTGCCTTAAATTTCGTACTGCCAATAACGTCAAAACTGCCAATAAAATGACTGAACTAGCGCTGAATCTTTTGACTCAGCACACCCTCACCCCAAAAGGGCAACATAGTTGCCCCAACGTTAAAGGCAAGGAGGGTACCCTGCAGTGTACCTCTCCCCAAAAGATACCAGTGGACGTCGTGGTTGGGTTGGCTCAGCTGAGCTTGCTCTCAGGAGAACAGAAATCAAAAAGGGAAAATGAAAGAGACGAAAGAAGATATGTATTATGTAAGTGTGCGAGTGCTGCATGCTGACCTGATCAGAGTCCACATACAGCCCGAGAGAGAGAGACAGCTAAAGACAAAAGAAAGATTCCTACCTAGGTAGATCTTCCGATCTCCTGAGGCTCGCCCCATTCGCCTGAACACGACTTCCACCTTTAACATGGACCTCCGTCCTATCTTTACGGGGACTATCCCCCTTCGAACGTTTTGGATAGCCCCCGACAACGTTTAAGTTTGGAAATGTGGCTTGTCATCAACTTTTGTTTGTCTCCCGGTACGCCCAGCCGGGCCGTCACCGGTGACGTAAATCCTATGATTCGGTATGGCCCCGACCAACGGTAGCATAGCTTCGCAGCACGTTTGTCGGCGGCAGAGCTGAGTGGGTGGCTTTGGCAATAGACCCAGTCACCAATCCGGAAGGGGTTTGGAATACGCCCCTGATTATAACGCCGACGGACCCGCTCGTGCGCTCGCAGCAAATTCTTCCGAGCCATTTTCCATCTCTCCGCAGTTTTATTATTGGGCTCCCGCGGCAGAAGATCTTCAATATCCCATAGGTTGGTCAACGGGAGTGCGGGCGAGAATCCAAACAAAATTTCAAAGGGCACGGCCTGATGACTGTCGTGTCTGGCCGTGTTGAAGGCTAATTGTAACCACTTCAGATTCTGATCCCAGGTTGTTTGTTGCTCAGCGTGATAAGCAATCAAGGCGGACCGGAGATTCCGATTGAATCTCTCCGCATGGGACGGTTGTGGGTAATAAGGGGAAGTGGTTACGTGTTTGATGCCACTGGCGAAACACATACGCCTGAATTCGTTTGAAATAAATTGCGGGCCATTGTCCGAGACAATGATGGTCGGAAGACCGAAATGCTGAAAAACCCAAGTACTGTTCTTCCAAAGAGTAGACTGCGGGTCCACCTAACGATGCGAGAACTAGCCCACTACCTGAACAGCTCACACTCGATTACACCAGACAAAAGGAACGCGACACACACACAACACACACAACTCGAAAACAAAAATACCGACCACGAAAATTTATTTCAACCATTTCTTAGGTTACCTCCGGCTACCATTTATCGGCAGAAACCGACTGCCGATCGGGCCATACCGCATAATCACAAAAAACGGCAACACCTCCCCGAACATGGGCAAGGTAAACTCAAACTAACCAAGCACCGACTGCGATAAGTCTTGTCCAGGGATTTCCCCTTCTAAAATTTCCTACCACGTGGCACTATTCACTATGCAAGGCGGGCAAGTACATATACATATGTTTCAAACCTTAAAACTAACAAAATATTTTCAACCTTGGGATATAGGGCCTTTAAAATTTTTCTAAGTTCTATTTGAACTTAACATTGTGAAAGTTCCAAAATATTTCCTAAGTTTGCAAGCCCCGTCACACCCACAGGACCCTCGTCGTAAGCGCGCTCTGCTACCAAATGAAACCCCTACTTCATCTTGAGTAGTTAAAACAAAAAGAATATTTCCTTTTGTAAAGAGGGGCTACAAGTTAATTAAAACTAGGCTAAGGCCTAGAGAAGCTAAAAATTGCGCTGGATCCAGTGAGACGGGACTTGCAATGAAAACTCAAGAATTAAATAATTAACAATCCCATTTTATTATTCTATTTCATAATAAAAATATAATGAACAAATAAATACAGCAGTGATTTATAATTCCCCTTTAAATGGTTAAATAAAGAAGTATACCCTCTCAACAAGGCCACCTGAAAAATATTAACTGAATCCACGAAAATAATTGCTATGTCACCATCAATGAATTGAAAATTTAAAATAATCATTAACCTCAAAATAAAACTCCCATTAAACTATGTATTAAAATATAAAATTTATATCATGTGTTCCTTTTAAAATGCAGTATATAAATTAATGAAGATAAATGATTTCATTCCCAGTTACTATTAATAATTAAAATAATTACTCAACCAATTAAATGAACTTTAAAGGTGACACTTCCTATACTTGTTAAATAAAATAATTAATTTCCTTAAAGAAATGATCAGCCACGATATTTGAGATAGAATACCTCCCTTAAAAAGAAAATGAAAAGGATATATCCACATGCCTACATGTGTTAACTTTCTGTTGTAAAAAAAAACCCTGAATAATAAATCCCTATATCCCACCAAAAGTACAGTAATGCATAATATTTATGTATATATATATATATCCCCCAAAATGTACACAGAAATATACAGACATAACATGTTCCACAAGACAAATTACATTATACAATAGTATACAAAATACATAAAGGTCTCTTTCCACGCCCTTTTTTTATATTACCCTTCTGGTGTATATAAATTCTAATAATAAATCCGAATTAGGATAAGAAATTTACATTTATAATAGTGCCCACATGGTGTGGTTTAATTGCACGTCATGTGTATCATAAAGTATTGCATACAAATGTCCCCAGGACATTAAAAATTTAAAACCAAGTGCCTCAGTGGCTAAGTGTTTAATTACTTAATTACGGTGAGAAATAAAAATTGTTTAAAATAATTAACGCCCCCCAGTTACCATGATTAATATAAAGAATTTATATAGACTAAAATAGGGCCAATTAATGAAAAGCGAAAAATTGCACAATATTAGCACCTTATATAAAAAAATACATTTGTGTGTCAGAGACGGACATGTTCCTTCAACTTATGACCAGTCTCAACAAATTTGTCTCAACAACCTTGTTTCGACAAACAAGTTGAAAAGTGTTTCGACATGCATAGCTTGGTTGAAACTAGATAAAAATTAGCCTACCTCCCCAGTAATCTTTTTATACAAATAAATAAACTGATATTTTAAATTAAGAGAAAATATATGTTTGTATGCATAGTAAATTAAACTTGAGAAAATTACTAATAACAAAACTGACTTTAAATCTGTAGCGAAAGCCCTATAAAGAAATGAGTGGAAATCTAAGTTGGATGCTGTGTTGTAGACATGTCAGTCTCTGAACTATACATATATTGAAATTTTACAATTAATTCTTAGTGTTCACACTAAACTGTCCCATCAATTGGGGATCCAAATGAATGTTTAACTTGAAAGGTAAAAACTGATGATTATGTATAACTGGTGCCATGTTGATTCTACGTGTTAATTATAAATGGTTGTTTTTCACCTGCTTATGTGGCCAGAAGGATGATCTCTTATTTGTAACGTGGCGATCTTATGATTGGCATGTTGTTGTGGTTGTTGTGGTCTTATTCTCTTCAGTGTCGAGTGTGGAGCTTTTAAGATGTCATTCTTTCAGTCATGTAGCAGGACTTGTCTCTGTTCGGCGAACCCTGATCACATATTATATTTTTAGTGAGAGACCACACACAAATGCCCCCACTGTTTGGACACCCTCCAAAATCATATATAAAAACAACACCTAGTTATGTGCTACATAATAAAACTTGGTAACATTATTTTGGCCAACATGCCTTACTTAAAAAAAACTCTCTAACAATGATTCTTTATAACCCTTTATAACCTGAACCTCACTGAATGTGAGTTGCTTTTGCAATATAATAATTTATCTTGGCTCTGTAACATCTTATGAACTTATTACTTTGAGTGAAATTGAGGTTACCACGTGGTGCAGAATTTATTTAAAACACATAGTTTTTTACTCCATAGAATCTGAGAATACTATTACTTTGAATGAGACATGATTTACGTTTAAAACGTGCCTGAGTAAGTTCCCATATATATGTATAAAGTTTTACTGTCATTGTAGCAAAACTTTATACCACTTAATGACGAGGCATTGTGCAATAGGTTAAGTGCCCAACACAATCTCGTTACATCAGTGTTAATGAAAGTTCAAACTTAATTATTTTGTGGTTATTGTACTTTAGGTATTAAGGCCGAGATTCTGACACTCCAATAATCAAGTTTTATTGGTTTATAAAAACTTTACAACAATTACGTATCTTGGAACGCATGCTTCGACAAGTGGGGGCTTACTCAAGCTTACTAAAAAAACGTTTTCTCGCGTGAAATTTAGTATATAATTAATATAATGAAATCAAAACTTACCGCAGTCGTTTAAGAAACTATCTCACCATAGTAGTTAGAAGATGTTGGAAATTAATACCTCTCCACCGAAGAGAAAAGCGTCCGTCAACCCTGAAGTATTTTGTTAGACGAACATTACGATGGAGTCTGCCACCGTGTTGGTTTACCTACCAAACTTCTCGGCAGAAAGCGGCACTAGGAACGTTCATGCTGTTGAAAGACGGCGGTGTCGACCTCCGACCGCCGTTGTCTAAACTATTAGTTTTTCCTATCCACGGGTAGAGCGCAGCACTAATTACTGCCTTAAATTTCGTACTGCCAATAACGTCAAAACTGCCAATAAAATGACTGAACTAGCGCTGAATCTTTTGACTCAGCACACCCTCACCCCAAAAGGGCAACATAGTTGCCCCAACGTCAAAACTGCCAATAAAATGACTGAACTAGCGCTGAATCTTTTGACTCAGCACACTACATATCGCCAACACATACGGACACAATTACATGACTGAACTAATACATCACACAAATGAATGGACAAAAAAACAAATACATATCATACAGACAAAACACGACAGAGAAAAATAAAAAACCTGACACCAATCAAAACAGATATAATTCCCTCGCACAAATTCTACCCACGTACAGTAAACCTCACGAACGTCACACTCACAAAAAACGAACAAACACTCCTTGATAAAGGCCTAAAATATAACATACATTACAAACATAACAACCAAACACTAACAAAGCTCATAATTGACACAGAAACAAATATACAAAACACAGCACCAGAACATCAAGACACATTAAGACATAATATAAACAACACAATAGGAGTACATAAGACACCAGACAACAACAACCACAACTCAGAAATACACACAGCCATCAAACTGAGGGAAAAGGCACACAAACACAACATCACATTTGTAAAAGCTGACAAAGGCAACACGACTGTAATTATCCCCACAGACAACCTACACAAAAAAGTACAAGACTTCATAGAACAGAACAACATCACAGAAATAAAACACGACCCCACCGACAGATACCAAAACTCAGTAAAACAAATAGTCAACAAAGCCAAACACATTATGACACATAAACAAAAGCCCTACATGAAACAAATCCGACCATCAGCACCTACACTCCAAGCGCTTCCCAAAATCCATAAAGAAGACATTCCGATCCGCCCCATTATCAACTACCGTAATGCCCCTGCACACAAACTGGCAAAATATCTAGACAAAATTATTAGACAACACACACAAATAGACAACAACATTGCAGTAAAAAACAACACTGACCTAGTAACAAAAATAAAAGACATACACATCCCCCATAACGCCACATTAGCCTCCTTTTACATTAAAAACCTGTACACAAACATCCCCATCTCTGAAACAATCACCATCCTACAAAACAAACTCAAACAGAACAACACACCAGACGAACTTATCAATGAAATAACAGAAACTCTGAACATTATCACAAAACAAAACTACTTTACTTATAACAATAAATACTACACACAGAACGACGGCCTACCCATGGGCTCCCCCATATCCAGCATTCTAGCAGAAGTCTTCCTCCAACACTTAGAAAAAACAAAAATACTCACAAACAATGACAGACACTCACATAAAATACTATATTGGCACAGATACGTTGATGACATTCTAATACTATACAGGGGAAACAAAAGACAATGTGAACAGTTACTAACGCACATAAACAAAATACATAAAAACATAACCTTCACTGCCGAATACGAACACAACAATACCATAAACTTCTTAGACCTCTCCATCACAAAACTAGAACACAGGCACAAATTCAGTATATACAGAAAACCCACTACAACTGACACACTAATACACAACACCTCCAATCACCCAATACAACACAAACTAGCTGCTTTTAGAACCATGATACATAGACTTAACAACATCCCCTTAGATGAAATAGACTACAAAGACGAACTAAACACGATAAAATATCTAGCAGAATCTAACGGTTATGACAGAACAATAGTCAGTAAACTCCTACACAAAACACAAAACAAACAACAGACAAAGACAGAAAACAACAAATTCATAACACTAACATACATCAACAAACAAACAGAAAAAATTGCCCACAAATTCAAAAAAGCAGTATACAGAATCGCTTACAAAACTACTAACAAAACAGAACACACACTATCAAAACGCATGCCCAAAGCACAAAACAAATTCGATCTACCCGGTGTATATAAACTAAATTGTTCAAATTGCAGTAAATTCTACATAGGCCAGACAGGACGTGGCTTCAAACAGAGATACATTGAACACACAAAAGCACTCCACACCACTACAGAATCTACCTTCGCAAACCACCTCATTGAAGCAAACCACACATATAAAAACATCAACAATAACATGAACATACTACACGTACACACAAAAGGCCGAAAACTAGACACTCTAGAACAATTAGAAATATACAAACACACAAAAACAAATAAAAACGACATCCTAAACGAACAGACACAATTCAAATCGCACGCATTATTCGAACACATCTCACCACTCACACACAGCTTCAATCTTTCGAAACACTTTCTCGTCGCCAACAACAAGACGAGCAGCGCTACTAACGACAGCCTCTGATGAAGCCTTCTATAGGTGAAAGCCGGTTTAGGCTGTAAGGTAAAACTCTACGTTTTTACTTATAAAAACTTTGTGTTCCGAGTCGTCAATATTATAGTGATATTTAGTTAAGTAACGGACACGTCATGGACAACGAAATCCAAGAATTTAACTCAGCAAGACGAGCCAACGTCCAAGCGTACAAGTTCACAACTTTGAAGGTTAGAAAGATTGTAGCTCACATAAATTTCAACAAAACATGCATAAACAATTCACTAACACCTAAATATGCCCAAATCAAAATTAAACATAACAACCAGTCCGCCCGAATAACACAAAACATCGCACAAAGAACATACATAAAAGAATCAATTAAACAACTATATAAGAAAAAAGACGCTCTTAACCGCAAAGCATTAACACTACACCTACATATCGCCAACACATACGGACACAATTACATGACTGAACTAATACATCACACAAATGAATGGACAAAAAAACAAATACATATCATACAGACAAAACACGACAGAGAAAAATAAAAAACCTGACACCAATCAAAACAGATATAATTCCCTCGCACAAATTCTACCCACGTACAGTAAACCTCACGAACGTCACACTCACAAAAAACGAACAAACACTCCTTGATAAAGGCCTAAAACATAACATACATTACAAACATAACAACCAAACACTAACAAAGCTCATAATTGACACAGAAACAAATATACAAAACACAGCACCAGAACATCAAGACACATTAAGACATAATATAAACAACACAATAGGAGTACATAAGACACCAGACAACAACAACCACAACTCAGAAATACACACAGCCATCAAACTGAGGGAAAAGGCACACAAACACAACATCACATTTGTAAAAGCTGACAAAGGCAACACGACTGTAATTATCCCCACAGACAACCTACACAAAAAAGTACAAGACTTCATAGAACAGAACAACATCACAGAACTAAAACACGACCCCACCGACAGATACCAAAACTCAGTAAAACAAATAGTCAACAAAGCCAAACACATTATGACACATAAACAAAAGCCCTACATGAAACAAATCCGACCATCAGCACCTACACTCCAAGCGCTTCCCAAAATCCATAAAGAAGACATTCCGATCCGCCCCATTATCAACTACCGTAATGCCCCTGCACACAAACTGGCAAAATATCTAGACAAAATTATTAGACAACACACACAAATAGACAACAACATTGCAGTAAAAAACAACACTGACCTAGTAACAAAAATAAAAGACATACACATCCCCCATAACGCCACATTAGCCTCCTTTTACATTAAAAACCTGTACACAAACATCCCCATCTCTGAAACAATCACCATCCTACAAAACAAACTCAAACAGAACAACACACCAGACGAACTTATCAATGAAATAACAGAAACTCTGAACATTATCACAAAACAAAACTACTTTACTTATAACAATAAATACTACACACAGAACGACGGCCTACCCATGGGCTCCCCCATATCCAGCATTCTAGCAGAAGTCTTCCTCCAACACTTAGAAAAAACAAAAATACTCACAAACAATGACAGACACTCACATAAAATACTATATTGGCACAGATACGTTGATGACATTCTAATACTATACAGGGGAAACAAAAGACAATGTGAACAGTTACTAACGCACATAAACAAAATACATAAAAACATAACCTTCACTGCCGAATACGAACACAACAATACCATAAACTTCTTAGACCTCTCCATCACAAAACTAGAACACAGGCACAAATTCAGTATATACAGAAAACCAACTACAACTGACACACTAATACACAACACCTCCAATCACCCAATACAACACAAACTAGCTGCTTTTAGAACCATGATACATAGACTTAACAACATCCCCTTAGATGAAATAGACTACAAAGACGAACTAAACACGATAAAATATCTAGCAGAATCTAACGGTTATGACAGAACAATAGTCAGTAAACTCCTACACAAAACACAAAACAAACAACAGACAAAGACAGAAAACAACAAATTCATAACACTAACATACATCAACAAACAAACAGAAAAAATTGCCCACAAATTCAAAAAAGCAGGATACAGAATCGCTTACAAAACTACTAACAAAACAGAACACACACTATCAAAACGCATGCCCAAAGCACAAAACAAATTCGATCTACCCGGTGTATATAAACTAAATTGTTCAAATTGCAGTAAATTCTACATAGGCCAGACAGGACGTAGCTTCAAACAGAGATACATTGAACACACAAAAGCACTCCACACCACTACAGAATCTACCTTCGCAAACCACCTCATTGAAGCAAACCACACATATAAAAACATCGACAATAACATGAACATACTACACGTACACACAAAAGGCCGAAAACTAGACACTCTAGAACAATTAGAAATATACAAACACACAAAAACAAATAAAAACGACATCCTAAACGAACAGACACAATTCAAATCGCACGCATTATTCGAACACATCTCACCACTCACACACAGCTTCAATCTTTCGAAACACTTTCTCGTAGCCAACAACAAGACGAGCAGCGCTACTAACGACAGCCTATGATGAAGCCTTCTATAGGTGAAAGCCGGTTTAGGCTGTAAGGTAAAACTTTACGTTTTTACTTATAAAAACTTGTGTTCCGAGTCGTCAACATTATAGTGATATTGACTTAGTTTCTGTTCGATTTTTGCAATTTACAGCACAACAACTAGTCATTATGATTATGAGATGTAGTACAACAATCTGCAAAACATACTACATAACATTAATAATATCTCTAACACCAGTATTTATTTATAACCTTGTATAAAGCAGATCTATCCTGCTTTTAGAACCATGATACATAGACTTAACAACATCCCCTTAGATGAAATAGACTACAAAGACGAACTAAACACGATAAAATATCTAGCAGAATCTAACGGTTATGACAGAACAATAGTCAGTAAACTCCTACACAAAACACAAAACAAACAACAGACAAAGACAGAAAACAAAAAATTCATAACACTAACATACATCAACAAACAAACAGAAAAAATTGCCCACAAATTCAAAAAAGCAGGATACAGAATCGCTTACAAAACTACTAACAAAACAGAACACACACTATCAAAACGCATGCCCAAAGCACAAAACAAATTCGATCTACCCGGTGTATATAAACTAAATTGTTCAAATTGCAATAAATTCTACATAGGCCAGACAGGACGTGGCTTCAAACAGAGATACATTGAACACACAAAAGCACTCCACACCACTACAGAATCTACCTTCGCAAACCACCTCATTGAAGCAAACCACACATATAAAAACATCAACAATAACATGAACATACTACACGTACACACAAAAGGCCGAAAACTAGACACTCTAGAACAATTAGAAATATACAAACACACAAAAACAAATAAAAACGACATCCTAAACGAACAGACACAATTCAAATCGCACGCATTATTCGAACACATCTCACCACTCACACACAGCTTCAATCTTTCGAAACACTTTCTCGTCGCCAACAACAAGACGAGCAGCGCTACTAACGACAGCCTCTGATGAAGCCTTCTATAGGTGAAAGCCGGTTTAGGCTGTAAGGTAAAACTCTACGTTTTTACTTATAAAAACTTTGTGTTCCGAGTCGTCAATATTATAGTGATATTTAGTTAAGTAACGGACACGTCATGGACAACGAAATCCAAGAATTTAACTCAGCAAGACGAGCCAACGTCCAAGCGTACAAGTTCACAACTTTGAAGGTTAGAAAGATTGTAGCTCACATAAATTTCAACAAAACATGCATAAACAATTCACTAACACCTAAATATGACCAAATCAAAATTAAACATAACAACCAGTCCGCCCGAATAACACAAAACATCGCACAAAGAACATACATAAAAGAATCAATTAAACAACTATATAAGAAAAAAGACGCTCTTAACCGCAAAGCATTAACACTACACCTACATATCGCCAACACATACGGACACAATTACATGACTGAACTAATACATCACACAAATGAATGGACAAAAAAACAAATACATATCATACAGACAAAACACGACAGAGAAAAATAAAAAACCTGACACCAATCAAAACAGATATAATTCCCTCGCACAAATTCTACCCACGTACAGTAAACCTCACGAACGTCACACTCACAAAAAACGAACAAACACTCCTTGATAAAGGCCTAAAACATAACATACATTACAAACATAACAACCAAACACTAACAAAGCTCATAATTGACACAGAAACAAATATACAAAACACAGCACCAGAACATCAAGACACATTAAGACATAATATAAACAACACAATAGGAGTACATAAGACACCAGACAACAACAACCACAACTCAGAAATACACACAGCCATCAAACTGAGGGAAAAGGCACACAAACACAACATCACATTTGTAAAAGCTGACAAAGGCAACACGACTGTAATTATCCCCACAGACAACCTACACAAAAAAGTACAAGACTTCATAGAACAGAACAACATCACAGAACTAAAACACGACCCCACCGACAGACACCAAAACTCAGTAAAACAAATAGTCAACAAAGCCAAACACATTATGACACATAAACAAAAGCCCTACATGAAACAAATCCGACCATCAGCACCTACACTCCAAGCGCTTCCCAAAATCCATAAAGAAGACATTCCGATCCGCCCCATTATCAACTACCGTAATGCCCCTGCACACAAACTGGCAAAATATCTAGACAAAATTATTAGACAACACACACAAATAGACAACAACATTGCAGTAAAAAACAACACTGACCTAGTAACAAAAATAAAAGACATACACATCCCCCATAACGCCACATTAGCCTCCTTTTACATTAAAAACCTGTACACAAACATCCCCATCTCTGAAACAATCACCATCCTACAAAACAAACTCAAACAGAACAACACACCAGACGAACTTATCAATGAAATAACAGAAACTCTGAACATTATCACAAAACAAAACTACTTTACTTATAACAATAAATACTACACACAGAACGACGGCCTACCCATGGGCTCCCCCATATCCAGCATTCTAGCAGAAGTCTTCCTCCAACACTTAGAAAAAACAAAAATACTCACAAACAATGACAGACACTCACATAAAATACTATATTGGCACAGATACGTTGATGACATTCTAATACTATACAGGGGAAACAAAAGACAATGTGAACAGTTACTAACGCACATAAACAAAATACATAAAAACATAACCTTCACTGCCGAATACGAACACAACAATACCATAAACTTCTTAGACCTCTCCATCACAAAACTAGAACACAGGCACAAATTCAGTATATACAGAAAACCAACTACAACTGACACACTAATACACAACACCTCCAATCACCCAATACAACACAAACTAGCTGCTTTTAGAACCATGATACATAGACTTAACAACATCCCCTTAGATGAAATAGACTACAAAGACGAACTAAACACGATAAAATATCTAGCAGAATCTAACGGTTATGACAGAACAATAGTCAGTAAACTCCTACACAAAACACAAAACAAACAACAGACAAAGACAGAAAACAACAAATTCATAACACTAACATACATCAACAAACAAACAGAAAAAATTGCCCACAAATTCAAAAAAGCAGGATACAGAATCGCTTACAAAACTACTAACAAAACAGAACACACACTATCAAAACGCATGCCCAAAGCACAAAACAAATTCGATCTACCCGGTGTATATAAACTAAATTGTTCAAATTGCAGTAAATTCTACATAGGCCAGACAGGACGTAGCTTCAAACAGAGATACATTGAACACACAAAAGCACTCCACACCACTACAGAATCTACCTTCGCAAACCACCTCATTGAAGCAAACCACACATATAAAAACATCGACAATAACATGAACATACTACACGTACACACAAAAGGCCGAAAACTAGACACTCTAGAACAATTAGAAATATACAAACACACAAAAACAAATAAAAACGACATCCTAAACGAACAGACACAATTCAAATCGCACGCATTATTCGAACACATCTCACCACTCACACACAGCTTCAATCTTTCGAAACACTTTCTCGTCGCCAACAACAAGACGAGCAGCGCTACTAACGACAGCCTCTGATGAAGCCTTCTATAGGTGAAAGCCGGTTTAGGCTGTAAGGTAAAACTTTACGTTTTTACTTATAAAAACTTTGTGTTCCGAGTCGTCAATATTATAGTGATATTGACTTAGTTTCTGTTCGATTTTTGCAATTTACAGCACAACAACTAGTCATTATGATTATGAGATGTAGTACAACAATCTGCAAAACATACTACATAACATTAATAATATCTCTAACACCAGTATTTATTTATAACCTTGTATAAAGCAGATCTATCCTGCTTTTAGAACCATGATACATAGACTTAACAACATCCCCTTAGATGAAATAGACTACAAAGACGAGCTAAACACGATAAAATATCTAGCAGAATCTAACGGTTATGACAGAACAATAGTCAGTAAACTCCTACACAAAACACAAAACAAACAACAGACAAAGACAGAAAACAACAAATTCATAACACTAACATACATCAACAAACAAACAGAAAAAATTGCCCACAAATTCAAAAAAGCAGGATACAGAATCGCTTACAAAACTACTAACAAAACAGAACACACACTATCAAAACGCATGCCCAAAGCACAAAACAAATTCGATCTACCCGGTGTATATAAACTAAATTGTTCAAATTGCAATAATTTCTACATAGGCCAGACAGGACGTAGCTTCAAACAGAGATACATTGAACACACAAAAGCACTCCACACCACTACAGAATCTACCTTCGCAAACGACCTCATTGAAGCAAACCACACATATAAAAACATCGACAATAACATGAACATACTACACGTACACACAAAAGGCCGAAAACTAGACACTCTAGAACAATTAGAAATATACAAACACACAAAAACAAATAAAAACGACATCCTAAACGAACAGACACAATTCAAATCGCACGCATTATTCGAACACATCTCACCACACACACACAGCTTCGATCTTTCGAAACGCTATCTCGTCGCCAACAACAAGACGAACAGCGCTACTTACGACAGCCTCTGATGAAGCCTTCTATAGGTGAAAGCCGGTTTAGGCTGTAAGGTAAAACTTTACGTTTTTACTTATAAAAACTTAGTGTTCCGAGTCGTCAATATTATAGTGATATTTAGTTAAGTAACGGACACGTCATGGACAACGAAATCCAAGAACAACTTATCATCGTAGAGTCTCCTGATACGGATGTATTTTTATTACTTCTGGCTCATTTTAAGAATTTAAAAAAAACCCTAAACTATGGTTTTTCACCGGAAAAGTTACTGCTTGCAATGATCTCAGAAGGTATATACCTATACATGCTGCAGCACAGAAATTAAAAAATCACTTGTGTTCGACTTTGTTAGCTGCGCATGCATTAACTGGTTGTGATACAACCTCCTCATTTTATTTTATAGGGAAAAATAAAGTTTACGCAGCTTTAAAAATCATGTCAGACGAGGAACTAAATCTCCTAGCTGAAATAAATGATTTGTCTATAGTGTCTGCACAAGAAATTATTAGCATTTTCGTATCATACCTTTATGATCCAAAAAAGAAATCAAAAGCTATTCGTACTGATATAAATTAGTTAAGGTATCATTTAGCAATTGAAAAGAATGTGAGTATTGACAAAATTCCTCCGTCTAAACCAGCAATGTTTAAACACATTTTGAGAGCTCTTTGGCAAGTAAACGAATGGAAACAAGCGATGCATTCTATAATTATTTCTAAGGATATCCAAAAGTTTGGCTGGTTGATGGTAAATGGACATTTAACTTTTGATTATTACGACGGGTGCACTGCAATAGAGATACTGCAACAATATTTTTGTTCCTGCACTGGAAAGCATGCCTGTACGACTGCAACGTGTCCATGTATAAAGTCTAATTTAACATGCTGTGATGTTTGTTCCTGTAATGACTTGTACGAATTTAGAAGTAGAAATTTGTAACGACTCTTCATCAAATGTTCAAATAAATGAGTAATTTAATTTTAATTTAATGAATTTTCTTTATTTTAAATCTTATTATTATTACTAATATTAATACATTTATGTTAGTATAAATAACTATTTAAATTGACGGAAACCATAGGTGAAAAATAATAAAAATTTATTCAAACCTTATAAGATAGTAATGGTTGCAATAAAACATCGCCAAGCGCTTCCGCGGGCTTGAGCGCGCAGCGAGCGCGCGCCCGCGGAACCAATACTGAACTTCAAAATCGCATATCTTTTTTTCTATTCGAGATGAAAAGCTGTAACTTTCCAGAAAACTTCCTTAGATATGATGTTTTAATACCTAATAGTTAGATTTTAGAACTTCGAAACTTTGTCACTCAATTTTTGCGGCCGAATGAAATGATCCACAAAACCACGCGGAAAATGTTTGAAAATTCACTTTTCAACAAAGACAAGCTTTACAGACTTTTAACATGTCGCGTTTTAATGTTAATACTTCAAAGAATAAGTGGTTAAAATTTCAAAAAGAAATATCAAGAACTGCCGAAGATATAGCAAGTTAAACAGGAAAAAACGTTAAAATATTTTTTTCTATTTATTCACTTCGTTGCCATTTTGTGCAGTGTTCCCCCATTCCTAGGTAAAAAATAACCTCGGATTCATATTCAGCGACCTCAAAAACATAAAGTAAAATTGAAATTAGACATTAGTAATGCGTGGTCACATATTGCTGTTTCTAACTGACTTTTCAGGGGGTGTGCCGCTCGCTTATCAGTGCTGTGGCCAATAGCAAAATATAAACCAGCCCCAAACTTTGTACATGTGCAGGAAATACACAAAGATTGCAGAATTCAAAAAAACATATTTTGTTTCAGTGGATTCCAGGTCACGCAGAATTTCAGGAAACAAAAGGTGTGATGAGATTGCTAAAAGACAGCACAGGTGTAGCCTAAATCTCCTTTGAAAATGACAGCCAATGATTGCTCGGAACAGACTGAGAGGGTGTGCAGGAATGAGTGGTTGAACACTTGGAAGAGCAACTTAAAAGGCAGAAAATTATTTGACATACAGCCAGAACCAAATGACTTAAGCCTATATGATGGACTCCCCAGGAAATTGCAAACTTTGCTACTCGAGCAAGGACACGACATATCGCAACAGAATACTTTTTTCAATACAAGGTATCAGAGTCTCCACTTTGCAAAAGATCTTCAAGAGAGCCAGACATTACAGCATATCCTTCTTGACTGCATAGAGACAAACCCACTACACACTACAATAAATAACCTGCTCCAAGACCACAGACAGCCCACTTTTTTAATGTCAGAAATATTGAGGAACAAGTTTTGCTGGTGATGGCTGCTGGGCTGTATGAGATGCACCGTGCTGTGGGTGTCCTATGAGACTGGTCACACATATTCAGAAGTAAGATAAACAATTACATGACAAAAAAGAGGATTATCTAAACTCTTTTCAACCCCTGTGCCCTCTATCATCGCTTATAATATTAAAAAACAGTTTTTACGGTTAGTATGACTTGAGCAGACGTTTACTGCACATTGTTCATAAAAAACTTCAAACTTATAACAATTAAAAAATAAGAAAATTATTTAAATTTTCCAACCCAATATATTTTTTATTTACGAATCAATAATGTGTAAACAATTGGAACCTATACTTGTGGCTATACAAATAGATAAACATGCCACTTAACCCTGATGGCATTAGACTTTATTGCAAGTTATTTAACATATTTGTTTCTTTTTAATCCAATACATTGTTAATTAATTAAAATATAATTAATTCATACTAACACACGAGTTATGAATTGAACACAATCAGCATATTTTTAAATAAATATATGTTTTTTAGTAACTAATAATATTACCTTTATGATTTTTATATTGTATATTGCAACGATACAGCCATATGCTGTATTGAGCATTGATTTAAATAAATGTAAAATTTGTAAAATTATTATAAGTTTGGGGTAAATGGACATGTCTGGGATTGTAAAAATGTTTCATTGTTACACTAGGGGAGAAATTAACCTGTTCCAACAGGCAAGGAACACCTGCTCGATTGTATGTGTGTTACGCGTGTATCTTGTGTGTGTTAGTGATGCATGTACAGACAGGAATCCCAGCAACCCTCTCCAATTAACTACTAAAATAATTATTTTAATTCACTGTGTGAAAACTAATTAGTGTATAAACAAACAAAAGGCACCAAAGTGTGTGTAAATTTTATAGTTATCCACAGTAAGAAAATGACGTTAGTAGGCCACACTACGCGAAGTCAGTGTGAAATAAGTGTGCCAAAAATACATAAATTACACTAAGATGCTCAATTTAATAAAGTGAGTGCTTAATCAAATTATCTATGATTTGTGCTATCTCAATTCCTTACAAAACATTGCTATTTGCAGAAAATTGCAAATATATGAAAAGGTTCGGGAGTGGGGGCTATCATGTGATCTGCAGGTCTCGACAAGACAATTTTGGAACCAACAGGTCTGGAATCTCGATAGGGTATAAATTAAGGGTTCGACTGGAAGCCCTTCTCTTCATTTCATGACACAGTTGCAGTCGGACACGCTGTCCGTCGGCAGAACAGTTTTATTTTGTTATAAGTCTCATCTATGAACGAATAAAGGACGTTTTCAGTAATTATGTTTACATTATTACGGGAAACGTAGAGTACCGGGACCGTTTAAGTCAGCAAGAGTATCTACAGAGAAGCTACAAAGAGCGACACGAGATGCTGGACGTTAGGAGATGCTTTTTAGACGCCTAACAGCCGAACGAGATCCACCTCGCAGCCGATATTAATTCTCTGGGACGGACCACACACTGCTGGAGAACGACGCTGGACTCTGTACATATCCAGGACCACGCCAAGCCAGGAGTAACGGTAACCCAACTCTGGACAACGCTGGACCCCGTCAATAAGTCGTAAGGTCATCAAAACTCGAGGTGACATGCATAATGCATTTATAAATGATTTTTTTTTTAAAGAGCTCATAAAGACTATATAAAGAGACAATGAATAAAAAAAAGTTTATAATTAGGTAAATAATGTAATAGAGTCTTATGTAAATGTTTTAGTCGTAAGAATGAGCATATAGATAAATATAGAAAAAAAAGAGTTTAATTTTGAGATAGTATTTTTTTTATCAAAGAAAAATAATTGAAATGATTTGATATTTGCATTTTGTAGAAAAGAATAATTTAAAATTTGAATACGAAACAAAGGCCAGTCTAAGAGTAATTAATATAATTTTAAATTTATTTTTAAAAAACATTGGTATAGACTGAGCAAGCTGAGGTCAGATCTGATTTAAATGAATTCAATTAAAATAAAAATTAATTACATTTAAATTTTATTTCTTTTATTAAATCAATTTGAATAAATGTCTAGATTAAGATTATTAACATGTCTAGATGTAAGAGTGTTTTAAATGTGTGTAACACCATATAGCTTAAAAGATAAACACTTAATAAGGAGTGATATCTTGAGCGGAGATTATTAACAATGTTTTATTATTTATAATGCTTTTTAAACAATAAACATGAAATTTTAACTACTCATAAATTTACTACTCTTATTACAGTTACACCTGGTATCGTTATAATTGTTTACACCTGGTATCGTTATAACTGTTTAAATACCTGGTATCGTTATATAAAATTGACGCCCATTTACATGGAGCACGACACGCCTACATTTAGTAATTAATGTATGCTCTATCATTACCAGTGTTTGATAATGTATATGATATAATTAATATTATATTTTAATTATTTTTGTATGTTAGTTATTTTAAATTTGTTGTGTGTATTGTATTGTAATAACGCAACTGGCGCCCACCCCAACAAACAGGTGTAATTGTAACATGAGTAGATAAAAATAAATAAATAAAAGTAATTAAACAATAAATAAATAAAAGCTCGCATACGGTTCACCAATAATAAATTATAAATAAATATTTTAATGATAATTCACTATGGCAGCACCAGAAAGCTTCAATATGGAAGCATTTCAAACTATGATGCGTGCCTGGGTAGATGAAATAAGCACAAAACAGACAGAAAATATAAATAAGCAAACAAAACAACTGAAAGAGGAATTGAACCAAAATATAGACGAATTAAAAAATAAATTACAAGAACAAACTGAAAATGTAAATACTAAATTAGAACTACAGTTTGAGAATTTTAACAAGACACTATAAGAATAACTGAAAGTAGAAGAATTGAAGAACGATAATCTTGAAATAAAACAGAGTATAATCGACAGTAATATACAATTAACAGTAAAGATTGTTGATACAAACTCACGTCTTGACGCTCTTGAAAATAATTTTAAACAAGCCTTACATGAACAAGTAGTAAGGATTGAAAATAAACAAAAAGAATTGCGTCTCGAATGGAGAAGAGATATCAAAGTGTAACTTTAATTCTTTTTATTCTTTTATTAATTGAGTTACATACTGTTTACCTTCTGTATTAACTATTTCATTCGGGCGCCATCTTGTTACCAACACAAGAAATTCAAATGTACTTACCTTTCTGGGCCGAGTTCGTTTAAGCGAACCGGAAGTAGCGGGTCTTGTTACTTGAAATAATTTACTCTTAATTGTAAGATTTACCAATGACATTACCCTTTATTATCAAGCCACACATAGTTACATGAGATTCTACTTCGGAAAAAAAACACATTGCTATTCGCCATGAGGCTTAGTTACTGAATCAAGTTAAAACTTCTTTCCCATTTATAATTTCTTAAATAAACATAATCCCACCAAAATAAACATAATCAATCATGTCTTAAATTATAGAATTATATATATATATTTCACAACCCAGCAATGTTTAAATTTTATGTTTTTTATTTATTCACGCTATCACACACTCATTCATGCAGTACAATTTCATGGACTTCCCTAACTGAGCTCATTTTATTGAATTTAAATAGAATATAGAAAATTTGTTTTTTATTTCTTATTTGTTACTTAGCTGAAAATCTGTCCAGAAGACATCGCATCGTTACACGTGCACTATGGGTGTTGGTTTTCTAATGTTCACTGATTTTATGTATTTTAAACTGCCAATGCATTCTGATAAAGTTATAGGTGGTTATTTTATAATTTATACTTGCTGTGTTCACATTTTAGTTGTGGGCATAAAGTTACGCAGCCGACGGCGAGCTGAAATGCTCACATCCGCACTGTTGATATTAACTGTTTTCACTGTTTTATCGAATTCACTTTGGTATACATTTTAGTAAAATTTTGGCTCGTCAGCCTATGTATTCACGCGGCCCGGGGAATGGTTTTAAGTTGACTGAGACACTGTTGTTATCTACATTTTATATGCAGGCGATATAAAACCTTGCCCGGCCGGCGACGCACACTGCTCGCATCCGTTATTTTTTGATGTTATTAGCCGACTGGGAGAGTTTCCTGTGCACACTACGTGAAAGAATGCATTAATACGTGCCGATAGCGTGAGAAACTTGTCCGTCTGAATGCGCGTGTGGTTGCGCATTCGCTCCCTACACATACCAATGCCAATTCACGCCCGTCTCGACGCTACACTTGGGCGAAATAAAATTGAGAATATTCAAATTACATTTAAAATTGGTTTTACCTCTCTTTTGCCCCGTTACAAACCCCCCTCAATGAGAGGTTTTATGCCGAAGCATAAAAACTCTCATTGACACACTCATACTTCCTAAAGGGATCAGTCGGGATATGTCGCCACAACCCCTTTACCGTTTATATAAAAAGAATATAGATAACTTAACCTTGGTCCAGTGGCCGTGACCACACCTGAATGACCTTACTGGACTTCTCTCTCGAGATCCCAACACCGCAAGGCCAGACAGATGCTTGGCACTCCTGCTCTGACGCCCAGGCCAGCTCAGGACCGCCGCCACAACATCACCAGACACTGAAACATAAAATCAAAAATATCAAAATAATGGCCTGGTATAATACCATATCCCTAACTGATCTGGTTCCCCTTAGATGTGTGCTGGTTTGTGTTAAGAAGCACTGGGTTTTCTTTAACTCCTAACACCTTTATGATTACAAGAGTTATTGTACAGACGTTCCTTTCTCTTAGCTCGCTCCCATTGACATTTATAGAATATTCGATTCCAATCGATAATAAATAATCCTTTCCCATTAACAAGAAGAAATACAAATCTTTATACTAATGCAATAATACTTCCAAAATATTTAAACACATAAATAATTTACTCAAATACAATTCATCTATATCTTCCCCTTTCTACAATTCTTAACCATTTTCCCTTTTGTATCTAAAACAATTCAAATTCATTTAACATTTTATAAAAATATTATTATTAACAGAAATTCTATTTATCCGGTGCTGTTAATAATAATCATCCCCTTTTCTCCTCCACACACACTATTGCCCCCCCCCTGGACTGTTCATCCAGTTGCCTTCACAAGGACTGAGGCAGAAGGAGTGAGCACTTTTTTCTTTTTTCTCACTCCCATCCTTGCTTCGGCA
Organism: Magicicada septendecula; assembly: GCA_034769895.1. Taxonomy (NCBI): domain Eukaryota; kingdom Metazoa; phylum Arthropoda; class Insecta; order Hemiptera; family Cicadidae; genus Magicicada; species Magicicada septendecula. Next base: position 427,082,409 of record CM068370.1, on the reverse strand, counting down.
TTACAAAAACTTCAGGGTAAGTACCCCTACTTATTATCTTAACATATGCCCCTAAGGTCTACCACCCCTATATTTGGGTGAAAATAGCCTGTGTTCAAAATAATCTTAGATTCCCTTATTAAACCCCATTAAATTTCTATGTTTGACCAATTTCAAAGGCAACCAACTGTGGTCAGTTTTACAATTTCTGCCCACAGCTGGTTGTCGTCCAAAACCACGATCTGGGTTGGTAAGGCCGAGATCGCCCGAAATGTAGGGAATCGCATTTAAAACATGTTATACATACATACAATTCATGTTTAAATTCCTACACTAATATATAATAAACATAATCATAATAATACACTCATAATTAACATTGCGATTATTACATTAAAATAACCAATTCACATTTAACTTTGATCAAAATTTACACACCTTACATCTTTAAATTTGCGTATAAAATTATAAACATTACATTTTAATTTCAATTGAACTTTTATTAATTAGCCATCAATTATTTATCATTTACTAACATTTAATTCTTCACAATTTCAAATTTAATATTAACCTTCATTTTACATTATCTCTCAGTTATTATTACAAACTATGAATTTTCTTTTATTTCACCTTTTCATCCCTATTAGTTTGGGCAATTCTCCATTATTCACTATTACTTGATTTATTATATTGGCATTAACATCTGTAGCCTTACTCACCTTCTTTCCTACTAACAACCAGATTTACAAATTATGACACCAATCTCTCCATAATAACCCCATTCACTAATTCCACTTACCTCAATTTATTCTCCTCTTTGTACTAGGATGTGTGTTCCCAACCTGGCAATATACACGTTCATAACCTTTTGCCCTCCACCAAATATCGGCAAACACTCTTACCCTTCTCTAATTACTAGAACTGCCCAACGACGCACGTCATACCTTACCACCTCATCACTATCTACAAAATATCACCATTACTGTTTAATCTCCATATACGTTACTCGCCTTCTCTACATATAATCACTAACACCACTGTGTCCCTAAAATATCTAATACCCTCTTTGTGTATTACTGGTATTTCAAAATTCTTATTTATCTAACTCCCATTAACTTTAATAGACTAACACAAATGCCTTTATTTTAATAATTATCACCCAGGCTCTATCCCTTTTTAACACTTTACATTACTGTGATCATTGACAATTGCATTAGAAAATTCATCCCTCACCTACTAATAACAATACATCTCAATATCCAAATATATTACATGCTTAATCATTTATTATTGATTAGAATCTAAATCTCATAAAATCATTTAACTTCATTATCAAACATTCTTTTGTACAACATTAATTAAGTAACTAATCTTCAATTATTTAATTCAATTATTTAAAATTTCATCATTACTTTCATCACTTGTTTAGTCAAAAAAAATGTTAATTGTTATTATTAAATCAATTAAACTATAATTTCCTTGGATTTCGTTGTCCATGACGTGTCCGTTACTTAACTAAATATCACTATAATATTGACGACTCGGAACACTAAGTTTTTTATAAGTAAAAACGTAAAGTTTTACCTTACAGCCTAAACCGGCTTTCACCTATAGAAGGCTTCAACAGAGGCTGTCGTTAGTAGCGCTGCTCGTCTTGTTGTTGGCGACGAGATAGTGTTTCGAAAGATTGAACACATCTCACCACACACACACAGCTTCAATCTTTCGAAACACTATCTCGTCGCCAACAACAAGACGAGCAGCGCTACTAACGACAGCCTCTGATGAAGCCTTCTATAGGTGAAAGCCGGTTTAGGCTGTAAGGTAAAACTTTACGTTTTTACTTATAAAAAACTTAGTGTTCCGAGTCGTCAATATTATAGTGATATTTATAACTTCCTGTTACATATATGGTTTACATAAAATTACATGGAATACACACATCAAGAATACACAAATACATTGACATTAATACACAAAAAATTTACAATCCAACTTATTATTTTATCATTGACCATTTATCAGTTCATAATACAATCCATTTTAAAAATCACTGTGTACATATATAAATGTTCATAAACACAATAAAACAAATTATCCACCATCATCAAATAATAATCTAATCTTAGGTATACATAACTTATTTATTATTGGATACCTTCTATTATTATTATAAATGTACAAACTATACCAATTTTTATAATTTTCCACAATCTCATCTAATTTGTCATGATCGGGTATGGTCCTGTCACCTTCAGTATTCTCTGTCACACTCTGGTAGTTATATTATCATCTTTTATAATATCATCTACTGCTATTTCAGTTTCACTATAAGGTAAGTACTTATTATTTTTACTTCTCTCTCCACCTAACCTTTCTACAAACTATTCATAATTTCTATTTACTTTAAAAATCTCTATCTCTCTCTCTCACCACAATACCTCTCTCTCTCAAAATATCTCTCACTATAACATCAAGCTACACTCTCTCTCTCAATATATGCAGGGGACACTAACTCATTATTACTGCACCACCTATGAAGTGCACAAAAAATCCAGGGACCTTTATTTGCAGACCTTTTGTCTTCCAAATAAATTCTGAAGGACCTTACATCCTCCTTAAACACATGTGAAGCCTTTTCTTCACCCCCAACTACAATATCACGGGAAAAATTTACCCCCTGCAACCCCTCTACAAGTATACTATCTCTCCACTTTCTCTCTGACTCATCAACACACACTAGCATTCCACCATTATATTCTAACACCATATTTTTATTTGTATTGTCATAATTCTCAACACCACTTACCTTATTATTTGTCATCTGACCGTCTTTATTCACCTTTAATTTACCTGTTTCTCCACTATTCTCTACCCCCCTTTTATTCTCGTCTACTTTATTCTTTGGTCTATCGAACTTCTCATTTACTAGCGCTACTATTTTTTCTTTCGTTTTACCGAAACGTGCATTCATTTCATCAATTTGTTTGTTAAAATTAAAATTTTGTCTCTTAACTTCCTCTTTTACTTCGTCAAACTTCTCATCAAATTTGGTATTTATCTGATCGTATTTCAGGTTGAAATCGCTTTTTTGTTCATCCAAATTTACATCAAATTTATCTAGCATTACATCAAATTTATTTAACTTCATACCTCTGTTCATCAAATTTCTCATCAAATTTATTTCATTTCACACTCTGTTCATTACACTCCTCATCAAATTTATGTAACAATAATTGTATCATGGCATTTGTCTCATCTGTTTTCTTTTCAGACCGAGTTGAGATGGGTGTTACTGGTACTCTATCTAACTCTACAGATTCGGTCGCACTCGACTCGATCTGACTTATTGGCGTTGAACAAACTCCCATTTCACTCTTAAACGTTTGGTCAGTTACGCTGACATTCTCGTTATTGTTTGCCTTTTTCATTTTATTTTATTATTTTTTTTTTAATATGTTTCTTTTCAAAATTTTATCCTGTAATATTACATAACCATATTATATATAAAAAAATATTCTATTTAAACTCTTTACCCTACCACATGTAGTCACAACATAACCTTATTTTTACGTCTATATTTACGTATCTCCAAATTGTATATTACCTCAAGTAACTTTTCCGCTCCTTCCAGTAGGCTTACTCTACATAAAATAAAATTTTATGTCGAGTCCCTGTTCCGGAAGCCACTGTAACTTTAATTCTTTTTATTCTTTTATTAATTGAGTTACATACTGTTTACTTTCTGTATTAACTATTTCATTCGGGCACCATCTTGTTACCAACACAAGAAATTCAAATGTACTTACCTTTCTGGGCCGAGTTCGTTTAAGCGAACCGGAAGTAGCGGGTCTTGTTACTTGAAATAATTTACTCTTAATTGTAAGATTTACCAATGACATTACCCTTTATTATCAAGCCACACATAGTTACATGAGATTCTACTTCGGAAACAAAACACATTGCTATTCGCCATGAGGCGTAGTTATTGAATCAAGTTAAAATTTCTTTCCCATTTATATAAACATAATCCCACCAAAATAAACATAATCAATCATGTCTTAAATTATAGAATTATATATATATATATATATATATTTCACAACCCAGCACTGTTTAAATTTTAAATTTTATATTTTTTATTTATTCACACTATCACACACTCATTCATGCAGTACAATTTCATGGACTTCCCTAACTGAGCTCATTTTATTGAATTTAAATAGAATATTGAAAATTTGTTTTTTATTTCTTACTAGCTAAATACCCGTGCTTCGCTACGGAGTTTCAACTCTTAGTTTATTTATTTACATTCATAGCAACAGCTATTTATTATTTATTTCGAGAAAATCGTTAGAGCCGTTTCCGAGAAAAAAAGGACAAATATTAATTAATTGAACTTCGAAATTTTCTCGACTATAAGAACCTGCAAACAACGAAGTTTTTTCAATTTAAAACAATGATTAAAAACTCAGGACTAAATGTATTCGGGGTTTCCAGTAAACTGAGATGTCAACCACTTCATTTACAAAGTATGCAATTCCCGCGATAATTTTCAGTATTTGGTTTTTTGCCCCTTAGGATTGAAAGTTTTTAAAACCGTTTCTTAGTGAGCACCTAAGGCCTATGATGAAGCTATGTTCAAATTTTCATTGATAACCATTCAGTGGTTTCAGAGATATCGTGATCAGTGAGTGAGTCAGTGGTATTTGGCTTATATAGATATTTATATCTAGCCGATTTACCCAGCGTTGCTCGGGTCATAATTTATTCATAGGCTCATAGGCACCTATTCTTGTTCTAACGTTATATTACTTGTATATTGTATAATCTTCCTTATATTGTTACGTTCGCATTCTCACTGGAGGAATACTCTGTAGCGCACCTGTTTAAGAACATGTCATAAAATGTATTCTTATATCTGGAGACGAATTCCGTCGGGCGTGATGCTCCTGCTCGATTTCTAACTCTGGGAGAGGGCGAACAGCTAAATTAGTTTTCAATAAAATGTCTACAGTACTTGCACGCGCTGCGTATTTAACTGTCGTTTTATAATTCATTGTGGTAATGTTGAAATAAAGCATTTGTTAAATTAGTGTCTCCTAAACTTGTTCTAACAATACAATACCTCTATAGATTTCAGCTTATCAATTTTTAAATTCAAACTGAAGCAAGTGCATTTATATTGTCTGAACACTATGATCTGAATACATTCGCTACCAAAACTTTGTTTTTTATACTCGCTTATAACTTACCTCGATCGTAACTAATCCACTTTTAAATTCAAACTGAAACAACTCTGAATTCACACACTATTAAGAAGTTTCTTAGGATGCATACACCACCTTTGATATCGTAACCTATATCTTTATTTATAAGAACCGTGGACTCTGGCCCCGCCGTCTTTCGCGGGATCCGACCTAAGACTCCCCGGGTTCCGTGGATGAACTCCGGGGAAGGCCTGTCGGATAACTCCCGCGCTATTTCCTACGCGGGAGACTTCCACCGATGGTATGGTAACCAGAATCTATTCTATTGGGTTGCCATGGTAACCAGATCTAATAGTTTTTAAGACCCAAAGGACCCCACAAAGGATAGTACCGAAAAAACACTTGTCCTATGTTGGTTCTCCCGTTGCGTAAAATATTTGTGCCAAGTTTGGTTGAAATCGGTCCAGTGGTTTAGGAGGAGATGTGGAAGACCCCAAAGGACCCCCCGAAGGATCGTATCGAAAAAACACCTATTCTATGTTGGTTCTCCCGTTGCGTACAATATTTGTGCAAGTTTGGTTGAAATCGGTCCAGTGGTTTAGGAGGAGATGTGGAAGACCCCAAAGAACCCCCCAGAGGACCCCATCAAAAAAACACCTACCCTTGTTGGTTCTCCCGTCGCGTAAAATATTTGTGCCAAGTTTGTTTGAAATCGGTCCAGTGGTTTAGGAGGAGATGTGGAAGGCCCCAAAGAACCCCCAAAGGACCCCATCGAAAAAACACCTATCCTATGTTGGTTCTCCCGTTGCGTAAAATATTTGTGCCAAGTTTGGTTGAAATCGGTCCAGTGGTTTAGGAGGAGATGTGGAAGACCCCAAAAAATCCCCCAAAGGACCCCATCAAAAAACACCTATCCTATGTTGGTTCTCCCATCGCGTAAATTATTTGTGCCAAGTTTGGTTGAAATCGGTTATGTGGTTTAGGAGGAGATGTGGAACATACATACATAGATACATACATACAATGGAGGGGGGGTTGCCCCTTAGGAGTGAAAGTTTTTAAAACCGTTTCTTAGTGAGCACCTAAGACTTATGATGAAGCTATGTTCAAAGTTTCATTGATATCCATTCAGTAGTTTTTGCTCTACGTTGATTCTATGTCAGTCAGGCAGGCAAACTTCCCCCCCTTTTCCCCCTTTAATGGTCGAATTTCCAAAAATCCCTTCTTAGCGGATACCTACATCACATAAGCAACCTACATGCCAAATTTCAAGTATCTAGGTGTTATAGTTTCGGAGATTTCGTGATGAATCAGTGAGTCAGTGAGTGAGTCAGTGGTATTTCTCTTTTATATATATAGTATAACAGCACCAAATATTAACTATTTGGGGTTATATGTTTACCGCATACTGAAAGCATATTTAAATAAAATATAACAGTCAAAACTCCATTGAATGTAGAGCATTGAAAATAATGCTTTGAAAAGCAACGCACACGTGGTCATTATGTAATCAGTTCACTGTACAAGGAAGCGACCACACCCAAACTGTTAATTATTAATATCTCGGAAACTAATAAATAAAGGCGAAATTCAACATAGCCAAAATGTTTGCCGATATATTAATAATGACGTGTGCAAATTTTACGCGATATAATTAACAAATGAAAGAGTTAATTAAATATAATTGAATAACTTCTGTAAAAATAGAGTTACAGTAATGAGATTTTAGTATGTTATAAAGATAATAATTTCTAACAGATTGTATATTTTAGATTTCACACAACTTGGTTTGCAACCAAGTTATTGCAAAATTAAATAAGCACAGGAAATCCGGAGCGACAAATTGGTTCCGCTGATAGTAATATTAGAAATAATATAAATTCTCCGTCTGTGGGAACCTAACTTCATTCTCACGGACCAAGGGAATTCAAAATTTTATGTGGTAGGGAGAGTGTGTCAGCCAATGAAATCATTTGACGCGAGCCCCGGCCAGCGAGGTGTTTTCACGCTGAAAGATCACTCTTTTGCCAGTACTCACGAAGTTAAGACGTAGTCCTTCGATCGTCTAGTAGCCATAGTGGTGAAGATCAACAAGAAGACTCTACGTGGTCAACACACACGCAATTACGAACACACTAAGTACAGATCATCTGTATAGCTCGTAATTGTTGCGTAAAGGCGAGATACTCTTCAGGACATCAACCAAGCTTATTGTGTACTACCAGTAGTCATAAGCACGCAAGAGATCCACCAGACTTGAAGACCAGACTTCAAGAATACAGCAGAGAGGCCGTCTAAATCATTGGTGAACAGCTGACGAGCAGAGCGACCACCCGGACGAAGCACACACACACACACACACGCTGACGTGCAACGTGCGAATCGACGAGGGACAGGAAGCAGTTCCAGCGGACAGTAGCAGACGTTAAAATATTCACAAACAGCAAGGAAGCAGAGTGTTGCCGAATTTTGAACTCCACGACCGAATCCAGCAGTTCTAAGCAGATTACTTTCTCTAACCAAGGACTCGAATCGACGAGGGACAAATCGGGACGACATCCTCTTCAGTAACAGGAAAGCAAAATCCACTTATTCATTTTTCAGATCCAATTTTCTATTTTTCAATTAAAACATTGTAATTCAAATAATTCAGGTGCCAAACAAAAAAGCAAAGACTCTAGTAAAAAAAAAGTAAATTCGTTGTGATAATCTGTATAGCAGTTTAAGTCATTAGTAAGTTATAGTTAAGAAATAGAAGTAGTATAAAAGCGCTATACAAATCTTAACTGACAATCTAATTATTAGATCATACTGCAGTATATCAGAAGTAGAATCACTAGAAATGAAATAACGTGAACTAGACTGTCACGTCTAATTTATTTTAATTAATTATTCTAATTAATTTCAGAGTTTTATATTTTGTTTCATGAACATTTAAATTCAATTTAATTAAAGAAATTTAATTAGATTAAATCAATTAATAAATTAAAATTTAAATTGCAATTAACTCGCCAAAGAACGAGTTCAGTTTCTTTCAACTATTGACCAATCGAAAAACATTGATTCATTGTTTAGCCTGTAAGAAATTCATAAAATAATAACCATTCTATTCTTGTGTGTTGTTGGTGTAATAAACAACGTTTTATTACCCCATATAACAGTGTTTTATTGTTGTACGATAAAGCCTACCAGTCTCACAAAACTCTCCCCCTTTAAAGTAACCTATTTTGTGTGTTGTTGTAATAATTTGAGATTACTAGCTTGCGAACTTCAAATCCAAAATCCACACGCCCTAGTCGGAAGAATCTGCAAGATCAGACAGCAGGTAGGTACTCACACACAACACCACATAACAATAACGCATAGAAGTAGAGTTATAATAGATACTTGACATAAACCGTGATAGCTAAGCTAATGTACAACATATATGTATTATTATACACATAAATGTTCCTCGATAGACACTATCTATTGGCGAAAACTTGAATAAAATCCGTTCAGTACTTCCTGAGATTAGCGATTTTAAACACAGAGAGAAAACGGACCGACTTTACTTTATACTATGTATAGATTTGTTACTTAGCTGAAAATCTGTCCAGAAGACATCGCATCGTTACACGCGCACTACGGGTGTTGGTTTTCTAATGTTCACTGATTTTATGTATTTTAAACTGCCAATGCATTCTGATAAAGTTATAGGTGGTTATTTTATAATTTATACTTGCTGTGTTCACATTTTAGTTGCGGGCGTAAAGTTACGCAGCCGACGGCGAGCTGAAATGCTCACATCCGCACTGTTAACATTAACTGTTTTCACTGTTTTATCGAATTCACTTTGGTATACATTTTAGTAAAATTTTGGTTCGTCAGCCTATGTATTCACGCGGCCCGGGGAGTGGTTTTAAGTCGACTGAGACACTGTTTTTATCTACATTTTATATGCGGCTGATATAAAACCTTGCCCGGCCGGCGACGCACACTGCTCGCGTCCGTTATGTTTTGATGTTATTCACCGACTGGGAGAGTTTACTGCGCACACTACGTGAAAGAATGCATTAATACGTGCCGATAGCGTGAGAAACTTGTCCGTCTGAACACGCGTGTGGTTGCGCATTCGCTCCCTACACATACCAATGCCAATCCATGCCCATCTCTACGCTACACTTGGGCGAAATAAAATTGAAAATATTCAAATTACATTTAAAATTGGTTTTACCTCTCTTTTGCCCCGTTACAAAATCCCCTCAATGAGAGGTTTTATGCCGAAGCATAAAAACTCTCATTGACACACTCATACTTCCTAAAGGGATCAGACGGGATATGTCGCCACAAACCCTTTACTGTTTATATAAAAAGAATATAGATAACTTACCCTTGGTCCAGTGGCCGTGACCGCACCTGAATGACCTTACTGGACTTCTCTCTCGAGATCCCAACACCGCAAGGCCAGACAGACGCTTGGCACTCCTGCTCTGACGCGCAAGCCAGCTCAGGACCGCCGCCACAACATTACCAGACACTGAAACATCAAATCAAAAATATCAAAATAGTGGCCTGGTATAATACCATATCACTAACTGATCTGGTTTCCCTTAGATGTGTGCTGGTTTGTGTTAAGAAGCACTGGGTTTTCTTTAACTCCTAACACCTATATATTACAAGAATTATTGTACAGACGTTCCTTTCTCTTAGCTCGCTCCCATTGACATTTATAGAATATTCGATTCCAATCGATAATAATTAATCCTTTCCCATTAACAAGAAGAAATACAAATCTTTTATACTAATGCAATAATACTTCTAAAAAATTTAAACACATTAAAAAAATTGACTCAAATACAATTCATCTATATCTTCCCCTTTCTACAATTCTTAACCATTTTCCCTTTTGTATCTAAAACAATTAAAATTCATTTAACATTTTATAAAAATATTATTATTAACAGAAATTCTATTTACCCGGCGCTGTTAATAATAATCATCCCCTTTTCTCCTCCACACACACTATTGCCCCCCTGGACTGTTGCGTCCAGTTGCCTCCACAAGGACTGAGGCAGAAGGAGTGAGCACTTTTTTCTTTCCTCTCACTCCCATCCTTGCTTCGGCATTACAAAAACTTCAGGGTAAGTACCCCTACTTATTATCTTAACATATGCCCCTAAGGTCTACCACCCCTATATTTGGGTGAAAATAGCCTGTGTTCAAAATAATCTTAGATTCCCTTATTAAACCCCATTAAATTTCTATGTTTGACCAATTTCAAAGGCAACCAACTGTGGTCAGTTTTACAATTTCTGCCCACAGCTGGTTGTCGTCCAAAACCACGATCTGGGTTGGTTAGGCCGAGATCGCCCGAAATATAGGGAATCGCATTTAAAACATGTTATACATACATACAATTCATGTTTAAATTCCTACACTAATACATAATAAACATAATACATAATAATACACTCATAATTAACATTGCGATTATTACATTAAAATAACCAATTCACATTTAACTTTGATCAAAATTTACACCCCTTACATCTTTAAATTTGCGTATAAAATTATAAATATTACATTTTAATTTCAATTGAACTTTTATTAATTAGCCATCAATTATTTATCATTTACTAACATTTAATTCTTCACAATTTCAAATTTAATATTAACCTTCATTTTAAATTATCTCTCAGTTATTATTACAAACTATGAATTTTCTTTTATTTCACCTTTTCATCCCTATTAGTTTGGGCGATTCTCCATTATTCACTATTACTTGATTTATTATATTGGCATTAACATCTATAGCCTTACTCACCTTCTTTCCTAATAACAACCAGATTTACAAATTATGACACCAGTCTCTCCATAATAACCCCATTCACTAATTCCACTTACCTCAATTTATTCTCCTCTTTGTACTAGGATGTGTGTTCCCAACCTGGCAATATACACGTTCATAACCTTTTGCCCTCCACCAAATATCGGCAAACACTCTTACCCTTCTCTAATTACGAGAACTGCCCAACGACGCACGTTTATCATACCTTACCACCTCATCACTATCTACAAAATATCACCATTACTGTTTAATCTCCATATACGTTACTCACCTTCTCTACATATAATCACTAACACCACTGTGTCCCTAAAATATCTAATACCCTCTTTGTGTATTACTGGTATTTCAAAATTCTTATTTATCTAACTCCCATTAACTTTAATTGACTAACTCAAATGCCTTTATTTTAATAATTATCACCCAGGCTCTATCCCTTTTTAACACTTTACATTACTGTGATCATTGACAATTGCATTAGAAAATTCATCTCTCACCTACTAATAACAATACATCTCAATATCCAAATATATTACATGTTTAATCATTTATTATTCATTAGAATCTAAATCTCATAAAATCATTTAACTTCATTATCAAACATTCTTTTGTACAACATTAATTAAGTAATTAATCTTCAATTATATAAAATTTCATCATTACTTTCATCACTTGTTTAGTCAAAAAAAATGTTAATTGTTATTTTAAATCAATTAAACTATAACTTCCTGTTACATACATGGTTTACATAAAATTACATGGAATACACACATCAAGAATACACAAATACATTGACATTAATACACAAAAAATATACAATCCAACTTATTATTTTATCATTGACCATTTATCAGTTAATAACACAATCCATTTTAAAAATCACTGTGCACATATATAAATGTTCATAAACACAATAAAACAAATTATCCACCATCATCAAATAATAATCTAATACATAGTTACCGTTGGTCTCCAGATCACTGTATATGATTAAATAAATAATTACCTTATTTTATCCACTAAGTGATCTTCTTTTTTTTTTTTTTTTTTTTTTTTTTATTAATTAAATTAAAAGAAGATCACTTAGTGGATAAAATAAGGTAATTATTTATTTAATAATCTAATCTTAGGTATACATAACTTATTTATTATTGGATACCTTCTATTATTATTATAAATGTACAAACTATACCAATTTTTATAATTTTCCACAATCTCATCTAATTTGTCATGATCGGGTATGGTCCTGTCACCTTCAGTATTCTCTGTCACACTCTGGTAGTTATATTATCATCTTTTATAATATCATCTACTGCTATTTCAGTTTCACTATAAGGTAAGTACTTATTATTTTTACTTCTCTCTCCACCTAACCTTTCTACAAACTATTCATAATTTCTATTTACTTTAAAAATCTCTATCTCTCTCTCTCACCACAATACCTCTCTCTCTCAAAATATCCCTCACTATAACACCAAGCTACACTCTCTCTCTCTCAATATATGCAGGGGACACTAACGCATTATTACTGCACCACCTATGAAGTGCACAAAAAATCCAGGGACCTTTATTTGCAGACCTTTTGTCTTCCAAATAAATTCTGAAGGACCTTACATCCTCCTTAAACACATGTGAAGCCTTTTCTTCACCCCCAACTACAATATCACGGGAAAAATTTACCCCCTGCAACCCCTCTACAAGTATACTATCTCTCCACTTTCTCTCTGACTCATCAACACACACTAGCATTCCACCATTATATTCTAACACCATATTTTTATTTGTATTGTCATAATTCTCAACACCACTTACCTTATTATTTGTCATCTGACCGTCTTTATTCACCTTTAATTTACCTGTTTCTCCACTATTCTCTACCCCCCCTTTTATTCTCGTCTACTTTATTCTTTGGTCTATCGAACTTCTCATTTACTAGCGCTACTATTTTTTCTTTCGTTTTACCGAAACGTGCATTCATTTCATCAATTTGTTTGTTAAAATTAAAATTTTGTCTCTTAACTTCCTCTTTTACTTCGTCAAACTTCTCATCAAATTTGGTATTTATCTGATCGTATTTCAGGTTGAAATCGCTTTTTTGTTCATCCAACTTTACATCAAATTTATCTAGCATTACATCAAATTTATTTAACTTCATACCTCTGTTCATCAAATTTCTCATCAAATTTATTTCATTTCACACTCTGTTCATTAAACTCCTCATCAAATTTATGTAACAATAATTGTATCATGGTATTTGTCTCATCTGTTTTCTTTTCAGACCGAGTTGAGATGGGTGTTACTGGTACTCTATCTAACTCTACAGATTCGGTCGCACTCGACTCGATCTGACTTATTGGCGTTGAACAAACTCCCATTTCACTCTTAAACGTTTGGTCAGTTACGCTGACATTCTCGTTATTGTTTGCCTTTTTTATTTTATTTTATTATTTTTTTTTTAATATGTTTCTTTTCAAAATTTTATCCTGTAATATTACATAACCATATTATATATTAAAAATATTCTATTTAAACTCTTTACCCTACCACATGTAGTCACAACATAACCTTATTTTTACGTCTATATTTACGTATCTCCAAATTGTATATTACCTCAAGTAACTTTTCCGCTCCTTCCAGTAGGCTTACTCTACATAAAATAAAATTTTATGTCGAGTCCCTGTTCCGGAAGCCACTGTAACTTTAATTCTTTTTATTCTTTTATTAATTGAGTTACATACTGTTTACTTTCTGTATTAACTATTTCATTCGAGCACCATCTTGTTACCAACACAAGAAATTCAAATGTACTTACCTTTCTGGGCCGAGTTCGTTTAAGTGAACCGGAAGTAGCGGGTCTTGTTACTTGAAATAATTTACTCTTAATTGTAAGATTTACCAATGACATTACCCTTTATTATCAAGCCACACATAGTTACATGAGATTCTACTTCGGAAACAAAACACATTGCTATTCGCCATGAGGCGTAGTTATTGAATCAAGTTAAAATTTCTTTCCCATTTATATAAACATAATCCCACCAAAATAAACATAATCAATCATGTCTTAAATTATAGAATTATATATATATATATATTTCACAACCCAGCACTGTTTAAATTTTAAATTTTATATTTTTTATTTATTCACGCTATCACACACTCATTCATGCAGTACAATATCATGGACTTCCCTAACTGAGCTCATTTTATTGAATTTAAATAGAATATTGAAAATTTGTTTTTTATTTCTTACTAGCTAAATACCCGTGCTCGCTACGGAGTTTTAACTCTTAGTTTGTTTATTTACATTCATGGCAACAGCTATTTATTATTTATTTCGAGAAAATCGTTAGAGCCGTTTCCGAGAAAAAAAGGACAAATATTAATTAATTGAACTTCGAAATTTTCTCGACTATAAGAACCTGCAAACAACGAAGTTTTTTCAATTTAAAACAATGATTAAAAACTCAGGACTAAATGTATTCGGGGTTTCCAGTAAACTGAGATGTCAACCACTTCATTTACAAAGTATGCAATTCCCGCGATAAATTTCAGTATTTGGTTTTTTGCCCCTTAGGATTGAAAGTTTTTAAAACCGTTTCTTAGTGAGCACCTAAGGCCTATGATGAAGCTATGTTCAAATTTTCATTGATAACCATTCAGTGGTTTCAGAGATATCGTGATCAGTGAGTGAGTCAGTGGTATTTGGCTTATATAGATATTTATATCTAGCCGATTTACCCAGCGTTGCTCGGGTTCATAATTTATTCATAGACTCATAGGCACCTATTCTTGTTCTAACGTTATATTACTTGTATATTGTATAATCTTCCTTATATTGTTACGTTCGCATTCTCACTGGAGGAATACTCTGTAGCGCACCTGTTTAAGAACATGTCATAAAATGTATTCTTATATCTGGAGACGAATTCTGTCGGGCGTGATGCTGCTGCTCGATTTCTAACTCTGGGAGAGGGCGAACAGCTAAATTAGTTTTCAATAAAATGTCTACAGTACTTGCACGCGCTGCGTATTTAACTGTCGTTTTATAATTCATTGTGGTAATGTTGAAATAAAGCATTTGTTAAATTAGTGGCTCCTAAACTTGTTCTAACAATACAATACCTCTATAGATTTCAGCTTATCAATTTTTAAATTCAAACTGAAGCAAGTGCATTTATATTGTCTGAACACTATGATCTGAATACATTCGCTACCAAAACTTTGTTTTTTATACTCGCTTATAACTTACCTCGATCGTAACTAATCCACTTTTAAATTCAAACTGAAACAACTCTGAATTCACACACTATTAAGAAGTTTCTTAGGATGCATACACCACCTTTGATATCGTAACCTATATCTTTATTTATAAGAACCGTGGACTCTGGCCCCGCCGTCTTTCGCGGGATCCGACCTAAGACTCCCCGGGTTCCGTGGATGAACTCCGGGGAAAGCCTGTCGGATAACTCCCGCGCTATTTCCTACGCGGGAGACTTCCACCGATTGTATGGTAACCAGAATCTATTCTATTGGGTTGCCATGGTAACCAGATCTAATAGTTTTTAAGACCCAAATGACCCCACAAAGGATAGTATCGAAAAAACACTTGTCCTATGTTGGTTCTCCCGTTGCGTAAAATATTTGTGCCAAGTTTAGTTGAAATCGGTCCAGTGGTTTAGGAGGAGATGTGGAAGACCCCAAAGGACCCCCCGGAGGATCGTATCGAAAAAACACCTATCCTATGTTGGTTCTCCCGTTGCGTACAATATTTGTGCAAGTTTGGTTTAAATCGGTCCAGTGGTTTAGGAGGAGATGTGGAAGACCCCAAAGAACCCCCCAGAGGACCCCATCGAAAAAACACCTACCCCTTGTTGGTTCTCCCGTCGCGTAAAATATTTGTGCCAAGTTTGTTTGAAATCGGTCCAGTGGTTTAGGAGCAGATGTGGAAGACCCCAAAGAACCCCCAAAGGACCCCATCGAAAAAACACCTATCCTATGTTGGTTCTCCCGTTGCGTAAAATATTTGTGCCAAGTTTGGTTGAAATCGGTCCAGTGGTTTAGGAGGAGATGTGGAAGACCCCAAAAAATCCCCCAAAGGACCCCATCAAAAAACACCTATCCTATGTTGGTTCTCCCATCGCGTAAATTATTTGTGCCAAGTTTGGTTGAAATCGGTTATGTGGTTTAGGAGGCGATGTGGAACATACATACATAGATACATACATACAATGGAGGGGGGTTGCCCCTTAGGAGTGAAAGTTTTTAAAACCGTTTCTTAGTGAGCACCTAAGACTTATGATGAAGCTATGTTCAAAGTTTCATTGATATCCATTCAGTAGTTTTTGCTCTACGTTGATTCTATGTCAGTCAGGCAGGCAAACTTCCCCCCCTTTTCCCCCTTTAATGGTCGAATTTCCAAAAATCCCTTCTTAGCGGATACCTACATCACATAAAGAACCTACATGCCAAATTTCAAGTATCTAGGTGTTATAGTTTCGGAGATTTCGTGATGAATCAGTGAGTCAGTCAGTGAGTCAGTGGTATTTCTCTTTTATATATATAGTATAACAGCACCAAATATTAACTATTTGGGGTTATATGTTTACCGCATACTGAAAGCATATTAGTAGGGGGAAAATGACAGTTCATTGCCGGAAGTGACGTCACACGGCGGGAAATTCAAAAATTGTGGTGGTGGGGGTAACCATGCGGTAGTTGTCTTTCGGCCATGTTGTCGTCGGCCATCGTAAATTGGGGGTAATGTGTGCGTTGATTGGCGGAGGCGTGGCTATGTTCGCCGTTCGCCGTTCGCCGTTGACGTCGTCGTTGACGTCGTCATCGTCGCTGGGCGGCGGCCTGGTGGTGGCTTGATGGCCGCCCGTCGTGGTGGGGCGACGGCGGCCATGTTGGAAAAGCTGCGATGTTGTCAAGTGGTGTAAGAGTGTAGTGGTTAAGGTACGGCCTGGTTGCCGATTCGTGCGTGTGTTATAGTGTAAGGTTATGTATATGTAAGGGGTTTTTCCGGAAGTTCGGCCATGTTGGAAAAGCGTCGATGCGGTGTTGCCAACCGTTGTCGGTTCGGTGTTATAGTGTACGGGTTGAATATATGTTTCGCCATTGTTGCCAACTCGGTGTTATAGTGTACTGGTTTCGTATATATTTACACTGCCGTGCCGATATCGTCGATGATGTGTCTATGTGTTAAGTAAATGTATAAACATGGTTACTCCCACCACCACAATTTTTGAATTTCCCGTCGTGTGACGTCCAGCAATGAACTCTCATTTTCCCTGTAAGAAACACGTAAATATATATGTGTTAAGTAAATTGTAGTATGCGAAAAGGATAGTTGAAAATAAACACTTATACAATGAAAAAATATGTACAAGTTTATTATAAATATACAAATATAAACATAAAAGAAAAAAATATCTACTTTACAATTAATATTTACTAATATATAAACATAAAAATATTATACGATAAAAAAAATATATACAAATTTATACAAATATAAACATAAAAGAAAAAAATATCTACTTTACAATTAATATTTACAAATATATAAACATAAAAATATTATACGATAAAAAAAATATATACAAATTTATACATTTCACAATCAGGTATTTTTTTTTTTACAAGTCTCCATCCGGTGGTTAATTTCCATCTGTAACAAAAAAGTAAGAGTATTAGTGACATGTGGTTGTTACAAGTAGGATGGATTACTAAAACCTTTATTAACACTGTAATATACCTTAAATATGCATACGCCCATAAAACGTACGATTCGACTTTCCGAATACGTACATCCTGCATTGTGGGCATGCGGGTGGTGTCCCCTCCATCGCTACCGCCTGGAACCAATTGAGGACGCATCGGTAATGGTATGTATGGCCACATACCAAACCGAGCAGCCTCTGCCCGTCATTGTATGATTCTATGCATATACTGCATGTATTGTGTGGAGGAATCATACCTTGAACAGGACAGGGCTCACCGCGACGCCAACACCATGTCGGTAGACTCCTTCTAAGAAGGAGTCTCAATGTTGTTGAGTCATCGTGCGTCCTCGGTTCGGTTGCGTGTAGCACTTCAAAGAAGACGGGTAGCGCGTCTTCTGGAGGGGTCCACAAACGGGGATCTCTGCGCAATAATTGCTGCTGCTGTTGCTGATAAATGGGCTGTGGGCGTGGTTGAGGTTGCATCTGCGGTGGTGGCGGTGGTGGTGACGGTGGTGGTGATTGTGGTGGTGATTGCGGCGGCGTAATCGGTTGTGGTTGTGGAGGTGGCGGCGCTGGTATCGGGCGAATGTCACTAAAAAAAAAGACAACATAGAAATTATGTATAATCGCAAATAAAACAAAGCAGTATGTACGCATAAGAAGATGACTTACATATTTATGTCGAGGACTTCTACATCGTCATCATCACTGTCACTATCATCATTACCGTTATGATTCAATTCAAGCGTATCAGCATCGCTTTGATTGTCCTCCTCCATAACTTCACCTTCTGTGGACTCGACATTACTGAAACAAAAAAAAAAGGAACAATTTTAATACCAGATTTAAACGTAAGAGAACAATTGAATGTTAATTAAAAACAAACGTACCGACTCGTACCGGGTCGAGGGTGAAATACCGCCACTCCTGCAGCTAGAGCATCGCTGAAAAAAAAAAGTATAAATTGAACACATGAGGTAAACGCAATAGTATAAGACTTTGTTGTTAATGAAAACTGACTTACCGCAACACACTAGCCTGTAATCGAAATAATGCGCGTTTAAAACATTGCAGGCTGTTTGGAGATAGGGGACGACGACAATCTGCAGCAGCAGCAGCAACAGCACCAGTCGGAGCGTTAGCATCACTTAAAAAAAAAAACATGTATGAAATGAACACTGGAGGTAAAACGTAAGAGCACAGGAGTTTATTAATGAAAATTGTCTTACCGACTCGTGACAGGTTGCGGAGATTGGGGACGAATTACAGCAACAGCGGCAGCAGCAGCAGCAGCATCATTGCTGAAAAAAAATAAAATAAATTGAACACCGGAGGTAAAAAAAAAAACACAAAAGTACAAAAGTTTATTAAAATGACAATTGCCTTACCGACTCGAATCGGGTTCTGGAGATACGGGAGAATCCATATTAGTATCAGCGGTGACAGGTGCCTCGTCGGTATCACTGAAATAAAAAAAAAATATATAATTGAACACTGGAGGTAAACGCATTAGGACAAGAGTTTATTAATGAAAACGGCCTTACCGACTCGAGCCGGGTCCTGACAAAGCACGACGTAACCGTTGTGAACTATAAAAAAAAACACACATCAATCGAATGGAATATTCTTTTTGTGCATTATAAATAAAGAAAAAAAAAATGTTATATTTACCATCGTACTCGACGTTGCTCTGCTGTCCTATTTTTCATAATTTTCTTGTTGTTCATTCTGTAAAACGTATCAAAAGTTGTAAAATAAGTAAATAAAGAACATAAAGTTAATGTGTGTGTGTGTGTGTGTGTGTGTGTGTGTGTGTGTGTGTGTGTGTGTGTGTGTGTGTGTGTGTGTGTGTGTGTGTGTAATGCCGAACATCATCTTTACCGTTAGTTATCGGTCGGTGTACTTTCTCTTTTTTGCCTTAGGACCAGCAGCGTCGTTGGTTATTGCGGCTATCATGTAATGCCCGTACGCGAGTGTACTTACACCGTCGTCCAGTACATACCTCTTATCATCATAAGGAGACAGGGAAAGTTTTGTTATACGTTGCGTGTACAGCTTATGATGATTGCTTCGTATACAGTCAGCAGAGGTGAATACGGTACGACTGTCAAAAAGACACTCGCTGTACAATTGATGTCGTAACCTTTTTTTTATTGCCGTCCTTGGCACACCTTTCGCCACCTTTTTGTCGGTGCGGTCGGACAACAAGAGCGAGTAACACTTCGCCCTGAGTCCGACAAATTCCCTGATGGGTTTTCCATTGGTCTCATCCTTGAACTTCCCCACGACTTTTTTGTTGTCGTCGCAATGACAAGGATGATCCACGGGATAGTCCGATGTGTCAAAAAGGTGGAGATCCTCTTTCATATCTGAGTACAAATCGTCAGTCTGAATGCTGTAAAGCAAACTGTCTGTGTCAGTCATTAGTAAGGTCAATCGTTGTCCGTACTTGGCGACAGCGTACCGATAATGAAAATTGTACATTATCAATTTGCTGACATCGAGTACTGTGAAGCCGACGTACACCGGACGGGAAAGGAATATCGTCCTATTTCGTAAGGCCAGTCCGACCAAGTTATCGGTGTAGCGGATCATACGCTTTAGCCGAGGATTGGAAACAATTTTCTGCAGCCGTTGTTCGTTAGAGACTAGTTGGAAGTCTATTCGTTTCCTCACGTTCTCCAGCGATTTGCCATAGACGGCGTTGACCATCAGTTTGAAAAAATCCTTTTCGAAACTGTTGGTGGCTGCTGCTCTCTTTTGCGTGTTGAAATCGATAAACGGTTTCATCCACGCTCTCTGTTTAAAACTCAACACCCTATGTATCGCTTTCAATTCTAAACCGAGACTCAGATACAATTTTAAATTTCGAAAATGGAGAACGTAATTTTGCTTGTCGTCCAAAGTCGTCAGCAACTTGGGAACGGACGACGAAGGCGTTTCCGATCCGCTATACCCTTTTGTATAGTGCAGTCGTGTGTGGAGTCGTCGAGAGTACGGTGAAAGTACGTCAGGATGGACACAGGAACGGACGGGTGCCAATGGATAATCGGAATGGAGGTCATGAAGTTCAGGTAGATAGTGTAAGTCGACCTCGAGTATGTAGCCCATGTCACCGTCATCGCACAGAGTACGCACGTCCAGTGAGTTGATCTCGTTACGATCTAACCATCTGAAGTCGGCGTAAGGGAGCGGTTGTGACATGGCTGCACCGTAAAGGTTGTTGCAGTCCGTGTACAATATGAAAGAGGTTGGCTTTGAAGCATCGTACTGATCGACAATTAGTGGGTTGTTGGCCTTGGCGTGGCGGTTGGGTACCATGCTAACGCCACCGCGAACAGCCGATTCTATAAAGAGATGCTGATCTATATCCGTCAACAGCTCCAGTCGCATACGGGTCATCTTTAACATCGCATGCCAAGCGACACCAGGAAGCGAGTAAAGATGAGCCGGATCGATCTGGTAGTACCGCATGGCCATCTCACGGAACGCCTCGAAGACGTCGGCCAGTAGCAGCACGTCTGTTTTAAGATACAGATCGTGATATTCGCCCAGTGTACTGATTCCAAAAGTACGCCACACGTTGTGCGCGTGAGCGTAATCTTCGTCAGATATTGGCGATTCACTCAACCTGTTGAAAAAGTGTTCGCGTGCGGGCAGACGTGTTTCGTTGAATTTCTCGCTACCTGTCATGTAATCGTAAGGGTACACGCCCTTACGTAAGAGTAGCTCGAAGTGTTCTTCGAAACATTGCTTCGTTAAATCGAAATCCGCACCGCTCGCGTGCAAGTTTCCAACAAGTGTGTCCAAGGACGTGTTCAAAAATTGAAGCGTGTCTACGAAACGCAGACGACCCAACGAGACTGATACGAAGCGTTCGCTAGTGGTAGCGATACAAGCGAGATCGTCGTATTTACCCAACCCTTGTACTAGGTGATGTGCATCGTAACCTCGTAAGTTGTGAAAAAATACAGGTATGTGTCGTGGAGTCTTGAAGTTAAGGTTACAGATGTTGTGAGCTGCGCCTAGGTATCGTCCTGTCAGATGACAATGGTTGCGCACTTTGTCGATTTCGTTCAGTGGTTCTTCACAGAGATGACATACGAGAGCATTTGCGAAAGATAACAAATCACGGTCACTCATAGTCATAGGGACAATGGATCGGATGATTCTGAAAAGTTCTCGCTCTTCAGCGACCAGTCTATTGAGAAAAACGTCTACCACGTTCTCACCGCGATAAACGACCTGGGGTTTGAAAATGTTACGCTCGTAGTCGACTATGAGGTAGGAGAAACCTGAAGGAAGATGTAACGACTCCGTTGTGGTGGACGATGTGTGCGGAGGAGCGTCGCAGCGATGGCAAGGGACGATAAATGATTCAAAATCTGCGTATATCGCAAAAGGGACCTTATGGCAGTATGTATAATTTCTGAAATACATCACATTCTCCTCCTCCGCTGTCGTGGGTAAACGAATTTTCTGTTCACCATATGGTGAACAGTGGGGGATATGTTCGGTAAGGAGTCGTTCTTTGCAGAATCTATGCAGACAGTAATTGCAATAGAAAGAACGCCCGTCGTGGTTGCTTAGTGAAGAGAATAAGCGACTTGTATTTTTTATTAAACAGTAATGTTTTCGGTCGTCAGCGGTAAGAAGTAATAGATTAACGTGATGTTGTCTGCCGCTGGAAGGAGTTATTCTTAAAGGGTAAATTTCATATTCTTCGTAACCGAAAACATTTATAGAAACGTTAGGATTGTCTCGTTCGAACTTCACAATGTCGGATAGACGGGTGGGGTAAGTTATACCAGAAGTATTGATACTGCAGATATGCGGCTTGTATTTGGATACACGATCTTTGTGGTCTGATTGTTGTGGAAACAGAGCGGCCAACACTGACCATACGAAACACATTTGATCGCCTGTATTGTTCACGTTGATGATGGATTTAGTACGAGACAATTCAGGAGGTGTACGAATGAAACTGGAGGCGGTTAGCGGTTGGTATCGTGAGAGAACGAGTTCTAAGGAGATTATGCGGTCTAACACCCAACCGCTACCCTCGCGTGTGAATTTATCAATCGATTCAATGATCTTTTCGTATGAAGCTTCTAAACGATCGGGCAATACATCTTGGTCAGCGATCAGTGTCGTATGACATCGTCCGTGAAAATAAGCTTCAGTCGTCACTTCTTCGTCCTGGTCCGTGTCAGCGTTTACGATGTACTTGACAAATCTCGCTTTAACCGTTATATGCCACTTTATAGAAAGCAAACGTGTCAGTTCGTTTAGAATGTCCGTACGTAACGTATCGTGCATTTCATCAAAAAAGGTTATGACATCGTTGACACATTCTTCGTCATCTGTGATAGGCGTGTAAACGCGCAATACCAACGCGCCGCGTAACGAATATTTACATTCAACAGCAAATGACTGCATTATCAACAACAATGAAAACACGAAACTTTAACAATTACTTGCTCGCTTGAAGAACAATTGAATACTGATACGAAATTAGAAAATAAGCACTATTTTATATGCGACACGTGAAAGTTACACTGCGCGAGACTTGAAGGTGAACGCTGGCAGTGATCGTCGCTCTACTTATACTATCTATGACAGTAGCGCGCGCAGCTATCCGCTCCCACTACCGAACTATTACCATCGACGATCCCCCACTACCAACTGCGTGCGCAGCTATCTGCTCCCACTACCGTGCTTTATTTCATACCGACCAATTGACGACAGCCATCCCCACTACGGATGCGCGCGCAGCTATCGCTGAGGAGGTGAAATGCAACGCGAAAAACCAACATTCTTGCTTCAGATATGGATGTGTCCACATATTCTTTTGCAAGTCGATTAAAAAGCTTTTACAACATCAGTCGTCGTGGTAACATTAAATTTTTCGTTCATAAATTTCCGAATGTGAACGTAAAAATTTTTGACCTAGCCAAAGCTGGGTTTATTTACGAAGACGATGGTGATGTTGTAAGATGCTGCAAGTGTAAAATACGAATTATGGATTGGCAGTGGGTGATGATCCCGCCCAAGTCCATAAGGCGTCAATGCCCGCATGCGATTTCGTTCGTGAACACTTGTAGAAGTCGACGCACGCAAAAACGGCTCTTTTCAGAGCCAACATAAACTCATGTACAAACATACCCGTTTGGGTAGTACTAGTAGTACTAGGTGTTAGTACTACTACTACTACCGAACGACAGTATTCACTCCAAAAATGTAAGTGAAGACACAAAAAAAATTACTCAAACAATATGCGTATACACTATAAATATCATGATCACGATTAATAGCGTATCACTCACATCGCAGATCATCGAGACGATGGACGTCTATCGATATGATGATGGGAAACATTTCACAATAACCAAAGCTTCACGAAGCGCGATACGGTCCAACTTATGTTCCGTGTATTTTGTGAAGAAAAGACGATTTTGTGGCAACTACTGTACACGTTACAAATTCGGCGTTGACAAATATCACGCACGTTGTTGGCGTCACATAAAAAAACACCGCAGTGATTTGCCGCCGATCGTGCTGTTGATGATAGTATCCGATAGTATACACAACAAATCACGGTGGCTTCAATTTATCGTAGAGTGCGAACAAAATAACGTACCGATAGAACTTGTGGTTTACGAAAAGAATATGTTCAAGTGTACCGTACGTCACGGATGGAATTTTCTTTCACGTTTCCGTCCGATTCCTGAACTCTATAACGCTGTTCAGCGTGTGCACGGCTTACACGATTCACACGGACAGATGAACTACGCTACTGTATACACGGACATGCTCGCCTACGGAAGTTCGATACCACACGCTTCTTGTTGTATCGTCCTTACGGAGCGCACTATTCCGATACGCACACCGATGGAAATATACAGAAGCGTGATGATGATAGTGCCAAAGTGCGCACTGGATCCTAGCTACAACGTAAGTTTTGACCTGCACTGCCCACCGTCCTCGTTACCGACACTAGCGAGAGGGAAACAGTTCGCGTTGGTGAACAACAAGGCGCAGGGATTATTTTCGGTAGCCTTTCTGAAGGAGGCATTGCCTACACTCCGCAAGTATTGCGAATAATTTGGTCTGCGGTATTCGCACGAACAAGGGTACACAGTGAAAGACCAGCGTTTGTACGAACAGTGGCAGCATTGCACGGGCTCTATGGCAGACGAATTTTGGTTGTTGAACTCGTATCTGATACACCTGCATACGGAATCGAGAAGTCAACGCCCAATCGCTGAACTCAAAGCTAAACACATGTGCGAGTGGCTACCTGAGAACGATAACGTCATAGTCGCGGAAATGCACGAGTACCGCGACAACGTTATACGTAGCGTCATGTTCAAAGACATGAATTCTGTTAAGACTGTAAGAGCGTTGGACTCGAAACAACACGCGCTCCCGAGATACTACATCGGTATGAGCCTCGTGCGTAATGGGCGTATGAAAATCAGTTTAGCTCATGTTTTAACGTACTTGCGCAATCGGAAAAAGAACGCGATGTTCTTCCGTTCGGTCGATATGATATAAGCGGGTGTGGAGCGGTGGCGGTGTGACAGTCGCGTGATGGAAGGTGGACGTGCCAGAACGGCATCGATGAGAATTACCTTCAGCACTGAGCCGACAGTTTACTACATTCCAGCGTATTGCGAATCACGGTTCGCACGACGACACGAGAATGAAACGAGCTGTGAAGAATATACACCAGAGCGTTCGCAAGACTATCGCGACGGAGTTGCACAGACCGGTAAGAAGGAATTTTCCGAGACGCGCGGTCGAGTTGAAGGGACTTCACGACTTGTACCAAGCAGACCTGGTAGAGATGATACCGCACGCAAAGGCGAACAAGGGATTCAAGTACCTTATGACGATGATTAACGCTTTTAGCAAGTACGCGTACGCCGTTCCATTGAAAACGAAGACGGGTGTTGAGGTCGCACGAGCTCTGGAACCGATTCTGCGATTCTGCGATAAACGACCGAAGTTCAAAGTAGGCGATCGTGTGCGTATAAGCAAACACAAAATGACGTTCGCTAAAGGATACACACCGAATTGGACAAACGAGATATTCCTCGTTCACACAGTGCGTACCGGCAGCGTACCCGTCACTTATTCGCTAAAGGATCATACAGGAGAAGTGTTGAAAGGTGGTTTTTATGAACACGAAATCAGTAAATCGAACGTTGGTGACGTGTACTTGGTAGAAAAGATCGTACAACGTAAAGGCGATCGTGTGAAAGTCAGATGGTTAGGATTCGATGGTAAACACGATTCGTGGATACACAAGAAGAACTTGGTATAACAACGATTCGACTCGAGGAAATAGAACTAGTATGCGTCGATGCGTTACGATGACAACATGCGCGCTGTGTACAGTGTAAAAGACATTGTGTCACATCCTGGTTACGATGAGTACATCGTGAACACGACCGCAAACGACGTTGAACGCATGCACAGGATCTTGACAGTGTACGAGTACTGGCAACGGGTTACCAATCGCGTGACGAGGTTCCGACTCAGCGAAATAGTACCAACCGGCACCGGATTCGATCACTACAAAGAATGTGTTTGGTCGGATCCGAACTGTGAAACGGGTCCGGACACATGTGTATGCAGTTACATATCTACCGACTGCTACGATATAGTGCGACTATTAAATAGACTGTGCGTAGAACGACAACATGAAAATATTGCAACAAGCGCACAGACTAAAAATACAGGACGTGGACTATTCGAAATTGTGCGACGATGGTGGGAGTGGCAGAAAAAAACGTAAACACGGACGTCTTCTGCCCGATACCGTTCGTTCGATCATCTGCGGACCTTCCGCGTGCGGTAAGACAAACGTCATGTTCAACCTGTTGTTCGATGTAAACGGATTGAGATTCGCGAACTTATACGTGTTTTCTAAATCACTATTTCAACCCAAATATCAGATGCTGGAGACCCTGATGACACGACTTCCCGACGAAGGAATGGGTTATCACGCCTACAACGATAACGAAGAGGTACCACCACCCGACGAGGTCGATCCCAATTCTATTATGGTGTTCGATGACGTGTCTTGCGAAAGGCAACACAACATACGCAAGTATTTCTCTATGGGACGACACAGCGGTGTGGACGCGTTTTACCTTTGTCAGACGTACAGTCAAGTGCCAAAACAGTTGGTTCGTGACAATGCCAATCTAATAGTGTTGTTCAAACAGGACGATCGCAACTTGAAACATGCGTACAACGATCACGTCAACACGGACATGAAATATGACACGTTTAAGAATATGTGCGCTGAGGCGTGGAAAGATCGTTACGGCTTTCTCGTTGTGGACAAGGATTCTTCTATCAACACTGGCAGGTATAGAGTCGGTTTTGACCGTTTCATAGTAGTCGCGCCTAACGATTAAACAAAAAAAAAGTCACACGTTCAGCTAAATACACATGACCTGCTGTCAACGACTTTAGTTGATGTTCTGCCGTTTATCGAGATGGACGACAAGAAGAAACGACTAGCACGTGATATCGACACGATCAGTGATGATATACGGAAGAAATACCGTGCGTTAAACATGGGATTCGTGAAGAAGAAGCATCGTTATCCAAAAGTTACAAACCGATTCTAGAACCGTTACAAAATATTTCGCAAGCGTTGCTTGAAAAGAAACGTAAATCAACAAATGAAAAGCCTTTAAGAGTGAAAAAGATGAAACGTGAAGAGGATGAGGAAGAGGAGAAGGAAGAGGATCCGACAGGTGCAATTAGTAAAATCGATGCGGGAACACCATCTCGTTCCCGAACGAAGCCACCGCGTTTCCTGAAAACGCCTGTGATAGCCGAAACATTGGACGATGATGATGATGATGATGAGGGCGATCCCAGTCTCAACATTGAAAAAATGCTAGACACACCGGAAGGAAGACGTGAAGCGCTTAGATATTTTCAGGACAAATACGACAGTGAATCATTAGCGAACAAGTACATGCGTATGATCGTTTCGTCCGAACGTGATCGTCTGATGGACTATACGTACGGTGTAAGACACGAAAACGGAAAATGGATGATCGGTGATTCACAGTTCGAAATCGATACGGACGATTCGATTCTTATCAACGGTAAACGATACAAAGGTACACCAGGACTCTACGAACTAGTGTTCATGAAGCATCCTAATGAAAATATTTACAAGGAATCAGATCTGAAAGCGTACAAAGGTATACTGCGTAACACCAACGCGCATAAGCAGTATTACTTAGCGAACGCACAGGTGAACGCGAACAGAGGTGTAAAGTATAAACGAATAATATCGCAACTGTTTCCACCGAAACGTACAGGACAGGGGCATAATAATATTGATACATCGTATATGACGTTAACGAGAAAAAAAGACAAAATCGATTACGTGCACTGGGACGATCCGAACGAACTGGTGGACAGATTGCGACTGTTAATGGCATCACAACGTGTTGGAAACAGTGGGCACACGAACGAAATCGTCTCCATAGTGGAAGAACTACGTGAAGCAGGCATAATCGTATAATAAGAGCGGTTCGATTCTGAAAGCCGATAAAGTGTATAAATAATACTGTCGTACATGCGCCGGGGACATTCCACGTTTGGTTGTGACAACATGGATATCGTGCTACTGTTTATTATCGTGTGCACAAGTGCCGTTGTCGCATCGAGCGTTAACGCTAACGATGTTGATTTCGCTATAGATTACTTGGTGCGATACGGTTACATGCCCGACGATAGTTTACGACTCACGGACAACGCCACCATCGATATGGACGCCTACCTTCGCACGTTTCAAGTGAATTACAATTTAACCGTAAATGGAGGATTGAACAACGAAACGATGAATCTGATGCGTGCGCGGAGATGCGGTAACGAAGATTTCGTGTCGTACACCTTACGAACACCGTGGGCCAAGAGACGTTTGTCGTGGCGGTTCTTTCACGGTAGCGCCAGCGCTATAGAAGCGTCACGACAAGCGTTCGCTGTATGGCAGAAACATTCGAACCTGGAATTCGAATATCGACCCAACGACATAAACGCCGACATGGTCATTGCTATGAAATATTTTAAACACAGGTGTCTGACTTCCAGGTGCACGATCTGTGGGTACGATTTGGACGGGCGAGGAGGTATACTCGCTCACGCTTACTACCCGCCCGATTTACCGTATAACACTACCGAAATACACATGGACTACTACGAATCGTGGAATTATACGAACGCAACCGAAATACCGGACGATCAGACCAGTTTTCTTCAGGTGTTAACGCACGAAATCGGACACGCGTTAGGACTGTCTCATTCCCTCGAGAAGGATTCGATCATGTACCCGTTCTACGTACCACGCTCGAACGGTCCGTTCGACCTGAGAGACGACGATATAAAAGGCATTCAACGCTTGTACGGGAAGCCGACGCCGCCGCCGCCGCCAGCTACGACGACGTCAACGACGACGTCAACGACGACGTCAACGACGACGGCGACGACAACGAACGACACCGTTCGGACGACGGATTTATGTCGGCTAAAGAAAGTTAATCAATTTTTAATAATCAACAGACACCTGTATATTGTGCACGATAACTTTTTGTGGACATTGGATCTCGAGTCGAAGCGATCGAGTCCGTCGTCGCCGCTTCTGTTGACGGATTGGTTGACTTTCTTACCGTTGACGTTCACCAACGTTTCAGCGATGTACCAGAGACCGCGAACCGAAGAAGTGGTACTATTCATAGACAACTACGTATACATGTTCGATATACACAGTCTGCAACCACTGAACGGGTATCCGCGTTCGATCACAACGCTCGGTGTTCGCACGATGACGAAAATAAACGCTGCGATACACACGTACACGGGTCGAACTCTTCTGTTGTACAACGATATGTATTACGGCGAAATAGACGAGTGCACGTTCACGATCAAGAAACACGGATACGTTAAAGATCGTTTTGTCGGCTTACCAGAAGCCGTCGACAGTGCGTTCCGATACATCGACGGAAAGATTTATTTCTTCAAAGACGCACGCGTATACGTGTACGATGAATTTCTAAATACGATCGTAAAAGGAAAACATAGCGACGGACTCTCCGTTGTCGGAATAAAATGCATAGACAGTATGATCGTATCAAAACTAATCGATTTATTACGCGAGTACGTATAAATGCCGTGAACAACGGACGAGACGCATCATTCACAAGATGAGTGTTGACAAGTTCGGCAGACACCAGAGCGCTGTCAGAGCGCGAAGGGAGACGCGTCGCAGTCTACGGGAGGATATTGGTATCTCGATGACCGAGGACGGGCACTTCGACGTAGCGGGGAAAAAAATACACAACTTGGGCGAACCGCAAGACGGTAACGATGCCGTTCCACTGCGCTTCGTGCGTGACCACTGTCTGTTTGCCGACGATCTGTCGTCGACGACGACGACGCAAGGAATAGACGCGAAAGGTCGTAAGCTCGTCAACGTTGGCGCTCCCGTCGATCTCGGGGACGCTGTCAACAAGCAGTACGTAGACTACTCGTGCTTACGTTTCACACAGCTGGTACCGAACAAGAAGAACGGAGCTGTCGTCGACGCGCGGGACCATCGCATACAGTCTCTGAGGGAACCGATTCGTGCGAGAGACGCTGCGACCAAAGTATACGTGGACTCGAAAATCATACCGAAGGATACGAACTCTAACCTAAAGGTCGGCAACGTGCGGATAACACAGTTAGCGCCGCCAGTCAACAACAAGGACGCGGTGAATTTAGAATTTTTGAACCGACACACGATCATTGCGGTAAACGACGCTTATTTCAACGCACAAGGAAAGACTATTCTAAACGTCGGCGACGGTGGCGCACGGGCTACGGACGCGGTGAACGCACGTCAATTGGAGGAGACGAAGCGGTACGCGAAGAGCGAAACGTACAAACTCGCAAAAGTGTTCCAACATCGTTGGGAGAAAGTGGTATCGTATATCTATAAATTGCATAAGCACGCAGCGCGTACTTCACTTGGTGCCGAAGAGGCGGACTTACTACTTACGAACAAGGCGGAGACGAACGAGTTGATTAGTGATCTGGACAAATCTAAGGACGAGCACGATTGGAGATCCCTTTATCGAGAGCAAGCGAAACAGTAGTCATGTACGAACTACGTAGCCGAAAAAAAAGGGAGGGCGTGGTCTTATCGGAAAAATAGTTAAAAGCGCGGTACCATTCGTTGCGAAGTCAGTACCTACACTGATCAATCGAGCGGTGGACGTATTACCGGTGGAACTACATCTGCCCGGCTACAGGTTCTGTGGACCTGGAACGAAACTAGAGCAGAGATTGGCTCGCGGTGATCGAGGAATCAACGAGTTGGACGAAGCTTGTCGTGAACACGATATCGCTTACAGCAAGTACAAGGACAACGAACGACGACGTGTAGCGGATCGTGTGCTAGCCGGTAAAGCGTGGGAACGAGTGAAAGCTTTGAATTCCGGCATCAGTGAAAGAGCGTACGCGGCAGCCGTAGCAGCAGCGATGAAGGCGAAATCAGCGTTAGGCAGCGGGCTATGCTGCGGTGGCGGTGTGCGTAAACGTCGCACCAGACGACGCAAGCCGGTTCGACGCACGATAATCAGGAAGAGGAGGAGGAGGACAACGACAACTGGGGCAGGACGTCGACGAAGACGGGCCGGTGGTAAAAAGGCTTCAGGACTATACCTTCGACCGTACCGAAAAAACTAATCAAAATACCCGTGCGTCCGTTGTCCGATCGAGATCTTTATGAGTACACGAAACTATTGCGTATACCTTATTTCAAAGGCGTGTACATGCGCGACACACTTCCTAGTACATCACCGTGGGAGAACGAAAGCGCAATCGTGAATCTGGACGACGCTACCGGACCGGGCACGCACTGGGTATGCTACAAGAAGCGAGGCGACAGAGTCTGGTACTTTGATGGATTCGGCAATCTGCGCCCTCCTGTCGAGCTAATACGGTACTTTGGATCGAACGTGACCGACATTCATTACAATTACGCACAGAAACAGCCATCGAACACGGTCATCTGCGGACATTTATGTTTAGAGTTTTTGACATCGAACGATCAGTAAACGACAAGATGTCTTCGCTTACGGTCACTGTCACAGGAACGGATCCAAGCGCACTGGTTTGTGACTTTTTTCCACCGCTTGAACTGACGAACGGTGAATGGTACGCGGGACTGCTGGACTTTACCACGTACAACTCTATACCGAACGTGGAAAGCGGAAGAAACAACATCTTTCCCGTACTAAAGGGAGCACGTAAAACGTTAGAACTCGTCAATATACCGACCGGTGTGTACGAAATCAGTGATATCGAAACATACCTGAAGAAAGAACTAGCAGACCCAAAATTTTCTCTACGACCCAACAACAACACGTTGAAATGTGAAATTTATTGTTCATACGATATCGATTTCGGATGTACGGAACACACGATCGGTACCATGTTGGGTTTTTCCAAGAACCGAAAGTTAGAAGCGTATATATTACACACGTCGGACGTGCCTGTAAACATTAACAAAGTGAACGTTTTGGAGATAAGGTGTAACGCTGTACAAGGCTCGTACAAGACGGGACGAAACGAGCATATACTGCACTCGTTCTATCCAACAGTTGAGCCAGGATTCAAGATAGTAGAAACGCCTAGAAACGTCATTTATTTTCCACTTAACGTACTACACTTGCGTAACGTTACACTGTCCGTACACGATCAGGACGGTGATATTGTGAATTTTCAAGGCGAAGTTATCACCGCACGTATACATTTGAAACGTGTGTAGTAATCATGGGAATTTATTTCACCGATACCCCCGTGATGAAGAGCGGTGGCGGCGGCGGCTCGCACCACGAGATAAAAGAGGTCAACACTTTTGGAAAAGGTATCAGTAGACGTTCGTCGTTGACACGGTTAACAGCAACTAACCGACGCTACCTGATTTCATTAGGATTCAAAGTCAAGAAAAACAAGTAATATGGCGGACAGCGGTATCGTCTTATCGGTTGAACGTCGATAATTCTTCGAAGACAACATCACGCATTACGAATATCATCCTCATGCACCGTACGCGTCAGCGTCACGATACGGAAATAACGATGAGATACGCATACCTATACTGCAACAGGAAGTCTTCACTTTACCGATGGAAAGTTTCCTGTACGTTGAAGGCAAATTGAGCAAAAAGACCGACAGCACCGGTAGTGTGAACGTGAAAATGATCAACAACGCGATCGCGTTTCTCTTCGAAGAAATCCGTTACGAACTGGCCGGTGTGGAAGTGGATCGTACCAAGAGCGTCGGCATCACGTCCACTATTAAAACCATGCTATCTGCCGGCAAGCAGGACATTGTTTCGATGCAAAACGCCGGTTGGGTTGCTCCTACAGCTAACGAGATAACACCGACCGGCCAACACGAGGAATTCAACTTTTGCATACCGTTGAGGATGCTGATGGGATTCGCTGAGGATTTCACGCATGTTATTTTAAACATGAAACAGGAACTT
Organism: Magicicada septendecula; assembly: GCA_034769895.1. Lineage (NCBI taxonomy): Eukaryota > Metazoa > Arthropoda > Insecta > Hemiptera > Cicadidae > Magicicada > Magicicada septendecula. The sequence continues at coordinate 427,049,094 of CM068370.1, read as the reverse complement.
ATACTGTTGCGCACTTCCAGCAACGTTAACGCTTTGTTCTCGTCCACGGATGCGCCCGCTAACGCCGATATAGAACTGACCAAAATCTCTTGGATGATTCCGTTCGTGTACGTGAACAACGAAGTACGGATACGATTGTTGGATATTATACGCAAGGACCTACCGCTATTCTTACCGTTTCGTAGTTGGGAACTGCACGAGTATCCGGCTTTACCGACGACCGACAGACAGACTTGGACAGTGAAAACAACTACACAACTGGAGAAACCACGGTACGTGATACTCACCTTTCAGACCGCCAGAAAAAACAATCTGAATAAACACGCAGGTGAATTCGATCACTGCAATGTGACAAACGCGAGACTCTTTCTGAACGACAAATACTACCCGTACGATAACCTGAACCTGGATATCGATAACGGACGTTACGCATTGCTGTACATGTATACACGATTTCAAAAATCGTACTACCACAGAAGTCAACCCAACGTACTTCTAACACCTACAGAGTTCATAGCAAAAGCACCGTTATTCGTCTTCGATTGTAGCGGACAGGACGAATCGCTCAAGTCATCACCAGTCGACGTCAGATTGGAATTCGAGTCATCGACCAATTTCCCCGCTCAGACAGCGGCCTACTGCTTGATACTGCATGATTCAATAAATGTGTACACTCCGTTATCCAACACGGTGCGCAGACACAATTAAACGCTTACTATATATTAATGTTTTTTTTTACTGTAAATAGAACTTTGCTTTTTTAGAATGTAATTTTTAATTAAAAAAAAAATGTAATCAATTTTCATGTATTTTTATTTTATTGTAAATAGAATGTAATGTAATCAATTTTCGTGTATTTTATTTTTGTGGAGGGGGAAAACGATTCTCCTCTTCTCCCTATTCTTCGTTCAGTGTTTCATCAGCACGAGTCGCGAGTGGACGTACAAGATGCTTTCACACGATATCTATGTTGACGATATCAATCACAACAGCAACAACCGCTATTTCAAACAATGCGGTGAAGCGGCAACGACTACATCAATCAAGTCTTTATCACCGGACGATAAAGAAGTACAGGTCATCTTAATTCAAAAAATCACATCTCCGTACCCGCGTTACAGAAACTTGGAAAACCGTTTAAAGAGTTTTAAAGAATGGCCTGTATCGTTAACGATAACACCTAAAGAATTATCAGAAGCGGGTTTCTTTTACACCGGATGCAACGATAGAGTGATTTGTTTTTGCTGTGGAGGCGGATTAAACAAATGGGAACGTGGAGAATATGCTTGGATGGAACACGCACGACATTTCCCTGCGTGCTCTTACGTAATGTTAATGAAAGATAAAAATTTTATCCTCAAGGCACTGGGTATTGTTACCGAGGCGCAAGCACCAACAGCTGTAGCAGTGACAGCAAAGAACGAACAACGCACCGACACGATCAAGGAGAATATAAAAAACGTAGAAGAAAGCTCGAATCGTGATACGATGTGCAAAGTCTGTTACACACAAAACGTGGAAGTTGTACTTATTCCCTGTCGACATTTTATTACATGTGTGAATTGCGCCATAACCCTACATAATTGTCCCTTATGTAGAACCGCATACACTGCTTACATGAGAGCGTATTTCTAGTTCGTTTTCACGCGTCTATTGACACCAGGTTTGAAAATATATATATGCTGCTGTGACAAAAGTGTTTTATACAACCTCTGCTAATATCGCATACCTCAGTGTTTGAACAGCACGCGTTGAAGACGGACGCATGGAGCTGCTATCTCCGTACGAGTACATACGCTGCAGTGACTTAAAGCATACAGTACTGTACCCTATAGAAATTTTTGTATACAACGTTCTGACATGTAAATTTGTTGCACTGATCCGTGACGAAAATATAAAGTACAAAATAAACGTTCCGAACAAATTCTTTACGAGCGTTTCACAATATACAACGTGTCTGTTCCGTAAGACGGACGGATCTGCAACGTTCCTAGTAAAACCAAACACGTTGTATATAACGAAAAAAGGATGTGCGAGGATAAACTAGCAGTCATAGTTGACTTTCACTGTTTTATCGACAACGATGGAAACGAACTCGTTAAGGAACTAGCCGTTATGGACGTCACTGCATTTGCCAGCAGGCATTGGATATTTACACATCCAGTAGAGACGATTGTTTCGAATCACAAGCATGTGAGGACAAACAGATGGTTAACAGACCATTATCATGGACTAACGTGGATGGACGGGGACACATCGTACGAACATCTTGTACCGATATTAGAAAAGTATACGTTTCCTTTTAACTTCGTGTTCGTAAAAGGATTGCAAAAAAAAAGATTTCTACAGAAGCGTATCGTGCATTTTAATATTATAATTTAGAAGATTTCGAATGTCCCAAACTCGATCAATTACAATCAATACACGGAACAGCCTGTCTCACGCACCGCTTATGTCCGGAAATATGTACAAATAGTAGAGTACACGCTTTACGCGAGTGGGTTGTGTCAGATTTTAGAATAGTCAATACGTTTCTGATAAATTACTAAAATTATTGTTTAGCGCTTACATAAAAAAAAACAGTCGTCGCCTTTCTATCGATTAGATCATCTGTCTAAAAATAAATTAGTGTGTTCAAACAAGCGCGACCGCTGTCTAGTCGTATAAAAAAAAATAACCGACACCCCTCTTCCCCACCTACCCATCGAACCGTGAGAAATCAAGTTGCATCCTGTTCACACAGTTAAAAATAAATTAACGTCGGCGACATGTTCGAACAAGCACAAGTGCTGTCTAGACGTATAAAAAAATAACCGACTCCCCTCTTCCCCACCTACCCATCGAGCCGTGAGAAATCAACTCGTGACCTGTTCACACTGTTAAAAATAAACGCTTACTGTGCGTTGAGTGGTTTCCCCCCTCTCCGGTTTCCACCTCCACAACTACCTCCCTATATATTCCACTGCGCACAAGCGTTATTCGTTCATTCGTTGAGAGACGTGCCGCAAATTATTATAAGTTCTTTATTTTAAAATGGCATCAATCACTGAAAAGTTTGCTACTATTAGCGCAATCGAGTATAAAAAAATAAAGGAATTGATAATCGGTGTAAAATATCCGATAGAAGAAATGCAAAATATAGACGCAAAATACGGTAAAACTATACTCGTCACTCTTCAAGATTACAAAGACCCTAGACTAAAATATCGTGTATATCTACCAAAGAGATACGCAGGTGTTTTTGAAGATGAGGAATTAAAAAATTTATTACCGTGCTCGCTGCAGCTAATTTATCGCGGAGAAAAGGATAGAGCTTACATAGTAGAAATTGTACAGTAGTATCGAATGGACATCTTCATTTGACACGTACGATTACATATATATATATATATATTAACATGTACTTAGTTCTATTTCATTTAATTATAAATAATATATGTGATTACACATATTTCATTTGATTATGCCTATATAATAAAACAAGGCTTACATGTTGTACACTTTAGACATCTTCAGAATTAACAAATATATTTGTACATAATCGTCATTGCACACGTTTACCAATAATATTTAAAATAATGTGCTTACACATAATTCATTTGATATAATTGTATACAATTGTATTTTTTTTAATTGTCACTACTGTGTGTGTTTATTTCATTTTTTGTACATATTTGTCATGTCATAGTGCACTGTAATTTTCACTACTGTGTACGTTTACATATTATGTATTTTAAATTGTAATATATTTTGATTACTTTCACTACTGTGTGCGTTTACATATTATGTATTTTAAATTGTAATATATTTTGATTGCATGTATTTTAATTATTTGTAATTAAACAGTATTGCTTTAACCTTTTTATTGTTTTTTTTTAATTTCAAAATTCCTTGGAACATTAACACTATTCTAAAAAAATCAATTTTATTAAACAACAAGTGTATGATTATAATATACTTTAGAAATTAAAGAATATTTAAAAATCAAACTGACCTTATACAAGTTCCAGTTGAGTCTCGCGACGAACTATGTGTCTTGGAGAGCAGTTCGTACAGGCTTATATATAGTATTTCAAGGATGTACACGAAAGAGATGGTAACAACAAAAAAAGCTCCCACACACAAAGTCATGAACACGCACTTAGCTCGGTCTGCGTTCTAATTCCCACACGCTGTGATAACAGATGGTGTCAGACATCCTGTTTGTTCTGTTATTAAAAAAAACTTTATGTACGACCACGTTCACACGCTGCGATAAACAGATGGTCATACAGACGGAGCCGATTACATCATCAACAAAAAAAGTAACAGCTGCCACGCATACTTAGCTTGGCTTGTTCACACAATAATTTATGTACGCCTTTAAATTCGTTCACACCCAACATTAACATATGTTCAGACAGACAGCGACAATTAATTATACGCTCAGACAGACGGCGACGACTAACAGATGGCGGCAATTAATTCTACGCTCAGACAGCCGGATGCAATTAATTTAGCGACTCGCTAAACAGATGTCTAGACAGCTGCAAAATGCACGTGGGAGTCAACTGCTACATTAAAAAAAAATGCATGTGGGAGCCAACTACCGCTTGTCCCTATTATATTACATACACACCAGTAATAACGAGTGGTCTGTCAGCATTCTGTTGTAAAAAATAACTCCACATGTGAAAAGCATGGATTTTTTTTTATCGTCTAATATTTTTATGTTTATATATTTGTAATTATTAATTGTAAAGTAGATATTTTTTTCTTTTATGTACAGGGAAAATGAGAGTTCATTTCTGGACGTCACATGACGGGAAATTCAAAAATTGTGGTGGTGGGAGTAACCATGTTTTTTTTTCAATCTGTTTATACACAACATCGACGATATCGGCACGGGAGTGTAAATATATACGAAACCAGTACACTATAACACCGAGTTGGCAACAATGGCGAAACATATATTCAACCCGTACACTATAACACCGAACCGACAACGGTTGGCAACACCGCATCGACGCTTTTCCAACATGGCCGAACTTCCGGAAAAACCCCTTACATATACATAACCATACACTATAACACACGCACGAATCGGCAACCAGGCCGTACCTTAACCACTACACTCTTACACCACTTGACAACATCGCAGCTTTTCCAACATGGCCGCCGTCGTCCCACCACGACGGGCGGCCATCAAGCCACCACCAGGCCGCCGCCCAGCGACGATGACGACGTCAACGGCGAACGGCGAACGGCGAACGGCGAACATAGCCACGCCTCCGCCAATCAACGCACACATTACCCCCAATTTACGATGGCCGACGACAACATGGCCGAAAGACAACTACCGCATGGTTACCCCCACCACCACAATTTTTGAATTTCCCGCCGTGTGACGTCACTTCCGGCAATGAACTGTCATTTTCCCCCTACTCATATTTAAATAAAATATAACAGTCAAAACTCCATTGAATGTAGAGCATTGAAAATAATGCTTTGAAAAGCAACGCACACGTGGTCATTATATAATCAGTTCACTGTACAAGGAAGCGACCACACCCAAACTGTTAATTATTAATATCTCGGAAACTAATAAATAAAGGCGAAATCCAACATAGCCAAAATGTTTGCCGATATATTAATAATGACGTGTGCAAATTTTACGCGATATAATTAACAAATGAAAGAGTTAATTAAATATAATTGAATAACTTCTGTAAAAATAGAGTTACAGAAATGAGATTTTAGTATGTTATAAAGATAATAATTTCTAACAGATTGTATATTTTAGATTTCACACAACTTGGTTTGCAACCAAGTTATTGCAAAATTAAATAAGCACAGGAAATCCGGAGCGACAAATTGGTTCCGCTGATAGTAATATTAGAAATAATATAAATTCTCCGTCTGTGGGAACCTAACTTCATTCTCACGGACCAAGGGAATTCAAAATTTTATGTGGTAGGGAGAGTGTGTCAGCCAATGAAATCATTTGACGCGAGCCCCGGCCAGCGAGGTGTTTTCACGCTGAAAGATCACTCTTTTGCCAGTACTCACGAAGTTAAGACGTAGTCCTTCGATCGTCTAGTAGCCATAGTGGTGAAGATCAACAAGAAGACTCTACGTGGTCAACACACACGCAATTACGAACACACTAAGTACAGATCATCTGTATAGCTCGTAATTGTTGCGTAAAGGCGAGATACTCTTCAGGACATCAACCAAGCTTATTGTGTACTACCAGTAGTCATAAGCACGCAAGAGATCCACCAGACTTGAAGACCAGACTTCAAGAATACAGCAGAGAGGCCGTCTAAATCATTGGTGAACAGCTGACGAGCAGAGCGACCACCCGGACGAAGCACACACACACACACACACGCTGACGTGCAACGTGCGAATCGACGAGGGACAGGAAGCAGTTCCAGCGGACAGTAGCAGACGTTAAAATATTCACAAACAGCAAGGAAGCAGAGTGTTGCCGAATTTTGAACTCCACGACCGAATCCAGCAGTTCTAAGCAGATTACTTTCTCTAACCAAGGACTCGAATCGACGAGGGACAAATCGGGACGACATCCTCTTCAGTAACAGGAAAGCAAAATCCACTTATTCATTTTTCAGATCCAATTTTCTATTTTTCAATTAAAACATTGTAATTCAAATAATTCAGGTGCCAAACAAAAAAGCAAAGACTCTAGTAAAAAAAAAGTAAATTCGTTGTGATAATCTGTATAGCAGTTTAAGTCATTAGTAAGTTATAGTTAAGAAATAGAAGTAGTATAAAAGCGCTATACAAATCTTAACTGACAATCTAATTATTAGATCATACTGCAGTATATCAGAAGTAGAATCACTAGAAATGAAATAACGTGAACTAGACTGTCACGTCTAATTTATTTTAATTAATTATTCTAATTAATTTCAGAGTTTTATATTTTGTTTCATGAACATTTAAATTCAATTTAATTAAAGAAATTTAATTAGATTAAATCAATTAATAAATTAAAATTTAAATTGCAATTAACTCGCCAAAGAACGAGTTCAGTTTCTTTCAACTATTGACCAATCGAAAAACATTGATTCATTGTTTAGCCTGTAAGAAATTCATAAAATAATAACCATTCTATTCTTGTGTGTTGTTGGTGTAATAAACAACGTTTTATTACCCCATATAACAGTGTTTTATTGTTGTACGATAAAGCCTACCAGTCTCACAAAACTCTCCCCCTTTAAAGTAACCTATTTTGTGTGTTGTTGTAATAATTTGAGATTACTAGCTTGCGAACTTCAAATCCAAAATCCACACGCCCTAGTCGGAAGAATCTGCAAGATCAGACAGCAGGTAGGTACTCACACACAACACCACATAACAATAACGCATAGAAGTAGAGTTATAATAGATACTTGACATAAACCGTGATAGCTAAGCTAATGTACAACATATATGTATTATTATACACATAAATGTTCCTCGATAGACACTATCTATTGGCGAAAACTTGAATAAAATCCGTTCAGTACTTCCTGAGATTAGCGATTTCAAACACAGAGAGAAAACGGACCGAATTTACTTTATACTATGTATAGATTTGTTACTTAGCTGAAAATATGTCCAGAAGACATCGCATCGTTACACGCGCACTACGGGTGTTGGTTTTCTAATGTTCACTGATTTTATGTATTTTAAACTGCCAATGCATTCTGATAAAGTTATAGGTGGTTATTTTATAATTTATACTTGCTGTGTTCACATTTTAGTTGCGGGCGTAAAGTTACGCAGCCGACGGCGAGCTGAAATGCTCACATCCGCACTGTTAACATTAACTGTTTTCACTGTTTTATCGAATTCACTTTGGTATACATTTTAGTAAAATTTTGGTTCGTCAGCCTATGTATTCACGCGGCCCGGGGAGTGGTTTTAAGTCGACTGAGACACTGTTTTTATCTACATTTTATATGCGGCTGATATAAAAACTTGCCCGGCCGGCGACGCACACTGCTCGCGTCCGTTATGTTTTGATGTTATTCACCGACTGGGAGAGTTTACTGCGCACACTACGTGAAAGAATGCATTAATACGTGCCGATAGCGTGAGAAACTTGTCCGTCTGAACACGCGTGTGGTTGCGCATTCGCTCCCTACACATACCAATGCCAATCCATGCCCATCTCTACGCTACACTTGGGCGAAATAAAATTGAAAATATTCAAATTACATTTAAAATTGGTTTTACCTCTCTTTTGCCCCGTTACAAAATCCCCTCAATGAGAGGTTTTATGCCGAAGCATAAAAACTCTCATTGACACACTCATAATTCCTAAAGGGATCAGACGGGATATGTCGCCACAACCCCTTTACCGTTTATATAAAAAGAATATAGATAACTTACCCTTGGTCCAGTGGCCGTGACCGCACCTGAATGACCTTACTGGACTTCTCTCTCGAGATCCCAACACCGCAAGGCCAGACAGACGCTTGGCACTCCTGCTCTGACGCGCAAGCCAGCTCAGGACCGCCGCCACAACATTACCAGACACTGAAACATCAAATCAAAAATATCAAAATAGTGGCCTGGTATAATACCATATCCCTAACTGATCTGGTTTCCCTTAGATGTGTGCTGGTTTGTGTTAAGAAGCACTGGGTTTTCTTTAACTCCTAACACCTATATGATTAAACACATTAAAAAAATTGACTCAAATACAATTCATCTATATCTTCCCCTTTCTGCAATTCTTAACCATTTTCCCTTTTGTATCTAAAACAATTCAAATTCATTTAACATTTTATAAAAATATTATTATTAACAGAAATTCTATTTACCCGGCGCTGTTAATAATAATCATCCCCTTTTCTCCTCCACACACACTATTGCCCCCCTGGACTGTTGCGTCCAGTTGCCTCCACAAGGACTGAGGCAGAAGGAGTGAGCACTTTTTTCTTTCCTCTCACTCCCATCCTTGCTTCGGCATTACAAAAACTTCAGGGTAAGTACCCCTACTTATTATCTTAACATATGCCCCTAAGGTCTACCACCCCTATATTTGGGTGAAAATAGCCTGTGTTCAAAATAATCTTAGATTCCCTTATTAAACCCCATTAAATTTCTATGTTTGACCAATTTCAAAGGCAACCAACTGTGGTCAGTTTTACAATTTCTGCCCACAGCTGGTTGTCGTACAAAACCACGATCTGGGTTGGTTAGGCCGAGATCGCCCGAAATATAGGGAATCGCATTTAAAACATGTTATACATACATACAATTCATGTTTAAATTCCTACACTAATACATAATAAACTTAATACATAATAATACACTCATAATTAACATTGCGATTATTACATTAAAATAACCAATTCACATTTAACTTTGATCAAAATTTACACACCTTACATCTTTAAATTTGCGTATAAAATTATAAATATTACATTTTAATTTCAATTGAACTTTTATTAATTAGCCATCAATTATTTATCATTTACTAACATTTAATTCTTCACAATTTCAAATTTAATATTAACCTTCATTTTACATTATCTCTCAGTTATTATTACAAACTATGAATTTTCTTTTATTTCACCTTTTCATCCCTATTAGTTTGGGCGATTCTCCATTGTTCACTATTACTTGATTTATTATATTGGCATTAACATCTATAGCCTTACTCACCTTCTTTCCTAATAACAACCAGATTTACAAATTATGACACCAGTCTCTCCATAATAACCCCATTCACTAATTCCACTTACCTCAATTTATTCTCCTCTTTGTACTAGGATGTGTGTTCCCAACCTGGCAATATACACGTTCATAACCTTTTGCCCTCCACCAAATATCGGCAAACACTCTTACCCTTCTCTAATTACGAGAACTGCCCAACGACGCACGTTGATCATACCTTACCACCTCATCACTATCTACAAAATATCACCATTTCTGTTTAATCTCCATATACGTTACTCACCTTCTCTACATATAATCACTAACACCACTGTGTCCCTAAAATATCTAATACCCTCTTTGTGTATTACTGGTATTTCAAAATTCTTATTTATCTAACTCCCATTAACTTTAATTGACTAACTCAAATGCCTTTATTTTAATAATTATCACCCAGGCTCTATCCCTTTTTAACATTTTACATTACTGTGATCATTGACAATTGCATTAGAAAATTCATCTCTCACCTACTAATAACAATACATCTCAATATCCAAATATATTACATGTTTAATCATTTATTATTCATTAGAATCTAAATCTCATAAAATCATTTAACTTCATTATCAAACATTCTTTTGTACAACATTAATTAAGTAATTAATCTTCAATTATTTAATTCAATTATTTAAAATTTCATCATTACTTTCATCACTTGCTTAGTAAAAAAAAATGTTAATTGTTATTTTAAATCAATTAAACTATAACTTCCTGTTACATACATGGTTTACATAAAATTACATGGAATACACACATCAAGAATACACAAATACATTGACATTAATACACAAAAAATATACAATCCAACTTATTATTTTATCATTGACCATTTATCAGTTCATAACACAATCCATTTTAAAAACCACTGTGCACATATATAAATGTTCATAAACACAATAAAACAAATTATCCACCATCATCAAATAATAATCTAATCTTAGGTATACATAACTTATTTATTATTGGATACCTTCTATTATTATTATAAAAGTACAAACTATACCAATTTTTATAATTTTCCACAATCTCATCTAATTTAGATAATATAGATATTTATATCTAGCCAATTTACCCAGCGTTGCTCGGGTTCATAATTTATTCATAGGCTCATAGGCACCTATTCTTGTTCTAACGTTATATTACTTGTATATTGTATAATCTTCCTTATATTGTTACGTTCGCATTCTCACTGGAGGAATACTCTGTAGCACACCTGTTTAAGAACATGTCATAAACTGTATTCTTATATCTGGAGAAGAATTCTGTTGCGCGTGATGCTCCTGCTCGATTTCTAACTCTGGGAGAGGGCGAACAGCTAAATTAGTTTTCAATAAAATGTCTACAGTACTTGCACGCGCTGCGTATTTAACTGTCGTTTTATAATTCATTGTGTTAATGTTGAAATAAAGCATTTGTTAAATTAGTGTCTCCTAAACTTATTCTAACAATACAATACCTCTATAGATTTCAGCTTATCAATTTTTAAATTCAAACTGAAGCAAGTGCATTTATATTGTCCGAACACTATGATCTGAATACATTCGCTACCAAAACTTTGTTTTTTATACTCGCTTATAACTTACTTCGATCTTAACTAATCCACTTTTAAATTCAAACTGAAACAACTCTGAATTCACACACTATTAAGAAGTTTCTTAGGATGCATACACCACCTTTGATATAGTAACCTATATCTTTATTTATAAGAACCGTGGACTCTGGCCCCGCCGTCTTTCACGGGATCCGACCTAAGACTCCCCGGGTTCCGTGGATGAACTCCGGGGAAGGCCCGTCGGATGACTCCCGCGCTATTTCCTATGCGGGAGACTTCCACCTATGCTATGGTAACCAGAATCTATTCTATTGGGTTGCCATGATAACCAGATCTAATAGTTTTTAAGACCCAAAGGAACCCCCAAAGGATAATATCGAAAAAACACTTGTCCTATGTTGGTTCTCCCGTTGCGTAAAATATTTGTGCCAAGTTTGGTTGAAATCGGTCCAGTGGTTTAGGAGGAGATGTGGAAGACCCCAAAGGACCCCCCGAAGGATCGTATCGAAAAAACACCTATCCTATGTTGGTTCTCCCGTCGCGTAAAATATTTGTGCCAAGTTTGGTTGAAATCGGTCCAGTGGTTTAGGAGGAGATGTGGAAGACCCCAAAGAACCCCCAAAGGACCCCATCAAAAAAACACCTATCCTATGTTGGGATCAAATACAATTCATCTATATCTTCCCCTTTCTACAATTCTTGTATAAATACATATTATTTATTTTTTATTAGTTGTTAATAATCATAGTTCATAGCTCGTACTTACCAATATTTAGATATTTCTCGGGTCCCAGGGTTCTTTCATAAGCGAGGTCAGAAACAGTGTGGGGTTACGAAATAATTATTCTAACATGTGTAGTGAAAAAGAAAGAAAATTCTGTTTTATTATCTTAAAATTGCAATGACTCCCAATTACACCCACATCTCTACATGCGCCTCGCCATGCGGCGTAGTTGTGCAATCAAACAATACATTTTCCATTTAAGTTTTATCCACCTGTTACTACCAAAATAAACAGAATTAATTATTTCTCTCTATATTTTACCAAGGGTACAATTATTTACTTGTTGCTTATTACGACATAATATTATAGTATACATATCAATTAACAGGAAACATCTTATATCTAGGTAGGCCGCCCAGCCTGCTCTCTCTCTCACTCACACTAATTTAAAAACCCTCCCATGATCATTTTAATTAATAAAAAACCTTTAACCTTGTGGAATACCCCACTGCCGGCAACGTGTTTATAGCTAGAGCACTCCGTTTCATTTTTTGTACGTGTTAGTATGTCCGAAATAAATATCTGATGGTGTCTCTGGTTGATTAGTTTTCGCTTCACTACTACGTGTTCATTTTTTACCGAAACTCACTTTTTTCAGAGAATTGTAACAAAATTTTGAAGAGCCCACTGGGCTTTGTACCTGCAGGTACGATAGCTAGGCAAAAACTGGGCAGAACGACAAGGCGTTCGCGGCTAACTCGATTTCGTCGTTGTTGAGGAAACCAAAACCTTGTATTTGTTCGTCGTAGCTTTCGTCCCATGCAATCCATGTAGTTGTTGGGGTGACGACAGTATACGATCTCCGTGAGGCACTGGCTAACGTCACGAGATGGGCGGATCTTAAGTTTTCATATCCGGCGTTTCACTCGATGAAGGTGAATAGAGTTTGTTTCCTGGCCATGTTGGGTTTTTGAAGTAGCGTCACCCCGAGCGTATACCTGTGTCGCGCGTACAGGCGCATGGCCACATTCAGACAAAGTTCTTGGAAGGCTAGGGTGGTGCAAATTCCTTGACTGATTTCGCAACGTGATATTGCGTTGCTGCCTCGTTACAAACTGTTTTATTCACCACGTCTGTCACAATGGAATAAAACTCACACAATATATTTTATAAATCCCCGAAATGAAATCAAATAAAAATACCCATATTTTTGAACCGTTACATTCTTAACCATTTTCCCTTTTGTATCTAAAACAATTCAAATTCATTTAACATTTTATAAAAATATTATTATTAACAGAAATTCTATTTACCCGGCGCTGTTAATAATAATCATCCCCTTTTCTCCTCCACACACACTATTTCCCCCCTGGACTGTTGCGTCCAGTTGCCTCCACAAGGACTGAGGCAGAAGGAGTGAGCACTTTTTACTTTTCTCTCACTACCATCGTTGCTTCGGCATTACAAAAACTTCAGGGTAAGTACCCCTACTTATTATCTTAACATATGCCCCTAAGGACTACCACCCCTATATTTGGGTGAAAATAGCCTGTGTTCAAAATAATCTTAGATTCCCTTATTAAACCCCATTAAATCTCTATGTTTGACCAATTTCAAAGGCAACCAACTGTGGTCAGTTTTACAATTTCTGCCCACAGCTGGTTGTCGTCCAAAACCACGATCTGGGTTGGTAAGGCCGAGATCGCCCGAAATGTAGGGAATCGCATTTAAAACATGTTATACATACATACAATACATGTTTAAATTCCTACACTAATACATAATAAACATAATACATAATAATACACTCATAATTAACATTGCGATTATTACATTAAAATAACCAATTCACATTTAACTTTGATCAAAATTTACACACCTTACATCTTTAAATTTGCGTATAAAATTATAAATATTACATTTTAATTTCAATTGAACTTTTATTAATTAGCCATCAATTATTTATCATTTACTAACATTTAATTCTTCACAATTTCAAATTTAATATTAACCTTCATTTTACATTATCTCTCAGTTATTATTACAAACTATGAATTTTCTTTTATTTCACCTTTTCATCCCTATTAGTTTGGGCAATTCTCCATTATTCACTATTACTTGATTTATTATATTGGCATTAACATCTATAGCCTTACTCACCTTCTTTCCTAATAACAACCAGATTTACAAATTATGACAACAATCTCTCCATAATAACCCCATTCACTAATTCCAATTACCTCAATTTATTCTCCTCTTTGTACTAGGATGTGTGTTCCCAACCTGGCAATATACACGTTCATAACCTTTTGCCCTCCACCAAATATCGGCAAACACTCTTACCCTTCTCTAATTACGAGAACTGCCCAACGACGCACGTTGATCATACCTTACCATCTCATCACTATCTACAAAATATCACCATTACTGTTTAATCTCCATATACGTTACTCACCTTCTCTACATATAATCACTAACACCACTGTGTCCCTAAAATATCTAATACCCTCTTTGTGTATTACTGGTATTTCAAAATTCTTATTTATCTAACTCCCATTAACTTTAATTGACTAACTCAAATGCCTTTATTTTAATAATTATCACCCAGGCTCTATCCCTTTTTAACACTTTACATTACTGTGATCATTGACAATTGCATTAGAAAATTCATCCCTCACCTACTAATAACAATACATCTCAATATCCAAATATATTACATGCTTAATCATTTATTATTCATTAGAATCTAAATCTCATAAAATCATTTAACTTCATTATCAAACATTCTTTTGTACAACATTAATTAAGTAATTAATCTTCAATTATTTAATTCAATTATTTAAAATTTCATCATTACTTTCGTCACTTGTTTAGTCAAAAAAAATGTTAATTGTTATTATTAAATCAATTAAACTATAACTCCCTGTTACATATATGGTTTACATAAAATTACATGGAATACACACATCAAGAATACACAAATACATTGACATTAATACACAAAAAATATACAATCCAACTTATTATTTTATCATTGACCATTTATCAGTTCATAATACAATCCATTTTAAAAATCACTGTGCACATATATAAATGTTCATAAACACAATAAAACAAATTATCCACCATCATCAAATAATAATCTAATCTTAGGTATACATAACTTATTTATTATTGGATACCTTCTATTATTATTATAAAAGTACAAACTATACCAATTTTTATAATTTTCCACAATCTCATCTAATTTGTCATGATCGGGTATGGTCCTGTCACCTTCAGTATTCTCTGTCACACTCTGGTAAGTTATATTATCATCTTTTATAATATCATCTACTGCTATTTCAGTTTCACTATAAGGTAAGTACTTATTATTTTTACTTCTCTCTCCACCTAACCTTTCTACAAACTATTCATAATTTCTATTTACTTTAAAAATCTCTATCTCTCTCTTTCTCTCTCTCTCTCACCACAATACCTCTCTCTCTCTCAAAATATCTCTCACTATAACACCAAGCTACACTCTCTCTCTCAATATATGCAGGGGACACTAACTCATTATTACTGCACCACCTATGAAGTGCACAAAAAATCCAGGGACCTTTATTTGCAGACCTTTTGTCTTCCAAATAAATTCTGAAGGACCTTACATCCTCCTTAAACACATGTGAAGCCTTTTCTTCACCCCCAACTACAATATCACGGGAAAAATTTACCCCCTGCAACCCCTCTACAAGTATACTATCTCTCCACTTTCTCTCTGACTCATCAACACACACTAGCATTCCACCATTATATTCTAACACCATATTTTTATTTGTATTGTCATAATTCTCAACACCACTTACCTTATTATTTGTCATCTGACCGTCTTTATTCACCTTTAATTTACCTGTTTCTCCACTATTCTCTACCCCCCCTTTATTCTCGTCTACTATATTCTTTGGTCTATCGAACTTCTCATTTACTAGCGCTACTATTTTTTCTTTCGTTTGACCGAAACGTGCATTCATTTCATCAATTTGTTTGTTAAAATTAAAATTTTGTCTCTTAACTTCCTCTTTTACTTCGTCAAACTTCTCATCAAATTTGGTATTTATCTGATCGTATTTCAGGTTGAAATCGCTTTTTTGTTCATCCAACTTTACATCAAATTTATCTAGCATTACATCAAATTTATTTAACTTCATACCTCTGTTCATCAAATTTCTCATCAATTTTATTTCATTTCACACTCTGTTCATTAAACTCCTCATCAAATTTATGTAACAATAATTGTATCATGGTATTTGTCTCATCTGTTTTCTTTTCAGACCGAGTTGAGATGGGTGTTACTGGTACTCTATCTAACTCTACAGATTCGGTCGCACTCGACTCGATCTGACTTATTGGCGTTGAACAAACTCCCATTTCACTCTTAAACGTTTGGTCAGTTACGCTGACATTCTCGTTATTGTTTGCCTTTTTTATTTTATTTTATTATTTTTTTTTAATATGTTTCTTTTCAAAATTTTATCCTGTAATATTACATAACCATATTATATATAAAAAAATATTCTATTTAAACTGTTTACCCTACCACATGTAGTCACAACATAACCTTATTTTTACGTCTATATTTACGTATCTCCAAATTGTATATTACCTCAAGTAACTTTTCCGCTCCTTCCAGTAGGCTTACTCTACATAAAATAAAATTTTATGTCGAGTCCCTGTTCCGGAAGCCACTGTAACTTTAATTCTTTTTATTCTTTTATTAATTGAGTTACATACTGTTTACTTTCTGTATTAACTATTTCATTCGGGCACCATCTTGTTACCAACACAAGAAATTCAAATGTACTTACCTTTCTGGGCCGAGTTCGTTTAAGCGAACCGGAAGTAGCGGGTCTTGTTACTTGAAATAATTTACTCTTAATTGTAAGATTTACCAATGACATTACCCTTTATTATCAAGCCACACATAGTTACATGAGATTCTACTTCGGAAACAAAACACATTGCTATTCGCCTTGAGGCGTAGTTATTGAATCAAGTTAAAATTTCTTTCCCATTTATATAAACATAATCCCACCAAAATAAACATAATCAATCATGTCTTAAATTATAGAATTATATATATATATATTTCACAACCCAGCACTGTTTAAATTTTAAATTTTATATTTTTTATTTATTCACGCTATCACACACTCATTCATGCAGTACAATTTCATGGACTTCCCTAACTGAGCTCATTTTATTGAATTTAAATACAATATTGAAAATTTGTTTTTTATTTCTTACTAGCAAAATACCCGTGCTTCGCTACGGAGTTTCAACTCTTAGTTTGTTTATTTACATTCATGGCAACAGCTATTTATTATTTATTTCGAGAAAATCGTTAGAGCCGTTTCCGAGAAAAAAAAGACATACATTTATTAATTAATTGAACTTCGAAATTTTCTCGACTATAAGAACCTGCAAACAACGAAGTTTTTTTCAATTTAAAACAATGATTAAAAACTCAGGACTAAATGTATGTGGGGTTTCCAGTAAACTGAGATGTCAACCACTTCATTTACAAAGTATGCAATTCCCGCGATAAATTTCAGTATTTGGTTTTTTGCCCCTTAGGATTGAAAGTTTTTTAAACCGTTTCTTAGTGAGCACCTAAGACCTATGATGAAGCTATGTTCAAAGTTTCATTGATATCCATTCATTGGTTTCAGAGATATCGTGATCAGTGAGTGAGTCAGTGGTATTTGGCTTATATAGATATTTATATCTAGCCAATTTACCCAGCGTTGCTCGGGTTCATAATTTATTCATAGGCTCATAGGCACCTATTCTTGTTCTAACGTTATATTACTTGTATATTGTATAATCTTCCTTATATTGTTACGTTCGCATTCTCACTGGAGGAATACTCTGTAGCACACCTGTTTAAGAACATGTCATAAACTGTATTCTTATATCTGGAGAAGAATTCTGTTGCGCGTGATGCTCCTGCTCGATTTCTAACTCTGGGAGAGGGCGAACAGCTAAATTAGTTTTCAATAAAATGTCTACAGTACTTGCACGCGCTGCGTATTTAACTGTCGTTTTATAATTCATTGTGTTAATGTTGAAATAAAGCATTTGTTAAATTAGTGTCTCCTAAACTTATTCTAACAATACAATACCTCTATAGACTTCAGCTTATCAATTTTTAAATTCAAACTGAAGCAAGTGCATTTATATTGTCCGAACACTATGATCTGAATACATTCGCTACCAAAACTTTGTTTTTTATGCTCGCTTATAACTTACTTCGATCTTAACTAATCCACTTTTAAATTCAAACTGAAACAACTCTGAATTCACACACTATTAAGAAGTTTCTTAGGATGCATACACCACCTTTGATATCGTAACCTATATCTTTATTTATAAGAACCGTGGACTCTGGCCCCGCCGTCTTTCACGGGATCCGATCTAAGACTCCCCGGGTTCCGTGGATGAACTCCGGGGAAGGCCCGTCGGATGACTCCCGCGCTATTTCCTATGCGGGAGACTTCCACCTATGCTATGGTAACCAGAATCTATTCTATTGGGTTGCCATGATAACCAGATCTAATAGTTTTTAAGACCCAAAGGAACCCCCAAAGGATAATATCGAAAAAACACTTGTCCTATGTTGGTTCTCCCGTTGCGTAAAATATTTGTGCCAAGTTTGGTTGAAATCGGTCCAGTGGTTTAGGAGGAGATGTGGAAGACCCCAAAGGACCCCCCGAAGGATCGTATCGAAAAAACACCTATCCTATGTTGGTTCTCCCGTCGCGTAAAATATTTGTGCCAAGTTTGGTTGAAATCGGTCCAGTGGTTTAGGAGGAGATGTGGAAGACCCCAAAGAACCCCCCCAAAGGACCCCATCAAAAAAAACACCTATCCTATGTTGGGATCAAATACAATTCATCTATATCTTCCCCTTTCTACAATTCTTGTATAAATACATATTATTTATTTTTTATTAGTTGTTAATAATCATAGTTCATAGCTCGTACTTACCAATATTTAGATATTTCTCGGGTCCCAGGGTTCTTTCATAAGCGAGGTCAGAAACAGTGTGGGGTTACGAAATAATTATTCTAACATGTGTAGTGAAAAAGAAAGGAAATTCTGTTTTATTATCTTAAAATTGCAATGACTCCCAATTACACCCACATCTCTACATGCGTCTCGCCATGTGGCGTAGTTGTGCAATCAAACAATACATTTTCCATTTAAAGTTTTATCCACCTGTTACTACCAAAATAAACAGAATTAATTATTTCTCTCTATATTTTACCAAGGGTACAATTATTTACTTGTTGCTTATTACGACATAATATTATAGTATACATATCAATTAACAGGAAACATCTTATATCTAGGTAGGCCGCCCAGCCTGCTCTCTCTCTCACTCACACTAATTTAAAAACCCTCCCATGATCATTTTAATTAATAAAAAACCTTTAACCTTGTGGAATACCCCACTGCCGGCAACGTGTTTATAGCTAGAGCACTCCGTTTCATTTTTTGTACGTGTTAGTATGTCCGAAATAAATATCTGATGGTGTCTCTGGTTGATTAGTTTTCGCTTCACTACTACGTGTTCATTTTTTACCGAAACTCACTTTTTTCAGAGAATTGTAACAAAATTTTGAAGAGCCCACTGGGCTTTGTACCTGCAGGTACGATAGCTAGGCAAAAACTGGGCAGAACGACAAGGCGTTCGCGGCTAACTCGATTTCGTCGTTGTTGAGGAAACCAAAACCTTGTATTTGTTCGTCGTAGCTTTCGTCCCATGCAATCCATGTAGTTGTTGGGGTGACGACAGTATACGATCTCCGTGAGGCACTGGCTAACGTCACGAGATGGGCGGATCTTAAGTTTTCATATCCGGCGTTTCACTCGATGAAGGTGAATAGAGTTTGTTTCCTGGCCATGTTGGGTTTTTGAAGTAGCGTCACCCCGAGCGTATACCTGTGTCGCGCGTACAGGCGCATGGCCACATTCAGACAAAGTTCTTGGAAGGCTAGGGTGGTGCAAATTCCTTGACTGATTTCGCAACGTGATATTGCGTTGCTGCCTCGTTACAAACTGTTTTATTCACCACGTCTGTCACAATGGAATAAAACTCACACAATATATTTTATAAATCCCCGAAATGAAATCGAATAAAAATACCCATATTTTTGAACCGTTACATTCTTAACCATTTTCCCTTTTGTATCTAAAACAATTCAAATTCATTTAACATTTTATAAAAATATTATTATTAACAGAAATTCTATTTACCCGGCGCTGTTAATAATAATCATCCCCTTTTCTCCTCCACACACACTATTTCCCCCCTGGACTGTTGCGTCCAGTTGCCTCCACAAGGACTGAGGCAGAAGGAGTGAGCACTTTTTACTTTTCTCTCACTACCATCGTTGCTTCGGCATTACAAAAACTTCAGGGTAAGTACCCCTACTTATTATCTTAACATATGCCCCTAAGGACTACCACCCCTATATTTGGGTGAAAATAGCCTGTGTTCAAAATAATCTTAGATTCCCTTATTAAACCCCATTAAATTTCTATGTTTGACCAATTTCAAAGGCAACCAACTGTGGTCAGTTTTACAATTTCTGCCCACAGCTGGTTGTCGTCCAAAACCACGATCTGGGTTGGTTAGGCCGAGATCGCCCGAAATGTAGGGAATCGCATTTAAAACATGTTATACATACATACAATTCATGTTTAAATTCCTACACTAATACATAATAAACATAATACATAATAATACACTCATAATTAACATTGCGATTATTACATTAAAATAACCAATTCACATTTAACTTTGATCAAAATTTACACACCTTACATCTTTAAATTTGCATATAAAATTATAAACATTACATTTTAATTTCAATTGAACTTTTATTAATTAGCCATCAATTATTTATCAATTACTAACATTTAATTCTTCACAATTTCAAATTTAATATTAACCTTCATTTTACATTATCTCTCAGTTATTATTACAAACTATGAATTTTCTTTTATTTCACCTTTTCATCCCTATTAGTTTGGGCAATTCTCCATTATTCACTATTACTTGATTTATTATATTGGCATTAACATCTATAGCCTTACTCACCTTCTTTCCTAATAACAACCAGATTTACAAATTATGACACCAATCTCTCCATAATAACCCCATTCACTAATTCCAATTACCTCAATTTATTCTCCTCTTTGTACTAGGATGTGTGTTCCCAACCTGGCAATATACACGTTCATAACCTTTTGCCCTCCACCAAATATCGGCAAACACTCTTACCCTTCTCTAATTACGAGAACTGCCCAACGACGCACGTTGATCATACCTTACCATCTCATCACTATCTACAAAATATCACCATTACTGTTTAATCTCCATATACGTTACTCACCTTCTCTACATATAATCACTAACACCACTGTGTCCCTAAAATATCTAATACCCTCTTTGTGTATTACTGGTATTTCAAAATTCTTATTTATCTAACTCCCATTAACTTTAATTGACTAACTCAAATGCCTTTATTTTAATAATTATCACCCAGGCTCTATCCCTTTTTAACACTTTACATTACTGTGATCATTGACAATTGCATTAGAAAATTCATCCCTCACCTACTAATAACAATACATCTATATATCCAAATATATTACATGCTTAATCATTTATTATTCATTAGAATATAAATCTCATAAAATCATTTAACTTCATTATCAAACATTCTTTTGTACAACATTAATTAAGTAATTAATCTTCAATTATTTAATTCAATTATTTAAAATTTCATCATTACTTTCGTCACTTGTTTAGTCAAAAAAAATGTTAATTGTTATTATTAAATCAATTAAACTATAACTTCCTGTTACATATATGGTTTACATAAAATTACATGGAATACACACATCAAGAATACACAAATACATTGACATTAATACACAAAAAATATACAATCCAACTTATTATTTTATCATTGACCATTTATCAGTTCATAATACAATCCATTTTAAAAATCACTGTGCACATATATAAATGTTCATAAACACAATAAAACAAATTATCCACCATCATCAAATAATAATCTAATCTTAGGTATACATAACTTATTTATTATTGGATACCTTCTATTATTATTATAAAAGTACAAACTATACCAATTTTTATAATTTTCCACAATCTCATCTAATTTGTCATGCTCGGGTATGGTCCTGTCACCTTCAGTATTCTCTGTCACACTCTGGTAAGTTATATTATCATCTTTTATAATATCATCTACTGCTATTTCAGTTTCACTATAAGGTAAGTACTTATTATTTTTACTTCTCTCTCCACCTAACCTTTCTACAAACTATTCATAATTTCTATTTACTTTAAAAATCTCTATCTCTCTCTTTCTCTCTCTCTCTCACCACAATACCTCTCTCTCTCTCAAAATATCTCTCACTATAACACCAAGCTACACTCTCTCTCTCAATATATGCAGGGGACACTAACTCATTATTACTGCACCACCTATGAAGTGCACAAAAAATCCAGGGACCTTTATTTGCAGACCTTTTGTCTTCCAAATAAATTCTGAAGGACCTTACATCCTCCTTAAACACATGTGAAGCCTTTTCTTCACCCCCAACTACAATATCACGGGAAAAATTTACCCCCTGCAACCCCTCTACAAGTATACTATCTCTCCACTTTCTCTCTGACTCATCAACACACACTAGCATTCCACCATTATATTCTAACACCATATTTTTATTTGTATTGTCATAATTCTCAACACCACTTACCTTATTATTTGTCATCTGACCGTCTTTATTCACCTTTAATTTACCTGTTTCTCCACTATTCTCTACCCCCCCTTTTATTCTCGTCTACTTTATTCTTTGGTCTATCGAACTTCTCATTTACTAGCGCTACTATTTTTTCTTTCGTTTTACCGAAACGTGCATTCATTTCATCAATTTGTTTGTTAAAATTAAAATTTTGTCTCTTAACTTCCTCTTTTACTTCGTCAAACTTCTCATCAAATTTGGTATTTATCTGATCGTATTTCAGGTTGAAATCGCTTTTTTGTTCATCCAACTTTACATCAAATTTATCTAGCATTACATCAAATTTATTTAACTTCATACCTCTGTTCATCAAATTTCTCATCAAATTTATTTCATTTCACACTGTGTTCATTAAACTCCTCATCAAATTTATGTAACAATAATTGTATCATGGTATTTGTCTCATCTGTTTTCTTTTCAGACCGAGTTGAGATGGGTGTTACTGGTACTCTATCTAACTCTACAGATTCGGTAGCACTCGACTCGATCTGACTTATTGGCGTTGAACAAACTCCCATTTCACTCTTAAACGTTTGGTCAGTTACGCTGACATTCTCGTTATTGTTTGCCTTTTTTATTTTATTTTATTATTTTTTTTTTAATATGTTTCTTTTCAAAATTTTATCCTGTAATATTACATAACCATATTATATATAAAAAAATATTCTATTTAAACTCTTTACCCTACCACATGTAGTCACAACATAACCTTATTTTTACGTCTATATTTACGTATCTCCAAATTGTATATTACCTCAAGTAACTTTTCCGCTCCTTCCAGTAGGCTTACTCTACATAAAATAAAATTTTATGTCGAGTCCCTGTTCCGGAAGCCACTGTAACTTTAATTCTTTTTATTCTTTTATTAATTGAGTTACATACTGTTTACTTTCTGTATTAACTATTTCATTCGGGCACCATCTTGTTACCAACACAAGAAATTCAAATGTACTTACCTTTCTGGGCCGAGTTCGTTTAAGCGAACCGGAAGTAGCGGGTCTTGTTACTTGAAATAATTTACTCTTAATTGTAAGATTTACCAATGACATTACCCTTTATTATCAAGCCACACATAGTTACATGAGATTCTACTTCGGAAACAAAACACATTGCTATTCGCCTTGAGGCGTAGTTATTGAATCAAGTTAAAATTTCTTTCCCATTTATATAAACATAATCCCACCAAAATAAACATAATCAATCATGTCTTAAATTATAGAATTATATATATATATATATATTTCACAACCCAGCACTGTTTAAATTTTAAATTTTATATTTTTTATTTATTCACGCTATCACACACTCATTCATGCAGTACAATTTCATGGACTTCCCTAACTGAGCTCATTTTATTGAATTTAAATACAATATTGAAAATTTGTTTTTTATTTCTTACTAGCAAAATACCCGTGCTTCGCTACGGAGTTTCAACTCTTAGTTTGTTTATTTACATTCATGGCAACAGCTATTTATTATTTATTTCGAGAAAATCGTTAGAGCCGTTTCCGAGAAAAAAAAGACATACATTTATTAATTAATTGAACTTCGAAATTTTCTCGACTATAAGAACCTGCAAACAACGAAGTTTTTTTCAATTTAAAACAATGATTAAAAACTCATGACTAAATGTATGTGGGGTTTCCAGTAAACTGAGATGTCAACCACTTCATTTACAAAGTATGCAATTCCCGCGATAAATTTCAGTATTTGGTTTTTTGCCCCTTAGGATTGAAAGTTTTTTAAACCGTTTCTTAGTGAGCACCTAAGACCTATGATGAAGCTATGTTCAAAGTTTCATTGATATCCATTCATTGGTTTCAGAGATATCGTGATCAGTGAGTGAGTCAGTGGTATTTGGCTTATATAGATATTTATATCTAGCCAATTTACCCAGCGTTGCTCGGGTTCATAATTTATTCATAGGCTCATAGGCACCTATTCTTGTTCTAACGTTATATTACTTGTATATTGTATAATCTTCCTTATATTGTTACGTTCGCATTCTCACTGGAGGAATACTCTGTAGCACACCTGTTTAAGAACATGTCATAAACTGTATTCTTATATCTGGAGAAGAATTCTGTTGCGCGTGATGCTCCTGCTCGATTTCTAACTCTGGGAGAGGGCGAACAGCTAAATTAGTTTTCAATAAAATGTCTACAGTACTTGCACGCGCTGCGTATTTAACTGTCGTTTTATAATTCATTGTGTTAATGTTGAAATAAAGCATTTGTTAAATTAGTGTCTCCTAAACTTATTCTAACAATACAATACCTCTATAGATTTCAGCTTATCAATTTTTAAATTCAAACTGAAGCAAGTGCATTTATATTGTCCGAACACTATGATCTGAATACATTCGCTACCAAAACTTTGTTTTTTATACTCGCTTATAACTTACTTCGATCTTAACTAATCCACTTTTAAATTCAAACTGAAACAACTCTGAATTCACACACTATTAAGAAGTTTCTTAGGATGCATACACCACCTTTGATATCGTAACCTATATCTTTATTTATAAGAACCGTGGACTCTGGCCCCGCCGTCTTTCACGGGATCCGACCTAAGACTCCCCGGGTTCCGTGGATGAACTCCGGGGAAGGCCCGTCGGATGACTCCCGCGCTATTTCCTATGCGGGAGACTTCCACCTATGCTATGGTAACCAGAATCTATTCTATTGGGTTGCCATGATAACCAGATCTAATAGTTTTTAAGACCCAAAGGAACCCCCAAAGGATAATATCGAAAAAACACTTGTCCTATGTTGGTTCTCCCGTTGCGTAAAATATTTGTGCCAAGTTTGGTTGAAATCGGTCCAGTGGTTTAGGAGGAGATGTGGAAGACCCCAAAGGACCCCCCGAAGGATCGTATCGAAAAAAACACCTATCCTATGTTGGTTCTCCCGTCGCGTAAAATATTTGTGCCAAGTTTGGTTGAAATCGGTCCAGTGGTTTAGGAGGAGATGTGGAAGACCCCAAAGAACCCCCCCAAAGGACCCCATCAAAAAAAACACCTATCCTATGTTGGGATCAAATACAATTCATCTATATCTTCCCCTTTCTACAATTCTTGTATAAATACATATTATTTATTTTTTATTAGTTGTTAATAATCATAGTTCATAGCTCGTACTTACCAATATTTAGATATTTCTCGGGTCCCAGGGTTCTTTCATAAGCGAGGTCAGAAACAGTGTGGGGTTACGAAATAATTATTCTAACATGTGTAGTGAAAAAGAAAGAAAATTCTGTTTTATTATCTTAAAATTGCAATGACTCCCAATTACACCCACATCTCTACATGCGCCTCGCCATGTGGCGTAGTTGTGCAATCAAACAATACATTTTCCATTTAAAGTTTTATCCACCTGTTACTACCAAAATAAACAGAATTAATTATTTCTCTCTATATTTTACCAAGGGTACAATTATTTACTTGTTGCTTATTACGACATAATATTATAGTATACATACCAATTAACAGGAAACATCTTATATCTAGGTAGGCCGCCCAGCCTGCTCTCTCTCTCTCACTCACACTAATTTAAAAACCCTCCCATGATCATTTTAATTAATAAAAAACCTTTAACCTTGTGGAATACCCCACTGCCGGCAACGTGTTTATAGCTAGAGCACTCCGTTTCATTTTTTGTACGTGTTAGTATGTCCGAAATAAATATCTGATGGTGTCTCTGGTTGATTAGTTTTCGCTTCACTACTACGTGTTCATTTTTTACCGAAACTCACTTTTTTCAGAGAATTGTAACAAAATTTTGAAGAGCCCACTGGGCTTTGTACCTGCAGGTACGATAGCTAGGCAAAAACTGGGCAGAACGACAAGGCGTTCGCGGCTAACTCGATTTCGTCGTTGTTGAGGAAACCAAAACCTTGTATTTGTTCGTCGTAGCTTTCGTCCCATGCAATCCATGTAGTTGTTGGGGTGACGACAGTATACGATCTCCGTGAGGCACTGGCTAACGTCACGAGATGGGCGGATCTTAAGTTTTCATATCCGGCGTTTCACTCGATGAAGGTGAATAGAGTTTGTTTCCTGGCCATGTTGGGTTTTTGAAGTAGCGTCACCCCGAGCGTATACCTGTGTCGCGCGTACAGGCGCATGGCCACATTCAGACAAAGTTCTTGGAAGGCTAGGGTGGTGCAAATTCCTTGACTGATTTCGCAACGTGATATTGCGTTGCTGCCTCGTTACAAACTGTTTTATTCACCACGTCTGTCACAATGGAATAAAACTCACACAATATATTTTATAAATCCCCGAAATGAAATCAAATAAAAATACCCATATTTTTGAACCGTTACATTCTTAACCATTTTCCCTTTTGTATCTAAAACAATTCATATTCATTTAACATTTTATAAAAATATTATTATTAACAGAAATTCTATTTACCCGGCGCTGTTAATAATAATCATCCCCTTTTCTCCTCCACACACACTATTTCCCCCCTGGACTGTTGCGTCCAGTTGCCTCCACAAGGACTGAGGCAGAAGGAGTGAGCACTTTTTACTTTTCTCTCACTACCATCGTTGCTTCGGCATTACAAAAACTTCAGGGTAAGTACCCCTACTTATTATCTTAACATATGCCCCTAAGGACTACCACCCCTATATTTGGGTGAAAATAGCCTGTGTTCAAAATAATCTTAGATTCCCTTATTAAACCCCATTAAATTTCTATGTTTGACCAATTTCAAAGGCAACCAACTGTGGTCAGTTTTACAATTTCTGCCCACAGCTGGTTGTCGTCCAAAACCACGATCTGGGTTGGTTAGGCCGAGATCGCCCGAAATGTAGGGAATCGCATTTAAAACATGTTATACATACATACAATTCATGTTTAAATTCCTACACTAATACATAATAAACATAATACATAATAATACACTCATAATTAACATTGCGATTATTACATTAAAATAACCAATTCACATTTAACTTTGATCAAAATTTACACACCTTACATCTTTAAATTTGCATATAAAATTATAAACATTACATTTTAATTTCAATTGAACTTTTATTAATTAGCCATCAATTATTTATCAATTACTAACATTTAATTCTTCACAATTTCAAATTTAATATTAACCTTCATTTTACATTATCTCTCAGTTATTATTACAAACTATGAATTTTCTTTTATTTCACCTTTTCATCCCTATTAGTTTGGGCAATTCTCCATTATTCACTATTACTTGATTTATTATATTGGCATTAACATCTATAGCCTTACTCACCTTCTTTCCTAATAACAACCAGATTTACAAATTATGACACCAATCTCTCCATAATAACCCCATTCACTAATTCCAATTACCTCAATTTATTCTCCTCTTTGTACTAGGATGTGTGTTCCCAACCTGGCAATATACACGTTCATAACCTTTTGCCCTCCACCAAATATCGGCAAACACTCTTACCCTTCTCTAATTACGAGAACTGCCCAACGACGCACGTTGATCATACCTTACCATCTCATCACTATCTACAAAATATCACCATTACTGTTTAATCTCCATATACGTTACTCACCTTCTCTACATATAATCACTAACACCACTGTGTCCCTAAAATATCTAATACCCTCTTTGTGTATTACTGGTATTTCAAAATTCTTATTTATCTAACTCCCATTAACTTTAATTGACTAACTCAAATGCCTTTATTTTAATAATTATCACCCAGGCTCTATCCCTTTTTAACACTTTACATTACTGTGATCATTGACAATTGCATTAGAAAATTCATCCCTCACCTACTAATAACAATACATCTATATATCCAAATATATTACATGCTTAATCATTTATTATTCATTAGAATATAAATCTCATAAAATCATTTAACTTCATTATCAAACATTCTTTTGTACAACATTAATTAAGTAATTAATCTTCAATTATTTAATTCAATTATTTAAAATTTCATCATTACTTTCGTCACTTGTTTAGTCAAAAAAAATGTTAATTGTTATTATTAAATCAATTAAACTATAACTTCCTGTTACATATATGGTTTACATAAAATTACATGGAATACACACATCAAGAATACACAAATACATTGACATTAATACACAAAAAATATACAATCCAACTTATTATTTTATCATTGACCATTTATCAGTTCATAATACAATCCATTTTAAAAATCACTGTGCACATATATAAATGTTCATAAACACAATAAAACAAATTATCCACCATCATCAAATAATAATCTAATCTTAGGTATACATAACTTATTTATTATTGGATACCTTCTATTATTATTATAAAAGTACAAACTATACCAATTTTTATAATTTTCCACAATCTCATCTAATTTGTCATGATCGGGTATGGTCCTGTCACCTTCAGTATTCTCTGTCACACTCTGGTAAGTTATATTATCATCTTTTATAATATCATCTACTGCTATTTCAGTTTCACTATAAGGTAAGTACTTATTATTTTTACTTCTCTCTCCACCTAACCTTTCTACAAACTATTCATAATTTCTATTTACTTTAAAAATCTCTATCTCTCTCTTTCTCTCTCTCTCTCACAACAATACCTCTCTCTCTCTCAAAATATCTCTCACTATAACACCAAGCTACACTCTCTCTCTCAATATATGCAGGGGACACTAACTCATTATTACTGCACCACCTATGAAGTGCACAAAAAATCCAGGGACCTTTATTTGCAGACCTTTTGTCTTCCAAATAAATTCTGAAGGACCTTACATCCTCCTTAAACACATGTGAAGCCTTTTCTTCACCCCCAACTACAATATCACGGGAAAAATTTACCCCCTGCAACCCCTCTACAAGTATACTATCTCTCCACTTTCTCTCTGACTCATCAACACACACTAGCATTCCACCATTATATTCTAACACCATATTTTTATTTGTATTGTCATAATTCTCAACACCACTTACCTTATTATTTGTCATCTGACCGTCTTTATTCACCTTTAATTTACCTGTTTCTCCACTATTCTCTACCCCCCCTTTATTCTCGTCTACTATATTCTTTGGTCTATCGAACTTCTCATTTACTAGCGCTACTATTTTTTCTTTCGTTTTACCGAAACGTGCATTCATTTCATCAATTTGTTTGTTAAAATTAAAATTTTGTCTCTTAACTTCCTCTTTTACTTCGTCAAACTTCTCATCAAATTTGGTATTTATCTGATCGTATTTCAGGTTGAAATCGCTTTTTTGTTCATCCAACTTTACATCAAATTTATCTAGCATTACATCAAATTTATTTAACTTCATACCTCTGTTCATCAAATTTCTCATCAATTTTATTTCATTTCACACTGTGTTCATTAAACTCCTCATCAAATTTATGTAACAATAATTGTATCATGGTATTTGTCTCATCTGTTTTCTTTTCAGACCGAGTTGAGATGGGTGTTACTGGTACTCTATCTAACTCTACAGATTCGGTCGCACTCGACTCGATCTGACTTATTGGCGTTGAACAAACTCCCATTTCACTCTTAAACGTTTGGTCAGTTACGCTGACATTCTCGTTATTGTTTGCCTTTTTTATTTTATTTTATTATTTTTTTTTTAATATGTTTCTTTTCAAAATTTTATCCTGTAATATTACATAACCATATTATATATAAAAAAATATTCTATTTAAACTCTTTACCCTACCACATGTAGTCACAACATAACCTTATTTTTACGTCTATATTTACGTATCTCCAAATTGTATATTACCTCAAGTAACTTTTCCGCTCCTTCCAGTAGGCTTACTCTACATAAAATAAAATTTTATGTCGAGTCCCTGTTCCGGAAGCCACTGTAACTTTAATTCTTTTTATTCTTTTATTAATTGAGTTACATACTGTTTACTTTCTGTATTAACTATTTCACTCGGGCACCATCTTGTTACCAACACAAGAAATTCAAATGTACTTACCTTTCTGGGCCGAGTTCATTTAAGCGAACCGGAAGTAGCGGGTCTTGTTACTTGAAATAATTTACTCTTAATTGTAAGATTTACCAATGACATTACCCTTTATCATCAAGCCACACATAGTTACATGAGATTCTACTTCGGAAACAAAACACATTGCTATTCGCCTTGAGGCGTAGTTATTGAATCAAGTTAAAATTTCTTTCCCATTTATATAAACATAATCCCACCAAAATAAACATAATCAATCATGTCTTAAATTATAGAATTATATATATATATATTTCACAACCCAGCACTGTTTAAATTTTAAATTTTATATTTTTTATTTATTCACGCTATCACACACTCATTCATGCAGTACAATTTCATGGACTTCCCTAACTGAGCTCATTTTATTGAATTTAAATACAATATTGAAAATTTGTTTTTTATTTCTTACTAGCAAAATACCCGTGCTTCGCTACGGAGTTTCAACTCTTAGTTTGTTTATTTACATTCATGGCAACAGCTATTTATTATTTATTTCGAGAAAATCGTTAGAGCCGTTTCCGAGAAAAAAAAGACATACATTTATTAATTAATTGAACTTCGAAATTTTCTCGACTATAAGAACCTGCAAACAACGAAGTTTTTTTCAATTTAAAACAATGATTAAAAACTCAGGACTAAATGTATGTGGGGTTTCCAGTAAACTGAGATGTCAACCACTTCATTTACAAAGTATGCAATTCCCGCGATAAATTTCAGTATTTGGTTTTTTGCCCCTTAGGATTGAAAGTTTTTTAAACCGTTTCTTAGTGAGCACCTAAGACCTATGATGAAGCTATGTTCAAAGTTTCATTGATATCCATTCATTGGTTTCAGAGATATCGTGATCAGTGAGTGAGTCAGTGGTATTTGGCTTATATAGATATTTATATCTAGCCAATTTACCCAGCGTTGCTCGGGTTCATAATTTATTCATAGGCTCATAGGCACCTATTCTTGTTCTAACGTTATATTACTTGTATATTGTATAATCTTCCTTATATTGTTACGTTCGCATTCTCACTGGAGGAATACTCTGTAGCACACCTGTTTAAGAACATGTCATAAACTGTATTCTTATATCTGGAGAAGAATTCTGTTGCGCGTGATGCTCCTGCTCGATTTCTAACTCTGGGAGAGGGCGAACAGCTAAATTAGTTTTCAATAAAATGTCTACAGTACTTGCACGCGCTGCGTATTTAACTGTCGTTTTATAATTCATTGTGTTAATGTTGAAATAAAGCATTTGTTAAATTAGTGTCTCCTAAACTTATTCTAACAATACAATACCTCTATAGATTTCAGCTTATCAATTTTTAAATTCAAACTGAAGCAAGTGCATTTATATTGTCCGAACACTATGATCTGAATACATTCGCTACCAAAACTTTGTTTTTTATACTCGCTTATAACTTACTTCGATCTTAACTAATCCACTTTTAAATTCAAACTGAAACAACTCTGAATTCACACACTATTAAGAAGTTTCTTAGGATGCATACACCACCTTTGATATCGTAACCTATATCTTTATTTATAAGAACCGTGGACTCTGGCCCCGCCGTCTTTCACGGGATCCGACCTAAGACTCCCCGGGTTCCGTGGATGAACTCCGGGGAAGGCCCGTCGGATGACTCCCGCGCTATTTCCTATGCGGGAGACTTCCACCTATGCTATGGTAACCAGAATCTATTCTATTGGGTTGCCATGATAACCAGATCTAATAGTTTTTAAGACCCAAAGGAACCCCCAAAGGATAATATCGAAAAAACACTTGTCCTATGTTGGTTCTCCCGTTGCGTAAAATATTTGTGCCAAGTTTGGTTGAAATCGGTCCAGTGGTTTAGGAGGAGATGTGGAAGACCCCAAAGGACCCCCCGAAGGATCGTATCGAAAAAACACCTATCCTATGTTGGTTCTCCCGTCGCGTAAAATATTTGTGCCAAGTTTGGTTGAAATCGGTCCAGTGGTTTAGGAGGAGATGTGGAAGACCCCAAAGAACCCCCCCAAAGGACCCCATCAAAAAAAACACCTATCCTATGTTGGGATCAAATACAATTCATCTATATCTTCCCCTTTCTACAATTCTTGTATAAATACATATTATTTATTTTTTATTAGTTGTTAATAATCATAGTTCATAGCTCGTACTTACCAATATTTAGATATTTCTCGGGTCCCAGGGTTCTTTCATAAGCGAGGTCAGAAACAGTGTGGGGTTACGAAATAATTATTCTAACATGTGTAGTGAAAAAGAAAGAAAATTCTGTTTTATTATCTTAAAATTGCAATGACTCCCAATTACACCCACATCTCTACATGCGCCTCGCCATGTGGCGTAGTTGTGCAATCAAACAATACATTTTCCATTTAAAGTTTTATCCACCTGTTACTACCAAAATAAACAGAATTAATTATTTCTCTCTATATTTTACCAAGGGTACAATTATTTACTTGTTGCTTATTACGACATAATATTATAGTATACATACCAATTAACAGGAAACATCTTATATCTAGGTAGGCCGCCCAGCCTGCTCTCTCTCTCTCACTCACACTAATTTAAAAACCCTCCCATGATCATTTTAATTAATAAAAAACCTTTAACCTTGTGGAATATCCCACTGCCGGCAACGTGTTTATAGCTAGAGCACTCCGTTTCATTTTTTGTACGTGTTAGTATGTCCGAAATAAATATCTGATGGTGTCTCTGGTTGATTAGTTTTCGCTTCACTACTACGTGTTCATTTTTTACCGAAACTCACTTTTTTCAGAGAATTGTAACAAAATTTTGAAGAGCCCACTGGGCTTTGTACCTGCAGGTACGATAGCTAGGCAAAAACTGGGCAGAACGACAAGGCGTTCGCGGCTAACTCGATTTCGTCGTTGTTGAGGAAACCAAAACCTTGTATTTGTTCGTCGTAGCTTTCGTCCCATGCAATCCATGTAGTTGTTGGGGTGACGACAGTATACGATCTCCGTGAGGCACTGGCTAACGTCACGAGATGGGCGGATCTTAAGTTTTCATATCCGGCGTTTCACTCGATGAAGGTGAATAGAGTTTGTTTCCTGGCCATGTTGGGTTTTTGAAGTAGCGTCACCCCGAGCGTATACCTGTGTCGCGCGTACAGGCGCATGGCCACATTCAGACAAAGTTCTTGGAAGGCTAGGGTGGTGCAAATTCCTTGACTGATTTCGCAACGTGATATTGCGTTGCTGCCTCGTTACAAACTGTTTTATTCACCACGTCTGTCACAATGGAATAAAACTCACACAATATATTTTATAAATCCCCGAAATGAAATCAAATAAAAATACCCATATTTTTGAACCGTTACATTCTTAACCATTTTCCCTTTTGTATCTAAAACAATTCAAATTCATTTAACATTTTATAAAAATATTATTATTAACAGAAATTCTATTTACCCGGCGCTGTTAATAATAATCATCCCCATTTCTCCTCCACACACACTATTTCCCCCCTGGACTGTTGCGTCCAGTTGCCTCCACAAGGACTGAGGCAGAAGGAGTGAGCACTTTTTACTTTTCTCTCACTACCATCGTTGCTTCGGCATTACAAAAACTTCAGGGTAAGTACCCCTACTTATTATCTTAACATATGCCCCTAAGGACTACCACCCCTATATTTGGGTGAAAATAGCCTGTGTTCAAAATAATCTTAGATTCCCTTATTAAACCCCATTAAATTTCTATGTTTGACCAATTTCAAAGGCAACCAACTGTGGTCAGTTTTACAATTTCTGCCCACAGCTGGTTGTCGTCCAAAACCACGATCTGGGTTGGTAAGGCCGAGATCGCCCGAAATGTAGGGAATCGCATTTAAAACATGTTATACATACATACAATTCATGTTTAAATTCCTACACTAATACATAATAAACATAATACATAATAATACACTCATAATTAACATTGCGATTATTACATTAAAATAACCAATTCACATTTAACTTTGATCAAAATTTACACACCTTACATCTTTAAATTTGCGTATAAAATTATAAATATTACATTTTAATTTCAATTGAACTTTTATTAATTAGCCATCAATTATTTATCATTTACTAACATTTAATTCTTCACAATTTCAAATTTAATATTAACCTTCATTTTACATTATCTCTCAGTTATTATTACAAACTATGAATTTTCTTTTATTTCACCTTTTCATCCCTATTAGTTTGGGCAATTCTCCATTATTCACTATTACTTGATTTATTATATTGGCATTAACATCTATAGCCTTACTCACCTTCTTTCCTAATAACAACCAGATTTACAAATTATGACACCAATCTCTCCATAATAACCCCATTCACTAATTCCAATTACCTCAATTTATTCTCCTCTTTGTACTAGGATGTGTGTTCCCAACCTGGCAATATACACGTTCATAACCTTTTGCCCTCCACCAAATATCGGCAAACACTCTTACCCTTCTCTAATTACGAGAACTGCCCAACGACGCACGTTGATCATACCTTACCATCTCATCACTATCTACAAAATATCACCATTACTGTTTAATCTCCATATACGTTACTCACCTTCTCTACATATAATCACTAACACCACTGTGTCCCTAAAATATCTAATACCCTCTTTGTGTATTACTGGTATTTCAAAATTCTTATTTATCTAACTCCCATTAACTTTAATTGACTAACTCAAATGCCTTTATTTTAATAATTATCACCCAGGCTCTATCCCTTTTTAACACTTTACATTACTGTGATCATTGACAATTGCATTAGAAAATTCATCCCTCACCTACTAATAACAATACATCTATATATC
Source organism: Magicicada septendecula (assembly GCA_034769895.1). Taxonomy (NCBI): domain Eukaryota; kingdom Metazoa; phylum Arthropoda; class Insecta; order Hemiptera; family Cicadidae; genus Magicicada; species Magicicada septendecula. Next base: position 427,013,423 of record CM068370.1, on the reverse strand, counting down.
CAAATATATTACATGCTTAATCATTTATTATTCATTAGAATATAAATCTCATAAAATCATTTAACTTCATTATCAAACATTCTTTTGTACAACATTAATTAAGTAATTAATCTTCAATTATTTAATTCAATTATTTAAAATTTCATCATTACTTTCGTCACTTGTTTAGTCAAAAAAAATGTTAATTGTTATTATTAAATCAATTAAACTATAACTTCCTGTTACATATATGGTTTACATAAAATTACATGGAATACACACATCAAGAATACACAAATACATTGACATTAATACACAAAAAATATACAATCCAACTTATTATTTTATCATTGACCATTTATCAGTTCATAATACAATCCATTTTAAAAATCACTGTGCACATATATAAATGTTCATAAACACAATAAAACAAATTATCCACCATCATCAAATAATAATCTAATCTTAGGTATACATAACTTATTTATTATTGGATACCTTCTATTATTATTATAAAAGTACAAACTATACCAATTTTTATAATTTTCCACAATCTCATCTAATTTGTCATGATCGGGTATGGTCCTGTCACCTTCAGTATTCTCTGTCACACTCTGGTAAGTTATATTATCATCTTTTATAATATCATCTACTGCTATTTCAGTTTCACTATAAGGTAAGTACTTATTATTTTTACTTCTCTCTCCACCTAACCTTTCTACAAACTATTCATAATTTCTATTTACTTTAAAAATCTCTATCTCTCTCTTTCTCTCTCTCTCTCTCACAACAATACCTCTCTCTCTCTCAAAATATCTCTCACTATAACACCAAGCTACACTCTCTCTCTCAATATATGCAGGGGACACTAACTCATTATTACTGCACCACCTATGAAGTGCACAAAAAATCCAGGGACCTTTATTTGCAGACCTTTTGTCTTCCAAATAAATTCTGAAGGACCTTACATCCTCCTTAAACACATGTGAAGCCTTTTCTTCACCCCCAACTACAATATCACGGGAAAAATTTACCCCCTGCAACCCCTCTACAAGTATACTATCTCTCCACTTTCTCTCTGACTCATCAACACACACTAGCATTCCACCATTATATTCTAACACCATATTTTTATTTGTATTGTCATAATTCTCAACACCACTTACCTTATTATTTGTCATCTGACCGTCTTTATTCACCTTTAATTTACCTGTTTCTCCGCTATTCTCTACCCCCCCTTTTATTCTCGTCTACTTTATTCTTTGGTCTATCGAACTTCTCATTTACTAGCGCTACTATTTTTTCTTTCGTTTTACCGAAACGTGCATTCATTTCATCAATTTGTTTGTTAAAATTAAAATTTTGTCTCTTAACTTCCTCTTTTACTTCGTCAAACTTCTCATCAAATTTGGTATTTATCTGATCGTATTTCAGGTTGAAATCGCTTTTTTGTTCATCCAACTTTACATCAAATTTATCTAGCATTACATCAAATTTATTTAACTTCATACCTCTGTTCATCAAATTTCTCATCAATTTTATTTCATTTCACACTGTGTTCATTAAACTCCTCATCAAATTTATGTAACAATAATTGTATCATGGTATTTGTCTCATCTGTTTTCTTTTCAGACCGAGTTGAGATGGGTGTTACTGGTACTCTATCTAACTCTACAGATTCGGTCGCACTCGACTCGATCTGACTTATTGGCGTTGAACAAACTCCCATTTCACTCTTAAACGTTTGGTCAGTTACGCTGACATTCTCGTTATTGTTTGCCTTTTTTATTTTATTTTATTATTTTTTTTTTAATATGTTTCTTTTCAAAATTTTATCCTGTAATATTACATAACCATATTATATATAAAAAAATATTCTATTTAAACTCTTTACCCTACCACATGTAGTCACAACATAACCTTATTTTTACGTCTATATTTACGTATCTCCAAATTGTATATTACCTCAAGTAACTTTTCCGCTCCTTCCAGTAGGCTTACTCTACATAAAATAAAATTTTATGTCGAGTCCCTGTTCCGGAAGCCACTGTAACTTTAATTCTTTTTATTCTTTTATTAATTGAGTTACATACTGTTTACTTTCTGTATTAACTATTTCACTCGGGCACCATCTTGTTACCAACACAAGAAATTCAAATGTACTTACCTTTCTGGGCCGAGTTCATTTAAGCGAACCGGAAGTAGCGGGTCTTGTTACTTGAAATAATTTACTCTTAATTGTAAGATTTACCAATGACATTACCCTTTATCATCAAGCCACACATAGTTACATGAGATTCTACTTCGGAAACAAAACACATTGCTATTCGCCTTGAGGCGTAGTTATTGAATCAAGTTAAAATTTCTTTCCCATTTATATAAACATAATCCCACCAAAATAAACATAATCAATCATGTCTTAAATTATAGAATTATATATATATATATTTCACAACCCAGCACTGTTTAAATTTTAAATTTTATATTTTTTATTTATTCACGCTATCACACACTCATTCATGCAGTACAATTTCATGGACTTCCCTAACTGAGCTCATTTTATTGAATTTAAATACAATATTGAAAATTTGTTTTTTATTTCTTACTAGCAAAATACCCGTGCTTCGCTACGGAGTTTCAACTCTTAGTTTGTTTATTTACATTCATGGCAACAGCTATTTATTATTTATTTCGAGAAAATCGTTAGAGCCGTTTCCGAGAAAAAAAAGACATACATTTATTAATTAATTGAACTTCGAAATTTTCTCGACTATAAGAACCTGCAAACAACGAAGTTTTTTTCAATTTAAAACAATGATTAAAAACTCAGGACTAAATGTATGTGGGGTTTCCAGTAAACTGAGATGTCAACCACTTCATTTACAAAGTATGCAATTCCCGCGATAAATTTCAGTATTTGGTTTTTTGCCCCTTAGGATTGAAAGTTTTTTAAACCGTTTCTTAGTGAGCACCTAAGACCTATGATGAAGCTATGTTCAAAGTTTCATTGATATCCATTCATTGGTTTCAGAGATATCGTGATCAGTGAGTGAGTCAGTGGTATTTGGCTTATATAGATATTTATATCTAGCCAATTTACCCAGCGTTGCTCGGGTTCATAATTTATTCATAGGCTCATAGGCACCTATTCTTGTTCTAACGTTATATTACTTGTATATTGTATAATCTTCCTTATATTGTTACGTTCGCATTCTCACTGGAGGAATACTCTGTAGCACACCTGTTTAAGAACATGTCATAAACTGTATTCTTATATCTGGAGAAGAATTCTGTTGCGCGTGATGCTCCTGCTCGATTTCTAACTCTGGGAGAGGGCGAACAGCTAAATTAGTTTTCAATAAAATGTCTACAGTACTTGCACGCGCTGCGTATTTAACTGTCGTTTTATAATTCATTGTGTTAATGTTGAAATAAAGCATTTGTTAAATTAGTGTCTCCTAAACTTATTCTAACAATACAATACCTCTATAGATTTCAGCTTATCAATTTTTAAATTCAAACTGAAGCAAGTGCATTTATATTGTCCGAACACTATGATCTGAATACATTCGCTACCAAAACTTTGTTTTTTATACTCGCTTATAACTTACTTCGATCTTAACTAATCCACTTTTAAATTCAAACTGAAACAACTCTGAATTCACACACTATTAAGAAGTTTCTTAGGATGCATACACCACCTTTGATATCGTAACCTATATCTTTATTTATAAGAACCGTGGACTCTGGCCCCGCCGTCTTTCACGGGATCCGACCTAAGACTCCCCGGGTTCCGTGGATGAACTCCGGGGAAGGCCCGTCGGATGACTCCCGCGCTATTTCCTATGCGGGAGACTTCCACCTATGCTATGGTAACCAGAATCTATTCTATTGGGTTGCCATGATAACCAGATCTAATAGTTTTTAAGACCCAAAGGAACCCCCAAAGGATAATATCGAAAAAACACTTGTCCTATGTTGGTTCTCCCGTTGCGTAAAATATTTGTGCCAAGTTTGGTTGAAATCGGTCCAGTGGTTTAGGAGGAGATGTGGAAGACCCCAAAGGACCCCCCGAAGGATCGTATCGAAAAAACACCTATCCTATGTTGGTTCTCCCGTCGCGTAAAATATTTGTGCCAAGTTTGGTTGAAATCGGTCCAGTGGTTTAGGAGGAGATGTGGAAGACCCCAAAGAACCCCCCCAAAGGACCCCATCAAAAAAAACACCTATCCTATGTTGGGATCAAATACAATTCATCTATATCTTCCCCTTTCTACAATTCTTGTATAAATACATATTATTTATTTTTTATTAGTTGTTAATAATCATAGTTCATAGCTCGTACTTACCAATATTTAGATATTTCTCGGGTCCCAGGGTTCTTTCATAAGCGAGGTCAGAAACAGTGTGGGGTTACGAAATAATTATTCTAACATGTGTAGTGAAAAAGAAAGAAAATTCTGTTTTATTATCTTAAAATTGCAATGACTCCCAATTACACCCACATCTCTACATGCGCCTCGCCATGTGGCGTAGTTGTGCAATCAAACAATACATTTTCCATTTAAAGTTTTATCCACCTGTTACTACCAAAATAAACAGAATTAATTATTTCTCTCTATATTTTACCAAGGGTACAATTATTTACTTGTTGCTTATTACGACATAATATTATAGTATACATACCAATTAACAGGAAACATCTTATATCTAGGTAGGCCGCCCAGCCTGCTCTCTCTCTCTCACTCACACTAATTTAAAAACCCTCCCATGATCATTTTAATTAATAAAAAACCTTTAACCTTGTGGAATACCCCACTGCCGGCAACGTGTTTATAGCTAGAGCACTCCGTTTCATTTTTTGTACGTGTTAGTATGTCCGAAATAAATATCTGATGGTGTCTCTGGTTGATTAGTTTTCGCTTCACTACTACGTGTTCATTTTTTACCGAAACTCACTTTTTTCAGAGAATTGTAACAAAATTTTGAAGAGCCCACTGGGCTTTGTACCTGCAGGTACGATAGCTAGGCAAAAACTGGGCAGAACGACAAGGCGTTCGCGGCTAACTCGATTTCGTCGTTGTTGAGGAAACCAAACCTTGTATTTGTTCGTCGTAGCTTTCGTCCCATGCAATCCATGTAGTTGTTGGGGTGACGACAGTATACGATCTCCGTGAGGCACTGGCTAACGTCACGAGATGGGCGGATCTTAAGTTTTCATATCCGGCGTTTCACTCGATGAAGGTGAATAGAGTTTGTTTCCTGGCCATGTTGGGTTTTTGAAGTAGCGTCACCCCGAGCGTATACCTGTGTCGCGCGTACAGGCGCATGGCCACATTCAGACAAAGTTCTTGGAAGGCTAGGGTGGTGCAAATTCCTTGACTGATTTCGCAACGTGATATTGCGTTGCTGCCTCGTTACAAACTGTTTTATTCACCACGTCTGTCACAATGGAATAAAACTCACACAATATATTTTATAAATCCCCGAAATGAAATCAAATAAAAATACCCATATTTTTGAACCGTTACATTCTTAACCATTTTCCCTTTTGTATCTAAAACAATTCAAATTCATTTAACATTTTATAAAAATATTATTATTAACAGAAATTCTATTTACCCGGCGCTGTTAATAATAATCATCCCCTTTTCTCCTCCACACACACTATTTCCCCCCTGGACTGTTGCGTCCAGTTGCCTCCACAAGGACTGAGGCAGAAGGAGTGAGCACTTTTTACTTTTCTCTCACTACCATCGTTGCTTCGGCATTACAAAAACTTCAGGGTAAGTACCCCTACTTATTATCTTAACATATGCCCCTAAGGACTACCACCCCTATATTTGGGTGAAAATAGCCTGTGTTCAAAATAATCTTAGATTCCCTTATTAAACCCCATTAAATTTCTATGTTTGACCAATTTCAAAGGCAACCAACTGTGGTCAGTTTTACAATTTCTGCCCACAGCTGGTTGTCGTCCAAAACCACGATCTGGGTTGGTAAGGCCGAGATCGCCCGAAATGTAGGGAATCGCATTTAAAACATGTTATACATACATACAATTCATGTTTAAATTCCTACACTAATACATAATAAACATAATACATAATAATACACTCATAATTAACATTGCGATTATTACATTAAAATAACCAATTCACATTTAACTTTGATCAAAATTTACACACCTTACATCTTTAAATTTGCGTATAAAATTATAAATATTACATTTTAATTTCAATTGAACTTTTATTAATTAGCCATCAATTATTTATCATTTACTAACATTTAATTCTTCACAATTTCAAATTTAATATTAACCTTCATTTTACATTATCTCTCAGTTATTATTACAAACTATGAATTTTCTTTTATTTCACCTTTTCATCCCTATTAGTTTGGGCAATTCTCCATTATTCACTATTACTTGATTTATTATATTGGCATTAACATCTATAGCCTTACTCACCTTCTTTCCTAATAACAACCAGATTTACAAATTATGACACCAATCTCTCCATAATAACCCCATTCACTAATTCCAATTACCTCAATTTATTCTCCTCTTTGTACTAGGATGTGTGTTCCCAACCTGGCAATATACACGTTCATAACCTTTTGCCCTCCACCAAATATCGGCAAACACTCTTACCCTTCTCTAATTACGAGAACTGCCCAACGACGCACGTTGATCATACCTTACCATCTCATCACTATCTACAAAATATCACCATTACTGTTTAATCTCCATATACGTTACTCACCTTCTCTACATATAATCACTAACACCACTGTGTCCCTAAAATATCTAATACCCTCTTTGTGTATTACTGGTATTTCAAAATTCTTATTTATCTAACTCCCATTAACTTTAATTGACTAACTCAAATGCCTTTATTTTAATAATTATCACCCAGGCTCTATCCCTTTTTAACACTTTACATTACTGTGATCATTGACAATTGCATTAGAAAATTCATCCCTCACCTACTAATAACAATACATCTCAATATCCAAATATATTACATGCTTAATCATTTATTATTCATTAGAATCTAAATCTCATAAAATCATTTAACTTCATTATCAAACATTCTTTTGTACAACATTAATTAAGTAATAATTCTTCAATTATTTAATTCAATTATTTAAAATTTCATCATTACTTTCATCACTTGTTTAGTCAAAAAAAATGTTAATTGTTATTATTAAATCAATTAAACTATAACTTCCTGTTACATATATGGTTTACATAAAATTACATGGAATACACACATCAAGAATACACAAATACATTGACATTAATACACAAAAAATATACAATCCAACTTATTATTTTATCATTGACCATTTATCAGTTCATAATACAATCCATTTTAAAAATCACTGTGCACATATATAAATGTTCATAAACACAATAAAACAAATTATCCACCATCATCAAATAATAATCTAATCTTAGGTATACATAACTTATTTATTATTGGATACCTTCTATTATTATTATAAAAGTACAAACTATACCAATTTTTATAATTTTCCACAATCTCATCTAATTTGTCATGATCGGGTATGGTCCTGTCACCTTCAGTATTCTCTGTCACACTCTGGTAAGTTATATTATCATCTTTTATAATATCATCTACTGCTATTTCAGTTTCACTATAAGGTAAGTACTTATTATTTTTACTTCTCTCTCCACCTAACCTTTCTACAAACTATTCATAATTTCTATTTACTTTAAAAATCTCTATCTCTCTCTTTCTCTCTCTCTCTCACCACAATACCTCTCTCTCTCTCAAAATATCTCTCACTATAACACCAAGCTACACTCTCTCTCTCAATATATGCATGGGACACTAACTCATTATTACTGCACCACCTATGAAGTGCACAAAAAATCCAGGGACCTTTATTTGCAGACCTTTTGTCTTCCAAATAAATTCTGAAGGACCTTACATCCTCCTTAAACACATGTGAAGCCTTTTCTTCACCCCCAACTACAATATCACGGGAAAAATTTACCCCCTGCAACCCCTCTACAAGTATACTATCTCTCCACTTTCTCTCTGACTCATCAACACACACTAGCATTCCACCATTATATTCTAACACCATATTTTTATTTGTATTGTCATAATTCTCAACACCACTTACCTTATTATTTGTCATCTGACCGTCTTTATTCACCTTTAATTTACCTGTTTCTCCACTATTCTCTACCCCCCCTTTTATTCTCGTCTACTTTATTCTTTGGTCTATCGAACTTCTCATTTACTAGCGCTACTATTTTTTCTTTCGTTTTACCGAAACGTGCATTCATTTCATCAATTTGTTTGTTAAAATTAAAATTTTGTCTCTTAACTTCCTCTTTTACTTCGTCAAACTTCTCATCAAATTTGGTATTTATCTGATCGTATTTCAGGTTGAAATCGCTTTTTTGTTCATCCAACTTTACATCAAATTTATCTAGCATTACATCAAATTTATTTAACTTCATACCTCTGTTCATCAAATTTCTCATCAAATTTATTTCATTTCACACTCTGTTCATTAAACTCCTCATCAAATTTATGTAACAATAATTGTATCATGGTATTTGTCTCATCTGTTTTCTTTTCAGACCGAGTTGAGATGGGTGTTACTGGTACTCTATCTAACTCTACAGATTCGGTCGCACTCGACTCGATCTGACTTATTGGCGTTGAACAAACTCCCATTTCACTCTTAAACGTTTGGTCAGTTACGCTGACATTCTCGTTATTGTTTGCCTTTTTTATTTTATTTTATTATTTTTTTTTTAATATGTTTCTTTTCAAAATTTTATCCTGTAATATTACATAACCATATTATATATAAAAAAATATTCTATTTAAACTCTTTACCCTACCACATGTAGTCACAACATAACCTTATTTTTACGTCTATATTTACGTATCTCCAAATTGTATATTACCTCAAGTAACTTTTCCGCTCCTTCCAGTAGGCTTACTCTACATAAAATAAAATTTTATGTCGAGTCCCTGTTCCGGAAGCCACTGTAACTTTAATTCTTTTTATTCTTTTATTAATTGAGTTACATACTGTTTACTTTCTGTATTAACTATTTCATTCGGGCACCATCTTGTTACCAACACAAGAAATTCAAATGTACTTACCTTTCTGGGCCGAGTTCGTTTAAGCGAACCGGAAGTAGCGGGTCTTGTTACTTGAAATAATTTACTCTTAATTGTAAGATTTACCAATGACATTACCCTTTATTATCAAGCCACACATAGTTACATGAGATTCTACTTCGGAAACAAAACACATTGCTATTCGCCATGAGGCGTAGTTATTGAATCAAGTTAAAATTTCTTTCCCATTTATATAAACATAATCCCACCAAAATAAACATAATCAATCATGTCTTAAATTATAGAATTATATATATATATATATTTCACAACCCAGCACTGTTTAAATTTTAAATTTTATATTTTTTATTTATTCACGCTATCACACACTCATTCATGCAGTACAATTTCATGGACTTCCCTAACTGAGCTCATTTTATTGAATTTAAATAGAATATTGAAAATTTGTTTTTTATTTCTTACTAGCAAAATACCCGTGCTTCGCTACGGAGTTTCAACTCTTAGTTTGTTTATTTACATTCATGGCAACAGCTATTTATTATTTATTTCGAGAAAATCGTTAGAGCCGTTTCCGAGAAAAAAAAGACATACATTTATTAATTAATTGAACTTCGAAATTTTCTCGACTATAAGAACCTGCAAACAACGAAGTTTTTTTCAATTTAAAACAATGATTAAAAACTCAGGACTAAATGTATGTGGGGTTTCCAGTAAACTGAGATGTCAACCACTTCATTTACAAAGTATGCAATTCCCGCGATAAATTTCAGTATTTGGTTTTTTGCCCCTTAGGATTGAAAGTTTTTTAAACCGTTTCTTAGTGAGCACCTAAGACCTATGATGAAGCTATGTTCAAAGTTTCATTGATATCCATTCATTGGTTTCAGAGATATCGTGATCAGTGAGTGAGTCAGTGGTATTTGGCTTATATAGATATTTATATCTAGCCAATTTACCCAGCGTTGCTCGGGTTCATAATTTATTCATAGGCTCATAGGCACCTATTCTTGTTCTAACGTTATATTACTTGTATATTGTATAATCTTCCTTATATTGTTACGTTCGCATTCTCACTGGAGGAATACTCTGTAGCACACCTGTTTAAGAACATGTCATAAACTGTATTCTTATATCTGGAGAAGAATTCTGTTGCGCGTGATGCTTCTGCTCGATTTCTAACTCTGGGAGAGGGCGAACAGCTAAATTAGTTTTCAATAAAATGTCTACAGTACTTGCACGCGCTGCGTATTTAACTGTCGTTTTATAATTCATTGTGTTAATGTTGAAATAAAGCATTTGTTAAATTAGTGTCTCCTAAACTTATTCTAACAATACAATACCTCTATAGATTTCAGCTTATCAATTTTTAAATTCAAACTGAAGCAAGTGCATTTATATTGTCCGAACACTATGATCTGAATACATTCGCTACCAAAACTTTGTTTTTTATACTCGCTTATAACTTACTTCGATCTTAACTAATCCACTTTTAAATTCAAACTGAAACAACTCTGAATTCACACACTATTAAGAAGTTTCTTAGGATGCATACACCACCTTTGATATCGTAACCTATATCTTTATTTATAAGAACCGTGGACTCTGGCCCCGCCGTCTTTCACGGGATCCGACCTAAGACTCCCCGGGTTCCGTGGATGAACTCCGGGGAAGGCCCGTCGGATGACTCCCGCGCTATTTCCTATGCGGGAGACTTCCACCTATGCTATGGTAACCAGAATCTATTCTATTGGGTTGCCATGATAACCAGATCTAATAGTTTTTAAGACCCAAAGGAACCCCCAAAGGATAATATCGAAAAAACACTTGTCCTATGTTGGTTCTCCCGTTGCGTAAAATATTTGTGCCAAGTTTGGTTGAAATCGGTCCAGTGGTTTAGGAGGAGATGTGGAAGACCCCAAAGGACCCCCCGAAGGATCGTATCGAAAAAACACCTATCCTATGTTGGTTCTCCCGTCGCGTAAAATATTTGTGCCAAGTTTGGTTGAAATCGGTCCAGTGGTTTAGGAGGAGATGTGGAAGACCCCAAAGAACCCCCCCAAAGGACCCCATCAAAAAAAACACCTATCCTATGTTGGGATCAAATACAATTCATCTATATCTTCCCCTTTCTACAATTCTTGTATAAATACATATTATTTATTTTTTATTAGTTGTTAATAATCATAGTTCATAGCTCGTACTTACCAATATTTAGATATTTCTCGGGTCCCAGGGTTCTTTCATAAGCGAGGTCAGAAACAGTGTGGGGTTACGAAATAATTATTCTAACATGTGTAGTGAAAAAGAAAGAAAATTCTGTTTTATTATCTTAAAATTGCAATGACTCCCAATTACACCCACATCTCTACATGCGCCTCGCCATGTGGCGTAGTTGTGCAATCAAACAATACATTTTCCATTTAAAGTTTTATCCACCTGTTACTACCAAAATAAACAGAATTAATTATTTCTCTCTATATTTTACCAAGGGTACAATTATTTACTTGTTGCTTATTACGACATAATATTATAGTATACATATCAATTAACAGGAAACATCTTATATCTAGGTAGGCCGCCCAGCCTGCTCTCTCTCTCACTCACACTAATTTAAAAACCCTCCCATGATCATTTTAATTAATAAAAAACCTTTAACCTTGTGGAATACCCCACTGCCGGCAACGTGTTTATAGCTAGAGCACTCCGTTTCATTTTTTGTACGTGTTAGTATGTCCGAAATAAATATCTGATGGTGTCTCTGGTTGATTAGTTTTCGCTTCACTACTACGTGTTCATTTTTTACCGAAACTCACTTTTTTCAGAGAATTGTAACAAAATTTTGAAGAGCCCACTGGGCTTTGTACCTGCAGGTACGATAGCTAGGCAAAAACTGGGCAGAACGACAAGGCGTTCGCGGCTAACTCGATTTCGTCGTTGTTGAGGAAACCAAAACCTTGTATTTGTTCGTCGTAGCTTTCGTCCCATGCAATCCATGTAGTTGTTGGGGTGACGACAGTATACGATCTCCGTGAGGCACTGGCTAACGTCACGAGATGGGCGGATCTTAAGTTTTCATATCCGGCGTTTCACTCGATGAAGGTGAATAGAGTTTGTTTCCTGGCCATGTTGGGTTTTTGAAGTAGCGTCACCCCGAGCGTATACCTGTGTCGCGCGTACAGGCGCATGGCCACATTCAGACAAAGTTCTTGGAAGGCTAGGGTGGTGCAAATTCCTTGACTGATTTCGCAACGTGATATTGCGTTGCTGCCTCGTTACAAACTGTTTTATTCACCACGTCTGTCACAATGGAATAAAACTCACACAATATATTTTATAAATCCCCGAAATGAAATCAAATAAAAATACCCATATTTTTGAACCGTTACATTCTTAACCATTTTCCCTTTTGTATCTAAAACAATTCAAATTCATTTAACATTTTATAAAAATATTATTATTAACAGAAATTCTATTTACCCGGCGCTGTTAATAATAATCATCCCCTTTTCTCCTCCACACACACTATTTCCCCCCTGGACTGTTGCGTCCAGTTGCCTCCACAAGGACTGAGGCAGAAGGAGTGAGCACTTTTTACTTTTCTCTCACTACCATCGTTGCTTCGGCATTACAAAAACTTCAGGGTAAGTACCCCTACTTATTATCTTAACATATACCCCTAAGGACTACCACCCCTATATTTGGGTGAAAATAGCCTGTGTTCAAAATAATCTTAGATTCCCTTATTAAACCCCATTAAATTTCTATGTTTGACCAATTTCAAAGGCAACCAACTGTGGTCAGTTTTACAATTTCTGCCCACAGCTGGTTGTCGTCCAAAACCACGATCTGGGTTGGTTAGGCCGAGATCGCCCGAAATGTAGGGAATCGCATTTAAAACATGTTATACATACATACAATTCATGTTTAAATTCCTACACTAATACATAATAAACATAATACATAATAATACACTCATAATTAACATTGCGATTATTACATTAAAATAACCAATTCACATTTAACTTTGATCAAAATTTACACACCTTACATCTTTAAATTTGCATATAAAATTATAAACATTACATTTTAATTTCAATTGAACTTTTATTAATTAGCCATCAATTATTTATCAATTACTAACATTTAATTCTTCACAATTTCAAATTTAATATTAACCTTCATTTTACATTATCTCTCAGTTATTATTACAAACTATGAATTTTCTTTTATTTCACCTTTTCATCCCTATTAGTTTGGGCAATTCTCCATTATTCACTATTACTTGATTTATTATATTGGCATTAACATCTATAGCCTTACTCACCTTCTTTCCTAATAACAACCAGATTTACAAATTATGACACCAATCTCTCCATAATAACCCCATTCACTAATTCCAATTACCTCAATTTATTCTCCTCTTTGTACTAGGATGTGTGTTCCCAACCTGGCAATATACACGTTCATAACCTTTTACCCTCCACCAAATATCGGCAAACACTCTTACCCTTCTCTAATTACGAGAACTGCCCAACGACGCACGTTGATCATACCTTACCACCTCATCACTATCTACAAAATATCACCATTACTGTTTAATCTCCATATACGTTACTCACCTTCTCTACATATAATCACTAACACCACTGTGTCCCTAAAATATCTAATACCCTCTTTGTGTATTACTGGTATTTCAAAATTCTTATTTATCTAACTCCCATTAACTTTAATTGACTAACTCAAATGCCTTTATTTTAATAATTATCACCCAGGCTCTATCCCTTTTTAACACTTTACATTACTGTGATCATTGACAATTGCATTAGAAAATTCATCCCTCACCTACTAATAACAATACATCTATATATCCAAATATATTACATGCTTAATCATTTATTATTCATTAGAATATAAATCTCATAAAATCATTTAACTTCATTATCAAACATTCTTTTGTACAACATTAATTAAGTAATTAATCTTCAATTATTTAATTCAATTATTTAAAATTTCATCATTACTTTCATCACTTGTTTAGTCAAAAAAAATGTTAATTGTTATTATTAAATCAATTAAACTATAACTTCCTGTTACATATATGGTTTACATAAAATTACATGGAATACACACATCAAGAATACACAAATACATTGACATTAATACACAAAAAATATACAATCCAACTTATTATTTTATCATTGACCATTTATCAGTTCATAATACAATCCATTTTAAAAATCACTGTGCACATATATAAATGTTCATAAACACAATAAAACAAATTATCCACCATCATCAAATAATAATCTAATCTTAGGTATACATAACTTATTTATTATTGGATACCTTCTATTATTATTATAAATGTACAAACTATACCAATTTTTATAATTTTCCACAATCTCATCTAATTTGTCATGATCGGGTATGGTCCTGTCACCTTCAGTATTCTCTGTCACACTCTGGTAAGTTATATTATCATCTTTTATAATATCATCTACTGCTATTTCAGTTTCACTATAAGGTAAGTACTTATTATTTTTACTTCTCTCTCCACCTAACCTTTCTACAAACTATTCATAATTTCTATTTACTTTAAAAATCTCTATCTCTCTCTTTCTCTCTCTCTCTCACCACAATACCTCTCTCTCTCTCAAAATATCTCTCACTATAACACCAAGCTACACTCTCTCTCTCAATATATGCAGGGGACACTAACTCATTATTACTGCACCACCTATGAAGTGCACAAAAAATCCAGGGACCTTTATTTGCAGACCTTTTGTCTTCCAAATAAATTCTGAAGGACCTTACATCCTCCTTAAACACATGTGAAGCCTTTTCTTCACCCCCAACTACAATATCACGGGAAAAATTTACCCCCTGCAACCCCTCTACAAGTATACTATCTCTCCACTTTCTCTCTGACTCATCAACACACACTAGCATTCCACCATTATATTCTAACACCATATTTTTATTTGTATTGTCATAATTCTCAACACCACTTACCTTATTATTTGTCATCTGACCGTCTTTATTCACCTTTAATTTACCTGTTTCTCCACTATTCTCTACCCCCCCTTTTATTCTCGTCTACTTTATTCTTTGGTCTATCGAACTTCTCATTTACTAGCGCTACTATTTTTTCTTTCGTTTTACCGAAACGTGCATTCATTTCATCAATTTGTTTGTTAAAATTAAAATTTTGTCTCTTAACTTCCTCTTTTACTTCGTCAAACTTCTCATCAAATTTGGTATTTATCTGATCGTATTTCAGGTTGAAATCGCTTTTTTGTTCATCCAACTTTACATCAAATTTATCTAGCATTACATCAAATTTATTTAACTTCATACCTCTGTTCATCAAATTTCTCATCAAATTTATTTCATTTCACACTCTGTTCATTAAACTCCTCATCAAATTTATGTAACAATAATTGTATCATGGCATTTGTCTCATCTGTTTTCTTTTCAGACCGAGTTGAGATGGGTGTTACTGGTACTCTATCTAACTCTACAGATTCGGTCGCACTCGACTCGATCTGACTTATTGGCGTTGAACAAACTCCCATTTCACTCTTAAACGTTTGGTCAGTTACGCTGACATTCTCGTTATTGTTTGCCTTTTTTATTTTATTTTATTATTAATTTTTTAATAGGTTTCTTTTCAAAATTTTATCCTGTAATATTACATAACCATATTATATATAAAAAAATATTCTATTTAAACTCTTTACCCTACCACATGTAGTCACAACATAACCTTATTTTTACGTCTATATTTACGTATCTCCAAATTGTATATTACCTCAAGTAACTTTTCCGCTCCTTCCAGTAGGCTTACTCTACATAAAATAAAATTTTATGTCGAGTCCCTGTTCCGGAAGCCACTGTAACTTTAATTCTTTTTATTCTTTTATTAATTGAGTTACATACTGTTTACTTTCTGTATTAACTATTTCATTCGGGCACCATCTTGTTACCAACACAAGAAATTCAAATGTACTTACCTTTCTGGGCCGAGTTCGTTTAAGCGAACCGGAAGTAGCGGGTCTTGTTACTTGAAATAATTTACTCTTAATTGTAAGATTTACCAATGACATTACCCTTTATTATCAAGCCACACATAGTTACATGAGATTCTACTTCGGAAACAAAACACATTGCTATTCGCCATGAGGCGTAGTTATTGAATCAAGTTAAAATTTCTTTCCCATTTATATAAACATAATCCCACCAAAATAAACATAATCAATCATGTCTTAAATTATAGAATTATATATATTGTAACGGTGCATAACCAGGTCCCAATAAATTAACTCATGTAATACTGTACCGTCTTTTTTACGCGTTACAAATCCAGGGAACCCCTCGTAATTAAACTCCGTTAATTAGATGGGCTGCCTACGTTGTAACAGAATTGATCACCAATAATTAATATAACAAATTACTTACTAACTGTGTAAGGAAACAATGGCAAGGTATACAATTGATTTAAGCACTCATCATATGTGTTTAACAAGAAGACTTCTCTTTATTTAACATTAAAAAAACATATACTGACAGATCCCATGACATTACTAATTCAATTATTAAGTTATTTGAAAGGTTTCTTTAAACTTTGAGATCAAACTTGATTTTATATAGCTATACCTCGGATCCGGGTCAACTTTCTGTATTTCTGTAATTAAAACTTTTAATTATACTCATTTCATGGTATTAGCTTGCAAGACTTTCTTTTATTCAACCATTGGAAGAATGGTATTATTGCTTGAATTATATTACTCTACATTAGCATATAAATTGTTACAACGTATGAAGTTTGAATAGTTACATGAAATTCTTAGATTTAATTTATTTGTCTTTACAAAGTTAATAGTTTCTGAAAAGTCTCTTTCAAGAAGTGTTGTGTGACAAATATTAGTAACCCTCGATAGACAGGCTATCGAGTCACCTTTTAATTGGTATGCAGAAGACTCGTCCTGGGATATCCGTCTTGGGAAACAGGAACAGCTACGTCGTCATCTCGGTCTGGCCTTCCTCTGTAAAGGGCTCCAAAAGTTCGCAGGTTGAACAATATGTCGTGTAGATATCTACGATGATCTTGTAGATTCTCGGATGTCCTGATCTGCATATACTGTCACGTGCAGTAGAGTTTGTGGCTTCTGATAGTTCACATCTCCGGGTATGACTTTGGAATTGTTGTTATTTGCTGAAGCACGAAGTCATCTTGTGTTACACTCCTTTTTACGTTTCGATTTTTTGCTTTACTTTAAATTTCTTGTCTATTTACATGACTATATTAATTAACACATCCAGATGCTTTAAACAGCTACATCTGGTACACCATCTTAAGGTGAGACAAAATGTAGTTAACATATTTTAAGCGCACAGCTCCTACGTCTATACTGTACGAAGTCACCATTGCAAGAGAGAGAAATTCCGCTCCCTTCGCCTGGTACTGGGCAAAAGTTAGTGGGACAATTTCCGCGCGAGAATATAGTTCCTAACTATATTTAAGTTAACATTTTTATTTATACAAACTATCCCTAAACAACTATACATAATTTAAATCAGTTGTTTTAGCGACTATTTATGTCTTCAGATTTTTTTATTATTAACATTAATTTTTTTTATCTTATTCTTACTCACACAAGACTCGGAAAGCATGTCGAGTCTGGAATCAACAGGACAGCGCCTGCTTACAAGCAAAGGGTTAAATACGATATTAATAACTCTTTACAATTTATCTTTTTATTAGAGTATCCTCTAACTAACTAATTACTGCTTCCTCTCATACTGAGTACATACAGGTATTTTATATTAATACAGTGAGATTTAAATGGCTTAAGAGCTCGCAACCTTAATTTTTTTTAAATTTTTATTTTCTTGATTATTTGTACAATTTAAATCGTCACAGACTCCACCGCTTAAATTGCACGCTACGGTTAAGCCTTTTGAGTCTAACTCACTATTGGGGACTGGGAGTACGATTAGTGTCAGTGTGTGAAGTTACTTATTATTAGTGCACAGTTTGTTTTCTCTAATTTCCTTTAAATGACACTGTTCATTTAAATGATCGCCTTCGTGAAATTCCCTTTTTCTCACTTCTTAAGTACTAACTTACATTTTAATCTTAATACTAATTTCCAAACCTTAGATTGGAATGATCCCTACTTATCCGTAACTCACAACATCCCGGCCCGACTGACACCAGCTTACTCTAACTACGGAAGTTAGCTTTCAGCATTTATTAATGATCTTTGGCACATTTCTGCCCTATCATTACCCTTTCAGTCGGCGCCGTTGTGACCTGTTACGTTACATTTATAATCACTACTTGATTATATCTCATAAACTTATTTCTAATGTGATCTAAAGAGGATCCCATACTCCACTTTAGATCACTGGTTTGAGAGAAGCGGAATCTCACGAATATGATTCTCTTTTATCTCTTTTTACAATACTTAAACAAACTATGCGGGAGGGGAGACACTTTACAATGCATTGTCATACTCACTAGGGGTGGTTTTCAATTGTTCAGGCTAGCACCGGTTTATCACAATAGAGAGGGTGGGCGGCTGCTTACTACCTTACTGAACACGCTTCAATTTTCTCTTACTGGCCACCACAGGGAGTGTTTACAATATGCAACTGAACTTTTATTATTATTTTCCTTTTTCCTACTTACTTCTACACTTCACACAATTTTAGTATAACTCAGGATTTATTTAGCTCTAGTATTTAAATCAATTATTATTATTCACTTTATTATTTATTAAACTACTTTGGGGTTAGTGTGTGTAATTTCTTTCACATAGTTGTTGTACACTTAGTTATTACCTATAGTTACAACACAGTACACTTTATATTCTTATGAACTACCTTTTTTTTCCATACTATTTACACTAAATATTTACACAATTAAAACACAAAACTCTTTCTTATCTCTATCACTTAATTTTACTACCGGTTTTTTTTTTTTCTTACTCTCTCTTCTATAGAGTAACTTTCTAAATCTCTACTATTTAGAATTCTATCTTTTCTTCTGTGAGTCCTATATAACTCATGTAGTTAATGAGTGTTAGTACCCATTTAGTTAATGATTATTCATGCTTCGCAGAACTGGAACTCAGGTTGATCAGGCCTCGTTTCCAAACTCTACGTTTTACATTTCTTACGTGGATTCAGAAATATAATTTTCTTTACTGCCTAGTATTCCCTTTCCTTTTTTGGGTTATACTATACCGTCACTTCTTCTTATACAACTTTAGTTGCGAAATATGCGTTCTCCGCACATATTTCTGAGTTGCAGGTTCGCACAGGGCTACTGTAACTGGAGTTAGGTACTTTCGGATTTGGTAAGGGCCACACCATCTGAATGATAGTTTCGAGGTGGTCTTATCAATCGCACTACTAATGGGGTGAGTCTTGTACATTACTAAGTCACCTACTTGGTACCTGACTGAGTTGCTATGATTACCTTTCTCGTGGTATCTTCTGGATTTTTCCAAGCTTGCTCTCAAGTTAGAGCGGGCTTTGTTCCATATTCGCTTTATCTGCTTATCCGTTATTTGCGGAGGCAGCAGATCGTGTATATTCCATCTTGTGGACAAAGGGTGGTTTGGTCGATACTTGTATAGTAACTCGAACGGGGTCGACTTGTGACCTTCGTGGTAAGCTGAATTAAAAGCGTATTGAATCCAGGATAGATTTTGGTCCCACGACGTGTGATCGTTCGCATGATAGGCGATTAGCGCAGATTTGAGGTTTCGTAGATACCTTTCAGCAATATTGCCTTGCGGTCGATACTCTGTAGTGGTTATATGGTCTATCCCTAACTTGAAACACATATTCTTAAATTCTTTTGCTTTAAACTGCGGGCCGTTATCAGATACTATACGTACTGGAGTACCGTAGTCTTTAAATAGTCTTTCCTGTAGTATTTTAACTGTTGTCGACGCTAATGCTCGTCGCATGGGATACATCCAAACAAATTTGGTGAACGAATCTACACATATCAGTAACATGGTATTTCCTGATTTGGATCGTGGATACGGACCTGAGAAATCTAGATAAAGTTTCGAAAAAGGGGTCTTTGGGATTTCTGATATCAATTGGCTTACTTGAGTATTTCTGGCGGGTTTGCTAAGGGCGCATAATGAACATTTCTTTACGAAGGTAGCTATTTCGCAGTTCATATTGTTCCAATGATATTCCTTTCGAATACGATGTATCGTCTTATTGATTCCCATATGGGCTCCTATGGTAGATGAATGGAAGTATTCCATTAGCATGGGCTTAATTACATCCGGGGCTATTATTCTTAATTCCTTTCCGTCTCTTATTTTGAGACACAGTACATTCTTGCTCAACACGTACTTCTCGGATTTAATACCTTGGGTAAGTTGTTCTATAATAGGCTTCAATAAGGGGTCTTGTTGTTGATATAGGGCAATGTTTGTAAAGGCAAGGGGGAATTCAGTAATTACGGCGTTCGCACTTGCTATTTCCGGCTTCACTATGTTTTCGGAAGTTTTAGTGAGTGACTGGAACATACGGGACAGGGTATCGGCGACTACATTTTGAGTACCTTTAATATGCTGCACTCTGAATTTGTAGCAGTTTAATGTCAATATCCATCTGCCAATTCGTCCTAATTGTTTAGGGTGATTCAATAACCATGATAACGCCTGATTGTCGGTTTCTAAAAGAAATTCTTTATGTTCTAGGAAGGGTTTAAACTTTTCGAATGCAAAAACAATTGCTAAACATTCCAATTCATATGCAGAATACTTTCTTTCTTGATCGCTCAGTGTTCGTGATGCATAACTAATTGGTAGTCTACAGTTATCTATCTCTTGGTATATCACTGCACCTAACGCTACACTGGAACTGTCGGTTTGCACGACGAATGGTTTTGTGAAATCAGCTAATTGCAAAACTGAGGGAGATATAATGCTTTCTTTGAGTTGCTCAAACGCGTTTTGATGTATTGAGCTCCATTCGAACTTTGTTCCCTTCTTTCGTAAGGAGTTTAGGGGTGCTGCTATTTCGGCAAGATGGGGAATATATTTGTGAAAATAATTCACCATACCTAAAAATCGGGCTATACCTTTTGCCTCTCGTGGGGGTGCAAATTCTCTAATAGCACGGGTACGTTCGGGGTCAATGCTTACCTTTCCATTCGCTTTCACGATGTGTCCTAAGAAAGAAAACTGAGGGACAGCAAAACTTACCTTATTTGGGTTCACCGTTAATCCTGCTCTTAGTAAACGAGATAACACTTCACGCAAATGTCTGAGATGTTGTTCCATTGATTCACTGTATATTACGATGTCGTCCAAATAGTGGTACACATATTTAAATTTAATGTCGTGAAATATCTTCTCCAATAGTCTACTACATACGGAACTTCCTTGAGATATTCCAAAGGGTACCCTAGTAAATTGGTACAAGTTAAAAGGAACTGCAAACGCGGTTAGACGTTTGGATTCTTCTGAAAGAGGTATTTGGTGAAAAGCTTGGTTTAGATCCATTACCGTAAAAACCATTGCTTTAGTAAAATAATGAAACGCACTATGGATGTCTGGAAGAGGGATTGATTCAAATTCTATTCTTTTATTTAATTGCCTGTAGTCTACAACTAGTCGGTGTTTATCTGGTCCTTTCGGTACTAAAAAGGAGGGTGAAGAATATGGGGACGTAGAGGGTTCTATGACTCCTTGATCCAATAACTTATTGATATGGTTTCGCATGACTTCCATCTTGGGAGGCGACAACTTGTACGGGGGTAGTCGTATTACTTTCTGATCACTCAGATTAATTTTATACTCTATTAGGTCCGTCAGTCCTAGTTTTGGTGTAAGAACCGAGGAAAATTCTTTTATTAGTTTTACTATTTTGACTCTATCTCTTCGTTCTAGGTGAGATAAATCTGAATCTTGGTGTATTACATGTGCAGTAGATGAACAACGTTTTTCTTCATTACCATCAAATTTGTTTTCTTGTACGGTCAAATCTGAAATAAAATTCTCGCTCGTAGATGTCAAGAATCATTCCTGTCTTACTAATAAAATCTGCACCTAATATTAAATCAGGTCCTAATTCTTTACATACTAACATTGTAAATATCCAACTTAGGTTTTTTATTTTAACCTTAACGGTAATGCTCAGGTTTATATTCATTTTACGTTTATCAGCGGTAGCACACTTTATATTCACAGGTTGGTTCCGTTTTACTAGATGATGTTTAGCTAACATGTCCGCTAATTCTTGGCTGATTAAGCTTCTACTAGATCCCGAATCAATTAAGGCGATGGGGGATGTAACGCCTAAGTCGACTCGTATTAATGGTAGTAGATTTTTTTTCCATTTACATCTATTAATCGCATTACACTTTTCTCGAAATTCTCGCACATAGGGGTCGATTTCTTTCGCACCTTTTTTGTTTTCCACTTGGTTACAGAATAATTCATTCTTATTATTATTACTGGTTTCTTTTAGTTTACCCAATTTTGAGTAGCTGCGGAAGACACAGGTTTTCGGGTCTCCCTGCCTTACATGTTTTTTTGAATTGGGGTTATTCCGTTCCAATGGCTTACTTTTGCACTCTCTTCTTATGTGCCCATATTTGCCACAATTATAACAGGTGGGTTTTCTGCGAGGTGGGTACTTGGTTTCCGCTTTATCTGGGTTTACAGTTAACTTACCAGCTTTGCACACATGGTGAGGTCTACTAGAAACTTGTCTTTCATACGAGGTTGTTACATCAGGCAGTAGTGCTCGCAATTGATGTCTATTAGTTCCAGAGGTTTTCATTGCTTCTCTATTTTGATCTGAGTACCATACATTTGAAGAATGGATACAGCACTGTTCTAGATCAGCAATTGTATTGGGTCTATTCATCAATGATAGTCGAGATCTTTCTTCGGGTGACACTCCTATTAAAATGGTGTCCACCAGTTGTGTTTCATTCCAGCTTACACGTAGTAGTCGAGAGGACTCCCTAATATCGGAGATGTAGTGAGCTAATCTCTCCTGATGTCCTTGTACTCGGAGTACTGTCTTCCTTTTTATTTCCTCATAGATGCCGGTGGGAATAAAGTATTTTATTAAAGAACTATGTAGCTCTTCTACTGGGAAAGTAGAGGTTAGGGCTTCTAGCACACGATTTTTTAACGGGGGTTTACACTTTGGTAACAGAACTTGTAAAATTTGCCAGTCATTCAGCTGCTGTAGATCCTTTATCTGAAGAAGATAACTAATAAATGTTAGTAACTTGGAAACATTTAAACCATCTGTATAAGGGATTTCGGTTAAAATCTTCTCCACAGGGTGAGTCATTTTTCCGTATAGATCTGCGTTATAGTTCATAGGGGTAATTCCTCGATGAGGGTGATTAGATTCATTGGGGGTGTTGGTCAATTCATTATTTCCGGGACGAAACTGAAAATGCTCGGGAGGAGGGACATTTACATCTGTATTAGTTTTTTGTTCTGGGTTCGCTTGCACTTGCGATACGATAGGTGAGTTCCGATCCGAGTTAGGCGGAGGTAAACAAGTGGTGGGGAATTGTACTGGGGAGATATGTAATTTCATTAATGATTTCTCTATTTCGTCCATCCTGAATGAGTCGGATTTTCGTCTTAGGTCGTTAATAATTGAAGGTAAGCTGCGTAGAGCTTCGTCTGCTAGCTTTTGTACATCAACGGGTATTTCTGTGAGATTCGGCCAGATCGACAAATTTTTTATTCGCCTGGTTAAATGCTCTATTCTCTGGGTAGTCCGCAAAATTTTTGCCGGAGATTTCTCGTCTTGGAGTGTTTGAGACAATAAGTATAGTTCACTATACTTGGCATTACAAATTTCTTTCTCGCTTTCATAATCGAGTTGGCTTAGATTGTTTAATTGCACGGGCGCATCAAATCCACATTCGCGAATTGACCTTCGTAATTCCGCGACTGTTACATCAGCATGGGGTAGTCCACGCAAAAGAGCTTCGTAAGACAGCTCGTCTTTTAGTAACAAATCCGGGTTAAATTGGGCCATTTTGTTCTAACTCATTAGCACGTACTTAAAATTAATACTAGTATATTACACATATATTACATATACATATAATAAATTCATAAGTAATAAATTTACACAAATTAGAAAAGAACAATTTCTCTTCTAAGGGAGAGACAGAAATCACACACACATATCTTTCAAGGTTAAATAGTCGATCAGCTGTTTTCTGGAATGTAGGTCAGAGGGTGGCCTACATATTTAGTTAACAAAGGAGGGTTGAGCGAGTGTGTCAGGGACAAAGGGGGTTTTACTCTTATTGGTCTCTACACAAAGCGACTGAATAACACAACTACTGTATACGTACTCTAAACCGGTATAAACACGAGAGAAGGAGAGCACAATCTATTTCTTATTATTATTACTCCGCTTAGACAACACTTTGACTCCGTTCATTCATAAACTTTCCTCAATTAAATAAATTAATTATTTTGTTCACAATTTTTAAATCACGAACTTCTACTTAATTACTTTATTATTATTAACAAAGTTATTTTTAATCAAATTTTTTTTTATAACTCTTTCTAGTGTATGTAAGCTAGATAGTTGGACATACACTGTGCAGAATGATTCAGGAAACAACAGGTTATAGATTGTCGTAAACAAACCTGTTACAGATTGTTCGGTTGACCAAAATTGTTATACTTGGTCACAATTCATGTATGCAAGTACTTACATCGAATTATGCAGGAAGTGCCGGTAGAAACCTGCATATAGCATTTTGCATTGTATGACGCTAATGACATTTTACTTATACATACTACCATCTACATAACTTAATACATATTACGTTATTTAATAGTGTATTAAATATGTTTTGAACATTACATTTATTAAAGTAACTTTCTGAGTGCATATATCAATATTATATATTTAGTTATTGATCTTACAATTTATCCACGCATAGTGAATGCAATTTTGTTTGTGACACTATATACACAACTCTTTCCTTTGTTTCCTTTATTTTTTGAATGACGCAATTTTGTTTGCTTAAAACACCTTTATAAAATTTAGCATAGTGGCACTTTTGTGACACTCTGTAAACAATTACGCTTTTTAATTTTTTTTTGTAAGCAGAGTGACGCATTTCTGTAACGTCTTTTTTACGCGTTACAAATCCAGGGAACCCCTCGTAATTAAACTCCGTTAATTAGATGGGCTGCCTACGTTGTAACAGAATTGATCACCAATAATTAATATAACAAATTACTTACTAACTGTGTAAGGAAACAATGGCAAGGTATACAATTGATTTAAGCACTCATCATATGTGTTTAACAAGAAGACTTCTCTTTATTTAACATTAAAAAAACATATACTGACAGATCCCATGACATTACTAATTCAATTATTAAGTTATTTGAAAGGTTTCTTTAAACTTTGAGATCAAACTTGATTTTATATAGCTATACCTCGGATCCGGGTCAACTTTCTGTATTTCTGTAATTAAAACTTTTAATTATACTCATTTCATGGTATTAGCTTGCAAGACTTTCTTTTATTCAACCATTGGAAGAATGGTATTATTGCTTGAATTATATTACTCTACATTAGCATATAAATTGTTACAACGTATGAAGTTTGAATAGTTACATGAAATTCTTAGATTTAATTTATTTGTCTTTACAAAGTTAATAGTTTCTGAAAAGTCTCTTTCAAGAAGTGTTGTGTGACAAATATTAGTAACCCTCGATAGACAGGCTATCGAGTCACCTTTTAATTGGTATGCAGAAGACTCGTCCTGGGATATCCGTCTTGGGAAACAGGAACAGCTACGTCGTCATCTCGGTCTGGCCTTCCTCTGTAAAGGGCTCCAAAAGTTCGCAGGTTGAACAATATGTCGTGTAGATATCTACGATGATCTTGTAGATTCTCGGATGTCCTGATCTGCATATACTGTCACGTGCAGTAGAGTTTGTGGCTTCTGATAGTTCACATCTCCGGGTATGACTTTGGAATTGTTGTTATTTGCTGAAGCACGAAGTCATCTTGTGTTACACTCCTTTTTACGTTTCGATTTTTTGCTTTACTTTAAATTTCTTGTCTATTTACATGACTATATTAATTAACACATCCAGATGCTTTAAACAGCTACATCTGGTACACCATCTTAAGGTGAGACAAAATGTAGTTAACATATTTTAAGCGCACAGCTCCTACGTCTATACTGTACGAAGTCACCATTGCAAGAGAGAGAAATTCCGCTCCCTTCGCCTGGTACTGGGCAAAAGTTAGTGGGACAATTTCCGCGCGAGAATATAGTTCCTAACTATATTTAAGTTAACATTTTTATTTATACAAACTATCCCTAAACAACTATACATAATTTAAATCAGTTGTTTTAGCGACTATTTATGTCTTCAGATTTTTTTATTATTAACATTAATTTTTTTTATCTTATTCTTACTCACACAAGACTCGGAAAGCATGTCGAGTCTGGAATCAACAGGACAGCGCCTGCTTACAAGCAAAGGGTTAAATACGATATTAATAACTCTTTACAATTTATCTTTTTATTAGAGTATCCTCTAACTAACTAATTACTGCTTCCTCTCATACTGAGTACATACAGGTATTTTATATTAATACAGTGAGATTTAAATGGCTTAAGAGCTCGCAACCTTAATTTTTTTTAAATTTTTATTTTCTTGATTATTTGTACAATTTAAATCGTCACAATACCATAAAGGTCAGAAATGGGTACACTATAACGAGCAAAATTTACGAAACTAAACATTATAAACAATTTGAGTGATATACAGTGACAAGTGAGTTGTAGTGTACCCATTGAGGTAAAAAGTGAAAGTGAGGGGAACTTCTTACAGAATTGTGTTGTAGGTGGGAGAATTATAAACGATGATAGTAGACTATAATGCTACTAACCGATAATGTATTTTGTTAATTTATTGTAGTGTTTATATTGTATAGACAACCAATTTTAATACCTAAGTTAATTTTATATTTTTTCAAATATTTGTGTTATAATATAAGATAACCCAGGGTTCGTTTTAAAAAGCATAAAAGATTAAATATCAAATGATAATAAAAAATTAAAATAATACTGTATGAGGGAAATGGCAGAAGGAAGTAGTGCAGTGTAGGAATACTATGAGAGACTAATAAATACTATATAAATTCATTTAAAGATAATAAAAATATTAAATACTTATATACAAAGTTATAAGAAAATGAACAGAAACCTATTATGTAAACCAGAATGAGAAAGAAACCGAAATTAAAAAGAATTATTTTTCTGTAAATAAAATATAAATTTATAATAATTACAAACTGCCTATATACTAAAAAGGAAAGAGCAGAACCAATAAAAAGATATAAAAAATTATGGGTTACTAAGAGTGACGAAAATAACAAGTATTGTTAATCGAATTTATAAATTAAACCTGGCGAGTTGACAAAAATGATGAGACCACAATTTTATTAAAAATATCCTTTTAGAAACCTTTAAGAAATATAAAATTGGTACAAAATTAAACAACAGTATGAACATTAAATACTCCTACCTTATTTATCAAAGTTAAATTGCTATACTCCATAATAAAAGTGAAAGAAAATCCATTCTGGACGATCAAGCCTAGTTTCGCTATGTGTCAAGTTTGACGAGAGAATATTTTCCAGACGGTAATGAATTTACAACAGAAGACGGACACCATCGAAGAAACAGCTTCATTCAAGTACGAACTTTAAGAAGAGAGGTAATATAAACATTTCGTTTAATATTTAACGAAGAAAACTCATTCCGAATGGTTGTATAGAACAAAAACTATTCAAAATTAATCATATGTTCTAATGAAAACAAACGCCCTCTGCTCTCTTACGGACATTTCTGGAACTACTTACTAAACGAAAATAAACAAATTTATTTAATATTTTTTCGGTATTTGTAAAGCGCAGTATAATTATCCATTTCTGACCATCTCATAACAAAAAGAACTTACCCTTAACCCTGGGGAAATAAAAAGAATTATATATTGATTGATGTTTTAAAAATAGTATAAAATTTTGTAAAAAACCATATATGTTTTTTTTATAATTCCATGTTTACTCGATAAAGTCGATATTATGTTTTAATTAAGGAAAAGATCGATTGTGATATTTGTATTTTGGCGGCAGGGAAAAAACCAATAATATAAATAATAAATATTATTGAAAAAAATGATATTGAATAATAAAAATGTGTTATATGTTTTGTAGCGGGTAGTTGTAATAGATTTCAGCACAAAATAGAAGAGGTCGATCCACCGTGTCATATTCTGTCGCGGTGTAGTCTGGTTGAACTATGGGTGGAGACTCGTCTCACAATCAGCTGATTTAATTCACGGCGAACAATTTGAAAAAATTTCAGAAATCGTCTAAACCGAGTGTAAACAATCAGTATTTACTCTCTTCTCAACATAAGGCTGAACAACTTCCCTACTTGACCCAAATCACACACTCTCGATTCCTGCTTTGATTGAGTAACATTAACAACCACTTTATTTTTAAACTTCGGTCATTATAATTCATAAGTGGCGACTGCGGAGAGGTGGAAACCTCTGATCAAAAAACCGTTACGTTACAAATTGGCGCTTACAACAGTGGGGCTTGAATCAGACGGTCGTTTAGCTAAATAACATAACACCTTTTTAGCGGTTCGTTACAATATATATATTTCACAACCCAGCACTGTTTAAATTTTAAATTTTATATTTTTTATTTATTCACGCTATCACACACTCATTCATGCAGTACAATTTCATGGACTTCCCTAACTGAGCTCATTTTATTGAATTTAAATAGAATATTGAAAATTTGTTTTTTATTTCTTACTAGCAAAATACCCGTGCTTCGCTACGGAGTTTCAACTCTTAGTTTGTTTATTTACATTCATAGCAACAGCTATTTATTATTTATTTCGAGAAAATCGTTAGAGCCATTTCCGAGAAAAAAAGGACATACATTTATTAATTAATTGAACTTCAAAATTTTCTCGACTATAAGAACCTGCAAACAACGAAGTTTTTTTCAATTTAAAACAATGATTAAAAACTCAGGACTAAATGTATGTGGGGTTTCCAGTAAACTGAGATGTCAACCACTTCATTTACAAAGTATGCAATTCCCGCGATAAATTTCAGTATTTGGTTTTTTGCCCCTTAGGATTGAAAGTTTTTTAAACCGTTTCTTAGTGAGCACCTAAGACCTATGATGAAGCTATGTTCAAAGTTTCATTGATATCCATTCATTGGTTTCAGAGATATCGTGATCAGTGAGTGAGTCAGTGTTATTTGGCTTATATAGATATTTATATCTAGCCGATTTACCCAGCGTTGCTAGGGTTCATAATTTATTCATAGGCTCATAGGCACCTATTCTTGTTCAAACATTATATTACTTGTATATTGTATAATCTTCCTTATATTGTTACGTTCGCATTCTCACTGGAGGAATACTCTGTAGCGCACCTGTTTAAGAACATGTCATAAACTGTATTCTTATATCTGGAGAAGAATTCTGTTGCGCGTGATGCTCCTGCTCGATTTCTAACTCTGGGAGAGGGCGAACAGCTAAATTAGTTTTCAATAAAATGTCTACAGTACTTGCACGCGCTGCGTATTTAACTGTCGTTTTATAATTCATTGTGTTAATGTTGAAATAAAGCATTTGTTAAATTAGTGTCTCCTAAACTTATTCTAACAATACAATACCTCTATAGACTTCAGCTTATCAATTTTTAAATTCAAACTGAAGCAAGTGCATTTATATTGTCCGAACACTATGATCTGAATACATTCGCTACCAAAACTTTGTTTTTTATACTCGCTTATAACTTACTTCGATCTTAACTAATCCACTTTTAAATTCAAACTGAAACAACTCTGAATTCACACACTATTAAGAAGTTTCTTAGGATGCATACACCACCTTTGATATCGTAACCTATATCTTAATTTATAAGAACCGTGGACTGTGGCCCCGCTGTCTTTCGCGGGATCCGATCTAAGACTCCCCGGGTTCCGGGGACATGATGAAATTTATGGCTGAACAATTTAGAAAACAGGAGGAAACTTCAAAGCAAACCAATAACAAAATAGATGAAAATTTTAAGAAACAGGAGGAAAACTTGAAGCAAACCAATGAGGAAAATAAGGAGAATTCTAAGAAACAGGAGGAACAAAATAGACAGACCAATGAGAAAATCGATAGCATTCAGGAAAGTTTAGTCAAACAACTAAATGAAAAAATAGAGACCATTCATGGAAATATCAAACAAACCATGAATGAACAATACCATGAATTGAGAGAAACTGTTGAAGGACAAAGAGAAGCGATGAATGCAAAATTTGAAGAGAATAATGAGAATTTAAAACAAATTGAGGGTAAGATGGAGAACTTCAACAAGGAATTAAGAGAAAATCTAGAGAGTAAAATTGAACTGGTCAATAATATGCTAAGCCAAAGAGTAGATGAATATAAGGAAGAGGCAGAGAAGAAATTAATAGAAACTAACCAAAGATTAGATAAAACTGAAGAGAAGATGGAACTAATTAAAACCGGAGTCGAGGCACGAATGGAAAAGGAAGAACAAAATAATCAAGTTCGTGTAATGGCCATACGACAAGAAAACAATGACCAGTTAGATAGTATCAAGAGCAGTCTAAACTGTAAATTTTCAGAGTTTCATAAAACAGTAGAGAATGTAAAAAAATCAGTGTGATAGCCAAGCAGAGAAATTAGATAATTTGCAACAAATACAAACCAATTTTCAATGTGATGTGGATAGAATAGGTTCTAGATCTGCATGCAGCAGTCATCATGTTTATCAAGATAGTAAGGAAAGTGTAAACTTTCGGGATTATCGCAGAAACCCACTTGAATTTTTAGGGAGAGTAGACGAAATTTTGAACAGATCAAAGGAGAATCGATGGAATATGATCAAAGGTATATTAGACGAATCTTTCAAAAACATCAATGATAATTGGTGGACAGCAATCAGGAACGAGGTGTGTGATTATGGGGGTTTCAAAACAATGTTCAAACTTAAGTACTGGTCAGAGTCAGTACAAAACATCATTAGGGATGATATTTGTCATGGTAGGTATGACCGTACAGTGGAACAAACACCTACTGCTTACTTTTTGGGGAAGGTGTGTATAGCAAAGTATTTAGACCCTAAGATACCTGAAGAGTGTCTAGTGACCAAAATGGCGTATCATTTCGAACAGAAGATCATCAGTGCCCGATTAAGTGGACAAATAAAAACTATTGGAGGCATGGAGACGCTACTAGAAAATTATGAACAGGAATCTTATTATAGGAGAAGTAGATGGAGGTCAGGGAATACCGAGGAGCGGCGGAATGAACCACCAAGAGAGAATCGACCCAGAGTTAATTATGTGCATACTAATAACAATTATTTTAATAATAGATATCGAGGAAGATGGCCTAATAATAATCGACAAAATTACAGACATGACTCTTATCACCGAGAAGAAGTTCCACAAAGGAGTATGAGTGCAGAGCAACCTAGATTCAGAGATAGTGATGAAGAAAGGAGACCAATAAGCAATATTCAACATAATGAAAATGTTGAATCAAACAATAATAATGATGGAAATAGGGGAAACGGGTACCAGCAGTGAGAAGATGTGATTGCCCGTCACTGCTAGAAACAACAGGGCACAGAATTTACCACAAACCCAATTATAATACTAAATTAAACCAACCAATAACCATTATCAGAAATAATTTTCTAAAAAATATACAGTCCGAGTTAATGGAAGAAAGAGCAATTAAAGAGTCATCACCAAACAATGACATAGTCTATATACAAATAAAATTAAATGGAGTATCAGCAGAGGCCATGATTGATACAGGAGCCAATATTTCAATTATTGATCAGTTAGAACTAGATCGTATTACTGAGTTAACTGCTGAGAGAATACCTACTTTACCAATTAATAATTTAACAATTGTTAATGCTACCAGGAAACAAAATAAAACAATCAAAAAACAAGTGTCTTTGAATGTTACCACTAATGGAATAGGAATACCTATGGGATTTTTAGTAGCAAAAGGGCTACCGTTTAAGGTTTTAATAGGGTGTGATATGCTACGGCGACACACTGCGATTATAAATCTGGCCAGGGGTATAGTAACCTTGAGCACAGAAAATGGTGAGTTAACGGCTGAGATAATTGGTAGCCAAAGTGCCCCTCAGTGTCCGAGCTCATTTTTTGTTAGGGAGGATAATAGATTAACCCTAGGTAACAACACAGAAGTAACAGAATCAAAGATTTGGCAAGAGAAGATAGAAGAAATAATTGAGTTTCAGAATAGGCAGGCACCGGAAATAATTAGTATAGAACAGAAACAACAACTTATAAAAATTTATAATAAGTATAAATCAGTATTCTCAGAATCACCAGGAAAAGCAAAAAACTTCTTGTGTGAACTAAAGTTGAAGGAAAATGTAAATTTTAATAAACGATCATACCCTATTGCTCAAGCTTTGAAAGAGGCAGCAAGGAAAGAAATTCAAAGAATGATATTTTTAAGACATAATTGAAAGAAGTAGTTCTCCGTATACCAGCCCATTGGTAGCTATACCGAAGAAAGATGGTCAAGTCAGACTATGTCTTGATGCTCGGGAGTTGAATAAAATGCTCATTAACGATCGCACGTCTCCAGGTGAGATTGAAGAGATAATGAAAAAATTCTATGGATGCAAGTACATGAGTACTTGGGATGCAGTCTGTGGATATTGGCAAATAGAGTTGCACCCTAACAGCAGACAATATGTTGCTTTCATATTCGAAGGACGAAATTATCATTTTAAGCGTTTGCCTTTTGGATTGGTAAATTCTGTGGCCGTGGTCATCCAGTGCATGGACCAAATTTTAGGTAAGGAAGTTTTAGATTTTACTACCATATATGTGGATGACATATTAATTACGTCTTGTACTTGGGAGGAGCATTGTAACCGAGTGGAAACAGTGTTAAATAAACTCTTGCAACATAATATAACTTTAAAACTAGATAAATCTAAATTTATCACACATGAACTACCATTTTTAGGGTTCATTTTATCTGCTATTGGAATTAAACCATCTCCTGAAAAAGTAAAGGCTATTCAAGATTTTCCTAAACCAAAAAACTTGAAACAATTACAATCCTTTTTGGGGATATGCAACTATTATAGGAAATTTCAACAGAATTATTCAGAAGTAACAGCCAAATTTCAAGGTTTACTTTCAAAGAAAAACAAGTGGAAATGGGAAGAAAGTGAAGATAATAATTTCCAGATAGTAAAAAATAAATTTCTTGACAGCATCATGTTACATCACCCAAATTTTAATAAACGTTTTTTCATAAATTGTGATGCTAGTAACATTAGCCTTGGGAGTGAGCTATATCAGGAAGATGAGGAAGGAAATCATGGGGTCATCAGTTTTGCAAGCAGAGTACTGAGTAGTTGTGAGAGAGATTATACAGTAACGGAAAAAGAACTGCTGAGTGTTGTGTTCTCCTGTATAAAATTTCGAACATTTATATTGGGATACCCAGTGACCATCAGAACTGATCATAGATCAATTTCGTTTTTAAAAATTTGCAAACTTAACCACGGCAGACTTACTAGATGGGTATTAATACTTCAAGAATATAATTTAGACTGGGAATATATTCCAGGTAAGAAGAATGTAATAGCAGACCGATTATCCCGGATTAATATCAAAAAAGGAACTTGTGAAATAGAACCAGAAAGTATTGGAAAAATATATTACATTATTAAGATGGCAAAGGAGTTACAAGATATAATTAATAAAATAAAAGTCGATCAACAAAGGGACACTAAATTAACAAAAATTAAGGAACGAATATTACAACATGACCCTATAATAATGAAATTTTTTTGTGTTTATGAAGAGGTCCTTTTTATTCGTCCTACCATTAAGGATCATGTCTGGAAGATGTATGTGCCAGAAGCAACAGAAGTAGCACTGATTAAGGATTATCATGAAAGATATGGCCACATGGGATCACTCAAAGTTATTAAAGCCCTATCTGAACACTGTTACGTGAAAGCTATAAATAAAAGAGTAAGGGAAATAGTAAAAAACTGTAACATATGCCAGCTAGTAAAAGTAAATAATGATAAGAGAACGGGTGCAATGATTACAATAAAATCTAATAATAAACTTGAAAAGACATTCTTGGATATATGTGGACCTTTTCCCAGAAGTGGAGGGAGACATAAATATAAATATATAATCATATTATTTGATCATTATACGAAATATACAAAACTCTACGCTATTAGTAGAGCCACAACGAAGAAAATTCTAGAAGTAATTATAAAAAAATTCTTACCTGAGGTGGGAAAACCGGAAACCATTATAACTGATCATGGAACGCAGTTTCGGGGAAAAAGGTGGAAAGAAGAATTGGGGAATTGGCAAATAAGAACCTACAAAACATCAGTGTACCACCCTAGTAGCAATCCTGCTGAACGTGTATTAAGGGAAGTTGGCAGAATTCTACGTACTTACTGTCATCAAGAACATAAGAACTGGAGCCAATACATCGAACCAGCAGAGACTTTCCTTAATTGGTCATACCATGACACTATCGGGACTAGCCCTTATCAGGTAATGTTTGATAAACCACCACCAAGAGAAATTACCTCATTGATAAATTTCCCTCCAGGAGAGAGAGTAGAGTTCGACAAAGTGGAAATGCACAACAGAGTGTTGCATAAAGTGGAACTTCAACAAAAAAGGGATCAAGTAAAAAAGAGAAGATTGGATACATACCAGATGGGAGATAAGGTACTAATCAAAAATAGACAACTACCCAGTTCTATAGAGGGTATTGCTCGGAAGCTACTATTACTTTATACTGGACCTTACCTCATAATCCAGGTGAAGGGGAATAATACTTATGAAATTAAAACAATTAACAATAATAGAATAAAGGGAGTGTATAATCAGTCGGAAATGAAACATTATTATGAAGATAAAACCAAGACTATTAGGAGAATTGAAACAATCAACAATTTATTTTAATCAATGAGTAAAACCAAAATAAATTTGTTCTAGTGGGGGGGCTTTATGTAACGGTACATAACCCGGTCCCAATAAATTAACTCATGTAATACCATAAAGGTCAGAAATGGGTACACTATAACGAGCAAAATTTACGAAACTAAACATTATAAACAATTTGAGTGATATACAGTGACAAGTGAGTTATAGTGTACCCATTGAGGTAAAAAGTGAAAGTGAGGGGAACTTCTTACAGAATTGTGTTGTAGGTGGGAGAATTATAAACAATGATAGTAGACTATAATGCTACTAACCGATGATGTATTTTGTTAATTTATTGTAGTGTTTATATTGTATAGACAACCAATTTTAATACCTAAGATAATTTTATATTTTTTCAAATATTTGTGTTATAATATAAGATAACCCAGGGTTCGTTTTAAAAAACATAAAAGATTTAAATATCCAATGATAATAAAAAATTAAAATAATACTGTATGAGGGAAATGGCAGAAGGAAGTAGTGCAGTGTAGGAATACTATGAGAGACTAATAAATACTATATAAATTCATTTAAAGATAATAAAAATATTAAATACTTATATACAAAGTTATAAGAAAATGAACAGAAACCTATTATGTAAACCAGATTGAGAAAGAAACCGAAATTAAAAAAAAATTATTTTTCTGTAAATAAAATATAAATTTATAATAATTACAAACTGCCTATATACTAAAAAGTAAATAGCAGAACCAATAAAAAGATATAAAAAATTATGGGTTACTAAGAGTGACGAAAATAACAAGTATTCTTAATCGAATTTATAAATTAAACCTGGCGAGTTGACAAAAATGATGAGACCACAATTTTATTAAAAAAATCCTTTTAGAAACCTTTAAGAAGTATAAAATTGGTACAAAATTAAACAACAGTATGAACATTAAATACTCCCACCTTATTTATCAAAGTTAAATTGCTATACTCCATAATAAAAGTGAAAGAAAATCCATTCTGGACGATCAAGCCTAGTTTCGCTATGTGTCAAGTTTGACGAGAGAATATTTTCCAGACGGTAATGAATTTACAACAGAATACGGACACCATCGAAGAAACGGCTTCATTCAAGTACGAACTTTAAGAAGAAAGGTAATATAAACATTTCGTTTAATATTTAACGAAGAAAACTCATTCCGAATGGTTGTATACAACAAAAACTATTCAAAATTAATCATATGTTCTAATGAAAACAAATGCCCTCTGCTCTCTTACGGACATTTCTGGAACTACTTACTAAACGAAAATAAACAAATTTATTTAATATTTTTTCGGTATTTGTAAAGCGCAGTATAATTATCCATTTCTGACCATCTCATAACAAAAAGAACTTACACTTAACCCTGGGGAAATAAAAAGAATTATATATTGATTGATGTTTTAAAAATAGTATAAAATTTGGTAAAAAACCATATATGTTTTTTTTATAATTCCATGTTTACTCGATAAAGTCGATATTATGTTTTAATTAAGGAAAAGATCGATTGTGATATTTGTATTTTGGCGGCAGGGAAAAAACCAATAATATAAATAATAAATATTATTGAAAAAAATGATATTGAATAATAAAAATGTGTTATATTTTTTGTAGCGGGTAGTTGTAATAGATTTCAGCACAAAATAGAAGAGGTCGATCCACCGTGTCATATTCTGTCGCGGTGTAGTCTGGTTGAACTATGGGTGGAGACTCGTCTCACAATCAGCTGATTTAATTCACGGCGAACAATTTGAAAAAATTTCAGAAATCGTCTAAAGTTTCATTGATATCCATTCATTGGTTTCAGAGATATCGTGATCAGTGAGTGAGTCAGTGGTATTTGGCTTATATAGATATTTATATCTAGCCGATTTACCCAGCGTTGCTAGGGTTCATAATTTATTCATAGGCTCATAGGCACCTATTCTTGTTCTAACATTATATTACTTGTATATTGTATAATCTTCCTTATATTGTTACGTTCGCATTCTCACTGGAGGAATACTCTGTAGCGCACCTGTTTAAGAACATGTCATAAACTGTATTCTTATGTCTGGAGAAGAATTCTGTTGCGCGTGATGCTCCTGCTCGATTTCTAACTCTGGGAGAGGGCGAACAGCTAAATTAATTTTCAATAAAATGTCTACAGTACTTGCACGCTCTGCGTATTTAACTGTCGTTTTATAATTCATTGTGTTAATGTTGAAATAAAGCATTTGTTAAATTAGTGTCTCCTAAACTTATTCTAACAATACAATACCTCTATAGATTTCAGCTTATCAATTTTTAAATTCAAACTGAAGCAAGTGAATTTATACTGTCCGAACACTATGATCTGAATACATTCGCTACCAAAACTTTGTTTTTTATACTCGCTTATAACTTACTTCGATCTTAACTAATCCACTTTTAAATTCAAACTGAAACAACTCTGAATTCACACACTATTAAGAAGTTTCTTAGGATGCATACACCACCTTTGATATCGTAACCTATATCTTTATTTATAAGAACCGTGGACTGTGGCCCCGCCGTCTTTCGCGGGATCCGATCTAAGACTCACCGGGTTCCGTGGATGAACACCGGGGAAGGCCCGTCGGATGACTCCCGCGCTATTTCCTACGCGGGAGACTTCCACCGATGCTATGGTAACCAGAATCTATTCTATTGGGTTGCCATGATAACCAGATCTAATAGTTTTTAAGACCCAAAGGAACCCCCAAAAGATAGTATCGAAAAAACACTTGTCCTATGTTGGTTCTCCCGTTGCGTAAAATATTTGTGCCAAGTTTGGTTGAAATCGGTCCAGTGGTTTAGGAGGAGATGTGGAAGACCCCAAAGGACCCCCCGAAGGATCGTATCGAAAAAAAAACCTATCCTATGTTGGTTCTCCCGTTGCGTACAATATTTGTGAAAGTTTGGTTGAAATCGGTCCAGTGGTTTACGAGGAGATGTGGAAGACCCCAAGGAACCCCCCAAAGGACCCCATCGAAAAAAGCACCTATCCAATGTTGGTTCTCCCATTGCGTAAAATATTTGTGCCAAGTTTGGTTGAAATCGGTCCGGTGGTTTAGGAGGAGATGTGGAAGACCCCAAAAAAAACCCCAAAGGACCCCATCGAAAAAAACACCTATCCTATGTTGGTTCTCCCGTCGCGTAAATTATTTGTGCCAAGTTTGGTTGAAATCGGTTATGTGGTTTAGGAGGAGATGTGGAACATACATACATAGATACATACATACAATGGGGGGGTTGCCCCTTAGGAGTGAAAGTTTTTAAAACCGTTTCTTAGTGAGCACCTAAGACCTATGATGAAGCTATGTTCAAAGTTTCATTGATATCCATTCAGTAGTTTTTGCTCTACGTTGATTCTATGTCAGTCAGGCAGGCAAACTTCCCCCCTTTTCGCCCCTTTAAAGGTCGAATTTCCAAAAATCCCTTCTTAGCGGATACCTACATCACATAAGGAACCTACATGCCAAATTTCAAGTTTCTAGGTGTTATAGTTTCGGAGACTTCGTGATGAATCAGTGAGTCAGTGGTATTTCTCTTTTATATACATAGATACTTGACATAAACCGTGATAGCTAAGCTAATGTACAACATATATGTATTATTATACACATAAATGTTCCTCGATAGACACTATCTATTGGCGAAAACTTGATTAAATCCGTTCAGTACTTCCTGAGATTAGCGATTTCAAACACAGAGAGAAAACGGACCGAATTTACTTTATACTATGTATAGATTTGTTACTTAGCTGAAAATATGTCCAGAAGACATCGCATCGTTACACGCGCACTACGGGTGTTGGTTTTCTAATGTTCACTGATTTTATGTATTTTAAACTGCCAATGCATTCTGATAAAGTTATAGGTGGTTATTTTATAATTTATACTTGCTGTGTTCACATTTTAGTTGCGGGCGTAAAGTTACGCAGCCGACGGCGAGCTGAAATGCTCACATCCGCACTGTTGATATTAACTGTTTTCACTGTTTTATCGAATTCACTTTGGTATACATTTTAGTAAAATTTTGGTTCGTCAGCCTATGTATTCACGCGGCCCGGGGAGTGGTTTTAAGTCGACTGAGACACTGTTTTTATCTACATTTTATATGCGGGCGATATAAACCTTGCCCGGCCGGCGACGCACACTGCTCGCGTCCGTTTTGTTTTGATGTTATTCACCTACTGGGAAAGTTTCCTGCGCACACTACGTGAAAGAATGCATTAATACGTGCCGATAGCGTGAGAAACTTGTCCGTCTGAACGCGCGTGTGGTGGCGCATTCGCTCCCTACACACACCAATGCCAATCCACGCCCGTCTCGACGCTACACTTGGGCGAAATAAAATTGAGAATATTCAAATTACATTTAAAATTGGTTTTACCTCTCTTTTGCCCCATTACAAAACCCCCTCAATGAGAGGTTTTATGCCGAAGCATAAAAACTCTCATTGACACACTCATACTTCCTAAAGGGATCAGTCGGGATATGTCGCCACAACCCCTTTACCGTTTATATAAAAAGAATATAGATATCTTACCCTTGGTCCAGTGGCCGTGACCGCACCTGAATGACCTTACTGGACTTCTCTCTCGAGATCCCAACACCGCAAGGCCAGACAGACGCTTGGCACTCCCGCTCTGACGTGCAGGCCAGCTCAGGACCGCCGCCACAACATTACCAGACACTGAAACATCAAATCAAAAATATCAAAATAGTGGCCTCGTATAATACCATATCCCTAACTGATCTGGTTCCCCTTAGATGTGTACTGGTTTGTGTTAAGAAGCACTGGGTTTTCTTTAACTCCTAACACCTATATGATTACAAGAATTATTGTACAGACGTTCCTTTCTCTTAGCTCGCTCCCAATGACATTTATAGAATATTCGATTCCAATCGATAATAATTAATCCTTTCCCATTAACAAGAAGAAATACAAATCTTTATACTAATGCAATAATACTTCCAAAATATTTAAACACATTATCAAAATTGACTCAAATACAATTCATCTATATCTTCCCCTTTCTACAATTCTTAACCATTTTCCCTTTTGTATCTAAAACAATTCAAATTCATTTAACATTTTATAAAAATATTATTATTAACAGAAATTCTATTTACCCGGCTCTGTTAATAATAATCATCCCCTTTTCTCCTCCACACACACTATTGCCCCCCCTGGACTGTTGCGTCCAGTTGCCTCCACAAGGACTGAGGCAGAAGGAGTGAGCACTTTTTTCTTTTCTCTCACTCCCATCCTTGCTTCGGCATTACAAAAACTTCAGGGTAAGTACCCCTACTTATTATCTTAACATATGCCCCTAAGGTCTAACACCCCTATATTTGGGTGAAAATAGCCTGTGTTCAAAATAATCTTAGATTCCCTTAGAACCCCATTAAATTTCTATGTTTGACCAATTTCAAAGACAACCAACTGTGGTCAGTTTTACAATTTCTGCCCACAGCTGGTTATCGTCCAAAACCACGATCTGTGTTGGTAAGTCCGAGATCGCCCGAAATGTAGGGAATCGTATTTAAAACATGTTATACATATATACAATTCATGTTTAAATTCCTACACTAATACATAATAAACATAATACATAATAATACACTCATAATTAACATTGCGATTATTACATTAAAATAACCAATTCACATTTAACTTTGATCAAAATTTACACACCTTACATCTTTAAATTTGCGTATAAAATTATAAACATTACATTTTAATTTCAATTGAACTTTTATTAATTAGCCATCAATTATTTATCATTTACTAACATTTAATTCTTCACAATTTCAAATTTAATATTAACCTTCATTTTACATTATCTCTCAGTTATTATTACAAACTATGAATTTTCTTTTATTTCACCTTTTCATCCCTATTAGTTTGGGCGATTCTCCATTATTCACTATTACTTGATTTATTATATTGGCATTAACATCTATAGCCTTACTCACCTTCTTTCCTACTAACAACCAGATTTACAAATTATGACACCAATCTCTCCATAATAACCCCATTCACTAATTCCACTTACCTCAATTTATTCTCCTCTTTGTACTAGGATGTGTTTTCCCAACCTGGCAATATACACGTTCATAACCTTTTGCCCTCCACCAAATATCGGCAAACACTCTTACCCTTCTCTAATTACGAGAACTGCCCAACGACGCACGTTGATCATACCTTACCACCTCATCACTATCTACAAAATATCACCATTACTGTTTAATCTCCATATACGTTACTCGCCTTCTCTACATATAATCACTAACACCACTGTGTCCCTAAAATATCTAATACCCTCTTTGTGTATTACTGGTATTTCAAAATTCTTATTTATCTAACTCCCATTAACTTTAATTGACTAACTCAAATGCCTTTATTTTAATAATTATCACCCAGGCTCTATCACTTTTTAACACTTTACATTACTGTGAACATTGACAATTGCATTAGAAAATTCATCCCTCACCTACTAATAACAATATTATTATTGTTACTATTAGTATTAGTTAGTAATAATATTATTACTATTTTCAATACAACAACAAATTGTACTATCAAACAGATGGCCTTGCTATGGGAGCCCCAACCTCCGCTATCATATCAGAAATCTTCCTACAAAAACTCGACGAACAAATAATAAATATAATAAAATTAAACGACCCATTAGGATGTTATTTTAGATACGTTGATGACACTCTGTACATTTCCCAAAACAATGGTATAAATATAAATAAAATATTCAACTCCATAAATAATTTACATTCTAAAATAAAATTCACGTTAGAAGAAGAATCTAATAATAAATTAAATTACTTAGACTTAACAATAAAGAAAAATGAAACAAATTTTGAATACGCAATATACAGGAAACCTTCTCAAACTGACTTAGTAATACCAAATACTTCTAATCATCCTCCCCAACACAAAATGGCAGTATTTAATTCCATGATTTACCGAATGCTTAGGATCCCATTAAATAACACAGAAAGAAACAAAGAAAGAAAAATTATCCAACAAATAGCAGTTAAAAATGGATACAAAATAAAAACTATTAATAAATTAGAAAATAAAATTAAACATAAAATCACTAATAAAATTCCTAAAAACACTACATTTAAAAATTCATCTATTAATAATAATATAAAATATACAACCTTCACTTATTACGGAAATATAACTCAAAAACTAAATAAAATATTAAAAATACTAATTTAAAAATATCTTATAACACAGATAATATAATTTTTAATAAAATAAAACCTAAAACTAAATCCAATACTCACAATAAAAATGGAATATATAAAATAGAATGTCCAGATTGCAATAAATTTTACGTGGGCCAGACGAAGAAAAAACTACGAGATAGATTCGTTCAACACCGCAATGCATATTTAAAACCAAATATTTATAAATCTAATTTAGCCACACATTGTCTAAATAATAACCACCAGTTTCCAAACATTGAAAATATAAAATTAATTAAAAACATACAAAAAGGTCAAAAAATGAATATTTGGGAAAATCTTAACATTTACAAACACAATAACAATAATTTATTAATTAAAGAACAAACCCAAATAAAAACAAAACAAGACGATCTATTTAAAATTATAAATTTACTAAAAAATAAAAATAAATGTGAATAAAATACTATATAAACAAAATTTCAAATATAACCGAGAAAACAGCTGCTGAAGAAATAAACATTAAAACAATCGTTAACTAATCGACCTAAATTGATTATCAGTTATTTTATTTTACGTTAAAATCGATACAAATTCGATTATTCGTTACTTTTATATTAATAGAATTATTACGATTGTTATTAATTCACTTAGAAACCTCTGATGATACTGATATTTTTCAGTGAAACGTGCGTCAGGTGTTAAAAAGAATATACAATATTATCTACTTGCAGAAGAAACAAATTGAAAACATCACAAATTATATAATTACTGCAAGAAACATCGAGTTACTTATATAGAAAATGATATATATATATATATATATATATTATAACATCATCAAATTCAGATAAATTTTGATAACAATAAGTATGTATAAAAAATGCTAAATAATATTATGGTTGAATAAATAAATTATGTGGAGAGTAAAAATTAAATA
This sequence comes from Magicicada septendecula, assembly GCA_034769895.1. Taxonomy (NCBI): domain Eukaryota; kingdom Metazoa; phylum Arthropoda; class Insecta; order Hemiptera; family Cicadidae; genus Magicicada; species Magicicada septendecula. Next base: position 426,970,002 of record CM068370.1, on the reverse strand, counting down.
AAAGGTAATGAACATGGAAGGAGAAGGAGTAATAAACCGAAAGTGATTAATAAAGAAACTAAAATAATAGACTGACAGACAAATGACATTGACCCAACCCCAGAGATTGGCCAGTTAAGAAACCAGTTAAGAAATCAAAATAAAGAAAACAAGACGAACGAAGGAGAAGAAGAATGAAAACCAATGAAACATCCCATGAGGAAGAAAACAAAATGAAACGCATCAAGAAAACTAGACAAGTAATAAAAAATAGAGAAGGGAGAAATAATGTAACCCAAAATAATAAAGACAATGAAACCGGTTAAGAACCAAAACTATTAATGAATGTTAGTATTGATAAAATGACAATTATAAACCGTCAGTAATATGAAACAATGTATAAAAGTACACTAACCAAAGAGTTAGGGATATATGTAATTTGTTAACTAAGAAAGACACAATATTAATAATTTTATATAGATAGTGTGTAGAGAAAGAGAATAAAATGATGAGAAATAAATGGAAGTTGAATTAGTGAAAGTGGTTTATCCTAGAGTGATATAATAATAAAGAAACACTAAGTAAATTATAATGAACACTAAATAATTTAAGAAAGTGTAAGTGAAAAATAAATACAAATATTGTCTATCATAAAAATAGTAAGAGGAGAGTAGGCTAAGGTAAAGACTTAGTAAAATAACATATGTTTTAGTTTTAAGAGTGAACAATAACATTTAACAAAGTTACAATGAATAACCTTTAGAATAGGACATTGATTCAGTAAATAATGAACACTAAGTAGTGATATTCACTGTGATGACTAGGAAATAGTATTGTTATAACTTAAAAATGTATTGTAAAAGTTTAAAGGTGTGATTCACAAGGAAAAGTAATAAGATGGTGTTAACATGGAAGGGAGAGAAAAAAGCATTAGAAAATAAGTCTGTATTAACATTAAGTAAATACCCATGTTATAAGGGGAGTTTAATGATAAAAAAGTGCAATAAAGGTGAGATTGTTTAGCACCAGAACAACAAATAAGAAATAATGAATTGTATAAACTGTTGTTTATAAATTGGATATGGCTGTAAGAGTCATACAGACCATAGACCTAGATGTTATATGTTATATTGGAAATGAATAGCAAATAATTAGCAAGTAAGATTGAATAACACAGTTGTTACTAACAAAGACTAAATTAAAACACATCCAGAGACATTAAACCTAATTATAAATGCAAAATAACAATTTGGGACTAAATGAAATATATTGTGTATGAAGCCACAAAAATCCAGTAATGGCTACTTAAATGTGAAACAGGCCTAACGGTCAAACATAAACAATTACTGACTGGATAAAAATCACCATGTAATGGACAAATCCAAGGTGACTAATTCATCAAGGATGAATAGTAGTTATTATTAAAAACCAAATATTAAATTAAGGAATTATATAAACAAAGAAATGTAACTAGTAAGTATAAAATTAATTGTAAACTTAGAAACTTGATAAAACCCAATATTGTGGGGTACCAAAATAATCTTTGTGAGAAAATATAAATGACAGTGCAAATAGATAATAACTCAGAAGGAAGATAAGAGGAGGAAGAAAGTCCGAAGATATGGGAAGATTTGAAAGGAATTCGAAAATTGATAACAATGTGTTTATGTTCAGCTCACCCAATGAGAGCAATGAAGTAACCATGGAAACGACCGTTTAACGAGGTAATTACCGTTAAATACAATTACTTGGAAAGTGACGCTATCGCAAGCCAGATGCGAATTTTCTGTACAACACATTTTAATCTTTAAAACATATTAAAAGTAAAACAAAGTGTAGAAATCGATAGTACAGAAGTCTGATGGATGCTGAATACCATTTCCAGAGGGAGAAGACGTTTAATTCAAGACGAAATATATAAATAAGTCCAACCAACTTTGAAAAAGATGCCAAAGCCTGAATAAAGAACACAGGAATAATATTGATGCCACAATCCTTCCTTCTCGACATCCCGAGTAATACCGTACTGCAAGGCTGTTAAGTATCAGTTAAATTATTTCAACTTCCAAAAAATAAACGCACTTCGAATATTTCTCAATGTATGTTGAATACCACTGAATCGTTTTTATTCTCTTCCAAGGATTGAATCGAAATATTAAATCACTGTAAATTTGTTAACTATAGAACTAACTTCATATTTATGTACGACTTTTAAACATCTTGTATGACACTTAAACAAAACAATTACCACTACACATTATCCTACTTAAGGAAAAAACATTGTAAGGTTGTGTATTTTTAATATTGTAACTGCATCTGAACCTTTTACCGTGATCCAAACAACCCACAAACATCGACCGAAATATTTGTTGATTGGCCTATTAACACGCCATACTGTTTATTTGTATTCAAAAGTCGATAGTTTAACCCTGTAAAGAGTCTTATAAAGAATTATCCGGTGCAGAATTGTATATGAAAAATTAAGTACAACTTGTGTCTATAAAATATTAACTTCAAATTAATAATAAATTTATACTGTGTGTGTTAAATCGTGTCTTATTTCCATTAGCAAAGTGTATGTTTAAAAATATAATGTATAGCGAAGGTTTCCAATGCGACGTCTAGCGCTCAAGTAGCGAATCCTGCAACTGCTATCTCGATTGACATAAAATTGAGAAAAGGCGGGACGGATTGAATTCGTCGCCTCGTTCAAATAGAACATTGATAAGTAAACCATTTTAATTGTTTTATATAAACAATTTGGCGCCACCCGGAGATTATCCACTACGTTTGAACCTCAGATCGGGAACCACGATACCTGGTCCCCAGTACGATCACTACGGGCCCAAACATCGTGAAGTACATCGCCGTGCGAGGATGCAGTGGTAAGAAACACAGACACACTTTTACACTTAGACACACTGTTGCATTTTCCAGAGGTACATGAACGACGGAGAACGTCGGTTATATAATAATATATATATATATATATATATTTCACAACCCAGCACTGTTTAAATATTAAATTTTATGTTTTTTATATTTTTTATCACACACTCATTCATGCAGTACAATTTCACGGACTTCCCTAACTGAGCTCATTTTATTGAATTTAAATAGAATATTGAAAATTTGTTTTTTTATTTCTTACTAGCAAAATACCCGTGCTTCGCTACGGAGTTTCAACTCTTAGTTTGTCTATTTACATTCATAGCAACAGCTATTTATTATTTATTTCGAGAAAATCGTTAGAGCCGTTTCCGAGAAAAAAAGGACATCCATTTATTAATTAATTGAACTTTGAAGCTATGTTCAAAGTTTCATTGATATCCATTCAGTTGTTTCAGAGATATCGTGATCAGTGAGTGAGTCAGTGGTATTTGGCTTATATAGATATTTAAATCTAGCCGATTTACCCAGCGTTGCTCGGGTTCATAATTTATTCATAGGCTTATAGGCACCTATTCTTGTTCTAACGTTATATTACTTGTATATTGTATAATCTTCCTTATATTGTTACGTTCGCATTCTCAAAGGAGGAATACTCTGTAGCGCACCTGTTTAAGAACATGTCATAAACTGTATTCTTATATCTGGAAAAGAATTCTGTTGCGCGTGATGCTCCTGCTCGATTTCTAACTCTGGGAGAGGGCGAACAGCTAAATTAATTTTCAATAAAATGTCTACAGTACTTGCACGCGCTGCGTATTTAACTGTCGTTTTATAATTCATTTTGTTAATGTTGAATTAAAGCATTTGTTAAATTAGTGTCTCCTAAACTTATTCTAACAATACAATACCTCTATAGATTACAGCTTATCAATTTTTAAATTCAAACTGAAGCAAGTGCATTTATATTGTCCGAACACTATGATCTGAATACATTCGCTACCAAAACTTTGTTTTTTATACTCGCTTATAACTTACTTCGATCTTAACTAATCCACTTTTAAATTCAAACTGAAACAACTCTGAATTCACACACTATTAAGAAGTTTCTTATGATGCATACACCACCTTTGATATCGTAACCTATATCTTTATTTATAAGAACCGTGGACTCTGGCCCCGCCGTCTTTCGCGGGATCCGACCTAAGACTCCGCGTGTTCCGTGGATGAACTCCGCGGAAGGCCCGTCGGATGACTCCCGCGCTATTTCCCACGCGGGAGACTTCCACCGATGCTATGGTAACCAGAATCTATTCTATTGGGTTGCCATGGTAACCAGATCTAATAGTTTTTTAAGACCCAAAGGAACCCCCAAAGGATAGTATCGAAAAAACACTTGTCCTATGTTGGTTCTCCCGCTGCGTAAAATATTTGTGCCAAGTTTGGTTGAAATCGGTCGGTTAAAATTCTCTATCTCTCTCTTTCTCTCTCTCTCACCACAATACCTCTCTCTCTCAAAATATCTCTCACTATAACACCAAGCTACACTCTCTCTCTCAATATATGCAGGGGACACTAACTCATTATTACTGCACCACCTATGAAGTGCACAAAAAATCCAGGGACCTTTATTTGCAGACCTTTTGTCTTCCAAATAAATTCTGAAGGACCTTACATCCTCCTTAAACACATGTGAAGCCTTTTCTTCACCCCCAACTACAATATCACGGGAAAAATTTACCCCCTGCAACCCCTCTACAAGTATACTATCTCTCCACTTTCTCTCTGACTCATCAACACACACTAGCATTCCACCATTATATTCTAACACCATATTTTTATTTGTATTGTCATAATTCTCAACACCACTTACCTTATTATTTGTCATCTGACCGTCTTTATTCACCTTTAATTTACCTGTTTCTCCACTATTCTCTACCCCCCCTTTTATTCTCGTCTACTTTATTCTTTGGTCTATCGAACTTCTCATTTACTAGCGCTACTGTTTTTTCTTTCGTTTTACCGAAACGTGCATTCATTTCATCAATTTGTTTGTTAAAATTAAAATTTTGTCTCTTAACTTCCTCTTTTACTTCGTCAAACTTCTCATCAAATTTGGTATTTATCTGATCGTATTTCAGGTTGAAATCGCTTTTTTGTTCATCCAACTTTACATCAAATTTATCTAGCATTACATCAAATTTATTTAACTTCATACTCTGTTCATCAAATTTATTTCATTTCACACTCTGTTCATTAAACTTCTCATCAAATTTATGTAACTATAATTGTATCATGGCATTTGTCTCATCTGTTTTCTTTTCAGACCGAGTTGAGATGGGTGTTACTGGTACTCTATCTAACTCTACAGATTCGGTCGCAATCGACTCGATCTGACTTATTGGCGTTGAATAAACTCCCATTTCACTCTTAAACGTTTGGTCAATTACACTGACATTCTCGTTATTGTTTGCCTTTTTTATTTTATTTTATTAATTTTTTTTTAATATGTTTCTTTTCAAAATTTTATCTTGTAATATTACATAACCTTATTATATATAAAAAAAATATTCTATTTAAACTCTTTACCCTACCACATGTAGTCACAACATAACTTTATTTTTACGTCTATATTTACGTATCTCCAAATTGTATATTACCTCAAGTAACTTTTCCGCTCCTTCCAGTAGGCTTACATAAAATAAAATTTTATGTCGAGTCCCTGTTCCGGAAGCCACTGTAACTTTAATTCTTTTTATTCTTTTATTAATTGAGTTACATACTGTTTACTTTCTGTATTAACTATTTCATTCGGGCACCATCTTGTTACCAACACAAGAAATTCAAATGTACCCTTTCTGGGCCGAGTTCGTTTAAGCGAACCGGAAGTAGCGGGTCTTGTTAGTTGAAATAATTTACTCTTAATTGTAAGATTTACCAATGACATTACCCTTTATTATCAAGCCACACATAGTTACATGAGATTCTACTTCGGAAACAAAACATATTGCTATTCGCCATGAGGCGTAGTTATTGAATCAAGTTAAAATTTCTTTCCCATTTATAATTTTCTTCAATAAACATAATCCCACCAAAATAAACATAATCAATCATGTCTTAAATTATAGAATTATATATATATATATTTCACAACCCAGCACTGTTTAAATATTAAATTTTATGTTTTTTATTTATTCACGCTATCACACACTCATTCATGCAGTACAATTTCATGGACTTCCCTAACTGAGCTCATTTTATTGAATTTAAATAGAATATAGAAAATTTGTTTTTTACTTCTTATTTGTTAGGCTACTTAGCTGAAAATCTGTCCAGAAGACGTCGCATCGTTTCACACGCACTACGGGTGTTGGTTTTCTAATGTTCACTGATTTTATGTATTTTAAACTGCCAATGCATTCTGATAAAGTTATAGGTGGTTATTTTATAATTTATACTTGCTGTGTTCACATTTTAGTTGAGGGCGTAAAGTTACGCAGCCGACGGCGAGCTGAAATGCTCGCATCCGCACTGTTGATATTAACTGTTTTCACTGTTTTATCGAATTCACTTTGGTATACATTTTAGTAAAATTTTGGCTCGTCAGCCTATGTATTCACGCAGCCCGGGGAGTGGTTTTATGTCGACTGAGACACTGTTTTTATCTACATTTTATATGCGGGCGATATAAAACCTTGCCCGGCCGGCGACGCACACTGCTCGCGTCCGTTATGTTTTGATGTTATTCGCCGACTGGGAGAGTTTCCTGCGCACACTACGTGAAAGAATGCATTAATACGTGCTGATAGCGTGAGAAACTTGGCCGTCTGAACGCGCGTGTGGTGGGGCATTTGCTCCCTACACATACCAATGCCAATCCACGCCCGTCTCGACGCTACACTTGGGCGAAATAAAATTGAGAATATTCAAATTACATTTAAAATTGATTTTACCTCTCTTTTGCCCCGTTACAAAAGAAGTACATAAACAAATAAATGATAATTTAACTACTATTATGCGAGAACAAGATGAGAAAATTCAAACTGTTAATAATATGGTACAAGTTAATACTGGTAAAATTAAAGACATAGAAGCGTGCACAGTAGTTATAGAACATAAAATTGAAGAGACGTCCAAGACTGCTAAAGACCGATCTGAAGAAGTATCCTATATGAAGGAAGAGATGCAAAGTGAGATGAAGCAGCTTAGAGAAGAACTTCGTAGACGGCCGACGCAGACAATGATGTTCACCGCACCCATAGATGAAAGAAGTAATTTGAACATTTTATTTGCCTCCAAGAGCGTTTAAGACTATAAAACAGGTTAATTACCTTCCGTCACGCTTCGTAAAATCCGAATACAGGATTACTCGAGTTTCAACACATTAAGTGTCATCATCAGATCCTCAATGAATATTGGTAAAACTACATTTGTTGATGTTTGCACATCTCGTCAAACGATAAAAACAACACATACATAATAACGAAAATATTTAAATAAATTAACACACATTAAAAACAAGACAAAACAGAACGAAAACACGATACACGCGGCCGCCGCGGACCTGCGCAGGAACACGGTATACAGTAAAATTAATCGATACCGATTTGACCTTTGATAAATTTTATCGATCTGACACAGCTCATATCTCGTTCTATATCGTTGACTCTATTAAATAAGATATTATTTTTATATATTGACTTTTCATTTAGGATGCGATCATAATTCTCTTTAGTGGCCTTATATATCTCAAACCGTTCGAGAGTGTCCAGTTTAAGAGATTTCCTGCATTTATGTAATATGTCCAAATTCTCACTAATACTTTTTATGTTGTGATCTTGTGAGCTTAAATGTTCAGCGAATGTGGATCTTTCTATATTTGACTTAGAGCTTGGGAAGTGTTCTTTATAACGCAATTTGAATGAACGACCCGTTTGTCCTATGTAGAAATTTGAACAATCCGAACAATTAAGCCTGTATACACCAGTACCGTCGTATTCATCGAAAGACCTATTTTGATTTTTGAACTTAAGTTTGTTCTCGAGTTTATTATTTGCTTTTGTAGCCAATACAATATTTTGTTTTTTCAATTGGTTTTTTAAAGTATGGTGTAACATTTCGCCATACTCTATTGCGATATATTTTACTTTTTCTTTAGGCACGTCAATATTTATTAATCTATTTTGTTTCTTATTTATTATTTTATCTATTATCTTGCTTTTATATCCATTGGCTACCGCTGTGTGTTTAATAATGTCGACCTCGTTTTTATGGTCTTCTGTGGAGAGGGGAAACGACAGCAATCTATGTACCATGCTATTACAAAATGCCATTTTGTGTGAAAAAGGGTGGTAAGATGAAGCATGAATAGCATGATCAGTGGTTGTCGGTTTCCTATAAATATTAAAGTTAACTTTGTTATCTCTCTTTGTTAAAGACAAATCTAAGAAATTTATTTTATTATTCTTTTCCGTTTCTAATGTAAATTGTAAATTTTTTGTTATGTTATTCAAATATTTATTAAGCATCTCTAATTGTCTACAATTACCATTATAGATCACTATCGTGTCATCCACATATCGACGATAAAATAAGATTTTGTTGTAATGTTTGTTTTTTGGTGATAATATTTCGTTAGTTTCGATTGTTATTGCTAATTTCAACCCCCGCATAGGTAAGAACTGCATCATCGCCCAATCAGAAACAAGAAGGTGTGTGAGAGGCTCGCATCGCGTCATGCCATAAAGTACTTAATGCGATGCTTTCGCCCCGCCGATTCACAGGTCCGATCAGAGATCCGTCGTCCAAGACCCAGACTTCGCTTCAGCTTCTTGAACAGGAAGGACCTCCTCTCTGGATCAGCTCTTCACTGGACATTTGCGGAAGCGACTCGCTGTTGTACAGCTGCTGCCCTGCTGCCTTCTCTTGACGAGGACAGTTAGAAGAAAGAAGACCAAACTCAGCTGGCTGGTGAATTGAGTAGCCAGCACACACAGCTGAGTCCGTCGGACCTTCTAAGGGCCACCAGCCGAGCGACCCTTTTCAGGACCACCGCCTTGCTGTTGAAGAGGAAGCATTTTCAGCCTGCCAGAGCTTAAGGTTGCGCAGCGCATCTTGCCCGCTGACGCTCAGGCTCTTAGGTAGCGCTGCCTACGACGATCCTTGCGAGCCCCCACCAGTGGTAAGCGAGCTTGGATATCGCCTAGGTAAAGAGGCCGGTGGACACCTCTCTTGGTAAGGAGAGGTATCTAACGAAGCCGGTCATTAGCCCAGCCGTAGAAAGCCTGAGCGTTCCAGTAGACCCGCAAGCGATCCGGCTCGGGCCGGACCCTAGGTTCCTGGTTACCGCCGGAGGCACCCTGGCTGCCTCTGGTCGGCGAACCTCCCGCTCGTTGGCGGAAATGCCCGGTCCGGGCGCGTCAACGAGCACGCAGTCGCTCGCCTCCTCCAAACCCCACACGAGCGATTCGCCGTGTTCTCCGGCTATGGATGCGGACCAAGCTGTCGATCCCCGGACGGTTCCGCTGCCCGGTGACGAGACCGACGCTTTCGTGGCGGTTGGGCCACGGGGGCGCCCGGTTAAGAAACCGAGACGGAATCGGTCCTCCTCAACCTCTTCCTCGGCGTCCGCCATGGAAGTTGTCCCCGCCGATGGCGAATCCGGCTCGGGGCCGACTGTGCCCGGCGCTGCCCAAGCACCGCCGGCCACTCGTCGCATCCCGCCCGTGTTCGTTCACGGCGTGAACAACGTCACCGGTTTTTACCTGCGACTGATACTGGCTCCCGGACTTTCCCCGGCCAGCGTTGACTTGAAGCTCCTTGGGGGCGACACCGTCAAAATCGCTGTCCGCGGAATGGACGAGTACCGTAGCGTCATGGCGTTCGTTGAATCCGCCGACCTCCAGTACCATACCTTCACCCCGAAACACGTGAAGCCTCTGTCCTTCGTGCTCAGAGGCTTAGACGTGAACTCTCCTCTCGAGGAAATCCTCGATGAGCTCCGCGAGCTGGGCTATCCGGTTCGAGCGGTACATCGGGTATTTGCTCCTGCCGGACCAAGGCGTACAATTCCCCTGGTTCGCATCATGGCCGAGAACAGCGAGGCAGGCGCAAGCCTACTCTCTCTTACGCGGCTTTTTGGTTTCCGCGTAAAAGTGGAAAGAAGCCGCGCTCCCGGTGCTCTGCCTAAGTGCTACAAGTGCCAACGCTTCGGGCACCACTCAGAGACCTGTTCTAACGCTCCGGCGTGCGTGAGGTGTTCTTTACCTCACGCCAGTAAACACTGTGACGCACCAGCTTTTAAAAGGTGCATCAACTGCGGCGGAAGCCACCCCGCCAACTACCGAGCATGTCCGGTGTTTCAGCGGGAGCTCGAGCGGCGAAAGCAGAAAGGGCGCCTGCCACCACCGAGGCATCCGGAAGCTGGTTCAAGACCTGCAACCGAGCAGCCAGGCCCTGCGCCTCCTGCTACGGCTGCCGTGTCTTTCGCCGCAGTTGCTAATAAGCAACGTAAACGCAGCAAAGGCCCGAAGCAAGCACCTGCAGCTCAGGCAACTCCAACTCAGGCTCCTTCCCAGGCCCCTGTCCCGCCTATGGCAAAAAAGCGCCGAAACCTCGTGGCATCTAAAAGTGAGACCACCCAGCCTACAGACAACATCTCGGTTGTGGAGCCTGAGAATTCTCAACCCTCCCCAGCACCGGAGAATCCTGCCCCTGCTTCAGAAGCAGCCTCGCCTGACCTCCCGCCCCCGCGGTGCCCTAATTCAGGCAAAAAGAAGCGGCATCGTAAGCCCCGTGGCGCTTGCTCCCGGGCTCCTGCCAACCCAGCCGCACAGTCCAGACAGCCTGAGCAGCGCGTGAAGACCGACGTTATCGCATCTGTCCCTCTTCCAAGCACCTCCGCTAGAGGGAGGTTTATTAGGGTACACCTGGCCCTAAGAAACCCGTGGCTTCCACCAATCCCCCGATTGATAAGCCTCGGCGCTCTTACGCGCACACAGTCTCCGGGCAATCTGCCTCGAAAACCGATCCAGACGACTATCAGGTCGTCAAAGACTTCCTTGCGGAATTTGACCTCCGCAAAGTTGCCCAGACCTTCAGGTCCATCCGCTCCCGCTTGGAGACTGCCGATACAACCGAGAGATTCATCCTCTTGGTGGAAGCCGCCACTTGTGTAGGTCTTCTATGAGTCGGGTCCTCAAACGTGATCTCTCAATTCTTTCCTGGAACGCCAACGGGTTGTCCAACAAGATCCAGGAACTCCAAGAATTACTGGCCCGACTCAAACCCGATGTAGTCCTTCTCAATGAGACCCTGAGACCCACTTGACCCCTGCGAGTCGGTTACGACTGGCCAACTATGTGTGCTATCGAAACAACAGAACGGGCACTGCTGGTGGCGGTACTGCCGCCGCGGTGAGGTTCAATCTCGAGCATCAAAGGCAGCCTACAACCGGGCGACCGGCATTTTACGTCGTGAAATGCAGGCCTACCGGAGACGCTGTTGGGAACTCGCCGTGGCCCAGGCAGGGGACGGGTCGGACGAAAGTAGCCCTTACCGGATACCTTCGGCGTTGGTAGGGAAGAGGCGCCGGCCTCGCATCCCCCCCATTGCTGGAACTTTCGGTCAAATCCTGGCTCGCCCGGAGGCGAAGGCCGAGTACCTGGGCGCGTGTTTTGAGCGACAGTTCGCACCTAACCCGCCCATGGACTGGGACTCCGACGAAGAAGTCGAGAACGAAGTGGAAGACTTTCTGCCTCTTCCGATCACTGCGGAGCCCGAACCCATTACTAGGGAAGAGGTCACAGATCGGCTCGTTGAACTCGTGCCGAGAAAAGCTCCTGGCCCGGACGGCGTCTCGAACGCCGCTCTTACTCGACTCCCGGAGCGAGGAGTACTTTTCTTGGTAGCGCTGTTCAACGCGTGTCTAAGACTATTTTCCTCAGAAATGGCGTAAGGCGACGGTCATAGTGATCCCGAAGCAGGGAAAGGACGCTTCCCGTCCCGGCAACCTCCGGCCCATTAGTCTACTGTCAGCCACGTCAAAGGTCCTCGAACGTCTCGTACAACGGAGAGTACTAGATCATCTAAGAAATTTCGATGTACTGGTCCCCGAACAGCTCGGCTTCCGTGTGGGGCATTCCACCACTCATCAGCTGATGAGACTGGTGGAATACATCACGGACGCCGGGTGTCGGAAAGAGCAGACTGTCGCCTGTTTCCTAGATGTGGAAAAGGCCTTTGATAGTGTCTGGCATGACGGGCTCTTGTTCAAGCTCCGGGAAATCCAGCTCCCAGATTGCTACCTTCGCTTGATTGCTAGCTTTCTGACGGAGAGGACTTTCTGCGTGCGAATAGACGACCACGTCTCTTCCGAGAGACGTATCACAGCCGGGGTACCTCAAGGTAGCGTGCTAGGGCCTCTCCTGTTCTCAGTGTATGTCAACGACGCACCCAGAGAGCCTGGAGTCCAGATGGCTCTGTTTGCCGACGACACGGCGGTCTATATCGCCGAGCGGAACGCAGACTTTGCTATCCCACGACGTCAGCGCGCACTCGATGCGTATTCGACGTGGACGGAAAGCTGGAAAGTTGCCGTCAACGAAACCAAGAGCTCCGCGGTGCTATTCACAAAGCGCCGGAAAGAACCACGAGGCCGAGTGAGACTCGGTAGAACGTACTTGCCCTGGTCGAGAGAAGTAAAGTACCTCGGTGTCCACCTTGATCGTCGGCTCACCTGGCGTGCCCACGCTGAGACGATGCGAAAGAAAGCGTCCGCTCGTCTCGCGCAACTGTTTCCGATACTTGTCAACAAGGCTATGACCCGCAAGCTGGGTAAGTTGATCGTCAACGCGTATCTGTTGCCGATCATTAACTACGCTCTTCACGTCTGGGGTTACCTCGCAACCGTTCATAAAAGAAGGTTGCAAAACGTTCTCGATAGACTCTATATCATCTTTACGAAAGATACCCCTCCCCCGCCTACTCTACCCTACCCATCTGCAGGCCTAGCCCAGTACGCCGACGATACTGCCTACTGGGTCTCAGCAGGCGCACACCGGCAGATCCCAATCAAATTGCAACAAATCCTAGAACCTTTCTTCGCCTACTGCAATACTTGGCGAATAACTGTAAACGCGGACAAAACCCAACTCTGTGTTTTCAACTCCACTGGACGCAACATGTCGCATTTCTATACAACGCCCGTCCGCGTTGGCCCATCATCAGTACGCCCGAAGCGTGATTGCCAATATCTGGGCGTCACGCTTGACTCCAAACTTACCTGGCGACCACACATCAAACGCACAACTACCATCGCCCGTACCCGCCTCCGTTCTCTCAGAACCCTCAGCCGACTAAACCACTGCTCCAGCGACTTACTAGGCCGCATCTATACTACATGTATCCGACCCATCCTCACATATGCACACCCAGTTCTCCTTACTGCCTCTCCAGCCTACCTCGATCTCCACCGTATCACAGAACGACGGGCCCTACGACTCATATACCACCGACCACGCCTGACGAAGACTTCCAATGCCGCCCTGTATGCGCTTAACACCCGCTTCCCAGACCTTGATTCCTTCCTTGTTAAACTCAACTGGAAGTATTCCCGCACAGCCTCCCGCCGCAATTCCATACAAACGATAGTCCCGTCAATTAATAGAAACACCCGCAATACAAGCCGACCTTCCTACTTACTAAATCGCCTCCTCGCAATAGCCAATGGTCCTCCCCCTCGCCACCAACCACGCCGGCGTCAACGACACAGACCTGCTTAAGCAGTATCACATACCATTTCCCCGCCAAGGACTTATCTCTCCCTGGCAGTTGCGAACTGTCTTCCTAAAGCAGCCTCATTAGCCAACACGAGATAAAATTCCCCCACACTCTCTTCTCTTCACCACAGTAAACACACGCTCTAGTTCCCCACACTTACGTACCCGCATATAATCCGAATCTGTTCCTTCCGCCTCCCTTGACGGCTCCCTGTCGCCACCTAACAGCTTTGGCGACCAGCGTCACACGTCCCAGTCTTGTCCGCCCCCCCCTGCAAGAACGTCGCAGAAAAATATGAAGAAATAAACTAAATAAACAACATGAATAAATAAAGATGCCCCAGAACAATTATAACGGCCACATCCATCTACCTCTCCCGCTCGTGTATGGCTACACACTACACCTCACACAATATAACCAACAAACAGTACTCTCCCAACTAAGTGCCTCCACCTTCTCTGCGCTACGGTCGTCTGGCGTACGTCCCCCCAAAACCCTTTACCAACACGGCTGAAGGGAGCTCGTCTCCAAAACAGCCCGAGTCCGACCATACTGGTCGGTCTCAAACAGCAAAAAAAAAAAAAAAAAAATTCTTGATAGAGGTCTTCGGCTAGCGGCCAAAGTCCCCTATCGGTTTTCTTCTCGTCTCCTGAGAAGAGGACACGGTGTCCGCTCCTTGGATGGCACCGCAAGGCGACTTGCACGTAAATTTTACGTCCGAGCTGCGAGGACCCAGACAAACCCACTCATAGCTGGCCTTAGCAAGTACGGAACACGTCCAGGTGAATCTTGGAAACGGCCTCGACAAATACTGTACTAGTCGACCTAGTACGAGCATGTCGTTGTAGCGACCACTAAATAAATTGAATAAATAATATTCCGTCTGGACATGACCACTAGGCAGGAGCCTCTACCGGAGGCTCGGTACTAGGAATCCATTGGGTCGTCTCACGACGCACAACCCAACCGCTCTGACACCTCTTCCATCATCGTCAACTTCGGAACCAGCATTGGAACAGAACGGATCTCTCTTCTGGACTGCTCTCTCCATCTTGGAAGCTGAAGTTTTCGCTGTGATCAGCCGCTGCCCTGCTGCCTGCTGCTTCGCCGCTGGACAGCCATCATCTTGGCCCGCTTGCTGCATTTGACAACAAGAAGACAGAATACCACAACTCAGCTGGCTGGTGAATTGAGTAGCCAGCACAAGCACAGCTGAGTGCGTCGGACCTTCTAAGGGCCACCCGCCAAGTGACCCTTTTCAGGACCACCTTCTTGCCGCTGAAGAGGAAGCGAATAGCCTGCCAGAGCTGTAAGTTGCGCAGCGCATCTAGCCCGCTGACGCTCAGGCTCTTAGGTAGCGCTGCCTAGGACGATCCTTGCGAGCCCCCACCAGTGGTAAGCGAGCTTGGATATCGCCTAGGTAAAGAGGCCGGTGGACACCTCTCTTGGTAAGGAGAGGTATCTAACGAAGCCGGTCATTAGCCCAACTTGTAGACAGCCTGAGCGTTCCAGTAATCCCGCAAGCGATCCGGCTCGGGCCGGACCCTAGGTCCCTGGTTACCGCCGGAGGCAGCCTGACTGCCTCTGGTCGGCGAACCTCCCGCTCATTGGCGGAAATGCCCGTTTCGGGCGCGTCAACGAGCACGCAGTCGCTCGCCACAGCCCCGCCCCACATGAGCGATTCGCCGCGTTCTCCGCTGATGGAAGCGGACCAAGTCGATCCCCGGTCGGTTCCGCTGCCCGGTGACGAGACCGACGCTTTCGTGGCGGTTGCGCCACGGGGGCGCCCGGTTAAGAAACCGAGGCGGAATCGATCCTCCTCAACCTCTTCCTCGGCGTCCGCCATGGAAGTTGTCCCCGCCGATGGCGAATCCGGCCCGGGGCCGACTGTGCCCGGCGGTGCCCAAGCACCGCCGACCTCTGGTCGCAT
The DNA here is from genome assembly GCA_034769895.1 of Magicicada septendecula. NCBI lineage: Eukaryota > Metazoa > Arthropoda > Insecta > Hemiptera > Cicadidae > Magicicada > Magicicada septendecula. The sequence goes on along the minus strand of CM068370.1, from coordinate 426,954,425 downwards.
CCCGCCCGTATACGTTCACGGCGTGAACAACGTCACCGGTTTTTACCGGCGATTGTTAGTGGCTCCCGGACTTTCCCCGGCCAACGTTGACCTGAAGCTCCTTCGGGGCGATACAGTCAAGTTCGTTGTCCGAGGAATGGACGTGTACCGCAGCGCCGTGGCGTACGTGGAATCCCAGCAATTCGAGTACCACACCTTCTCGCCCAAACACGTGAAGCCTCTGTCGTTTATCCTCAGAGGTTTGGACGTGGAATCTCCTATCGAGGAAATCCTCGATGAGCTGCGCGAGCTGGGCTATCCTGTTCGCGCCGTCCATCGAGTGTTTGCTCCTGCCGGACCAAGGTGTCCAATTCCTCTGGTCCGAATCATGGCGGAGAATAGCGAGGCAGGCACAAGCCTACTCTCACTTACGCGGCTTTTTGGTTTCCGCGTCAAAGTGGAAAGAAGCCGCGCTCCCGGGGCTCTGCCTCAATGTTACAGGTGCCAACGCTTCGAGCACCACTCCGAATCTTGCTCAAACGCTCCGGCGTGCGTGAGGTGTTCTCTCCCTCACGCCAGTAAACTTTGCGATGCACCTGCATTCAAAAGATGCATCAACTGCGGCGCGAGTCACCCCGCCAACTACCGGGCATGTCCGGTGTTTCAGCGGGAGCTCGAGCGGCGAAAGCCGAAAGGGCGCCTGCCACCACCGAGGCATCCGGTAGCTGGTTCAAGACCTGCAACCGAGCAGCCAGGCCCTGCGCCTCCTGCTACGGCTGCCGTGTCTTCCGCCACAGTTGCAAACAGGCAACGGAAAAGATCAAAAGGCCCGAAGCAAACACCTGCAGTACAGGCAACCCCTACTCAGGCTCCTTCCCAGGCCCCTGTCCCTCTGGCGAAAAAGCGCCGAAACCTCGCGGCATCTCAAATAAGTGAGACAGACCAGCCTACTCCAGACATCTCAGTGGTGGACCCTGAGAATACTCAACCCTCCCCAACAACGGAGAACCCTGACCAAGCTTTAGAAGCAGCCTCGCTTGACCTCCCGCCCCCGCGTTTCCCCAACGCAGGCAAAAAGAAGCGGCATAGAAAGCCCCGTGGCGCTCGCTCCCGGGCTCCTGCCAACCCGGCCGCACAGTCCAGACAGCCTGCACAGCGCGCGAAGTCCGACGCAATCGCATCTGTCCCTCTTCCTAGCACCTCCGCTAGAGGCGGTACACCTGGCCCCAAGAAACCACTGGATTCCACCAATCCCCCGATTGATAAGCCTCGGCGCTCTTATGCGCACACAGTCTCCGGGCAATCTGCTTCAAGAACCGTACCTGACGACTACCAGGTCGTCCATAACTTCCTTGCTGAGTTCGATCTCAACAAAGTTGTCCAGACCTTCAGGTCCACCCGCTCCCGCTTGGAGACGGCCAATATAACCAAGAGATTCATGCTCTTGGTGGAAGCCGCCACTTGTGTAGGTCTTCTATGAGTCGGGTCCTTAAACGAGATCTCTCGATTCTTTCCTGGAACGCCAACGGGTTGTCCAACAAGATCCAGGAACTCCAAGAATTACTGGCCCGACTCAAACCCGATGTAGTGCTTCTCAATGAGACCCACTTGACCCCTGCGAGTCGGTTACTACTGGCCAACTATGTGTGCTATCGAACGACAGATCGGGCACTGCTGGTGGCGGTACTGCCGTCGCGGTGAGGCTCAATCTCGAGCATCACCGAGTCGTCTTACCTGCAATGACTCACCTCGAAGGCACCGCTGTGGAGTTGTTAAACACTCTAGGCGGCGTACAGATGGTCGCGGCGTATAAACCGCCGCAAAAAGAGCTCCTTCACCCCGATCTAGCTGTCGCGTTCGATGCACACAGGAGGGTCATCATGGCCGGCGACCTGAACTGTAAACATCGCGATTGGAACAGTCGCTTGACTGGCCCAAACGGGAAACGTTTACGCAGGTTTGCCGATTCTCGCAGGATAACAGTGATTGGGCCCACCCAACCTACGTTCTACCCCTCACAACGGCACGCGGCTCCCGATGTCTTGGACATAGCGGTGATCCAAGGAATTGGCTGTCCGGTCCATGTGTCCGCACTAACGGAACTATCGTCCGATCATCTCACCATCTTGATACACGTCGCTACCCAGCACGTCGTACGCAGAGATGTCAGGAAGCTGGCAGAATGGGACCGCTGTGGCCCGGCGTTAAGTCGCCGATTGCCAGAGGCGGGACCACTCGAAACCGTCCGCCAAGTCGACGAGGCAGTTGCCGCGTTTGACGAGGCTGTCGTATCTTCGATCGACGCGTCTTCCAGGATGAAGCCTGGCGTCACGCCTCACTGGCAGCGGATCCCAGAGGAGACGAGTGCTCTCGCTTGCGAGAGAAATCGCCTCCGGAGACGCTGGCAGCGGACCCGTGATCCGGCCGACAAGGCAGCGTACAACCGGGCGACCGGCATTTTACGTCGTGAAATGCAGGCCTACCGGAGACGCTGTTGGGAACTCGCCGTGGCCCAGGCAGGGGACGGATCGGACGAAAGTAGCCCTTACCGGATACCTTCGGCGTTGGTAGGGAAGAGGCGCCGGCCTCGTATCCCGGCCATTGCTGGACCCTTTGGTCAAATCCTGGCTCGCCCGGAGGTGAAGGCCGAGTACTTGGGCGCGTGTTTCGAGCGACAGTTCGCTCCTAACCCGCCCATGGACTGGGACTTCGACGAAGAAGTCGAGAACGAAGTGGAAGAAGACTTTCTCTCTCTTCCGATCACTACGGAGCCCGAACCCATTACTAGGAAGAGGTCACAGATCGGGTCGTTGAACTCGTGCCGAGAAAAGCTCCTGGCCCGGACGGCGTCTCGAACGTCGCTCTTGCTCGACTCCCGGAGCAAGGAGTACTTTTCTCGGTCGCGCTGTTCAACACGTGTCTTAGACTGGCCTATTTTCCCCAGAAATGGCGTAAGGCGACGGTCATAGTGATCCCGAAGCAGGGAAGGACGCTTCCCGTCCCGGCAACCTCCGGCCCATTAGTCTACTGTCAGCCACGTCAAAGGTTCTCGAACGTCTCGTACAACGGAGAGTACTAGATCATCTAAGAAATTTCGATGTACTGGTCCCCGAACAGCTCGGCTTCCGTGTGGGGCATTCCACCACTCATCAGCTGATGAGACTGGTGGAATACATCACGGACGCCGGGTGTCGGAAAGAGCAGACTGTCGCCTGTTTCCTAGATGTGGAAAAGGCCTTTGATAGTGTCTGGCATGACGGGCTCTTGTTCAAGCTCCGGGAAATCCAGCTCCCAGATTGCTACCTTCATGACGGAGAGGACTTTCTGCGTGCGAATAGACGACCATGTCTCTTCCGAGAGACGCATTACAGCCGGGGTACCTCAAGGTAGCGTGCTAGGGCCTCTCCTGTTCTCCGTGTATGTCAACGACGCACCCAGAGAGCCTGGAGTCCAGATGGCTCTGTTTGCCGACGACACGGCGGTCTATACCGCCGATCGGAACGCAGACTTTGCTATCCCACGACTTCAGCGCGCACTCGATGCGTATTCGACGTAGACGGAAAGCTGGAAAGTTGCCGTCAACGAAACCAAGAGCTCCGCGGTGCTATTCACAAAGCGCCGGAAAGAACCACGAGGCCGAGTGAGACTCGGTAGAACCTACTTGCACTGGTCGAGAGAAGTAAAGTACCTCGGTGTCCACCTTGATCGTCGGCTCACCTGGCGTGCCCACGCTGAGACGATGCGAAAGAAAGCGTCCGCTCGTCTCGCGCAACTGTTTCCGATACTTGTCAACAAGGCTATGACCCGCAAGCTTGGTAAGCTGATCGTCAACGCGTATCTGTTGCCGATCATTACCTACGCTCTTCCCGTCTGGGGTTACCTCACAACCGTTCATAAAAGAAAGTTGCAAGCGTTCTCGATAGAGGTCTTCGGCTAGCGGCCGAAGTCCCCTATCGGTTTTCTTCTCGTCTCCTGAGAAGAGGGCTCGGTGTCCGCTCCTTGGATGACACCGCAAGGCGACTTGCACGTAAATTTTACGTCCGAGCTGCGAGGACCCAGACAAACCCACTCATAGCTGGCCTTGGCAGGTACCGAACACGTCCAGGTGAATCTTGGAAACGGCCTCGACAAATACTGTACTAGTCGACCTAGTACGAGCATGTCGTTGTAGCGACCATTAAAAATTAAATAAATATATTCCGTCTGGACAGGACCACTAGGCTGGAGCCCCTACCGGAGGCTCGGTACTAGGAACCCATTGGGTCGTCTCACGACGCACAACCCAACAGCTCTGACCTGGCCGCCGATTCACAGGCAGGACTTCGGACTCAGCTCTTGAACAGGACGGACCTCTCCTTTGGACTGCTCTCTCTCCTGCTTGGACGGAAGACTTCGCTGTTATCAGCTGCTGCCCTGCTGCCTTCGATACGAGGACAGACACACAACATCAGCTGCCCTGCTTGCTGAATTCAACAGGCCACAGAAGACAGAAGACAACAACTCAGCTGGCTGGTGAACTGAGTAGCCAGCACAACAGCTGAGTTCGTCGGACCTTCTCAGGGCCACCAGCCGAGCGATCCTTTTCAGGACCACCAACTTGCCGCTGAAGAGGAAGCACATAGCCTGCCAGAGCTTTAAGTTGCGCAGCGCATCTTGCCCGCTGACGCTCAGGCTCTTAGGTAGCGCTGCCTAGGACGATCCTTGCAAGCCCCCACCTTGTAAGCGAGCTTGGATATCGCCTAGGTAAAGAGGCCGGTGGACACCTCTCTTGGTAAGGAGAGGTATCTAACGAAGCCGGTCATTAGCCCAGCTCGTAGACAGCGTGAGCGTTCCAGTTTCTCCCCGCTTGTGATCCAGCTCGGGCCGGACTCTAGGTCCCTGGTTACCGCCGGAGGCAGCCTGACTGCCTCTGGTCGGCGAACCTCCCGCTCGTTGGCAGATATGCCCGGTTCGGTCGCGTCAACGAGCACGCAGTCGCTCGCCACTGCCCCACCCCACACGAGCGATTCGCCGTGTTCTCCGCTAATGGATGCGGACCAAGTCGATCCCCGGACGGTTCCGCTGCCCGGCGACGAGACCGACGCTTTCGTGGTGATTGGGCCACGGGGGCGCCCGGTTAAGAAACCGAGGCGGAACCGGTCCTCCTCAACCTCTTCCTCGGCGTCCGCCATGGAAGTTGTCCCCGCCGATGGCGAATCCGGCCCGGGGCCGAATGTGTCCGGCGATGCCCAAGCACCGCCGGCCTCTGGTCGCATCCCGCCCCTTTTCGTCCACGGCGTGAACAACGTCACCGGTTTTTAGCGGCGACTGATAGTGGCTCCCGGGCTTTCCCCGGCCAACGTTGACTTGAAGCTCCTTGGGGGCGATACTGTCAAGATCGTTGTCCAAGGAATGAACGTCTACCGAGGCGACATGGCGTTAGTGGAACAATCCCACTCCAATTTCACACCTTCTCGCCCAAACACGTGAAGCCTCTGTCTTTTATCCTCAGAGGCTTGGACGTGGACTCTCCTATCGAGAAAATCCTCGATGAGCTTCTATGACTTCTATGAGTCGGGTCCTCAAACGTGACCTCTCAATTATTTCCTGGAACGCCAACGGGTTGGCTAATAAGATCCAGGAACTCCAAGAATTACTGGCCCGACTCAAACCCGATGTAGTGCTTCTCAATGAGACCCACTTGACCCCTGCGAACCGGTTATGACTGGCCAACTATGTGTGCTATCGAAACGACAGACCGGGCACTGCTGGTGGCGGTACTGCCGTCGCGGTGAGGCTCAATCTCGAGCATCACCGAGTCGTCTTGCCTGCAATGACTCACCTCGAAGGCACCGCTGTGGAGATGTTAAACACTCTAGGCGGTGTACTGATGGTCGCGGCGTATAAACCGCCGAATAAAGAGCTCCTTCACCCCGATCTAGCTGTCGCGTTCGATGCACACAGGAGGGTCATCATGGCCGGCGACCTGAACTGTAAACATCGCGATTGGAACAGTCGCTTGACTGCCCCAAACGGGAAGCGTTTACGCAGGTTTGCAGATTCACGCAGGGTAACAGTGATTGGGCCTTCCCAACATACGTTCTACCCGTCACCACTCCGCGCGGCTCCCGATGTCTTGGACATAGCGGTGATCCAAGGAATTGACTGTCCGGTCCATGTGTCCGCACTAACGGAACTATCGTCCGATCATCTCCCCATCTTGATACACGTCGCTACCCAGCACGTCGTACGCAGAGATGTCAGGAAGGTGGTAGAATGGGACCGCTATGGCCCGGCGTTAAGTCGCCGATTGCCAGAGGCGGGACCACTCGAAACCGTCCGCCAAGTCGACGAGGCAGTTGCCGCGTTTGACGAGGCTGTCGTATCTGCGAACGACGCGTCTTCCAGGATGAAGCCTGGCGTCACGCCCCACTGGCAGCGGATCCCAGAGGAGACGAGTGCTCTCGCTTGCGAGAGAAATCGCCTCCGGAGACGCTGGCAGCGGACCCGTGATCCGTCCGACAAGGCAGCGTACAACCGGGCGACCGGCATTTTACGTCGTGAAATGCAGGCCTACCGGAGACGCTGTTGGGAACTCGCCGTGGCCCAAGCAGGGGACGGATCGGACGAAAGTAGCCCTTACCGGATACCTTCGGCGTTGGTAGGGAAGAGGCGCGACCTCTTATCCCAGCCATTGCTGGACCTTTCGGTCAAATCCTAGCTCGCCCGGAGGCGAAGGCCGAGTACTTGGGCGCGTGTTTCGATCGACAGTTTGCTCCTAACCCGCCCATGGACTGGGACTTCGATGAAGAAGTCGAGAACGAAGTGGAAGACTTTCTGTCTCTTCCTATCACTGCGGAGCCCGAACCCATTACTAGGGAAGAGGTCACAGATCGGCTCGTTGAACTCGTACCGAGAAAAGCTCCTGGCCCGGACGGTGTCTCGAACGCCGCTCTTACTCGACTCCCGGAGCAAGGTGTAATTTTCTTGGTCGCGCTGTTCAACGCGTGTCTAAGACTGGCCTATTTTTCCCAGAAATGGCGTAAGGCGACGGTCATAGTGATCCCGAAGCAGGGAAAGGATGCTTCCCGTCCAGGCAACCTCCGGCCGATCAGTCTACTGTCAGCCACGTCAAAGTTTCTCGAACGTCTCGTACAACGGAGAGTACTAGACCATCTACGAAATTTCGATGTACTGGTCCCCGAACAGTTCGGCTTCCGTGTGGGGCATTCCACCACTCATCAGCTGATGAGGCGGGTGGAATACATCACGGGCGGCGGCTGTCGGAAAGAGCAGACTGTCGCCTGTTTCCTAGATGTGGAAAAGGCCTTTGATAGTGTCTGGCACGACGGCTCTTGTTCAAGCTCCGGGCAATCCAGCTCCCAGATTGTTACCTTCGCTTGATTGCTAGCTTTCTGACTGAGAGAACTTTCTGCGTGAGAATCGACGACCATGTCTCTTCCGAGAGACGCATTACAGCCGAGGTACCTCAAGGTAGCGTGCTAGGGCCTCTCCTGTTCTCCGTGTACGTCAAAGACGCACCCAGAGAGCCTGGAGTCCAGATGGCTCTGTTTGCCGACGACACGGCGGTCTATACCGCCGATCGGAACGTTGACAGGGCTATCCTACGACTCCAGCGCGCACTCGATGCGTATTCGACGTGGACGGAAAGCTGGAAAGTTGACGTCAACGACACCAAGAGCTCCGCGGTGCTATTCTCAAAGCGCCTGAAAGAACCGCGAGTCCAAGTGAGACTCGGTAGAACCTACTTGCACTGGTCGAGAGAAGTTAAATACCTCGGTGTCCACCTTGATCATCGGCTCACCTGGCGTGCCCACGCTGAGACGATGCGAAAGAAAGTGTCCGCTCGTCTCTCGCAACTGTTTCCGATACTTGTCAACAAGGCTATGACCCGCAAGCTTGGTAAGTTGATCGTCAACGCGTAGCTGTTCCCGATCATTACCTATGCTCTTCCCGTCTGGGGTTACCTCACAACCGTTCATAAAAGACGGTTGCAAAGCGTTCTCGATAGGGGCCTTCGGCTAGCGGCCAAAGTCCCCTATCGGTTTTCTTCTCGACTCTTGAGAAGAGGACTCGGTGACCGCTCCTTGGAAGACACCGCAAGGCGACTTGCACGTAAATTTTACGTCCGAGCTGCGAGGACCCAGGCAAACCCACTCATAGCTGGCCTTGGCAAGTACCGAACACGTCCAGGTGAATCTTGGAAACGGCCTCGACAAATACTGTACTAGTCGACCTAGTACGAGCATGTCGTTGTAGCGACCACTAAAAATTAAATAAGTTATATTCCGTCTGGACAGGACCACTAGGCAGGAGCCCCTACCGGAGGCTCGGTACTAGGAACCCATTGGGTCGTCTCATGACGCACAACCCAACAGCTCTGGTAGCACCGCCGATTCATAGTGATCGCAGCATGCTTATGAATCAAGACGGACTCCATATGGAGACGAGGGAAGTAATCACTCACCGCCGACAAGAGTTTCGTCTCATCGAAGCGGATCCGATGGTCGGCATTGGCTAGCGCGTGCTCACCTACGGCAGTCATCTCCGGCTGTCCCAATCTACAGTAACGGCTATGTTCACCCACGCGTGTGCGGACGCTGCGCTTCGTGGTACCAATGTACACCTGGCCGCATGAGCAGGGAACTCCGTACACACCGCACGATGACAGCGGGTCTCGGACGTCCTTCGTCGGCCTCAAGAACTGGTGGATCTTCCTTGTCGGCTTGAATATTGGCCTCACACCGTGCCGACTGAGCAGCCTACCAATGCGGTCCGTCACCCCATGGATGTAGGACAACGCCGCGAAACCGACGGTCTCCCGTGACTCCACTTCCGGCCTGGGTATTCGTCTCGGCCGGACCGCTCGTCTCACCTCCCCGACGGAATATCCATTGGCCTGCAGCGCTAGTTCGAGGTGGCGCAGCTCCTCATCGAGGTACCGGGGCTCGCATATCCTCCTAGCCCGGTCCACCAAGGTCTTCAACACCGCCCTCTTCTGGCTGGGATGGTGGTTTGACTCTTTATGGAGATAGCGGTTAGTGTGCGTCGGTTTTCTATAAACTTTATGTCCGAGGCTGCCATCGGTCCTTCTAAGGACCAACACGTCCAGAAATGCCAGCTGATTGTCGGTCTCCCTCTCAACGGTAAACTGTATCCGTGGGTGAACCTGATTGAGATGTGCCAGGAACCTGCCGAGTTCATCCTCTCCATGGCTCCAGATAACAAAGGTGTCATCAACATACCGGAATTAGCACCTCGGCTTCAACGGAAAAGATGAAATTGCCCGCTGCTCGAACCTTTCCATATAAAAGTTCGCCACCACAGGACTGAGTGGACTCCCCATGGCCACACCATCAATCATTTCAAAGAATTCACCGCCGTACTGAAAATAGGTAGTTTTTAGAACATGCCGGAAAAGCGCTGTAATGTCTGCCAGAAAAAGGTTAGCTAAGTGGCCAAGGACATCATCCACGGGCACCATGGTGAACAACGAAACCACGTCAAAGCTGACCATTATGTCTCCAGCCCGCAACGACAACCCACCGAGCCTTTCAAGAAAGTGGGTCGAATCCCTCACATATGGTCCCGTACCACCTATATGTGGCCGGAGAAGCTCAGTTAAGTGTTTAGCCATATGGTAGGTTGGAGACCCTATGGCGCTGACGATGGGTCTGAGCAGGACGTCCGGCTTGTGGATTTTGGGGAGCCCATAAAGCCTAGGTGGAAGGGCTTCCGAACACCGGACGGCTGCCTTCACATCAGGCTCCAAGGAAGACCGCTTAACCAGAAAATCGGCCCTTTTAAGGACCACTGCAGTCGGATCTCTTTGCAGTTTCTGGGTCCAGCAGTTCTCCGATCTTCCTTTGATAGTCATCGGTGTTCATTACAACCGTAGCGCTCCCCTTATCCGCCGGTAATATGATGATAGATTCATCCCGCCTTAATGTTCTTAGTGCCCGCAGCTCACCCATTGGTATGTTGCATCGCGGCGGTTTCGCTCTAGCCAGGATCCTCGAAGCTTCGATCCTAACTTCATCTGCCTGTTCATGCAGCAGCCGCTGCACTCCAGCTTCAACGTTGGCAATGATGTCCTCCACTGGAATCTTCTTAGGGGCCACTGCAAACTTCTTCCCCCTCGCCAGGACAGCAGTTTCGGTGGTGGTAAGCTGGCGGTCCGACAAGTTCACTACTGTCCGGTCCGTCTCTAAGCTGCTTCGCTGATGTCCCTGGTTGTTCTCCTCGGGGCTATCTCTCCAGTACTTATTCTCATGGCGCGATCGAACACTCTCGCGAACAGCCTCGGAAGCGCTGGAACTTAGGCTATCCACCAGATCCCAGTGGCCAGGTGACAACACAGTGCTTAATTCCAGGTATAGGCGGAACAACTTCATATTGTTGTCGGCAAGATCTTTCCTGATCTGGTGGATACGTTCGCGTAACAGTGCCTGCTCTGCACGTCGATAAATGCAACTGGCTTGCGGTGTAAAGATGTAATAAAGTGGAGCTGCCGAAACGTTTGGTTTTGTTATAAGCCATGGACCACGGCCAAACAGCCCGGATATCATGAACAATTCATCTGACACCGGCCGTGAAAGCCTGAGGAATATTTTAAAATAATATAATGTTTATGGTTCAACTTTTCTTTGATTAAATTTTATAAGTATAGATGAAATATATATTTTTATCGACTGAATTTTGAATGTACCCAATTTCAGGATTTCAGAGTACATCCTCGCCTTGTTTCATGTTTTCAACCCTTTATAGGTGGTTTTCAACCCTTTAAAGGTGGTTTTCAATCCTTTCAAGTCTAACCCTTGCATCGGATGTATTCCTTGACATCAAAATCGTAACCAGCACCCCCAAAAACCTGTAGGTACCCAATTTCAGGACTTCAAAATACATCTTCGCGTTGTTTCATGTTTTCAACCCTTTAGGGGTGGTTTTCAACCCTTTCAAGTCGAACCTTGGGTCGGATGTATTCCTTGACATCAAAATCGTAATCAGCACCCCCAAAAACCTATAGGTACCCACTTCGAGGCTTTAACCGGCATTCTCGCGAAGTTTAATACTTACACCCCCTGATTATAGTCTGCTTCAACCCTTCAAAACTACGCTTTGCGTCGAATATAGTTTTGGACATCAGAATCGTAATCAGCACCCCTAAACACTTATGAGTACCTAATTTCAGGGCATCAAAATGCATCTTCACGTCGTTTCATATTTTCAACACTTTAGGGGTAGTTTTTACCCCCCCTTTAGGGGTGAGAGCGGGCCAAAATTTTTCCTTAACATTGTTCTAGAACCTTTTAGGAAGCGATAGCAAAAGGAATCAAAAAATTACATGGACACTAACTCAAAATCGGCAGATAGGCCTTTTGTCATGCCTCACGTAATAGACTAAAGGTAATACAGTATTTCGATTCGATCAACCTAAACAGAAAAAAAATGCCTTACAAACTCGAAATTGCTTATTTTTATGACCTACAAAATTTAAAATTTTTGAAATTTTGTGAAATTTTTGTTTATTAATATTTTTTCATATGAACGCTTGCAATTAATTATGTTATATTTAAACTTAAAAAATTGCCAGACATTTTCTCCCTACACCCTTCTTTGAGGGTGTCAGAAGCATTTTTTCAGAGTAACTACCCTTTTCACCTGTTTTGACTAACATTGAAACCGTCATAACATCGACAGTTTTTGTTAAAGGAAACATCCTTTGGCTCATTTTACAGTTAATTGCATGTACTTTCTTATAATAATAAGAATTATAATTTTGTTTATTTATAATAATTAATTAACAATAATGGTGAAAATAGCCTATTCGTGTAAAAATTTGTATTATTTGGCAAATATAAATCTGTAAAAATAATCTAAAACCTACTATATTTTACTCGTCATAATGTTTCTTAAATAAACTAATAGTAATTACTCATTAATCATGTCATCAGACTTCTCAAATTGCTGAAACGGCGATGCCCTTCTTTTAAACTTTCGCGTTCTATGTATACTATTTTATTTCGTATATTTATCAATTTTCGTCGTAACAGGATAAATAAATGCTTAAATTGTAGAGAATTCAAAATTGAAGAATCCGGATTTTGGTTTTTTCGATAAACGAATTATTTTTTAATTGGCACGCAAAGAGCGCATACGCAAAATTGCGCTATTTCAAAATCTCGAAAAATACCTACTTTTAAAAATTCATATCTCCCTCAATTTTTGTCATAGAAAGTCGAAAAAAAAAATACGCGGAATTTCATAAGCAAACACTTTTTTTTGAAACCTTTTTTTATACAATTAACCATTAAAAAGTTATTTCCCGAAAACCGTATTTTCACCTCTATCAACCCTTTTAAAATTACCCCTAGGTACGATTTCGCTCTGGACTCGCTAGTTCATAAAATATAACCCAAAATCTACCTTGTTTGCTCAAGAAAGTATCGGGGCAATATTTTTCCCGAATAATATCTATTTTTCCTGTACTACAGTTTGTCCCTCCAAAGTATAAATAGCAGCTTCTGTAGTAGAAACAAGGTTAAGGGTAGAAATTGGTAGGTCACACAATGTCTGACTTCTAAGCAAGGTTGTAAAGTTCTCAAGGACACTATGGCAGTGCTTAAGTATTTTATAAATTTATGTACATCACTTTCTCTATATATACATATACAAAATAACCAAACACTGCCCCTGTGAGAACTTTACTACTCTCCTTCTGAGCAAGTTAACATGTTCTGTGCTGTCTGCTGGGATTTTTTAGTGATTCCATCCTCCTGTGCAGAACTTTGTTTTTCTTTTTATATAATAATGTTGATTATTTAGTCATAATTACTGATGCAGCATGATTAGTTTGACATATTTCCGGTCATTATGATCAACCTGGCTGAGAACATGCAGCCTTTAAATAAGAAAATTATATACAAAAATAACCTTGAGAAGTGAATTTTTCTTACTTTTTCAGCTTTAGCTTTAATTGTATTCTTAAATAATTGTTATGAAAGAACTGTAAATATTATATTTAATTTTTTGTTACTTTAAGTTGTGGAAATGAAAAAATAATATAAACATATATTTAGACTACAGCCCACCATTGCAAAAAATCTTATTATATAAAGTGGAAACATAAAATAAAACTAGTTTCAGGCCTGCGCTACTTTATTTAGATATCAAGATTTTTAATTAACAATGAAGACGGCACCTCTGGAAATAAAATTGGGTGATGTATATCTCAAAGTTTTGAGAGACTTGGTTAAATTTCTTTCAATAATGAAAAAATAACATACACGTGGTTTCTTATTATATAGGTTGGTAGAGGAAAGAGTTGAGAACTGTTTACATTGTCTCTTTTTTGTTCATGCGTATGTTTACATAATCTAAAATTTGTTCTAAGGCACTGTTTGGTAACTTATACTGGGGCACCATTAGAATGAAGAGACGTTTCAGTGCACACAAAAGGCACTGGATGGACCTTTGAGGGCAGAACAGGAAGTATGTTCCTAATCCCTGATAGTGAAGAAAGGAAAAAGAATTTCACTGTGTTTTAGGTTCAGTTTTATCCAAAGAAAGCACTAACCATGTACAACATTCTCTATGAAAATACACACTCTTTAACATTATACTACTTGCAATGCCATCAAGATACAGAAAGCCTACTAAATTACTGGATATTAGCACTTAATTTTTATCAGGTGTGCTAAAATACTCCGTCAATATTTTATAGCCCAAGTTTTGTCAAGAACATGTTTAAATTTATCTACACCATCACCACACACATTATCATTGTTCTAAACATAAACAGTCTTTTACATTGTTCTAACTAAAATATACAATAATAATACCAAATTAATATTTGGAAATATTACGAGGTGTTATAAAAAAGAATAACAAGAGTTTCTTACTTTTGGGTGTTTCAATTTACAATATTTTTTTCTCACGTCGGTACCAATCTCCATGACATGTGTCAACTGTTGGGAATATTAGTCCATGTTTAACTGATGAAACATTTTAGCATGAATCTGCAATTTTTGTATTTTTAAAATGATGGGAACACATAATTTATATTAAATTCTGTGTTAAAAGTAATATCAAGTGCAGTGAAGAATTTAAAATGATGGAAAAGGATTTTGTAAGAATGCTGTGTCCAAACCAAGGGTTTATGAGTGGTACAAACGTTTCCACAGGGTCATGAAAATGTTGAAGATAACAAGATAATTGAACCTTCTACCACATCAACCACCAAAGAAAACATGGAAAAAGTTAAGGAGATTGTGCACTAGTAGCAGCCAAAATTGTTAAACTTTCAGCAAACGCAGCATTGCACAAACATCGCTGAGTAAATGTTGGTTGAAGTCACTGAATGACCCAGACTTACTCAAACATAACAGATGACGTGGGTGTATAGCTACAACATTGAAACAAAGGCTTAATTAACCCAATGGAAGCTTCATGAAAGAACCAAGACAAAAAAAAATCATGCCAAGTGAGATCAAATGTGACAGTTCTTACAGTTTTCTTTTATTATAATGGCCAGTGGCAAAGCGTCAGGGGAGACAGTGTCTCCCCAAATAATTTATTCATAAAGTAATTAACATTTATTTATGAATTAAGATGCGTAAGATACTCAGAAAGGATATAAAACTAATTTAAGAAGTTAAGTATTACGTGAAATGATGCGACCATGTGATCCATGGAACCTTGCTGTGCGATGCAACTGTACGCGGAGTATCAGGGTAGACGTTACTTGGAATGTCTTTTCAACAAGGCTGGAGGTGAGGAGAGCTTTGGTTGGCGACAACGGGAAGGGACCTGTGCGCGCAGCATAATCATATGTCCCGTACATCACGTCAAAAGACACGTCTCCCCTGACTGAATAGTACAGAACTTTTGCCTGGCCATCTGTGTTTGTTTCATTATGCGCGCGTAGTGAATATTTGTTTTTGTTGAGTTTACAAATTATTTTTAATTTTGTATGTAGTGTTATAGACTAAGAAGTGTGTGATCATTTACGTACTAATTATTTATTAATAAACGTTATTAAGTGTCGTCCTTTAAGTGTTTTAAGCATACTGTTTAATTGATTTAATGCAGCAAAATGAATACAGTTAATACCAGTTCTGTCGCAGAAGTATTTAATATGAAATCTGACAACTTTGATCCACAACAATTTTTGTTAAAATACGAAATCAGTACGTTACCTTTAGAGCAAAAGGTATTGCTAAAGTCAAAAATATCTCGGCCGCCTTTAGATTTATCGCAAAAGGATGGAAAAATTGTCAGAAAATTTCAGAAAGTTTGGTATAGTAAACATACAGGTAGATGGCACTCTGGTTGTAAGCGAAACAAAACTCTGCACTGCTATTATTGTTTGATGTTTAATGGAGAGGAACCATGAGCAAAGTTGGAGTAGGCACTATAAAAGAATTTTAAGCTAAAGCCACTGATGGCTGGTAGCAAAACTCATATAAAAAATTCTGAGATATTTCACATGCTAGGACGTAACAGAATAGAACATTGCTTATCAGAATCAGCTAGAATTCAAGCAGTCCAGCACAATAAAATGTGGCTCAAAATCGAAGGATAGTAGGCCGTTTGATAGATGTTGTTTGTTATTTAGGGAGGCAAGAGTTAGCTTTTAGGGGCCATAAGGAAAATGAGCAGTCTCTTAATAAGGGCAGTTATTTAGAAACTTTAAATTTACTGGTAATGGAAGAGTCTTTCATGAAGGAACATATAGAAACCAGCACTGTATTTAAAGGCACATCTTAAGACATATATATATATATTCATAAAGACATTTATGTGCACAAAGGACCAAATTTTCAAGGAAAGTGTAATAGATATTTTTGCAAACTTCAAGACAGTGTGGAACTAATTTACAAGAAAATATGAACGATTGTGTAATGCCTACAGTAATCCGGATTTGTCATCATTCAAAAAATTTGAGTAAAATTTATATTTTTTGAACAACATTTTCTAATTAAGATTCATAAATAACACTAATAACAGTAATATAATTTTTTTCATTATATTTAGGCCTAATTATACGTATAATGAATGCGACAGTCACTTAGCTATTATCTGACAGAGGTAGTATTATCTCTATTTACCATTGTTTTACTGGTTCATTAAAAATGTCAACAATCTTAGTAGGAGGGTGCTGTTGAATAGTATTTTTGTCTACCCAAATTATTTTGTCACGCTTCGCCGCTGATAATGGCATCTCAGTCTACTATGAATTCTTACCATCAGGCTGTACTATCACTAAAGAGTATTATCTTGGAGTCTTACATTGGTTGCATGAGGCAATAAAAAGAATGACTAGGACTGTGGGCAAACAATCTTCGATTTCGCACCAAAATAATGCACTGTCTCACACTTCACTAATAATTTGCACATTTTGGCAAAAAATAACACTCTTGTACTGGTGCAGCCAGCCTATTCACCAGATATGGCCCCACATAACTTTTCTTGATCCCAAAAATGAAGAGCAGAATGTTTTGTTACTATAGAGGAGATAAAACGCAAGATTGCTGAGTGAACTAAAGGCTATACCAAAACGAGAATATCACAGATGTTTATGGACTGGAAAGTACATTGGCATAAGTTCACTGTATCTGATGGAGACTACTTTGAAGGGAACACTATTAATTTTAAAGATAAATAAATATTATAAAAAATAAATTCTTTTTATATTTTTACACCTCGTATTCACATAGCTCCTTCTTAAAGACATGTAATATTGTTGACAAGGATCAGAATTCTTGATATATTGTCATCTCCTCTGCATTTTGGTAACTGGAAACAAGTCGTGGACAATTTGGTTAGTTGTGGCATGTTATGCTTCAAAGGAATTTATTACACACTTAACAGGTTGCAGAATGTGGTTGAATACATTTTGCAGATGACATTGCACTTTTAGGAAACAATGAGGAAGAATGCAGAATGCACTTCACCAAATGAACACGATCATAAAAGATACAAACAAATGTTGCTGAACTGGAACATTGAATACTGAGGTTTTTCTGGAGAGTAGGAAGCTAGTGCGAGTCAATTCTTTTAAATATATTGGGAGTTGCATTACATCAAATGGGAGGTGCACCAGTAAAGTAAAACGTAGAAGTGCATAAGTAAGAGGGGCACTTTTCAATAAAACATCTCTTTGGGCATCCAGAAACATGTCCCTGGAAGCAAGGAAGAAATTTATAGAGCTTCATTTGAAGAAAACGTACATATGACTTGGAAACCTGGACTTTGAGGAAAGTGAAGAGGAGCTACCTTGAAGCTTTCGAGATGTGGTGCTGGACCTTAAGAATATTATGGACAGAAAGAGTGGGTGATCAACAGAATGATGAGGTTTTGACAACTGAGAACTTGTTTCTCTCTTTCAACTAAATAGATTTTATTTCCTTGTCAGTGTTCCAACTTCTTGTGGTGATACACAGACTATTCACCATTATGTCTTACTATGATTTTAGATTTCTTTAAGTAAGTAGGGTAAAAGTAAGGAAAATGATATTTTGAAATGACAAGTATCGTACAGTCAGGCTCAGAACATTATTTTTAATGTTTACTCATATTGTAAGATTCCAACAAAGGAAATGAGGCAAATACTTGACTTTACAGAGTGCAAAAGCCTCTCTGTAGAGCACATGCCTCATGTTAGCATGACAGCACACTGGCATAAACTGAGTATCCCATTGTAAGAGAGAAGGGAAGCAAAGAACACTAACAAACGTTGTACTATTACTAGTAACCTCCCTAACTTGCAGAACTCAATCACTATTCTGAACTAAGCACATTCATTAATACATAAATTACTCCACTATTTCTTTAGTAAAACAATTGTAGAGCTCACAATCATACTGTAAACACTAAAAATTTGGAACATTCAGATTTTGTTTATAATTCCTTTTAGTCTGATAGATTAGTCTTTTATGGCCCCTGCGTCCCAAAATTTGGAAATTTTCAAAATTTAACACTACATTCAGATGTCAGTGGTAAAATTCTCTTTGATTTGATACTCCTCATGAAATTTTGCGTCTTTATAAAAATGTTCACCCACTTTAAAATTCCCTTTAATTTGATTCCCCACATGGGCTTTTTAACACTTTCTCACAATTTTGATGTCCTCATCTTTCTTCCCTCCTGCCACTATATTTTTGGGGTGGTCAATCTCAAAAGCAATAGGCTTATGCAGGATAAAACTATGGACACGCACACCAAGTTTTATAAAAATCAGTTGACGCGTTCAAAAGTTATTGTGAGACATACCCCAAACAGGTTGACACACAGACAAATGTCAAAACGGTAAAGTTCAAACTGAGAACTTTTTCACTCATTCAATTACTGGCTGCAATTGAAACAGCTTCTCACTTGAAAATCACTCTTATATTGTGGCCAGACAACCAGGGCAGCTGAAGGATTAGCAGACCCTTTGCCAACACTTGCGAAGGCACAGGCGGAAGACAACAGCTTGGACATAGTCCAAGACCCAGTCAGTGAATCACCAAGTGAGGGTGAGGTGAGGTCAGCTGCATGTGTGTGTGTGTGTGTTAGTGAGCCGCTGGACTATCAGTGCAGGAGTAATTTGCTATAATTAATGTAAAACTAAAATACTGTATCATGGTTTGCATTAAATATTTCACCGCTTTTTGCTTTAAAATATGTATATTTTTGTGTGATGAATATTATACACGTGAGTTTAACTTAAGCGGCCATTAATGCATGAGAAATTTGCTAAAATTATTGTAAAACTAAAATAATGCGTGTCAAATTACTTATATCACTCTTTAATATAATGCGAGTACACCTACTTTTATATGATGAATATTATATATGAATTAAATTTCTTCAATTATTATTAACAATCTACCTTTGTTGATGATACACATAATTATCGCCACTCTTGCTATTGGTTTGCTATGTTTATAGGCTATATTAGCTTCCGATATTTATAGGTTCACTAATATGTCAATTTTAGTTACGTTTAAAATATTTTTCGGTTTATATTATGATGCCTTTTATATTAGAAGTTTGATTATAGACAACTAGCTTTTAAGCGCGAATTATCGGAACACTCTGCTGTGAGTTGAGTCAATGCGAGCGAGTGTCGTGTATCGTGTGCCGTCCGCTGAGCCGCGGAATAGCTGTTGGCAACCTTACTCCCGCGTCCCGATGTGCCGTGAGTCAACACACTGTCTCGAGACAGTTCAATGAACTGATCCGCGTGTTCCGAGACAGATCACTGACTCTCTTTTCCCAAGACTAGTGTACAGTTTTCAAAAAACGCCCAAAAATGCTGGTACATGACATTTTTGAACTGCGATTGTAGCTCTCCTAGTTGAGATAGAAAGCCGGGAGAGGTGTCATTTTTTAGCATTTTTCATGCTCTTTCACATGCAATAATAAAAAATAGGGGTCAAGAGGAAACATTTTTTCCTAATTCAAATTTTGATTTTGAATTTTTCAAAATGCACCTCTTTAAAAATTTTGAAAAAATTCATAAGTTATCTTTATACGGTTTTTAATTGTTTTTGTAAGTTTCATAATGGGATCATAATGGGAACATATAATAAAGTCTTTTTAAAAAAGCTTTGCATTAGATTTTGATTTTAAAAAGCCTATTTCATGCACAATGCAAAGCTTACCATCTGCCATTTTAGGTTTTTATACCTGTAAACCTAACTAACTTTAGGTCTAAATAAATGGTCTATATATATATATATATATATATATATATATATATATATTGTAACGTAACGAAACTAAGGTCCCCTACGTTACATAAAGATTTATAATTATCAAAATAAAAAAACGCTAATTGTCCGTTGCAATAAAGGTCAGAAAAGTAAACCCTTATTAAATAAACAAATAAATGACAACAAATAAGAGTACAAGGTAATAGAAAAAAAATAGAAATGTTTATAAATACAAACTATGAAGTGGTCAGTGGAAAGTGTAAGCGATAAACATAGTGTCAAATAATGTGAAAAATAATATAGACAGTTTAGACTAATTAATTAACTAACTGAAAGTAGACTAATTAATTGGTGTGTAATTTATTTTATAATAATGTGCATGTTATTATGTTTTATCATGTTGTTTTGTTATCATGGTATTTATGTTGTCTTTTGTATGTAGCAGGTGTGAAGCAATTGCTTTAAGAAAGTATCAATTAATTGATGTTAATTTCATTTATGTTAACGAATATGACACCATAGAATTGGTGTTAAACTTTATAAGAGTAAATATTTTGGTACTTACTTTAAATAGATAATAGCAGTATTGTTAGATTATATTTGTAAACTTGGCCAGGAAGGCAATAATTGTTGATAAGATGCCAAAGGGTTATTGTAATTATGTTATAAACAGATGAAGGGTTCAATACTAAAATAAATAATAATAAATTAAAATCAGAATGAAATAAAAATAGAATGATTGGCCATAAGCCAGTGACACATTGTACAGGAAGTCAGGTCAGAAAAGTTAAATAACTAAAAAATGCAAAAACATTCAATGTAATATCATAAATTAAATGAAAGCAGTAGTAGTAATTAATAAAAAGATAAGTGACTTAAAATACAAAAAATCATAACACATGTAATAGGAACAAATAAGCTTATTGGTGTTCCG
Organism: Magicicada septendecula; assembly: GCA_034769895.1. Taxonomy (NCBI): domain Eukaryota; kingdom Metazoa; phylum Arthropoda; class Insecta; order Hemiptera; family Cicadidae; genus Magicicada; species Magicicada septendecula. The sequence continues at coordinate 426,933,812 of CM068370.1, read as the reverse complement.
ATTGGTGAACACAAGGAACACAAGGCTTAAAACAACTTAACCTATAATAACCGGCCGACAATACACCACAGCGCTAGCTTGCGTACAGCTGTTGAATTACGAGAGAAGAGAAAACCAATTCGCTGCTGCTACTCTCCTCTCTCAACGCTTGGTACAGACTAGGCCTGAACAGTAACAACATAAACATACAGTAGGCCTATACTAACTCATATTGTACACTATTCGGTCAGAACGGATTTAATTAATATAAATTGTTAGAGATAAGAACATATTATACTTCTCATTAATTTTTTATTACAAATTAACACTCACATCAGGTGACTGGCCATCAACAGAACAACAGTACATTAACTTACTAATAGCTTATATGTTAATAAACAAAGTGGATAAGGACAGATAGAAAATTATCTATCACTAACTTGAGAGTTATATTACAAATTGGCGAACCCAACAGTGGGGCTTAAGAAAAACGTATACGAGATTATAGTTTTATTACAAATTGGCCCTCAACTTGTAGGGCTTGAGTTAAGTAAAAAATCTACTACATCGCTAATACTTAACTTGAGCAGGCGACTATTAGAGGCACAGGAATGCATACGAGAGGTGTTTCTAAAAGGATGGCGAAGGACCAAGAAACGGAAGAAGATAGACGGGAAGAAGAAGCAGAGGTAGTTACAGACACCGAAATGGAACAACAGGCGGGCGATAAAGAGGAAGCTAGAGGAGGACTAAATTGGGAAAAATTAATGGAATTAATGAGTAGCATGAAGGAGGATAATAAACAAACTAACGATAAAAACAAACAAATGTTAGAAAAGCTTGAACAAAACTCAGAAAAGCTAGAAAATAAAATAGATAGTATAAACGAAAACTCAAAGAAACAAAACGAAATTTTGAGTGAGAACTTAATCAAACTAATGAACGAGAAGTGACAAGAATAAAGAGGAAACTGATGAGAATAACCGGCAGATAAATGAAAGCTTAAACCAAATTAATGAAAGGTTTGAAAGGAACGACGAGAGCTTAAGGCAGATTTAGGAAAATAACAAACAAATAGACGAAAAAATTGAAAAGAGTAATAAGGATTTGCGGCAAATTATAAATGAACAAAACCAAGCGTTGAGGGAAGTCATCAATGAAAGGATTGCAAATGTCAATGAAACACTTAGCAAAAGGATGGATGATTACGAAGAGGAAGTAAGACAGCAAATAGCTGAAACCAAGGTAGGTCTAGAAAAGACGGATGAAACCATCATACAACTCGGAGTGGAAGTAGAGGCCAGAATAAACCAAGTAGAAAACAATAACGAAACTAGAGTAAAAGAGGTACGACTAGAAACCCAAGAAAAACAATTAAGACCACAGTAAAGTGCACTCATAGTTTGAAGAAATAAAACGGGGTGTGGCTGTGTCGTGGACACGGCCGTGTGTTTTACGTGAATACGTGTACGTAACGGGTAATATTTTCTTTGAGCGTATTATATGTATACACTGAGAGAAAAAAATACTTATATCAAGTAAATTTTCTTGACATAAGAATATATATTCTCGATAATTATCGAGAATGTATATTCTTGTCTCAAACTTTTTTTAAATTTACTCAAGTGTTTTTAAATTTATTTCAATAATATTTTCTTAATTCAAATAAAACCATTCTTTTGTTTAGTTATTGCTATGAAAATAAATATTGATTTTCTTTTGTGAAGAAATTAGTTTTTAAAAAAATTTATTCTTAAAAGTTCTTGAGTCAAGAAATTTTTCTCTGAACGATAGTATGTCAGAAATAGTATGTCACAGTATGTCACAATACACTGAGAAATTTTTCTCAGTGTATGTCATAATCATTTTTGAACACTAAGAAGTCCTTCGGATTTCCATGTTTTATGTGTGACGGCAACATTTTCCTTTCGTCGGGTTCAGGAAAGAAATCAAGTAAACAAATAATTACTGTGTTATAACTTTATTAATGATAGGTCTGTGATACGAAAAGTACGAAACAAATGGCATACAGGATACATCGAGATTTCTGGTAAACGTTAAATCAATACAGGTATTGCCTAGCGTTGTTGGAGAAGTTTCGATGTAAGACAAATTAAACTCGCTGAGCATGAAGTCGGGCAACGAGCGGTCTTGCGAGACATTAACAATAAAGTCTCCGACCATCATGATTGGTGTAGTGAGATCTGGCTCGTATTCGGGTATAATCTTAACGATGTTTTTAGAATACTTTAACAGCGATCGTAACATACAGAGCTTAATTTCTGCTAACGCTGTGCCCGGATGGATGTACACACACCCGAGTATGAATTTGAAGATGCCATTGACTGTTACGTTTACTAGACAGACATCACCAACCTTTGGGTCTTTGATCTCCAAATTCATCGGAAATGTCAATGTTAACTCTGTTACAATCAGTGAAGCTATTGATGTTGCGATATATGGCGACTCCACCGGCTATGCGACTTGATGATGATGATAACGACGCCGATGATGTAGTTGCAATTTGTCTGCGCTTAGCGGTGTTACGATATGATCTCAGATCAAAGCCAGGCACCTGCACTGGCTTGAAATCTTCCATCCACGTCTCGCTAATTGCCAAGTAATCAGATCGGTTGATGATGGAATCGGTAGAGATGTCTTCTGAGTGCGCGACCAAGCTTTGTGCATTAATGGCGGTGATAAGTATAAGACAACGCTGATCAGGAACATAATCACAAAACTTTTTTACTTGTGCGACTAGTGTCGGCAGCGGATGTTGGGCCAGTCGCTGGTACTCATCTCGTATCTCTCTAACTGTAGGAGACGCCTGACCAAATCCATGATAAAACTTGAAATCGTTTCGGGCATTGATAATATAAAGGGCATCTAACGATGTGACGCGACTCAAAGCCACATAAACTAGTTGGTTTTGCTGCGATTTGTCATATTGATACACGACTCGATCTAAAGTGCCTCCTTGACATTTGTGTATCGTGATCGCACACGCCGGCACGATGGGAAACTGTATTCGGCGGCATTTGATCGTCGGACCGAGCAGTATGTTGGCACTGCGCGTTGTTATCGGTGTCCACTTGAAGTCGAGAACCTCACGCTTGCAGATTACATGTGGCTTAGCTTTGAGTCGACATCGCTGGCCCATCATCTCGAGCGGGAATTCAATCCATAGTCTGAGTCGCTGTTTGTGTGTGACCACAGATGTTGACGGTTCGTTCTGCGCCTCTAACTCCGCAAAGTGCTCGTCTTCACTGAGCAGCTCTATATTCTTTAACACACCAATCGCGCCGTTCA